>JAGTTD010000001.1:16199749-17399749 GCA_018398585.1 Simmondsia chinensis | reverse complement strand
GCTCGATCCTGATTGTCTACATCAATTTCAGGTGCAAAGATTGATTTTCAGCTGATCTGATGTTAATTGAAGGTCCTACATCCGGCTGCATTATCGGAGACTTGCCTCGGTTCCTCACAAAACTTTCAGGCCCGTCAACATTGTCTTGCTGCTGATCGGTCTCCATCTGATGAAAGATCTGACTTACAGCTTCAAGATTGCATTAACAGTTGATTCTCCTTGTTAGTAACCTGATCTTGCAATTTTACAATTTTCTCTTCAATTTGTTGCAATCGTTCCTCCTTATTCGCATCTTTATCTAAAATCAACTTCAACATTTGCTGAATGCTGTCAAACTTCGCATCCTACTGATCAAACCTCTCATTTTGCTCATCAAACTTAGCATTCAGCTGTTCGAACTTGTCATTCAACTCCCGGTGGTGACCAGTTGATGCATCAGCACCAGAATCTGTCACCGTAGCTGATACATTTGCTCCTCCAGCTCCTGATCTGGTTCTCACGCCTTCAATCATGTTTTTCTTTGATTTTGCTAGCCTCAATCAATCAATTGATCACTTGAACCAGCTCTGATACCAATTTTTAGCTTCCAATTAAGAATTGAAAGTCTAACCTTATAGAAGAAAGAGTTAAGATGCGAAGAGAAGTGAAAGGGAATGAGAAATAGAGAAAGAGATGAGAAAGAGAGAGAAATTCCGAAAGGAAATTCAGATTATATTCATTGAATACTTGAAATACATGCTTAGGTCCCTAAGTATACATTTTGGGATACGTTGCACCAAGATAAAACCGAACTAAACCCACCTAACTGCTATTCCCGCCAAAACAACAGCACGCCTCCAAGTTTGACCACTAACATCTTTTGGCGCCTAAAACTGACACAACAAACATTTAAAAGCATACAACTCAATATTAAGACACAAACCAGCCACTACAACAAGAAATTGCAATTAAAATTCTTCAATTTGTAACACTTACTTGTTATTGGCATGGCTGTTTGAGTGGCTTTCGGATTAGTTTTGTCACGGCATGCTCGGGCCCTATTTTTGCTATAAAACAGGGGCTTACGTTTTGGTGTTCATGATGAATTAATCAAGTTGCTTCTTCATTTGCTTGCTTGATTCTTCATCTTGGCTGACATTGTTGGGGTGGGTAGTGGAGAGCATGGTTTGTTTTGTTTGTTTGAAGATTTGGGGTTGTTGAAAGTTTGTCACAATCTTGTTCTTGCTTGAATCTTCTTGCTTGCTTTGTTTGATACACCATGGCTGAACCAGGTGCCCCACCCCGGCCATGGGTCTCGGTGTCTGGCTTGTCACCCTCGGGTGGTACACTTCGGTTTGTTCCTCCTAGGCTCGTGAATGGGGAAGTGGTTATTGCCATCACTGACGCCAATGTAGCACCGGGTCTTTAAAATTGGGGCCGATGTCTTGTTGGTCGTATTATTTGGGGTCGTGTTGCATACTCTCGGTGTGTTGCTTTAGCTCGAATGCTCTGGGGGTTGAAAGAGCTTAAATGCGTAATTGCGGATAAGGAAGTCTACTATTTTCGGTTTAAGTCGATAACTGAGTCGGATTTGATTCTTAGGGGTGGGCCTTGGACCCTAAATGGGCACTATCTCTCTCTTGAGCGTTGGCAACCTAACTTCGCTCCCTCGCATGACCTCCCTCAGATAGCAATTTGGGTCCAATTACATGGCCTCCTTGCCTCCTTATGGTCGGAGAATTCTTTGAGTTCGATAGCTAGTGGTGCTGGCCACCCCCTTTACATGGACCAACCAACCTTGGAGGGTACTATGGTTAGCTATGCTCATGTATGTGTACAGCTCGATGCTTGGACTGACCCCCCGAAGCGACTCTCGTTTGATTATAATGGCCGAATCATATAGGTGACTTTCAAATTGGAGGGTATGCCGAAAGTTTGTCTTAAATGTGGGGTTTTTGGTCACTCTTGTTGCACCCCGAACACCGTTACTATCCTCCCGGAGCAACCGGAGGTGATGGTCGGCGGTCAAGCCCGACGGCGGCTGAGGCGGCGTAAGGGGAAGAAGGCGAGTGGTGCTGAGGTGCATAATGGGCCACTTTCCAATAGCCCAAGAGGAAATGGGCCCAATCTGATGGGGCTTTCCTCTTTGAGGCCAAGGGATAGCATTGTTGTGGATGAGCATGGGCCAACAATTGGTCTTGGGCCTTCATGTGTTCGGTTGGGAGTGAATGATGAGCATGGGCCACCAATTGGGCTAAACATTGGGCTTAAGGAGGAAATAATTCGTGGGCAAGGCGATGAGATTGGGCTGGTTGGGGATGGGGGTAGCGTGCGGTTGGTGGGGCGGGCTGTTGGTGGGCCGACTGTTCTTGGGCCACGCCTCTCTCTCCATGGGCCCACGGCTGGGCTGCGTCCTACTGCGTCCAATGGCTCTTGCCCTTCAAGACTTTCTTTTTCTAGAGGAAATGGGCCCGTTTTGGAGGGGCTTTCCTCTCGCGATCCACCTACTAGTTGCATTAGGTGGAATGAGCCCGATTTGGTGGGGTTTCCTTCTAGTGTCCTATCCCTTGTTACACCTAGGGGAAATGGGCCTGTTTCGGAGGGGCTTTCTCCTAGAGTTTCACCCGTTACTCACACTAGTAGGAATGGGCCCGTTTTGGAGGGGCTTCCTTCTAGTGTGTCCACCCCCACTACCTTTAGAGGAAATGGGCCCGTTTTTGAGGGGCTTTCTTCTAGGGATGTTAGTCGTGGGCTGATTTTTGGGTCTTTCGGGGTAGATGCCGATCGGAGGATGGTCGAGGGCCGGTTTGAGGCTTCTATACTGTGCATGGGGGGTGCCGTTGAGATGAGGGGGGCAGTTGGCTCGGATATTAGGGAGGAGGGAGTTAGCGCTCGTACAGTTCTTTCTGATTCTGGATTAGTTTCCCTTTCGCCTCGGACCTTCGCTAATTTTTTACATGTTTCCACTCCTCTGCGGGGAGACTCAGAGATAGTGGATGTTCCTATTGAGGTGGAGATGGCTCAGGATGGCATCCTTGGAGTTGCTACCCCTCCTGTTCGTTCCTTGAATCAGTCGGCTAGTGTGCCGAGTCCAGGCACGTCGAACCGGTTTGAGAGTCTGTCCGGCACTTCCACTTCCCCATGTGTTGAGGTTGTAGTAGAGGGCCCGAGGAGGCCGCTCACTCACGCTGCCAAGCGTGCAGGCCGTGCCCCCTCTTGACTGTTTCGTCATGGTGGTAAGTTGTTGGAATGTTAGGGGGCTTAATAATCCCCAATCTTCCCGTGCTGTACGTGATTGGATTTATTCCAGTCGTTTATCCGTCGTTGGTTTGGTCGAGACCAAAACCAAACCTTCTGATGTTGAGGCGGTGATTGCTCGTTGTGCCGATGGGTGGAGCTTTCTCTTTGGTGGCATATGCCCTACTCGGTGTCGCATTATTGTTGGATGGGATTCGGGCATCTTTAGAGTCGAGATCATTCGGGGAGGGAACCAGTTCCTTCCTTGTCATATCTCTGATCTTTCTGGGGCAGTGAGCTTTCTCGCTTCTTCTGTCTCCGGCTTGAACGAGCTGGGTCCTCATCGAGCTTTATGGGACTATATTTAGGGAACTAGCTTGAGTCTCTTGGGTGAGCCTTGGATCCTACTTGGGGATTTCAATGCCATCCTTAGTCTCTTTGATCAATGCGGCGGCCAGGAGGGTTGGCCGGGTCACATGGATGACTTCCATGAGTGTGTTACTGAGGCTGAGCTCACGCCCATCTCCTCTTCGGGTCTTCATTTTACGTGATCCAATGGGGCCGAGGATGACCGCTTGATTCTTAAGCGGCTTGACTGGTGCCTTGCTATTGAGGGTTGGCTCCGACATTTCCCCATCACATCTGCCGAGATCCTTGCTCGACATTTTGTTTCGGATCATAGCGCCATTGTTGTGCGAGGACTTGGGGAACGTCGTGCCGGGCGACTTCCTTTCAAGTTCTTTAATTTTTGGGCTGATCATGAGGACTTCCTTCTCACTGTTAGAGGGTACACCAATGTATCAGCTCTCTCAGAAGCTGAAGCCGCTAAAGAGTGAGTTGAAGGCCCTCAACGCCCACCATTATAGTCACATTTCGGCGAGAGTCGAGGTGGCCCGTGATGCTTGGGCCATGAGCCAGAGGGCCTTAGATGAGGACCCTGAGAGTCTTTCTCTTCGTCTTGAGGAGCGTCGTCTTTTTCGTCAGTATTCTGCTTTGTGTCGGGATGAGGAGCGTTCTACCGTCAGAAGTTACGTATTTAGTGGCTTTCGCTCAGCGATCAGAGCACTCGGTTCTTTCATCGGCCTGTTCTCCATCGGTAGGGCCGGAACTGGATCTCGTCGATTGTTGGTTCTGATTGTGTGAGGACATATGATCCGCAGTTGATCTCTCGCGCCGGGATTGCTTTCTTCCCGGATTTGTTGACTGAGCCGGGTGGTCCGCTGACTGAGGATGTTTCTGACATTTTGAGGCTCGCATTTCTGAGGATCAGGCTTGCCCGCTTATCTCCGCGATCTCTGCAGCTGAGGTTCGTGATGCTCTCTTTTCCATAGGTGATGACAGGGCCCCGGGGCATGATGGTTACACTTCCCCCTTTTTTAAGAGGGCTTGGGAGGTGGTCGGAGGAGCAGTGATTAGGGCTGTGCTGTGTTTCTTCATCTCAGGGCGCATGCTGGGTGCCCTGAACACCACCAGGATATGTCTCGTGCCTAAGGTGGAGACTCCCTCCACCTTCAGTTACTTCCGCCCTATCTCCTGTTGTAATGTGATCTATAAGTGTATTACTAAGATCATTGCAAACAGGTTAAAGGGTGTCCTTCTCGGGTTGATTGGAGATGCTCAAACAGTGTTTGTTGCGGGTCGTCAGATCTGGACAGCATCCTTTTGACACAGGAGTTGATGCGCAGTTATCAACTTCAGGTCTAGCCTCGTTGTGCATTGAAGGTCGATATCCTTAAGGCTTTTGACATTGTTCGATGGGATTTCATTCTAGCTGGTATGAGGAGTATGGGGATTCCCGAGGTCATGATTGGTTGGATCCACTAGTGCCTCTCTACAGCCCGCTTTGCCATCGCCATCAATGGCGAACTTTAGGGGTTCTTCCACTCTAGTCGAGGTGTACGTCGGGGTGACCCTCTCTCTCCTTATTTGTTTGTTATCGCCATGGAGGGTCTCCGAGGGCTGCTTCGTCGTGCTATCGATGACCCGTGTTTTCGCTATCATCCGTGCTGCCGTCGTACAGGGTTGACACACCTGTGTTTTGCCGATGACCTGATGATCTTCTGTCGGGGTGATATGAGTAGTGTATCTATTGTTCGTGACATTTTAGACCGCTTTGTTGTACTCTCGGGGCCGTCCTCGAATGCAGCGAAGAGCTCAGTTTTCCTGGCAGGGGTGGACTGTTCGACTCAGTGGGACATTTTGGGCGTTCTGGGCTTCAGCCTTGGGCAATGCCCAGTTCGTTACCTGCGGGTACCACTTATCATTTCTCGGTTGCGGTACGTTGACTGCAAGCCACTGATGGATCACATTCTCTCTCGTATACGGCTCTGGACCTCCCGTTCTCTATCGTACGCTGGTCGTCTACTGCTTATCCGATCTGTTCTTTTCACCACTCAGGTCTACTGGTCATCGGTCTTCATGCTCCCGAAGACGATGATCAGGAAGTTCGAGTCGACTCTTGCGGCATTCCTTTGGAGAGGATCTTCGTTGGACCCGGGAGGGGCGAAGGTCGCTTGGAGGCATCTGTGTTACCCTCGGCGGGAGGGTGGTCTTAGGCTCTGCCGCCTTGCTGAGTGGAACTAGGCTTCGATTATTAAGCATATCTAGTTCATCCTCTCTGACCCTTCCTCATTACGGCCGCGTTGGGTTGATCTGAACCGTCTTCGAGGGAGGAGCTTCTGGACCATTCGGGCGACGAGTTCTGCTTCTTGGTGCTGGCGTCAGATTCTATCGGTCCGCCGCCTCTGCTCTGGTGCTATCTACCATGTCATTGGTGATGGCCTTGACACTGCCCTTTGGAAAAATTACTGGTTGCCATGCGGTCGCCTTTCGAAGCACTTCCCTGCTCGACTGCTGGCCTCCTCTGGACTTCATTGGGATTCCCGGGTCTCATACATTATTGAGGGTGGCCAGTGGAGATTTCCACAGGGTTTTTTGGAGCTCCGACCCATCTGGGATACGATTGATTTTCGCCCCCGGACTGGTGTAGCGGACTCCATCCGGTGGTTGGGTGACCCCTCTTGGAACTTCACCCCCAAGTCCACTTGGGAGATGTTGAGGAGTAGGAGAGAGAAGGATACCATTCATCACCTTCTGCGATTTCAGATGCATATACCGAGGCACTCTTTCATTCTCTGGCTTGCTTCTCGGCTTTGACTTTGGACCCGGGACTGCCTTCGGTGTTTCGGAGCACTAGAGGTTCAGAGTGTTTGTGTTCTCTGCGGTTCTGCTAACGAGACTCATGAGCACCTTTTCTTTGCCTGTACCTTTTCCGCCTCGGTCTAGAGCTCCGTCACTCCGAGTACATCTATCACTTGGACTACCCTTCCTTGGGACGCTCTTGTCACTTGGGATGCTCAGCATCTCAGGGGGCGAGAGATTGGCAGTATCATTGCTCGACTCTGCCTCTCCGTGCCTGTGTATACTATCTGGTACGAGCGCAACCTTCGGGTTCAGCGTTCTCAATCCAGATCAGTTGTGGCCGTAGGAGAGGAGATTACGGGTTTGGTCAGGAGTCGCTTACTTGCTGCTTCTTCGTTTAGAGGAGTTCATCGTCACACCTCCTGGCTTCAGCACTGGGGTTTTGAGACTTAGTTTCTTCTTTGTTCCCTTAGTTGTACTTTGGATGCTTTTTGTATGGACTTTGTCTGAACCTCTTTTGACGTTGTTTCATATTTGTAGGCTTCGGCCGTATCCTGGGGTATACCCCTTGTAGCTTGTCCTAATTTTCTTTTCATCTCTATATTTCGCTGACTTACCAAAAAAAAAAAGGGAATAGGAAGTTGAGTGTTGCTGGGACGTGGGACGAATTTAAAATTTTTTCCTAAGTTTATTAAACTAACACAGCGGAAGGGTTTAAAATTTCCAATATTAAACCAAAGGTTGATTTAAAATTCCTAATCTTAAATTTACAAATTTGAATTTTAAATTAAAATTTGCAGGCCTCTATTCTAATACATTCATAATAATAATACAACTAGCATAGTAAGAATACGGTAAATAAATTGAAAAGTAAAAAACTTAAAAGAGGAGGGAAAGAGAGATATCTGGAATTGTTCCAAATATTGAAAACCAGAACACAAGAAAAGTATCGAAATCGAGAAGCCTTCTATGCAATCACCTCAAAAATACTGCACTGGTTTCAGCAAGGCCTGGGAAGTTGATTCCGGATGGGATTTAAAGCGATCATTTTACAATGAAGGAAATTTAATTTATCAGTACTGTTGAGTATATTCAACATCAAGCTGATTCAGATTGAATTTCAAAAGAATCGATCAAGCAAATGGCTACAGAAGTTGAGTGCAGAAGCAATATTCGGTTGCTGAAGTTTAGTGCTGGGCTAACTATCCTTGATCGATCTTTCACCTGAATCTGCTCAGGAGAAGAAAAAATTGAGTTATATGATCCACATTATACTTGATCCTCATCAGAGTAGCAGAAAATCATCTGAAGGGAGGTTTAATCAGATTCTACAACTCAGAAATTGAAGTTGAGGTACCCGTTTCTGAGCTGCAATTCAAACTCGAATCAAATCTGCTTTTCTTACTTAATTGTGATGAAATTGTGCTGATAATCTTAGAAGTGGTGGGAATTCGTCAGATTCTGCGTTGACTCTTAAGAATTTTATGTATCGAGAACTCTGACAACATAGGCGACTTCTGACGGTAGAAAGGAGAAACGAAAATTGTTGAAACCTGATTTCGTTCGTAAAGTTCGCTTTAGGTATTGTGTTATTATTATAATGGTTTCGACTCAAGTTCTCATGATTCAAGTCCTTTTACTAATGAATGAGCTCAGAACCTCTCTTCCTTTTTCTTATTCCAAAACTTCCAAACTTTAAGACAAATAGAGAAGATAATTAAAGGAATCAGTTATCATTACAAAAAATTTCAAGGCTTCTCTTCTCTCTCTCTCTCTCTCTTTTATAGTAACTTATGGTCAGACGTGTCTCACTAGGATCCATGTAGAGTGTTTTCGGCCAGTGACTCCCGATCCAGTTGGCTCAATGCAGCGAGTAAAGTGCACTTCTCGGACCTAATGGCTCGAGTCAAAGGAATTCCCCTCGTTTCGTGTAGAGAGTTTTCGACCGGCAGCTCCCGATCTAGTTGGCTCAAGGTGCCTGGTGTTAAGACACCCCTACGGGCTTACTTGCTTAAGACACAAACTACAAGAACCAACAAGTCATGGGTACTTACCTAATTGAACATGCATTGGTACCTTTTTTTATTTATTTATTAGAAATGCTCATGATAAAGAGATAAACTATTGATTTCAACATTGTTAGAAGTAAAGGGCTTGACACAAATTCCTAAAATTACACTATTACAACTTAAAATGCAGAATTTGTCTCAAGATTAAGAGTGAAAAGTAATAATCTCTCCGACTAGTTAAAAGGCAAAAATATAGATTGAACAATAACATCCAGAAATAATCTTAATACATAAATACTCTAACCGTCATAGCACATCTCAAATATGATCTTTAAAGTAAGTCACAAAAAACTCTATGCTAATCCATGCAAAAAATCAGTTAATTTAAGCAAAAAATATGCTAAAAGGATAATCAAGAGTTTACATCATACATGCCAACTCCAAACCCAAATCATGCATTGTCCTCAATGCAAATCAACTAAAGTAAACACAAGCAAACAGAAGAATGAGGCGATCTGAGGTACGGCATATTAGCTATGCGTGGTGAGCAAATCCAAAAAGGAAAGGCAGAAATAACAAGCTACAAAAGAAGGCATGGAAGAACGAATACTAAACAAACATGTTAGTAGCATTAGAAATATGGACCAGACAAGTGTTTAGTAAAAGTGAAACACAATTAGCATGAAAGGGATAACAAAAGGATCTGCAAAATAATGAGAGTTCAGTCTGAAAAATAAATTAAAACACACAATAAACATAAAAGTAGGTTGGGTTTCTTTCCAAGAGTGCTAAGTTTAATGCTTTCAGCAAGATGTAGTGTAGAGCGCAATGTCAACCAAAATCCTAGGCAATGTTTGCCAAAGAATTCAGGTTGAGCTTGCAAGGACAATCCACAAGCCCAACGTCGTTTTTCGACCTGTAACATTTAAATAAGAAAACATGATTAGCATCAGGGTCTCAAATCTCTATCCTACCAAGTGTAGGTGATGAAGCATAGCTATTGACACAAATAGGGACATTATTCCAATTAGCACTTTTGGTAGAATCAGGTGCACCCAATTCTACCAAATGGTCAATATCATCAACCCTATAACATTCCAGCTCGTCCTCAGTCTTAGGGTGCCAAAAAATGTTTGAGACCTTCAATTTTTCATTAAAGTTTCCAACAGAAACCTCAAACACCCCCGTCCTACAGTGAATCACCATGTTGACCGTTGCCTGGAACGGTCAACCCAAAATAATAGGAGTGTTACTTTTCTGCCTAGGATTAGGGTCTATATTTAAAACAATTAAATTAACTAGGAATAAAAACTTGTCAACCTTAATAAGTACATCCCCCACCACCCCGCGAGATACATGCTCGGTCTTATCGGCCAACTTAAGTGTGACATTAGTTAGCTTAAGTTCTCAAGTCGGTTCCCAAAATAATACTGAAAAATAAAAAAATAAAAACAATAATGCTAAAAAATAAATATTTACCAATCTACTGTTGAACCGCGTTTTATAAACGCGGTTATACTAAATCGCGTTCAAAAAACCCGGTTATATGTAAAAATAACCGCATCAAGCAAAAAAAATTTTATAGGGTATGAACCGCGTTTAGAAGACGCGGTTTGCTATCATATAAAATGCGTTTAGTAAACGCGGTTATAATGCTTTATGAATTAAACAACATAAATAACAAACTAATAGATATATATAAATAACGAACTACTATATCAAAAATAATATAAATAAAACATAAATAAATGTTGAAAAAAATGAAACATAAATAAATATTACCGTGATATATTTCACTGCTACTAGCTGCTAACCGAGCCTCGTGCTCCTTTTTCATCTTGCATGTCAATATATTATGACATTTTCTCTTACCGAATTCACGTGTGACCCTTCGTGTATAGTCATTTCATCCATTTCATTTTGAATTTGTTTCGAGCGTGGGCGTCCTTGACTTCAAGACTTATCTTGTACAATGATATGAACCACGTCTTAAAGACGCGGTTTAGTCACATATGAACCGCGTCTTAAAGACGCGGTTTATCTTCGAATGAACCGCGAACGCGTTTTATGTTCATATGAAACGCGTCTTTTAGACGTGTTTTATAACTGAAAAAAATTAATTCGGTTATTTTTGGAGTGAACCGCGTTTTCTAAACGTGGTTCAACAGGAGATTGGTAATTATTTATTTTTTGGCATTATTTTTTTTATTTTTTTATTTTTCAGCATTATTTTGGGAACCGACTTTAAGTTCTCCTACACCTAATTCCTAAAAAAATTGAGTAGGTGCTGAGGTTTACACTCGCTCCTTGATCTAAAAGGTCCATGCTGGTGTAACGCCCTTCTAAGATACATGGAACTGTAAAAGTCCCAGGGTCCCAAAACTTGGGCAGGGTGCCCGACGTCAAAATGCTACTCACCTGGTTGGTGAGTCAGACCTTCTACGAAATATGCGCTTGTACCCGCTTCTTCTTCACACAAGGGTCCTTGAGGAACTTAGCATACATAGGAATACGTTTAACGGGGTCAATAAATGGTGGGTTGATTTTCGCCGTTTTAAACAATTCCAAGAGCTAAGCCCTCTTTGGGTCGTCTTTTTCCTTCGGTCCTTACAGGACCGAGGGAAAAGGGAAAACAGGTTTAAAAACCTTTTTCTTGTGATCCTTCTCCATTAGCAGTGGAAGAGGGGGCCATGAGCTTCTCGGTCTCAATCTGGACTACCTTATAATTCTCCTTTTCACTGATACAGCCTTAACTTGCTCCTGAATGATCAACCTAGGTTTAGAACTAGTTGATCCTGCGGGGTTTTGCGAATGGTTGGGGGGTAACCTCCCTTCCTCTCTCTTATTCAAGGCCTATGCCAACTGTCCTATCTGGTTATCTAATTTGGCAATAGATTGCGAGTGAGACCGAAGCAATTGTGTAGCGTCCTCCAAAAAATGGAACATATGCTCTTCGAATTGTAAAGTATATCCTAGAGATGGGGGATGAGGGTTATCATGGGGACATTGGAGTGAGGTCGAGTATCATACCTGTGCCCTCCCTGGAAAACCCAAGCGCTGATTGCCTCGTGGGTTGTTTATGATTAGCCTTCTGCTTCCATGACAAGCTTGGATGATGGCACCACCCAGGATTGTAGGTGTTGGAGAACAGGTCGTTATTTCTTGAATATGCTTGAGCGGCATAAACATATTCCTGCACATATTCGGGAAATTGGGGATGCATATAAAAAATCAGGCATAGGTTGGTCCTCTGCTATGACCCGGGAATTCAAGGCATGAGTTGATTAAGCTGCGCTGCTGATTTAAGTTCTGTTGGTGCTGCTACTGTGGTGTTGATCTGATTCAGTTTCTACTGATGTTGGTAGTATTGTTAGCTAATGAAGATGTATTAGTTTGTTAAGTCTAGTAGTCATGTAATAAGGTGTAATAGCCTTAGTAAGTGTTGTTTTGCTTAAGAAGATGAAGCGTGTGGTTACTCTGCTGCCGTAGCAGGTTGTTTTGTTGTAGGCGCCAAGGTTTAATTGTTAGTTAGAGTTCATGGCGCCAAATAGGGTCTTTAAATGTTAGTTAGATATTTTCTAGATATTTCCTGAGTCGGTTAGTTGGTTAGAGTCTAGGTACATTGTATTAGTTGCTTGTTCTTGCTTATAAATGGGAGGCAAGTGTAATAATTCAGATCATTCTATCATAATATCAAAGAATTGTCTCTTTTGAGATCAAACTTTCTCTCTCTCATCTAACTCTCTCTATTTCTCCTTTCCCTTCTTATCTCATCTAAAGTCTAAATTCTCTAATTTCTCATCTCAATTCACTTCTTTCTCATCTCATACTCTCAATCTATCCTAAATTTGCTTAGCTTACGCTTGTCATTCCATCACGAGCATAACAATTGGTATCAGAGCCTCGTTTGGCTTCCAATCGAGCTCTTAATCAAGAAAAAAATCGAAATCAGATTGTTGTTGCTGCGCAAGAGACTTTATATGCTTTGCATTTGATTTAGTTGAATCAAATTCAATTAAATTGAGTTTTTATTGTGTCAAGCTTTGGTGTTAGTTGCAAACAATCAACAAAAACAGGTTTTCGTTGTTGTGTTAGCTCAATTTTCAGCTCAATTAGCGGAAGATCAAAGTGCAGTACATTGATCATATTTAGGTTCTGCTTTGAGCTCAAAATTGTAAGTGTTCAAAACAACTTGAGTTGTGTTAGTGTTGATTGAAGTTGAGCAAGATCAACTTCAGATTGCTGCTCAATCCTTGAGAAATTCAGATTAAGAAATTGAGGTTAATTCAGTAACTGAAAGAGCAAAGAGCTGCACTGAATTGGAAAAAAAAAAAAGCAGAAATCTGATAATGGTTTAGAATTGTGGTTAGAAGTGTGTTGATCCAATAATTGAAGTTAAGTTCAAGTTGAATGCAGATTCATAGCTTGAATTACTCAAGCAAACACTGCAGTTAGGGTTTTTGGTTCGAGATCTTCTTGATTCGAAATGCGGAAGTTGGGGGTTGGTGTCGAAGTGGTGGTTCGGTGTTGCGAAGATCCTTTGGCGGTAAAAGTACGATTCTCATCTTCCATGAGCAAAAGAAATGGAAGCTACAACTAATCCTGATTCAACTTTGAACTAGTCAGCCGAATTCCGCAAGATCTTACAACGCTCTAATGAAAAACTTATGTAGCGTTGGCAAGCAATTATAGCTAATGTATTTCGCCCTCGAAGTGTTGTTTTACAACCTGAGGTGCACAATGTGGAATCACTTAACGTTGCTGAAATGAAACCACAAGTGCGAATTAAGATTTGGAGTAGCAGGAAGTTGAGGGTATGGTATTCTCAGAACGGTAAGGACGTCAGTTTGTATATCCACTTGAATCACAAGAAATGTTACTCGAGTAAGAGGTTGAGGGCAATGGAGAAGCCGATATTAGTTTACAAGGGAAAATCTCCGGATTTTCTACGCCTTAAATCAAATAGTAAGATCCTTGATAATCTTGATGTTAGCGAGAACAGGGAATCAATTAAGCATGAGATGGTTTTGTTGTCATTAGATAGACTTGAGGTTGGTGCTTGGGTTAGCAAAATGCTCAAGAAGGAAAGAAGGAAGAAGAAATCTAACTGCAACAAGGCAATTTCAACAAAAGATCGAAGTATTACTGCTGCAGTGTATCCAGACTTAAGAAAACATGAAGTTGTAGTTGATGCAAGTCAATTGGTTCAAAGGAAACTTGTACAAGGACAACAAGAGTGTGATCTTATTTGGAGAATGGGCCAATCTAAATGTCAACAAGTTGTAAGGTTCCTGAGGAGAGCTCCAGCAGTAAAGCATGCTTCAATGCTGCCTTATCAAGAGCAATCGCGAGTTTTTGACAGAGGAGTTCAAACCAAGTGTACTCTAGGGGTGGATTCAGCAGTGAATCAAGCAAGATTGAGATCTTTTGATCCTGGTAAAGATAGATTAAATGTGTTTGGGAATAGTGGACATCAATTGCAATAGCAAGATGAGCAAGCTGATGGAACTCAAAGACTCATTTACATGAATGCAACTCTGCAGCGAGCTACTCATTACCTAGAGCAAGCTATGGTTGTTGATGTTAGGTTGGTTTGTTTGATTTGTGCAAGCCACCAGAGCAGAACTCACTGAATCAGTTGCAAGCAATGACAACAAGACCTTGGGCTGCAATTACTTCACAATCGGCATCAACATGGAGTTCTCCAGCTGTATTTCAGATCTTGTTATATGCATGTTCTTACAGGTGCAGGAATTTGCAAAGCAATTCAGCACAATACAGCTTTCTTCTATGGCAACAGGTGATCTTCAAATCTCAACTCTCCTCAATTCTTGAGGACAAGAATGTTTTCAAGGGGAAGGGGAAGGGAATGTTATGACCCGGGAATTCAAGGCATGAGATGATTAAGCTGTGCTGCTGATTTAAGTTCTGTTGGTGCTGCTGCTGTGGTGTTGATCTGATTCGGTTGCTGCTGATGTTGGTAGTATTGTTAGCTAATGAAGATGTATTAGTTTGTTAAGTCCAGTAGTCATGTAATAAGGTGTAATAGCCTTAGTAAGTGTTGTTTTGCTTAAGAAGATGAAGCGTGTGGTTACTCTGCTGTAGTAGCAGGTTGTTTTGTTGTAGGCGCCAAGGTTTAATTGTTAGTTAGAGTTTATGGCGCCAAACAAGGTCTTTAAATGTTAGTTAGATATTTTCTAGATATTTTCCTAAGTCGGTTAGTTAGTTAGAGTCTAGGTACATTGTATTAGTTGCTTGTTCTCGCTTATAAATAGGGGGCAAGTGTAATAATTCAGATCATTCAATCATAATATCAAAGAATTGTCTCTTTTCAGATCAAACTTTCTCTCTCTCATCTAACTCTCTCTATTTCTCATCTCCTTTCCTTTCTTATCTCATCTAAACTCTAAATTCTCTAAATTCTCATCTCAATTCACTACTTTCTCATCTTATACTCTCAATCTATCCTAAATTTACTTAGCTTACGCTTGTGTCACCTGAACAAATACCACATGGTGTAGTACCACCAAATGATTATTCAACCTCGTTAACTGGGTGAAACATTAGTTGATTTGCATGTAAATTCATAATTTTGTCCATGTTCCTAATAAGGTTGTCTAGTCTAAGGTTAACATCATCCTTTGGTGCCATTTCGTAGACACTACGGTGCTCCCTCTAACCACTCTTGTAGAAGAAGCTTGGTCGAAGGGGCATTCACCGAGGCACTCAAATAGCGTCCAAGCCACATCCTCATCGTGCTGGTTAAATGCTCCCCCACATGAAGCAGTAACCATTTTCTTGTTAGAAGACCGAAGAAGTCATGGAAGCTCTGCACAAGAACCCACTTGGGTAACCCGTGGTGGGAACAGCTTTTAAGGAGCTCCTTAAATATAACCTAACCTTCATAAAATTGGTCTTGATCTTTTTGTTCAAATATGTTGATCGCACGCCTAGCAGCCATAGTCCTGGCCTTAGGATAAAACTTGGTCAACAAATTTTATTGGAAGTTATTCCAAGTTATGATTTCATCCCATGGTAGGGACTGAAACTATCATTTGGCTACATCCTTTAATGAGAATGGAAAAAAGACGTAGCCCAACTGCGTCGAACGAAACCCCTTGATAATGACAAGTTTCACAAGTTTCTAGAAAAGCATTAGGGTGTTCATATGGGCTTTCAATTGGCTTCCCATACAATGTGGGAAGCATGATGATGATTCCGGGCTTATTGCGAAGTTGGGGTTACCAACGGCGGGTAACGCAACTTCGGTTTGGAGAATAAAGTGGTCTCCAATCGTACAAGGTGCAAAGTTGGCCATGGTTAGAGGTGGATTCGCACTCGCCTCATATCGCCTCAAAGTAGACAAAGCTAACTAAATTTCTAAAATGTAAAGGCAAGAATTCCAGGTCAAGTGAGCGTCTACCGTGCAAATAATATAGAAAGCAAATTGAGTTCACTTTTGACCACAACCCAAAAATAAAATAAATGAAATAAATAGGAAAAATGAATAAAAAAATAACTCATTAATACCTAAGTCTAATTTATCCTACCGATACCTCGGCAACGGCGCCAAAAACTTGTTGTGTTTCAAATTGTGTTTTAAAACCTTCTACTAGCAAGTGTACAGGTGTTGGGAAAAACATAAAAATTTGGTTGAAAAATAAACTCTGATGCCGACTATTGGGTTCACAGTTCTCAACTATGGTCACAACAATAGGCACCTATTAGAGCACTTAGAGTAGGAGACTCTTCTCTCTACCTAAGCCCCCGATCGGAGAGTCACGCTTTGTAACACCTCACGTGTAAGAGTTCTCGGGAATAGGTTTATCTTTATAAACCCTTTGCCCTAATACCGGTTGTTGGGATGAATTTTAAAAATTCTCCCTAAAGTTTATAAAGTTAACTCAGCGGAACGGGTTTAGAATTCATAATTCTAAACCTAGGGTTGATTTAAAATTTCTAATTTTAAATCTACGGACATAAATTCATAATTTAAATCAACAGATCTAAATTCTTAATTTAGATCTCCACGCCTTTTACTCTAATACATTCATAATAATACATAAACTTAAACAGGTATAATAATAAATACTGTAAATAAATAGAAAAGCGGAATCTAAAAGGAATGAAAGAAAAGACATACCAGAAATTGCTCCAATGAAAGAAAAACAGAAAGACCATAATATTCTTCAAAATCGAGATCCTGAGACCTTCTACGCAATGACCTTGAACTGCCCGGAGGGTGGGCTCCAAAAAATGTTAAACTGAGGAAAGAAAAATTTCAACAGAAATTTTTCTCTTCAATTAGATATCCGAAACAATTTCAGAAACCCTAAAGAAATACTTCAACTTTGATGCCAAATTTCGGAATAAGTCGCTCTCTTTAAAGGAATATACCGGAGCAAAAAAAAAATTTAATTCGATGTGGGATGCATACAAAATAATTGCAGTTTTAATACAAAACGCAGCGTTTCATTCATAAATCGACTCAAAATGCTGCGTTTCAACAATGGTCAAAATCACGGGATTTTTTAATTCAAAACGCGTGCCACGTGTCGCATGCCTATTGGTCCACACCGTGGCACACCGATAACCCCTGGGCAACCCAGCGCAAGATACGTGTCGCGTGCTGATTGGCTGCTAGCGAAGTACACGGATAACGAGCTGCTTGAAAGCAATTTTTTTTGTTTTTTTTTTTTTTTTGCTTTGTTTCCCGCATGAAAAAAATCATCTTACGAACTTTAATTTTCAAAATTATTTGATTTTATAAATTTTAACTTTTATTCATCTCATGAATAATGTTTGGCAAAATTAATTTACCCATCTTATGGATAAATAATTCAACTCATGAATTCTTTAATATTTTTTCAATGGCAATAAAATACAGAGGTTTGCGCAGGGACCTTAAGGACAATTTAAATCTAGCTCCAAATGGATTAAATTAAACGATTTCATGATATTAATTTGATTACAATTTAATGATACTTAATTCCACTAAATAAATCTCACTGCACTTCAGAGTTAAATTATTTATTCGATATTTTCCTAATAAACTGTATTGATGACAACAACCTCTCCATTAGATGTCCATGACAAAGGATAAACATAACCACTACCGTTATCCTTCTCACAGCTTCTCCATTAGTTACCGACTCACCCTTCACTGAATAATTCATTTATACTTGAACATATTCACAATATAAATTTCAAATGTCAAACACTTGGAATACTTTGGCCAAAGTTTCCGATCTATTCAAATATTTGCGAATCAACTAAGGGGACATCTGTATCTCATAAGAGACTGTGGATTCCATATTGAACACCTGATCCATAACACACTTCACGTTGCTACCCAGTGTACGTGGGATTTCTGTCATTCGTTTGGACCTTACTTATAGTACACCAAAGTAACTAATGCTCCATGCACTAGTCCTGAATACTCTTAGGATTTAGAGTCGTTGTTCAAACAGTACAACGTGAATCACTAATCTTCGATAGTGGTATAGAAATAAGTAACCCACATGGTCCAACTCAGTGTGTCGAACACACTAACCTAACACTTTTGAATCTCCATCCACATGACCAAGACAAGTCATCTAAAGTGTCACGTTATAGTCTTAACATAAAAGTGGTCCAGACTTGTCTTCGACTACGAGTCCTTCAAACAACAATCTATACCATTTGTTTCAAGTCTATCTGTGGCTTAATCTCAAAGACCACTTAGAACAAACATATAAATTGTTGTCTGAGGACTACTCCCATCTCATGGATGTCTCCCAAAAGAAAATCACATGCAGTATAAATGCTCACATACACAAATTTCACTAGGAAATGACTGGAACTTCAATTTTATTTATTAACTAAAATAAGATATCTAGAATAAATCTGGATTTCAGGAAACTATTCCTAACAATCTCCCACTTGTCCTAAATCCAATTTATGACAAGGTCTATACTCACCCTTTTTAAGTTTGAACCAAAAATCTACTGAGCCTAACCCTTAGTGAGCATAATTACTCTATTGTGAAGTCAGCAATACAATACTGCTTCACATTCCTCTCACTAATGGCTTCCACTCCAAGGGTAAAGACATGCTTAGATGTCGAGCATTGACCATTTTAATCTGACTGGAAGTCCTGGAACTAGCTCGTCACTTTGAAAGATCAGCATAGGATCTCTAGTTCTTTTCAAGAACTAGAGATAGCACTTCTGCCACCTAGTGCATTAGACTCATGTTAGACTAACACCTGCTTACTACACCATAGCATAGCAGACATCAAGTCTCGTGCACAACATGGCATACCTAAGGCTCCCACTGCCAAAGCATACGGAATATTCCTCAATTGCTCCTCCTTTTGAGGTGTCCTAGAACACTACTAAAAAAGGAGAGGGACTCAATGCTATACCTTGACAACGTCTTGTCAATATAAGTGGTTGGAGAGAGATCCAACATCCTCCTCTTATGACCTTGCAGCAGCTTAATCCTAAGAGTGGAGGTGGCTTCTCCTATGTCCTTCATATCGAGCTATCCTGACAACCAAACCTTTACAGCTAATGACACCCCTACACCATTTTCAATTAGTAGTATATCTTTGACATATAACACTAAGAAAGTCACTACTCTGTCTTAATATCATTTGTACATGCATGATTTGAGCAACCGACCGCACAAAACTAGAACGCTTAATTGCTTCATTGTGGCTAAAAGGATCAAATTCAATACCACGGTTAACCACTAAGGCTCCCGTTATGAACCTGTAATGTGCCCTGACAATCCTCCCACCACACCTAAGCTCTCGTGTACCTAAAACATTTTTTGCTCCTATTAGTAGATGCATCTAATGCTTCCACTATGACTTAAGTTATGCCTAGCGGTTCAGAATTATTGTCATTTTCCTTTAATACCATTTTGTTTTTGTTTTTACAGCTTACTTGCAAAATGCTCCTCTAAGTATTTTGCATTGTCTTTACAAAAAATCATTTAAATCAGAAAACTGCAAAAAAAAAAAAAAAATAAAAACCGCCCTTGGTCTTTTTATTTGCAACACCATTCTTCTGCAGTGTAACCTGAGCAGAAAGCTGAGATCTTATATCATTTTCCAGTTTGGAAATCCAAAAATTCACCCGAAAAATATTCACCACCTCGATCTGATCGAAGTGACTTAATTTGTTTACCTAATAGGTTTTCAACTTCAGTTTTGTACTCTTTGAACTTTTCAAATGAGTCCGACTAATGTCTAATTTGATAAACATATACATGCCTTGAGTAATCATCACTAAACATGATTAAATACTCATACCCACCTCTTGCCTAAACACGTATTGGTCCACATACATCTATGTGAACTAGCTCAAGCAAGCCACCAATCCTGTTGCCTTTACTCTTAAAGACAGAATTGGCCACCTTTCTTTCTATGCAGAATTCGCAAACTGGTAATGACCTCAAGTCCAAAACTTCTATCATTCCATCTTTCACCAGTCTTTAGATCCTGTTCGAATTAGTGTGACCTCAACGTTGGTGCCATGTGTAGGCAATATCCCTTTCAAGGGGTTTTCTTTTAAAACATTGAACAAGTGAGCTTTTGTTAGATTCATTTAAACAATTACCATTGTTTTGATAAGGAAATAACATGAATAAACAATTTATTTGTCATATTAAAATTTTCATTTTCAAAATCAACTGAATAATAATTATTCATAAAACAAGATACATAAATCAAATTCCTGTGCAGAGTAGCAACAAATAAACAATGTTTTAAAATAAAAATCTATTACTAAAGTCTAAGCTAACATCTCCTACACTTAAGACCAATATTATTGTATTGTCCCTGGCCATCAGGTACAACACCCGTCGTGTAGACTTTAGCCTAGCCTGGGCTTCTGTAACATATTACATATAAGGTCAGTTGAACCAGAGTCCACCCACCAGGAAACTGGTGGACTCTCAACTGCACATGACTCAACTAAGTGAGATATCAACATACCTTCGCCAGATGGTTTGGCAGTCTTTGTAGGAAGAGCAGATATGTACTTAGTGTAGTTTCTTCTTCAGTGGCCTAGTTTTCTTTCAAAAGAAACGCTTGTCTTTTGTTCACTTCCTTATGGACGTAGTTGCTACAATAACCACCTTGCCCTTTCCTTTCTTTCTAGTAGGTCCCATGTGATTAACAATTAAGACTAACTTATTTTTCAAGGCAAAGTAATTTGGTTCAGTGAGTACATTATGTATTCGAAATCAAGCAATGTTCACCTGCCGTATCCACATCAAAAACACGGTAAATGCAAACAATCGTGTAACTACCTTATATGAGTCTTGTATAATGCAGTGATATATATTCTTTTAATTTAGCATACACAATAAGTCAGATATCCACCAAACTGTGCTATCATGCATACAATGATGACCCAAACACACCACTCCTTACTCCCCGGCAGCAGGGTCGTACGAAGCTAGTTCAGGTGAGAACTACTCTCAATTAACCTGTTTTCTTGTAATTCTTATTGAACATGAATAACTCACCACTTTACCTTAGTCTCTAACATGACACAACAGAGCTCCGCGGGGAGGCTAATGCATCACGCTAGTCAAGTGTAAAACATTACCTAAACCTCCATACAAATACACGAAATACTCCACGACAGCGTGGTCGCATCGCTTCTTCGCACTTTGGTTTATCCTAAAGAAGTCTAACCCTGTAATCTGCAAACCGATATCCTCCGCAGGGAGGTCTATCGATCTACTATACTGCTAAACCGGTAATGGAGACCGTGATGTTACAACAATTGGAACCTCGCTCCCACTTGATTTTTATAACCATTGGTTTTTTAACACACTTGCATTTACAACCTGGATTACCTCATAATCCCCTTTTAGAATCTCATTCTAAGATTAACCAAAATTAATTAATTTATTTATTTAAAATACTATCATTTTACAATATATATTATCTCATAATCTTACATTAGAATCTCATTCCAGAATTCAATCAATAAAATTAATCAATTAATTTTAATTAAAACAATATTTAATTTAGATTATCACATAATCTACTTTTAAAATTCTAATTTTAAAATTAAATTAAAATTAATTTAATTTAAATCAATCTCGATTTTGTTCTTAGACTGTCCCATAGTCTATTTCAGAATCTTAATCTAAACAAATATACAAACGAACTTTTATTCAAAAATAACACTGATTTATAACTTAAATTATCTCATAATTTAATTTTGAATCTCATTCAATTAGTTAATAAAATAATTAACTTAATTATTATGTAAATTTGTATTGACGTCTGCACGTCCAAAAATAAAATTAAAAAAAACTTTTATTAAAAAATTCTAACCTAGCTTCGGGCTGACGCTGACATCGTCAGATTAAATCTTTTTTTAATTCTTAAAATTAAAATATTTAATTTCAAAATAAATTAAATCTAATTTCATTAGATCAATTTTATCCGATTTTGTATAAGATAATTAAATCTAATCTCATTAGATCAACTTTATGTTGTGATATAGATATAATCTCAAATCATAACATAGGGAAGGATAGAATCCAAGAGAGTTTAGATGAGAAGAGAAGTGAAGGGAGATGATGTAATAGAGAAAGTAAGATGAGAAAGAGAGAAATATCTCAAAGAGATATTGTTTGTATATTTGATTGAATGCCTCAACCTTACACTTGAGCAGCTACTTATACTAGATCAAGATACATTGCAAGTAGCAAGCCTAAACCGACTAACAAGACCTTTGGCGCCAATACAAGCCACCAAAACTAAACCTCACTTATTACATGACTCACCAAGGCTAATGCTACTCATTACATCATGACTTATGCTAATTACAATCTAATATATACCCCACCGATAGGAATCACAACAATACTCCCCCCTTAAGAGATTCTTGTCCTCAAGAATCTAAAAGAGAGTTGAAACTTGAAGAACACTTAATGTTGTAGGTGAATCCCCTACTAAGATTTGTTGCTACAGGAAGCATGCTATGCAAGAACACATCTAAATCTGAAGTTGGACAAGATAATTCCTTGCTGAATTTGTAGCAGAAGAGAGCTTTAAATTTTACTGAAAAATTGCAGTAGCAGAAGAACATTTGTTAATGTAGATTCTGAAGTACATCAGCCCAAAGTCCTGCTGTCAATGCTTTAATTATAAGCATGCCTGTTGTCTCTGCCCACCTTTGGATTTTTTAATGTAATGGGTACTTCTGGATGTCTGCCCAGACCAAACTAAACCAGCCAGACACCAACATCAACTCTTAAGAACCTATGGCTGCAACTAATGCTGTCAAACATCCACTGCTTGAAGTTATAAAGCTTTGCTGACCCTGAATACGGTAGCTGAGGCCCACGAATTTTAAGAATTACTACCCTTGTCTTAAGCTTCAACTGTCTAATTATGCAAAACCCAATAACTATGCTGCTGGGAAGCTTGCAAACTCCCTGAGGCTTTTAGATATTCCCAAGTACTCAAGGCTTCTTGGACCCAGCTAGCACAATTCCTTGTCCATTTAACACCCATAGGTGCTGCCTCCAATGAGTATAATGAGCTAAACATTAAATCCATATCAACTTTACTGAAGCCTGCTGGCTGCAACTCGTGTAGGAGCACTGAAGTTATGGAAGTCTCATCTACATTTTCCCAAACTTTTATACATTTCATTATAGCTTAACTTTGATGCTTGCTACCGCTAATGTCTTCTCCCACTCTCTTATCTTGCCACAACATGAAGAATGTCCACAAATAACATCTGATACATTGCTTTTCAATGCAACAATCTAGCTTAACTCTTTGAGCAATTGAGACATTGGTTTGGAAATTGGAAGTTCTGCACCACCAAGCTAAGTCTTCAAGAGTCACAGTTGAACTCCAAGGGAACAAGGTCACCACTTGAGCTTCCAAAGAATCCCAATTGACTGTCCTCAACCTGCAGCTCCGAACTTCCAGATTCCTCACAAGATTTTCAATGCCTGCGTGAACCTCGTTCGACCTTATGCCTTCAATTAACTTGCTGCAGCTTAAGTGATTCAAATGGAGCAATCCTAATATTTTAACAATGAGCACAAGTAAGAATGCAAAACCCACCAGGCCATGAAACCAATGGAACATTAAAACAGCCTTGCACTTCTCATGATCAAAAACTGGTTTGTTTTGAACTTTCCTGCGGATGTGGGAACATATTTCAACTTGTTCCACCTTTACCAATTTAGGAGGCCTGCCATTAGTGTTCTTTGATGAATATAAATCAGCCCCACTCCATTGAGCCTGCATTAGAATCAAATCTTGCGGACCTTCTAGCTGAAAAATTTCATCTATTGGCCTTGGATAAATAGCAGTATGCTGTTGATTCACATTCCTGTCGATGAGCCTTCGGATTCCTTCAACCAACCTAATTTGCTGCTGAACCCATTTGTACATCTTCAATAGATCAGCTATCTGCTTCACAATTCCAACTCTAAACATAAATTTGAAATGAGAAACTTGGTCTTTCTTTTGCTGAAATCTGAGATGAACATTAGCACACTGGTTAACACATTTTAACAATGAAGCTACTTGTTTCAGCTCCTTACAGCCGTGATATTCTCTTCCCGGATCTGGAGGAAGCTTATTAAAGGAGTTTGCACTTTGATAAGTCATAACACTACTTGATGAAGGATACAGATCAGCCTCCTCTTGCAATTTCTCCATCTGACAGTGTGCTTCAGCTTGCATAAGTACATACATCTCTTCACCCAGTTTAGGAGGAGGTTTTACACTCACATTTGTACTTGGATAAACCTTCGCTCCACACAGAGAACCTTGCAAAACATCCTGACCTAGCATACTTCTTGGCTGAAGTGATATAACCGTGTGTCGAGGACAGTTAAGTAACATACATGCTATTGTATTTGATGATACCACAGCAATGTCAACCGATTTCTCCAATGAATTCAGAAGTTTTGTAGTAAAAGCTTCTTGTGTGCAATTGGATTGAATGTTTCTATTTTCAGAATCTTGTAATAGCACTTGAGTAAGCTGCACTGGAACACTTTTCACTATTGTAGGTTGCATTTCATCCTGATTTGAATCCAAACCTGCTGTAACAATTTCAGAGATTGGGTTCAGCGAGCTATTCAACAAATTATGTAACTTGTGAGCTTCTTCTTTGACATTTTTTAGCTCTAATTCAGCATTAACAACACCAGACTCTATTCCTATCTTTTCTGAGTTCGGCATGCTCAGCAAACACGAGCCTTTGTCTTCCATTGATATAGCATACTCTTTATTTAACTCCTCTTCTTGATCAACATTGAGCTCAGGATGCACAACGCCATCAAAGGGTTTACTTGCGTAAGGAACTTCAACTTGGCCATTAATTTTCGGATAAAAGTTTTGGGAATACTGATCCCACATCTATTCCCATTTCTCCTGTAGAGAGCGAGACATTACTTCAATCCTCTGTTCCCATTCATCAACACCAGGGTGAGCAGCTACTTCTTCAACCTTCTCTGTTGCCTCTTCATTCGGTGAGAATTGATCTTGCCTGTCCAACTGTGCATCATATTCTCACATTTACTTGAATCTTTCGTACTCTTAATTGTTTCCATAAGAGCCGGCATCTTCAATTCTTGTCTAACATCTTTACAAGGATTGAGATATTGGACTTTAATCACCTGAAAATAATCTTTGCAGTACCCTTTCTGTGATAGTTTAAATTGAAAGTGTTTAAGTGCACTTTCGGCACAACTTCTGGAGGTATAGGTCACCCTCGCTTTCACCGTGAAGTAGGACCTTGAAACCTCTTTAATACTCTCAAGATAACCACAGGGACTGAACAATTGATGAAGAACATCATCGGTGATGTGACGGAGAGTAGGGAAAACTTCTTCTAAGAGTGTAGCATCTTCGTTGGAGACTTGACGAAGAGGTTGAGCATACATTTTGCACCTGTATACTATTAATCTGAAGTACAATCACTCCCCAGCACTGAAATAACAACAATCTATAGCTGTGCAACTCTCTAGTTCGAATTCACAGAAATATGGGCTTGGATTCGCACTATCAAGACAACCGATTGCTTAATTGCAACCTACTCTCTTGTTTGAACTCAACACCTCTTGATTTCTACTCAACAATCATAGTCAAATACGAACCCTAACTGTCGGGCTTGGAATAAGAGAGAACTCGAACCAAAACCCTAAGTCTCAAACTTCGGTCAGCGAAAACTTCAACCCAGAAGCCCTGACTGCAATTATTCCTTGATTAATCCAGACTATGAATCCGAATCAACTCAAACTTAGCTTCATTTACTAACACCAACACACCACTAACCACAAATCTCAAGAACGATGACAGGTTTCAACAAATTTGTACTGAGTTCTTTGTTAATTCTACCTTGAGCAAGTAAAATCAACTAAGTCCTCATACCCTACTTTGCATACAACACAATTCCACCAAGAATTTCACAATGCTCAATCAACAACTCACTTCAACAATAGGGAAAGGTAATTCTTATTTCAATTGATTCAGATGTTCAAGAACTGATACCTTCCCCTCACTTACATGAACTGCAAGGTTTGCTAAACCAATTCTTTTGATTTTGACCAAAACTGACCTACTTCAACAGTTTGCAGCACTTTCCCAAGCCGACTTGCAAAATTCTTAATCAATAAGGATGATCCAGCAGGTTACTTTGCTTCTGCAGTACAATTCTAGCAGTTGCTACTCAATTCTGAATCAATTAGTTATGCTGGCTTGTAATTGAATCAAGAAAGCTTGATTCAATTATGTCTCAATCCTTATTGAAGCAAAATTTAACTATGCTTTAACACAATCAACCACACACGCACAGCACAATGAATATAATAGTAACCTCAAGCAATACAACCAGAATTCAGAACTAAATTCTTGACCAAATTGCAATGCACATCAAGGATATTTGATATCAAATCACGTTTGATTTGGAAGCCAGACTTGGCTCTGATACCAATTGTTATGATCGAGATATAATCTCAAATCATAACATAGGGAAGGATAGAATCCAAGAGAGTTTAGTGTTATGATTCTCATAATAGGGGGCTTATGAAATAGAGTATAAATGTAATAAGGTGTGGAATCTAGCCGATTGAGTTGTATTAGCTAGTTGGTATTGTAATTAGAATAAGTCTTGATGTAATTAATACCTTAAGCTTTGGTTAAGTCATGTAATAAGTGAAGTCTAGAGCTTAGGTGGTCAATGCCGGTCAATAGTGGCGGTTATAGCATGGGTTAGATGCATTGTAATAGCTCATATCATGTAAGTAGTATAAATAGGAGGTTCTAGTTTTTAATCTCATAACTTTGATGAATGAATTGATATTTTTTGATATTTCTCTCTACTTCTCATCTCCTTTCCCTTCTTATCTCATCTAAATCATATATTCTCTTCTCATCTCATACTCTTTCTATCCCACCCAAAGTTAAGGCTCAAGAGAAATCTTTGAAACCTTAAAAATTGGTATCAGAGCCTTGATTTGGCTTCCAAATCAAGCTCATATCCGAAAAAATTACAAAATCTGATTAATTGTATTGCAATTAATCAAGAAAAACAGTTGTGGTACTGATTTAGTTCAGTTTTTACATTGAGGAATTCAATTCTGCATTTTGAATATATTTCTGGCGTTTACTGCTGTATTGATCAGGAAGTGCCTGGGAGTTGCTTTCGGTTGGGATTAAATCGATTGAATTTTATTGAGGAAAGTATAATTGATCAATATTGTTGATTACATTTAGCATTAAAGTTGATTCATAGGGAATTTAGTTGAATCAATCAAAATTTCAACTGTTGAAGTTGAGCTAACTGGTCTAGATGAAACATTCAATTAATCTGTCGAGAAGAAGTTAAAGGTGAGATAATTGATCCACATTGCCCTTGACCATCATCAAAAGATCAGAAACAAGCTGATTTGAGGTTAATTAAAATTCTACAATTTAGTATCTGAGGTTGAGGTAATGGTTTTCTGAACTATCTGATCACTCTCGATCCGAATCTGCTTGTTGTTGCTGGATTGTGATGAAATTGTGTTGATAAGCATAGGAGTGATGTGAATTCATCATAATTAGCGTGGAATTCTTAAGAATTATATGTTATTGAGTCAAGATTTACTTAGGCGAAATTCTGACAACGAAGGTGAAATTCTGACAACGAACTTAGCACCGAAGGTGTTGAAATCCGCTATTGTCCTCGAAGCTTGTTGTGTATCGTGTGTTTAAATCATCATTACATATAATAATCGAACCAATTTCAGATTCTTAGTCTGAATTATTGAAGATAGCATCTCTGTTAGAAATCGTTCGAACTTAGGGTTTGTTCGCGAACTCTGCAATTTAGGGTCTATAATCAGTGACGATCGTGGAACCAATAGCAAGGGTTTGTTGTACGAATGAAGGAGTAGAACTTCATTAAGCAATCGATTGCTGAAGAGTTGCGAAACAAGTTTCACATTTCTGCGATTTTTGAACTTGTATCCTGCGAACTGAGCTGTTCCGGATCAAAGCTTGTTGTCATTGCAAACATGGTTGATATCAACTCTTTTCAATTAGAGTTGAGTGAGATTTTTGAGAAATTAAGGCAAGACGGGGCACAAGAACGTGAGGAAATTCGGCAGAAAAAGCAAGAATATGAGCTGAAGAGGACATAGGAATGGAAAGAAAAGACGCAGCAATGTATGATTCAGCGTTGTTTAGCTTATCCAAACATCAGTATTGATAGTGCTGATGTTCTTGATGCAAATGAGTTTCCGGAGCTATTGGATAGCGTTAGACAACGGGAGTTCCGTGTTGAATGGAAAGAGAGAGTGGAATCCGTTGCCATTGGAGATAAACTAGTGTACGATAATGCCGAAATTGATGAACATAAGCTAGAAGAACCTGAGTTAGAACAAGATGATCCTTATGAAGACTCTTTGCTAGAGTTAGAGTATCTTGCTGCTGTTGAGGCACAATATGACATGCATCTGGAATGGGAATACGATTTCCATGTCAAAGGAATGTTAAAGAATGCCAAGAGTAAAGTGAAGAGGAATCATCTTAACGGTACATTGAAAGATTTTTGGGGTGAAAAGACGTTTACTAAGCAGAAATTGAGGCATGACAAGTCCATGATTGAGTCATGGTCTCCAAAGGATGATTCGATGCTTCAAGCGGGTTACTATGAAGTCGTTGCAAGCAATCAAGCAGAGAACTATGCAGACACGAAGCATTCTGCTGAAAAATTTGATGTTACTGCTGAAATATCACTGAATACATCTTCAAATCAATTAAGTGAAATTCCATGGCAAGCTTATATGCAGAATCGAAGCACTTACTTTTCTGAGCAATGTCATTCTGTTAGAAAATCAATTGTTGCTGCTGCAGTGTCATCAAATACAGAGCAGGGTGTGCCTTAGTTCACTTTTGGGCATGCTCGAGTGTTAACTCGGGACCAGAACAACATCATCTGGGATGCTTTGAAAGGCCTCTTGTGTTGGGCGAAAGATTACAAATGTAGTCGAGGCTGTAATGCACTGTCGGCGTGCCGATCGGCAAGTTCGGGATGATTTATTCCTTTATGTGAGTGGAGTTATGACTTATCCAAGTGCAAGTTCTTATGATAAGTTGCCTCCTGATCCGGAACAAGATTCTCAAGACTATATGAAGCTAAGAGGAGTCGAAATTTTGCTGAAAAGAAGCACTCGAGCTGCGAGAGTGCGTTTCAAGGTTCACAGCAAACAAAGCTTGATTCCTATGCAAGCAATTGAGTTGTTGGATGTGTTTAAATGCTGTAATATGCTGAAAGAGAATGCTGTGCACCTCAAAATAAGTACAACTGGTGCACGAAGCCAAGTAAGGATAGAGGTTATAGCATTTGACAATTGGGATCAACTGCAATTGATTGGTGCTGATATGGTGCAGATCCTGAACATGTTTGGGGTGATTTGTTGTGATTGTTTTGAGTGGAAAAATCATTTGCACGAGCTTCAATATTTCCTTTATATTTGTATGGAAAGGATCAATGTAAGTTTGAGGAGACCTTCAGCTAAAATCAGAGTTAAAATCAGCAAGGAAGCTCTGGACAGAACAACTCTGTGTTTGAAGAAGTTTTCAGCCATTCAAGAGCTTGGTTGGTGTCTCCACTTGTTATATCTGTTACTTATGCTTGTGTTGGTTGATAATAAAGCAAATCTTGGTCATTTGAGGCAAGATTGGTGGTTGGTTAAGCGTTGGGAACCAAGAAATCTGGTGTTCAGATCACAAAGGGTGAGCTGTAGCATTGGAAGTGTCGTTTGGAATGTTTTGGGTGTTCAAGTTATGACATTGTGCAATTGGCATTCAACAATGGTTTATGAACTCCGAATTTGTGTGTTCAATGCAAGAGTTTGGGAAGAAGAGGCTAAAAATTTCAGATCCTACAAGCTTTCAATCATGGTTCAAGCCATTAAAGCACACGCTGTTGACAATGTTGTAAATTCTGAAAGAGCTCCAATTCTCCCATTGACAGCTATAAATGAGAAGCTCCATGGGAATGTGATTGGTGCTATCATGATTTTGGGAAGGTGTAATAACTTGTTCACATCAATGAGCCTCCATTTGAACAAGAAACGAGCTGAAATCTGTCAATATGATTTGCATCGGGTTAGTATTACTGAATTATTGGATTCTGCAGAAAATTATATGCAATTGAGAAGCAATCAAGAATTGGCTGAGTTTGGTCTGAGATCGTATTATAAATGGATGTTTAAGCAATACAAATTTTGGATAAAATCCAAGATGAAAGATTGGCAGCTGCACTCTTATTAGATTTCAATGTGTTTTGTTTCCATAATCAAGAAATTGGCCTGTTGGAGCTGCATTAGGGAATGTTTACAAGCAGAATTGGATGCTTGGTTCTCTTGGTTTGAGTTTGGAAGGCCTCCTAAGATGCTTAAGAACTTTATGTGCAGTTGTATGGGTTTGATGAAATTTAAACTCTATTATGCATCATTTGACCAGCAAGATGACAGAATGGTTGCAGCATTTTGTGAATCTCAGCAGCAAGATAAAAGTTTGGGCCATGTTAACGGCTTCATGAGGGGTTGTGATGTTTGGTTTGATCGCTGTAGACCTCCTGAAGAATATTATACTTTCAAACGCAAGCATTGTATCAAGACAAGATGCCATCCTCATGTACTTGCTGCGTTTCAGAGTTACTTCCTCAATTGGTTCGTTCCAATGGCAACACATTTCAGCAATTTCCAGTGTAATAACTTCAGCACCCAGATGCTCTTTAGCTGCACAAATTTCAGCAAGTTCAATTGCAGTGCAATTCGGTCCTGATCTGCATTATATGTGTTCATAGATGGTGCATTTTTGTAGTTGCAGCCCTACAACCAATTTGCTTCATGTTTAGCTCATGTTTCCTATTGTGCCACTTGTTCTTCAAGCTTCAACTCTTTTCTTGATTCTTGGGGACAAGAATCTTTTAAAAGAGGGAGTAATGTTATGATTCTCATAATAGAGGGCATATGAAATAGAGTATAAATGTAATAAGGCGTGGAATCTAGCCGATTGAGTTGTATTAGCTAGTTGGTATTGTAATTAGAATAAGTCTTGATGTAATTAGTAGCTTAAGCTTTGGTTAAGTCATGTAATAAGTGAAGTCTAGAGCTTAGGTGGTCAATGCCAGTCAATAGTGGCGGCTAAGTAGGTGGTTTGCGGTTATAGCATGGGTTAGATGCAATGTAATAGCTCATATTATGTAAGTAGTATAAATAGGAGGTTCTAGTTTGTAATCTCATAACTTTGATGAATGAATTGATATCTTTTGATATTTCTCTTTACTTCTCATCTCCTTTCCCTTTTTATCTCATCTAAATTCTATATTCTCTTCTTATCTCATACTCTCTCTATCCCAACCAAGATTAAGGCTCAAGAGAAATCTTTGAAACCTTAACATTTAGATGAGAAGAGAAGTGAAGGGAGATGAGGTAATAGAGAAAGTAAGATGAGAAAGAGAGAAATATCTCAAAGAGATATTGTTTGTATATTTGATTGAATGCCTCAACCTTACACTTGAGCAACTACTTATACTAGATCAAGATACATTTCAAGTAGCAAGCCTAAACCGACTAACAAGACCTTTGGTGCCAATACAAGCCACCAAAACTAAACCTCACTTATTACATGACTCACCAAGGCTAATGCTACTCATTACATCATGACTTACGCTAATTACAATCTTTTACATACCCCACCGATAGGAATCAGAACAATTCATCCAATTTTATAAAAATTAATTGAATCTAATCTCAATAGATCAATTTTGTCCGATTTCGTAAATCATGATTGAGAACGTACAATCTCATTATACGAACAACATAATCGCAAATTTATGGGTTGTTCCGAATTAACGATTAATTCATTAACGATTTAAACAATTTAAATCGTTACTATAAACAATCTAGTTAACTATTAAATCTTTTAACCAATTTAAACAATTTAAATCGATACTTTAAATAACCTAGTTAACTATTAACTCTTTTGATTGATTTAGAAAATTTAAATCGTTACTTTAAAATAATCTAATTAACAATTAATTACTTTAATAATTCAAACAATTTAAATCACAAATACAAACAACCATCTCAATTAATTATTGATTCTTTATTGATTTAAACAATTTAAATCGGACTGTCAAATTAAGCTAACTTTCCCTCTTAATAAAATCTATATTTTGTTAAATCGTAAATCAATTTATTTCGATATTATTATCCCTAGTCATGTATATTATGAATGTAATCAGAAGCTAGCTGTGATACCAATTGTTGGATAAAACATAAATTATTTTTCGAAAAATAAACTCTGTTGCCGACTATTGGGTTCACAGTTCTCAACTATGGTCACAACAATAGGCACCTATTAGAGCACTTAGAGTAGGAGACTCTTCTCTCTACCTAAGCCCCCGGTCAGAGAGTCACGCTTCGTGACACCTCACGTGCGAGAGTTCCCGAGAATAGGTTTATCTCTATAAACCCTTTGCCCTAATACCGGTTGTTGGGATGAATTTCAAAAATTCTCCCTAAAGTTTATTAAGTTAACGCAGCGGAACGGGTTTGGAATTCATAATTCTAAACCTAAGGTTGATTTAAAATTTCTAGTTTTAAATCTACTGACTTAAATTCATAATTTAAATCAACATATCTAAATTATTAATTTAGATCTCCACGCCTTTTACTCCGATACATTCATAACAATACATAAACTTAAACAAGTATAATAACAAATACTGTGAATAAATAGAAAAGCGGAATCTGAAAAGAAGGAAAGAAAAGACATACCCGAAATTGCTCTAATAAAAGAAAAACGGAAAGACAATAATATTCTTCAAAATCGAGACCCCGAGACCTTCTACGCAATGACCTCGAACTGCCCAGAGGGTGGGCTCCAAAAAATATTAAACTGAGGAAAGAAAAATTTTAACGGAAATTTTTCTCTTCAATTAGATCTCCGAAGCAATTCTAGAAACCTTAAAGAAATATTTCAACTTCGATGCCAAACTTCGAAATAAGCCCCTCTATTTATAGGAATATACCGGAGTGAAAAAATAACAAAAATTCGATGTGGGATGCGTACAAAATAATTGATGTTTTAATACAAAACGCAGCGTTTCATTCATAAAGCGACTCAAAACACAGCATTTCAACAATGGTCAAAATCACGGGATTTTTCAATTCAAATCGCGTGCCACGTGTCGCACGCCTATTGGTCTACACCGTGGCACGTGAATAACCCCCCTGGGCAACCCAGCGCGCGACACGTGTCACGTGCTAATTGGCTGCCAGGGAAGTACACGGATAAAGAGCTGCTTAGACGTGAAATTTTTTTTTTTTTTTTTTTTTTGCTTTGTTTCCTGCATGTAAAAATTCATCTTATAAACTTTAATTTTCAAAATTATTTGATTTTATAAATTTTAACTTTTATTCGTCACATAAATAATGTTTGGCAAAATTAATTTACCCATCTTATAGTTAAATAATTCATCTCATTAATTCTTTAACATTTTTCCAATGGCAATAAAATATAGAGGCTTGAGTAGGGACCTCAAGGATTATTTAAATCCAGCTCCAAATGGGTAAAATTAAACCATCTCATGATCTTAATTTTATTACCATTTAATGAGACTTAATTCCACTAAATAAATCTCACTGCACTCCAGACTTAAATTATTTATTTGATATTTCCCAAATAGACTGTATTGATGACAACAACCCCTTAACTAGATGTCCATGACAAAGGATAAATATTACCACTACCATTGTCCTTCTCACAGTTTGTCCATTAGTTACCGACTCGCCCTTCACTGAATAATTCATTTATACTTGAACATATTCACAGTATAAATTCCAAATGTCAAACACTTGGAATATTTTGGCCAAAGTTTCCGAACTATTCAATTATTTGCGAATCAACTTAAGGGGACATCTATATCTCATAAGAGACTGTAGATTCCCTATTGAATACCTGATCCTTGTCACACTTGAACCCACTATCCAGTGTACGTGGGATTTCAGTCATCTGTTTAGACCTTACTTATAGGACACCAAAGTAACTAACGCTCCATGCACAAGTCCAGAATACCCTCAGGATTTAGAGTCGTCGTTCAAATAGTGCAACATGAATCACTCATCTCCGATAATAGTCTCAAAATAAGTAACCCACATGGTCCAACTTAGTGTGTCAAACACACTAACCTAACACTTTTGGATCTCCATCCACATGACCGAGACAAGTTATCTGAAATGTCACGTTACAGTCTTAACATACAAGTGGTCCAGACTTGTCTTCGACTATGAGTCTTTCAAACAACAATCCATATCATCTGTTCCAAGTCTATCTATGGCTTAATCTCTTAAACCACTTACAACAAACCTATAAATTGCAGTTTGAGGACTACGCCCATCTCATGGATGTCTCCCTAATGCAAATCACATGCAGTATAAATGCTCACATACACAAATTTAACTAGGAAACGACTGGAACTTCAATTTTATTTATTAACTAAAATAATATATCCAGAATAAATCTGGATTTCAGGACACTGTTCCTAACAACATGATCATAGCTAAATAGAGTATACTGATAGTATCCATAGGGAATTAGTGTTAAGTCGGATTTCGTTATTAATGAGTGATTGGATTTTTGGGTTTTTGTCAATTGTTTGGACAATTAATTAAAGCAATCAATAAAATCTATACTGAGGATGTCAATTCAGTTGAGGCTTGTTTAAGGTAGTTTAACGATTATCCAGTAATTGTATTCTACTATGACAATTATTTAGGAGACTTAGGTTACAAGTACCAAGCTTGGGTTAATGTTTAAACTAGGGCTTAAAGTAATGAACTAGTCTAAAGGCATAACCTATCATATCACCCTACATGTAGCATAAGTTATCTCATTAGCACTACTTAATTTATTTCTTACACCTAATTCAAAATTATACCTGAATTAGTCCTTACGTTAGGGCTCAGGGTAATGAACTAGTCCAAAGGCATAACCCATCTTACCACCCAAGGTGTAGTGTGGATTATCTCAATAGCATTGGCAAATTCCATTGTCACTCCTTATTAGGTATTAATTTGTATAAAAGATTGTGTTCAGGGTCGGGTATAACCTCAATACTAACCACATGTGAACACTAGTTGTGTTATGGCCTAGGTTACAAGCTCGTACACAAACGCTAATAACTAGAACATCCAAACATGGCCACAAGTATACACAAAGAAAACCAAACGACAATCATAAACTTCCCACAGGAGTGTCTAAATAACATAAGAAAACCATTGTCGAATATATAATATAAATCTGGGGTATAGATGGCTATCCATTCTTCATCCCTAAACTAAAAGTCTACACCTCCATGAGAGTTATGAACATCATGAAATCCAAAAGAGAAAACAATACTTACTAGAACTAAGGACTAGAAGACTCCCTCAATTGACGTTAATGTTGATCCTTGCTTTGATTCCCCCAGCACTCTGACCATCGGTGCTTCAATGTTTGAGAACTCTTGGATCTCATAGCGGCTTTGGGAAGGAGAGGCTGATAGGAGACTTGGCAAAAGATTCCAAAAATTGGGTCTTTTCCTTTCTATTTACACTCGCAGCGCACGAAAAGAATACCAATGCGGCGCAATTGGTCGTTAATGACCAACTTGCGATTGACCAAATATCGTTGGTGTGCTGGACCAACTGATTGGCCCTGTTTCTCGATTGATCGGCAGCCCTACTATAGACCCCCACTTGTTGCGGGCTGCTAACGGATCGGTGCTTCGTGTTGATTGGTCGTTTAGTATTCAAAACTCTTTGAAGCTTAAATGATTTACTAAATTACGATCCAATTGGTCCTTCGTTTGCACACTTGGTCGAGTTTCTTAGAGTAGTCTTCGAATATGTCTAAATTATGCTTGATTCTGCTACTTTTCAACCTTTGTTTGCTTTATTACACTCCAGGCCTAAATGTACCTAGATTATAATAAAACACACATGCAAAAGCCGAATATGACGCATGAATGACGATTAATATATATAAATATAAGGCATATCAGTAAGAAACCAAAAATTATTGGTACTTTGGTACATAAATTCTCTTTTCCATTGTTTCCTCTATTATCTTCTCGCTTTTCCATCTCTAAATTGGTACTTCATTGACAAAGAAATTAAAAAGATTTGTGTGGGTGAAATTAATTATGAAAATACTTTATCCATGACGGAATCCAAAAGATCCAAGTTGGATGAATTCGATTTTTGAAAAATGTTGTAATCTCAAAGGAACTTACAAGATCTCAGTTGAGTTAAATAAATTTATCTACAATGGAAACTAAAAGACGTAAGTTGAGTAAATTTGACATAAAATTGTCATACCTATGGCGAAACTAAAAAAAAAATCCGTTGTGCTAAATTTAGATTCTTTTGGGTCCTCAGAACCTAACAGTTCTAATTCTTTAAATGCACTCTTTTGAAAGCATAAAACTTAACAATTTCAACCATGCATATTTTGGACCCTTTTGGATCCTCGGAATCTAACAAATCTAATTATTTTAATGGACCCCTTTGGGTCCATGAAGTCTACCGGATTCCATATAGTTAAATTCACTCTTTCGATTCCTCGGAACCTAACGGATCCAATTATTCAAGAACTCCGATGGGTTTATGATACCTAGCTGTTTCAATTATTCAAGCGACCTCATTTGGATATTTAAAATTCACTTTAAAATTAAGTAAAACATATCGTTTATAATCTTAAAAAACGAGAAAATTTGCTTTCGAAATGGGGTAGTGGTACTTGTAATACCCTAGCTAATTCAATTAGACTAGGTGTTAGGATATATAAAACCCGGTTCACTTAAATTGGGTCGGGGATTATAATATGTGAAACCCAGTCTAATTACATTTGACTAGGTATCATAATATGTGAAACCCGAGATATAAATTTGGGTTAGGCATTATAATATGTGAAACCTGGTCTAAATAAATTGGGTAGGTATTATAATACGATTAGAATTTACTATTGTTTAAACTAGGCTAAAAATAAATAAAGTAATAGGTTCAATCTGGAAGGGCCCAATAGTAACATTAGGTTTAAAAATTTATATATATAGAAGAGGAGAAGGGTTTAAACCCTAGTTTTCTCCTCTGTTTCCCCCCTCTTCCAATCGATTCTCTCTCTTTCCCCTCTTCCAATCAATTCTCTCTCTCTCTCTCTCTCTCTCTCTCTCTCTATTTCAATAGCCAATTGTCAATTAGATTCTACACCCTTGATAGGTTTTTAAAGCTAATTCGTAATAGAGATTTGGATATCAAGTTAGAAGATAGTGAAGGTAAGTATACCACTTCCCCTACTTGTTGTGAATTATAAAGATTGCTTTACATGATTTGATATATGATATTATATTTTGAATGGTTTATTTGTTTGTTAAATAGGATTGGGCATATGTGTTATTTGACTGTGTGGTTTATACTCCCATAAGTTGAATTATGCTGATTTATACGTTGATTTGATGTTTAAATATGTGATTTGAAATATATTGATTTATACAAGTTGTGTAAGTGTACGCGAGGGTGACCGCCAAATCCCGGTACGTATGACGATGTGGGGGAGACGTCCAAATCCCGGCCGTTACATAAACAACAACAACAAACCCAGTGCCTGCAAGGGCTCCCGTAAAAGCATTGTCTGGGGAGGTAGATGTACGCAGCCTTCCCCCTTCAGGGGGCTACCCTGAATAGAGGCCGTCACCAATAAAAAAATTATTGTAAACTTGTGACTTGAATTAAACCATTTGGTGGGAAGAGCTTACAGATAACTACGTTGAACCTCTGGGGTCTATCGACGATAGAATGTGAAATGTGAAAGTGGATTGTGACCTTGTCGCGAAATAATACCGGTACTTAGATCTACGTTTGATCCCAGTGGATTTTTCCCCTTAGAACCAGTTAGAATATGTGAAATGTGAACGTCGATTGTGACCCTATCGCGGGAATATTACCGGCCTTCCATTTCGTCTATGAGTTTTACTAAAAGAACTCTTTTGAAATAAGTTATATTATAAAGCTGTGATTTATGCTTCTTTAACATGAAACTTGGAAGGTAAATCAATTTACTTGTTTTGATTGGACTTTTATCCATTTTAAATAATATGTCATATCTGGGTAGGGTGTGTGGTGTACTTGCTAAGCGTGTTTTTTGCTTACCCAATTCCTTTACTTTCCATATTAGTAGCCTGTAGCAAATTCCAGAGGAACGAGGAAGATGCAGCGGCTTTCTATTTCAAAAATTAGTCTATTTTCGTAGTTTAAGTATTTAATATATTTTAGAGTAGAATATTAAAGACTATTTGGGATTTTGTAATTTTGAGCTTCCACACTACGAGCTTTTAATTATTAATATTGATGTATTTGGGATTATCTATTATTTATTATGGGAGCCTTTACGCAATTTTGAGGAATTATGGTTGTAAGTTTTCAGGCTTCGTACTATGATGTAGGACTTCATGTTATGATCCGAGAATTCAAGGATTGAGCTGTATTTGGTTAAGTGGCCGATTAGTTCTGTGTGCTGCTGCTGTTGTGATGTTCTGCTGCGTATGGGTCTATGGTTGTTGTTCTGTACTGAACTAACGTTAGCTTAGTAGATGCATTGTAATATCCTTAGTTGCTATTAGTTGTTGATTAGTTTAATAAAGATGTAATAGCATTAGTTATATTGGTTCAGTTACTATTTTCCTTAGCTTAGTTTTAAGTGTCATAAGCTGCTAGTTGTTCTTGTAATCCTTTAGTTCAAGCTGTGTTAAGTCACTGCAGTAGCAAGTGACGGTTAGCAGACTTGGAGCCAAAGTGGCTTGATAGATAGTTTGATATTTTAGTAGATGTTAGTTAGATATTTTTAGATATTTCTAGATATTTTCTATTTTGAGTCGGTTAGCGGTTTAGGCTAGGTTCAATGTATTAGCTTGTATTAGTTTGCCTATAAGTTGTGATCTCATGTAATAATCTGAATCATTCAATCAAATACATGAAAACTATCTCAATTTGAGATTAAACTTGTCTTTCTCATCTCCTTTCCCTTCTTATCTCATCTAACTCTAATTTCTCTACTTTCTCATCTCTAATTTCACTTCTTTCTCATCTCATTCTCTCAATCTATCTCAATTTTACTTAGCTTATGTTTGGGAATAGATCCCGATCATAACAATTGGTATCAGAGCCTCGTTTGGCTTCCAATCGAGTGCGTAATAAAAAAAAATTAAAAAAAAAGCCAGAATCAACCAAAATCAGATTCAGTTTTGTGACTTTCAAATCTAATCTTGAAAATTCAGAGGAAAAGATGACAGTGAAGCTCAAGTGTGAAAATCAGCAGCGTTGATCTTGTGTGCAGAGAATAGATCAGATTTGTGCTAATGGAATCAGATCAGGTTTTAAAGATAATCTGATCAAGATAAAGTTAGTCAGATTTGGTTCCATTAAGTGCTGATTTGCTGATCGATTGCAGATTCCAGTCACAAAAAAATCAATTTTGAGATTCGTAAATTCGATCTTGAAATTTTGGAAAATTGCAGATCACATTTAGAGATTGTTTTGCTGTCAATCCAAATCGGCATTGTGCAGTCAAGATCAGTCCAGATTTATATCAGGAACTTGTGTGCTTGCGGTCGAAATTGTGAATGGATTCCAGTGCTGTGGTGATGTCTGGAGGTGTAATCACGCGTGCTGCAGCGGCTCGTGCAGCAGCAAATCCATCATACGCCGAAGTTATTAGTGGAAATGCAGAGAGTGAACCTCAAACTAGCAGTGGCGATGGAGTGAGTGCTCAATTGGCAGCATTGGTGATGCAAATGGCTCAGATTAATCAATCAGTTCTGGAAACTAATCAAGCTGTGCGAGAAACTGAGCAAATGAATGATGTTCGAATGTGTCTCATGTTGAAAGAGCAAGAGCAGGTATTCGTTGAAAGGTTTAACTTACACTCTGAGCAAGTAGATGATAAGATCGCAGCTCAGATTAATCAACACCAGCAGCAATTGGAGGACATGGTCACCGGTAGACTTGAACAACAGGCATGGATGTTCAATGAGAAGCAACTTGATGAGAGACACCTCCAAACAAGAGTTGAGCAAGAATCTGAGAAATTTGAGATTTATTTTGCTGATTTAGGCTTACAGTTGGAAGCTGCTGCCACAACTCAGGCCATTGTACCAAATGAAGAGGTTGTTTTGCAAACTGAGGTTTTCAGTCCATCATTGCTTGATCAGTAGCCTAGTTTGCAAACTCATATAGTTGATTTGAATGCTCAGGTTCACAACATCCAAATGTTTGATAAAGACAATGTTGCAAGCTCTGTCTCCTCTAAGGATGTTGAGCTGAATGAGTTGGAAGTCATTGCTGCAGAGCACGATAAATGAGAAAGAAATCAGGTTCCAAAAGCTGTTATGCACTGTCGGCAAGTTGATCGGCAAGATCGGGATGATCTATTTCCTCTTTTGAGTGGAGTTCTGATTAATAGGGTCTCTATCATGAAGCTATGCTATTGGGAGGATATTTATGAGTTGTTCACCAAGTTGTACTGCAGTAACAAGTTCTCCTCAGCTGCATTTCCCAGTTCAGCTACAAGTTTACTGCAATTAGAGAATTTCTTTCAGTTGCAATTCAGCTGGAAGTTCATCACCTTCAACTCCTGCCTCTACATCAACAAGTGATTTTCAAAGTCTCATTCTCTTTCATTCTTGAGGACAAGAATGTTTTCAAGGGGAAGGGAATGTTATGATCTGAGAATTCAAGGATTGAGCTATATTTGGTTAAGTGGCAGATTAGTTCTGTGTGCTGCTGCCGTTGTGATGTTCTGCTGCGTATGGGTCTATGGTTGCTGTTCTGTACTGAAATAACGTTAGCTTAGTAGCGGCATTGTAATATCCGTAGTTGCTGTTAGTTGTTGATTAGTTTAGTAAAGATGTAATAGCATTAGTTATATTAGTTCAGTTACTGTTTTCCTTAGCTTAGTTTTAAGTGTCAGGAGCTGCTAGTTGTTCTTGTAATCCTTTAGTTCAAGCTGTGTTAAGTCACTGCAGTAGCAAGTGACGGTTAGCTGACTTGGCACCAAAATGGCTTGATAGATAGATAGATATTTTAGTAGATGTTAGTTAGATATTTTTAGATATTTCTAGATATTTTCAATTTTGAGTCGATTAGTGGTTTAGGCTAGGTTCAATGTATTAGCTTGTATTAGTTTGCGCATAAGTCCTGATCTCATGTAATAATCTGAACCATTCAATCAAATACATCAAAACTATCTCAATTTGAGATTAAACTTGTCTTTCTCATCTCCTTTCCCTTCTTATCTCATCTAACTCTAATTTCTCTACTTTCTCATCTCTAATTTCACTTCTTTCTCATCTCATACTCTAAATCTATCTCAATTTTACTTAGCTTATGTTTGGGAATCGATCCCGATCATAACATTTCATTATAGTACAGCCATGTAGCGCTCCTTTTTAACTTAAGCCTATTCGGTGTAGTGTTTGGAGGCGTTACATAAAGTGGTATCGGAGCCAGGTTATGAACCTTGGATAAATTTAAGTGTTGAGATGAGAACCTAGGTTTATAATTATTGGAAAAAAAATAAAAAATTTTGGGTGATAAGATGAATGACAGGCTAATATTATTGTGTGACTTGGGTGTTATGAGAGCCTAGGTTATTAATTATTGAGATAATTGGATGTTAAGATGAGAGTGTAGGTTATTAATTATTAAGAAATTTTGGTGTTGAGATAAGTAACAGGTTATTAATTAATGAGAAATATTTGTATTAAAAGAATTCAATTGAGTTGTTACATATTCTGCAACATCCACTATGCATTTTTGAGTGTGCCCTTTTTGAAAGATCTCAAGGGCTATGAAACGTAGTGTTTAGTGGGATTGAATTTGCAATCAAAGAGATTAATGAGGAGAATTTGAATGGGAATTTGTTGAAGGAGATTTATATTTTGAGGAATATTACTTACCCTAATATGATCCAGTTATTTGAAGTAATTGAGAATGGACTATCCTTTTTTTCGGGTTGCGTAATAAAATCGCTATTGTAAATCTTTGCTTTATGAAGTGAATAATTAATACTAAGAGTTTGTTTATATAAGACTGGGTACGAAGTTTGGTGATTGTTAGGATGATAGAAATAGAACTTTCTAGGTGTTGAGTAAAAACAAAGGAATTAGTTTTCTTAAGTGGGTTAAGATTAAGTTTCCTTTTTTCGGATTTGTTTATCCGCATACAAAAATCTATTTGTTGTCATTTGAAGAAAATGATGTTATTCCTATTTTGGAGATTAGTTGATCTCTTTTAGAATAATGGTGTTAATGACAATGCCAATGCACTATTTTGGACAATAAATTGTTCAAAGGGCAGTGTTTCAGATTCCTAACCATCTAAAGTTTGTTTATCACGGAAACGGGTTAAATTCTCATACTGAGAGTACAGGCTCTAAGACTCTTATTATAATGATTTCGTCCTTGTTTGATAGAAGATCCTTGAAAAAGTGATGTCGAGGATAATTGTGCACTAGAGATTAAATTTTTCTATGAATTCCCCAATTTTATGCATAATAAATTTGAATATGTAGTAATTCTTGGTCACAAAGATTTAAAGATAAGTGTAGATCCTATAAATTAAATTGTTGCTCGAGGTTGCTTGGAATACATTAAAGGAGCAAGTTATATCTATTGCTATCTAAATACTTTGGTAAGTGGAATCCTAAGTTTAAGTAGTTGTGATTGGTGTTAGAGTTGCATAGTGGAAGCGTGGTGAATGGAGGAGTGTAAGAATTAGTATTGTTGATCTTCAATTCAAGATCTCCTTAATGTTGGGTTAAAGAGTTCTCAGGCTTTGAAGAGAATTGGCAAAGACATTGTTAATATATAATTTGGTCAACAGTGAGTAAAACAATAGTAGTGCATGTTATATACTACTGGCTGTCATAGGATATCATGTCCTCTAGAATTCAGAATTTGTAAGGTGATTCTAATATGAAGCAAATACCAAAAAAATTTTGAAAATAAAAGTAAATTTCGAGGATGAAAATTTTTTAATTTAAGGGGCCGATGATGTGATATACTGTCTAATTAAATTGAGGATGTAAATCTTGAGGATGAAACTTTTATTTGAGGGGGTGAGGATGTAATACCCTGTCTAATTAAATTGAGGACGTAAGTTTCAAGGATGAAACTTTTATTCAAGGGGGTGAGGATGTAATACCCTGTCTAATGAAATTGAGGATGCAAGTTTTGAGGACAAAACTTTTATTTAAGAGGGTAAGGATGTAATACCCATTCTAATTAAATTAGACTAGGTATTATAATATATGAAACCCGGTTCACTTAAATTGGGCTAGGGATTATAATATGTGAAACCCAGTCTAATTGCAATGCACTAGATATTATAATACGTGAAATTCGGGTTAATAAAATTGGGCTAGGCAATATAATACATAAAATCCATTCTAAATAAATTGGGTAGGTATTATAATGCGATTAGAATTCGCTATTATTTCACTTGGACTACAAAAAAAAATAAAATTAATAGGTTAATTTTTGGAAGGGCCCAATAGTAACATTGGGGTTAAAAATTTATATATATAGAAGACGAGAAAGGTTTAAACCCTAGTTTTCTCCTCTCTTTACCCCTCATCCAGCCGATTCTCTCTCTTTCCCCTCTTCCAATCAATTCTCTCTCTCTCTCTCTCTCTCTCTCTCTATTTTAAGAGCCAATTGTAACTTAGATTTTGATAGGTTTTTTACAGCTAATTCGTAATAGAGATTCAGATATCGAGTTAGAAGATAGTGAAGATAAGTATACCACTTCCCCTACTTGCTAGGAAATATAAAGATTGCTTTACATGATTTGATATATGAGATTATATTTCGGATGGTTTATTGGTTTATTAAATAGGATTGGGCATATGTGTTATTTGATTGTGTGGCTTATACTCTCATAAATTGAATTATACTGATTTATACATTAATTCGATGTTTAAATATGTGATTTGAATTATATTGATGTATACTGGTTGTGTAAGCGTACGCGGGGGCGACGGCTGAATCTCAGTACGTATGACGACGCGGGGGAGACGTCCAAACCCTGGCCGTTACACACAAAGAAATTGTTGTGAACTTGTGACTTGAATTAAAACGTTTTGTGGCAAGAGCTAACTGATAACTATGTTGACCCTCCGGGGTCTCTAAACGATAGAACGTGAAATGTGAAAGTCAATTGTGACTCTCTCGCGGGAATAATAGCGGAACGTAGATCTACGCTTGATCGTAGCAGATCTATGGACTTAGAACTGGCTCGAATATGTGAAATGTGAACATCGATTGTGACCCTGTCACGGGAATAATACCAGCCGCAGTTTCTTTTTCGTCGTGAGTTTTACCAAAAGAGCTCTTGTGAAATAAGTTAAATTATAAAGCTGTGATTTGTGCTTCTTTAACATGAAACTTTGAAGGTAAATCGATTTACTTATTTTTGTTGGACTTTTATCCGTTTTAAATAATATGCCTGATCCAGCTAGGGTGTGTGGTGTACATGCGGAGTGCGCTGTTTGCTCACCCAATTCCTTGACTTTCAAGATTAGTAGCCTGTGGCAAATTCTAGAGGAACGAGGAAAGAGGAACATGCAACGGCTCTCTATTTTGAAAATTAGTCTATTTTTGTAGTTTAAGTATTTAATATATTTTGTTGTTGAATATTAAAGACTATTTGAGATTTTGTAATTTTGAGCTTCCGCATTACTAGCTTTTAATCATTAGTATTAATGTGTTTGGGATTATCTACTGTTTATTGTGGAAACATTTATGTAATTTTGAGGAATTATGGCTGTAAGTTTTCGGGATTCGTACTATGACGTGGGACTTTATTATAGTACGGCCGTGTAGCGCCCCTTTTCCCCTTAAGCCTATTCGGTATAGTGTTAGGGGACGTTACAGTACTAGCTGTACCATCCCCTATTCTTTTTTTCCTTTTCCTCTTAATATTAGTAGGTTATTACTCTACATGGACCAAATAGAAGAAATAGAAATAACATGGATCCAAATTAGGAACTCGGGTAATAAACTATGAGTAAATATTTAAAAATAAAACTAAACTTAGGGGCCCACTTCAAAGCCCAAAAGTCATTTCCTTCCCTTTGTCCAAAAAAGTAAATCTCCTTCCTCAATACCATAACCCTAAACCTAAAGCTTTATCCCTTTTAATCAATGGCGGAAGCTTAAAAGCTCGCCACCTCGCTAGACAACTGAAAGTTTCCAACGCCGGCATCGGCAAGACTAGGAATGGGTAGAACAAAGGGCATAACATGGTGGGAATCCGCCACCCTGTATCGCAACCACCATGACCGAAACCCAATCCGCCAGCCTCGTTCCTAGATCATTCCCACTAGAATCGACCACTAGGAGCGAGACTGATACGATCATCAATCCGGATACTATAGTCGGTGGCACATTAACTCATGACACGTCAGCGGAAGCGGTCCCTCATGAGACCATTATATAATAATATTAATTAGCTTAATATACTTGTTTAGTAAGTGTTTTATTTCCAATTATGCTTAGTACAAATAGGGGGCCAGCTTAAGGAGAGAGAAAGTCTTGATTGTTTTTTGCTAAAAGTATACTTTCTCTTTCTCCCTTCTTATCTCTATCGTTCTCCCGCTCTCTTTCTGATTTCTTATCTTCTTCTGCTCTTATACTTCCAATTATACACTTATTACTTATAAATGCTATATGATATATACAATACGATGGGCTCTTATTACCGCTGATTTTGATTGCCCAGTTGAGTTCATTTTATTTGATTGTTGTGAGTGGAGCTTAGACCACAACAATTGGTATTAGAGCTTGGCAATCCTCATATTCGAGCACCAATGGTGGAAAACACACACTCTTAAGCAGCAATTCAGATGATGGAAGAAGGACTACGAGTGACTTTCACGACTTAACAAGAAGTGTTGCATTCGATCTTCAATGCTTGAAAAGATGAGTTGAATCAGCAATTCTACCATTTGAGCACCGAGTTCAATCAAGCAATGACTCAGACGAATCAGACCTTGGCTGGATTCCATCACATGATTAATGGAATGTCCATCCAAATAAGTACTATTATGAATGCAATTCACAATCTATTGCCGGGATTCTCTGCACAGCGAAGGGTTCAAGAGGATTGTGGTCAGATTCATCAGGAATAGCAGCTATCTCCAATTAATCGGCCACCACAAGCACCCAGCCGAACTCCACCTAATTTGGAGCACACAGGGCCAATTCAATCCCTACCAGACCAATCAAGCATCCGAACTCCCACCAATATGGACCGTTGCGAAGGTAATTATCAGTATCCTACTTGTTTGACAAAAATAGACTTCCCTAGGTGTAATGGAAAAAATGTGAAAGGCTAGCTGGGTAAATGTGAGCGTTATTTCTTGTTGGATGGTACGCCGGATTCGGGTAAGATTATACTTGCTAGAATAGCCCTGGATGGTGAGGTCGAGGGTTGGCATGATGCCTTTGAAAGGTCATGGCCGATAGGCATGGTAATTCTGTGAGATGTGTATTCACTGAAGATTCGGGCTAGATTTGCAAAGAAAATGGAGGATCCATTTCCAGATTCTGGTGGACTGAAACAATTTAAATATTTAGATGAGTATGTTAATGCTTTTAAAATGTTGATTAGTAGATGTGGATTGAGTGAGTCTCAAAAGATTAGCATGTTTACCGGTGGGTTAGAAGATGAATTGGTGGGGTGTCTTAGATTGTTCAAACTCATGACCTTGCATGATGTGGTAGTTTTGGCACGTTTATAAGAGGAGAATTGTGACAATTTAGAACACATTGCGGCCAAGAGCACCAATTATACAGCTCCCATCCTCCCTACTCTCTTAAATGTGGCTTAAGGTAGCTTGATTAACTCCAATAGATTCCTTCCCACCCCGATGCCCATACCCATTACAACCCATCGGCCCACTCTCCCAAATACGTCCCTAGTTCATTCAAAAAAACCCGATTCAGAGTTAAATTCCTTTGAACTCCGCCGAGGTGGAGGAACATAGAGCTAAAAATCTATGTTTCTATTGTGATGAGCATTTCTCTCCGGGGCTTAATTGCCCTACAAAAAAGAAGTATCAAGTCTTTTTGATTGAAGTGGATGAAGAGGATCGTGCAGCTAGGGTTGATGAAACTGAGGCCATCCTCAAGCCTGACAATGATCAGAATCCACACATTTTTATTCGTGCTTTAGATAGGGTTGCTTAATGTCACACTATCGGGTTCGTGGCATGTGTGATAAGCGGTCAATTAGCATACTCATTGATAATGGGAGCACCCATAATTTCATTGACTTAGCGATAATACAACAATTGAAATATGTGAGTGATGAATCGAAGAGACCTTGCTATGGCTTTTGGTGGCTTATGCAAAACATTGTTTTTGTGTTCGATTTCCTTGTTATTGCTATCTTTGGATGTAACACGGTGCTTGGCATTTAGTGGCTCCAGACTTTCGGGGAAGTTACAATGGGACTTCAAGAAGCTCATTGTGGACTTTTTGTGGAATGGGCATGCGGTCACTTTATGTGGATCGACTTATAATCACATTAACATGATCACTAGTGCCTCTTTGAGCCAAAAATAGAATGTAGTTGCATCCTTATTTGTTATACAGCTCACAGGTCCAGCATAAACTAATTTTTTTAGCATGCAATTGTTTGCATTGGATGACAGTGAAGGTTGGGCAGATCTGGATAGCTTGCTAATCGAATTTGATGAGTTTTTTATGGCACCGGAGCATCTCCCTCCTTTTTGACCGAGATTTTATCATAAGATTCCTCTCAAAGAAGAAAGAAACCTGGTGCATCTTCAGTCCTATTACTATCCAAATTTCCAAAAGGATGTGATAGAAAAACTGACACATGAGATGCTTGAGGCTGAGGTAATTGAAAATAGCTCATCAGCATTTGCCCCTCCTACCATTCTTGTAAAGAAGAAAGATGGAACTTAGAGATTGTGTGTTAGTTACCAATAACTTAACAAAATGATAATTAAAGACATGTTTCCAATTCCCATCAACTAAGGCTTCTTGATGAGCTAGGAGGCATGACCTCTGCTCGAGGTATTAGAAAATCCAGATGTCGCCAAAAGATGTGTAGAAGGCGGCCTTCCGTGCGCATTAGGTCAATTCGAATTCACGGTGATGCCATTTGACCTCACAAATGTGCCTCCAAAATTCCAAGGTGTCATAAAGGATATTTTTCGGCCTTTCTTATGCAAGTTTGTGGTAGTATTTTTCAACGATATCCCTGTGTATAATGTATCATGGTCTGATCGCTTGTGCCATCTATGGGCCATTTTTCAGCTACTGCGCAGTCGAAAGTTCTTTGTTAAATGCTCAAAATTCTCGTTTGCAGCTTATAAGATAGAGTACTTGGGGAATTATGTGTCACGTGAAGGGATATCTGCTGAAGCCAGCATGTTACATGCGATGAAAGAGTGGCCCCACCTCGTGAATGTGAAGAAACGTTTGGGATGTTTGGACTTATCGGGATATTATCAAAGACTCATTGAGAAATATGGTATCATGGCTCGACCCTTGACACAGTTTCTTGAGAATGCGACAATTGTGTTGACATTGGAGGCCGAATAGGCATTCGATTGCCTCAAGAAGAAGCTAACTTGAGCTCCGATTGTTGCTTGACCTCATTTCTTGAAGTTATTCATTATTGAGACTGATGCATCGAGAATCGGAGATGGAGTGGTTCTAATGCAAGAAGGCCATTCTTTAGCTTTTATCAGTTGAGTGCTTGCCCCGAAACATCAAGCTTGGTCCGTATATGAGTGTGACTTGTTAGCCATTGTCTTCGTCGTGGAAAAGTGATGACAATATTTTACGTGCCGCCATTTTTTGATACACATTGACCAATAAAGCTTGAAATATTTGTTGGAACAAAAATTCTCTACACCCTTCCAACATTTTTGGTTCTCTAAGTTGATCAATTTTGGCTTTGATATTGTGTACAAGAATGGCAAAGAGAACTAAATGGCCAATTCGTTATCCCGGGTTCATGAGTTTGACATTTTTGTGTATGGCAGTGTCGGTCATCTCCTCGATTTCCTTTCACGGCTGTAACAATCATGGCATACCAAACCATCTCTCACTCAAATCATAGCGACCCATTTGCTCATATGCAATTCTCGGGGCAACAGGGACAACTTCGATAGCAAGGTCGCTTTGTGGCAGGCACTGACAATGAGCTGGACAACTCTATTTTATTATGGCTTCATGACTCTGCTGCTAGGGGTCACTTGTTATGATTCAAGATCAATCTTGAGTCATAACATAGGATAGGTGAAGAATTAGAGTGAAGATGAGAAGAGAATTAGAGAAATAGATGCGAATTGGAGAGAATTAGGGTTGAGAGAAGAGGAATTCAATCTTATCATTCAACAATGAAGAACTTACAATAAAAGCTAAACTCTTATACTATGAATCACTTAAGTCAATTAAGCTATTAAAATCTTAAACACCTTGCACTAAACAAACTAACTCACTCAGGACACTAAACAAGCTTTCCCGCCATACAACCATATTTAAAAATTACAATATAATGACCATGTCATTGACCTCCCCTAAGATCATATCATGAGAATACCCCCTCCTTAACATCATTCTTGACTCAAGAATGAAATAATGGAAATTAGCTTCTGAGGAAAGTCAGATTCTCCTAAGTAGCAGCTTCCTGATCTAAATAGTTTAAAGCACCAGCACTTCCTTGAATTATTTGTCCTGCTTCGAAACTTCCCTTGATCCCAAGATAGCTACAGACTCCTGCTTAAGTCACCCATCTCGAGTGGTCTCTTCTATAGCCTTCAAGTTGATCTTGCCTTCTGCTACATGTTGCTTCAGCAAGGGCACATGAAAAACAGGACACACATATGAGTCTGGGGGTAAGACCAATCTATACACTACTTGTCCATCTTCTCCAAAATTTTGTATGGACCAAAGTAACGAGCACTGAGCTTCACATTCTTGCGAACTGCCACACTGGCCTGCATTATGGCAACAATTTCAATTAAACAAGATCTCCAACTTGAAAGGACTTATCAATTCTTTTCTTGTCAGCAAAGAACTTCATCCTAGCCTGAGGCAGCTGCAGATTATGCATCAATTGGGGCGCTAATTCTTTCCTTTACATTAACAGATCTTTAGCTTCACTCACAGAAGAAGTAGCATCTTGTACCAGCATAGGGGATGGAGGATCATAGCCATAAAGAGGGGTGAATGGCGTTGTCACCAATGCAGCAAAGAACGTGAGTTATACCAGAACTCAGCCAAGGCTAACCATTTGTTCCATTTTTTTGGGTAGTTAAAAGTCATACTCCTCAAATACTACTTCAAACATTGATTCACCCTTTCAGTCTGCATCAATTTGTGGGTGATATGAAGAACTCATGGCCAAAGAAGAACCCAATAGCAAGAAGAGCTCAGGCCAAAAATTACTGGTAAATAACCAATCACGATCAAATATGATGGACTGAGGCAAAACATGGAGCTTGTAGATGTTCTCCAAGAATAAATTTGCAAGTTTTTCAGCTGAAATTGGGCAACTCAAAGCCAAGAAGTGGCCAAACTTGGTGAATCTATCCACAATCACCCAAATTACCTTCTTATCTTCAAACTTAGGCAACTCCTCAATAAAATCCATACTTATGTGTTGCCATGCTCTATCAAGAATTGGCAAGGGCTACAACAACCCATGGTAGTGTATGTGACGGGTCTTTGTATGCTGGCAAGCATCACAGGCTCGTACCAAGTCCACAACATCGTTTTTCATACCGAGCCATTAGAAATACTACCTTAACCTTTGATTTGTCCCCTTAATTCAAGAGTGTCTTCCCCATGCTGAATGATGTGAGGCTCTGATTATTTGTCTCCTCAAATCAGCCACTGAGCCAATATATACCTTCCCTTTGATTCTCACAATCCCATGAGCCTCGGTCACATCATAATCTTCACCCGAAGAGCTATTCTTGATGCTAAATGTTGTGATATACTCTTGAGCAAAAGGCTATCTCCATCATAGGACTTGTGCACTTCATCCATCAAAGACGGAAGAGCCACAGAAATAGCAGACCAAGAATCCTGCTCAGCCCCTTCAAACCTGCGTGGCAAAGCATCTGCTGCTAAGTTTTCCATGCCTCTAAAATACTCAATTGAATAGTCAAGTCCCAACATCTTCATGAGGCCCTTACACTGCACTCTTGTAGTGAACTTTTGCTCCAATAAGTACTTCAAGCTTTGCTGATTTGTTCTAATGACAAAGTGATGTCCATCCAAGTAGTGCCTCCAGTTCCTAACTTCCAACAAAATTGCTAAATACTCCTTCTCTTAGATGGATAACCCCAAGTGCTTGGGACTGAACCCCTGGCTCAAGGAGGCTACTGCACTTCCTTTTTGTGAAAGAACTGCTCCCACACTTGTACCACTAGCATTAGTCTCCAAGGTGAAAGGAACACTAAAGTCAGGCATGGCAAGTATTGAAGCTGTACACATTGATATCTTCAGTCTATCCAACACTTCTTGAGCCTTCTCTGACCACTCAAAAGCATCTTTCTTGAGTAAATCAGTAAGAGGCTTAGCAACCACACCATGCCTAGCCACAATCTTCTTGCATTGTTTAAGAGAAAAAGGTGTTGGCCTATTCTTCATTGCATCAATCTTAGCTGGGTCAGTAGCAACACCCACTGAAGAAATAATGTGCCCCAAGTATTCTACCTTCTAGTGAGGAAAAGTACACTTAGAAAGCTTATAAAACAACTTGTGCTGCCGCACAAGTTCAAAGACTTGTCTAAGATAATCCATATGTGCATCAAATGAAGGATTCTACACCAGTATGTCATCAGAGATGACCAGGACAAGTTTCCTCAATAGGGGCCTGAAAACTGAGTTCATCAAGGCATGAAACATAGCTGGAGCATTTGTTAATCCAAATGGCATCACTACAAACTCATAATGCCCATGGTGAGTTCTAAAAGCAGTTTTGTGGACATCCTGCTCTAAAACTATGATCTAGTGGTACCTTTGCCTAAGATCCAACTTGGAAAAGAAGTGAGAGCCGTATAATTCATCTAGCAAGTCATCTAAGATGGGTATTGGAAACTTGTCCTTGATAGTAAGAGAATTCAACTGCTTGTAATCTATACACATACGTGGAGAACCATCATTCTTCTTGACTAAAATGACAGGAGAAGCAAAGGGACTGTGAGAGTGTCTTATAAACTCAGTTTTAAGAAGCTCATCCACCTACCTTTTAATCTCACTCTTCTGTGAATGTGGATACTTATAAGGCTTCATATTCACTGGATCAGAGTTGGCCTTGAATGGAATTGCATGATCCAAATTCTTCTTAAGAGGAAGGCACCTTGGCTGCTTAAACAAATCATTGTAATCCTTGATCAACTTTTGAATTGGTGGATTAAACTCTTTCTTAGCTTGAACAGATTCTACTGTAATGGAAAAGAGATGTCCTACCCACTGGTAGTCTTTCCTCCGAAGTAGTCCATCCACCTTCTTGCCACTTAGCATCTTGAGCTGCCCTTGGTCCACAATTCCTTGTAATTTGATGGCTTTATCATGTAAGTCAAAAGAGATTGAGAGCTGACTGAAATTGAATACCAAGGGCCTGATAGTATTCATCCAATCCACCCCAAGCACCATATCACAGCCTCCCAACTTCAACACTTTAAAGTCATAAGAGAATTGATGGCCCTGCACCTACCACCGGAACTGATTGCATTTCATTTGAGTGAGCATGGAATTACCATAAGAAACAGTTACAGCTAAAGGGCTTGTTTTAATCATCTCATGACCTACCCTCTCCACAAATTTTGGGTCAACAAAACTGTGCATTCTACCATTCTACCACTGTCAATCAAGATCAAAAGAGACTTATGATTTGCTTCACCCTTGATTTTTATGGTGTTCTGTGCCCTACTGCCCATTAGAGCTTTCACTGAAATCTCCATTTCATTCTTATTAGCATCTGCCTCCGGTAACAACTCCTCCTTAGGCTCATTACTTGCCTCCTTCTCCTCCTCATGTTCATCTGATTCATCATTAGCCTTAGCTTCAGTAACAAACATGAGAAGCTTAAGATTGCACTTATGTCCAAAGAAGTATCTTTGGTTACATTTGAAGAATAGTCTTTGAGCCTTTTTTTTCTTCAAAGCTCAAGGTTTTGGGAACAACCTTACTACCATCTAATGTTGAAGAGCTACTAGATACATTCTTACCTCGTTATACATCTAAACTAGCAAGAACTATGGCCTTATACAACTTTGCTTTGGAATAGGCTCGCGACAATGTTAGAGGATTAATTTCTTTAACCAAATTATTTATCTTCAGCTTAAGTCCACTGATGAAGCTAGAGACATAGTATGCCTCAATCACACCAGGATTTACTGCCATCATTCTAGCTCTTAGGTTTTCAAAACGTGTTATTTGTTCTTTCACAGAGGTGGTTTGAGTCACCTTGTTAAAGTGATTCACCACATCCCCCGGATCGTCATCACCATACCTCTCACAGAATTCATGAACAAAGTCATACCACGAGATGTCAAGATTATTAAGAATCAATCTGTGAAACCGTACCTCGTGATGACCTCGCAAATGTATTGCAGCTAATTCCACCTTTTGCACATCCATCACACGATAAAAGCGAAAGTACCTCTCACATCTTCTTATCTAAGACTGTGGATGTGATCCATCAAAAGTATCAATTTTGACCTTTGGCTGTCTGTAACCACTACCCCTGGCTGTAGCTTCAGTTCTTTCCTCAGATTCACTAGCCTGCCTCTGATCAGTATGCCTCCCTTCCTGGCTAGCTGGTGTTAAGAGTCCAACTCCTGATTTACAATCAAGTTGATGCCTTATTTCAGTCATTTGCAGCTGCATTTGCTGGTTTGAAGTTGTAGTATTATTCAATTTCTCTTGGAAATCGGTTACTATTTTTGTTAACCGTCGCAATTCAGCTAGCACTACCTTCAACCCTCACCTTGATTAGAATTTACACTTGCAGTGACTCTTGCATAAGTTCCTGCGGCAACACCATTATTACTAGCTGCATTAGCAGCACTAGATCGTGTTGTTACTCCTCCTACCATCTGGAGCTGCTAATCACTTCTTATTAAACAAAATGGATCAACAGCGATCAGTACTATGAATTAGCTGATTGTCAAATACTAAAGTGATCCAATGCCAAAGAAATCAATCAATTCAATGTGGTTATCTAAGATTAACAACAATCTATCAAGAACTAATGTCGATTGTAATGATTTAAGGTCAATATTGAATCATAACATAGGATAGGTGAAGAATTAGAGTGAAGATGAAAAGAGAATTAGAGAAATAGATGAGAATTAGAAAGAGTTATGGTTGGGAGAAGAGGAATTCAATCTTACCATTCACCAATGAAGAACTTACAATACAAGCTAAACTCTTTTACCATGAATCACTTAAGTCAGTTTAGGTAATAATATCTAAAATACCTTTCTCTAACCGACCTAACTAACTCAGGACACTAACCAAACTTTCCCGCCATACATCCATATTTGAAAATTACAATACAATGACCACATCTATGACCTCCTCTAAGCACGTATCATGACATCACTCTGGGTTCGATGTCATGATTCAAGATTAATCTTGGATCAAAACCTAGGAGAGAGAGAGAATTTGAGTTGAGAAGAAGAAATTAGATGAGAATTAGAGAGAAAAGAGATAAGAAGTAGAGAGAATTAGGAGAAAGAAGATATTTGTCTATTCAATGAATGAATATTACAAGGTAAGAACAACTATTTATACTACTAACAAGAGGTGGCAAAAGCTAATCAAAATATCTGGCAACAACTTAAAGAAATATCCAGATTCGTAACTAACCATCTAACTGTAGATTCCTAACTAACTAACTAACCGATATTTTCCCTCAAAATATCTAACAAGTGCGTATTTAGAATTTCCTAATACATGGCTAGTATAATTAAAGGACTAATAGAGCTAATACAATCAACTACAATTGAAATAAACTACATGATTCTTACTTGATTACTACTAAAGACTTATTGTTACTTATCCCTCATATTACAATCATGACAATCGTTGATTACTACCATGGAGTCCGAGCTCTTTTCTTTTGGAAGGGGTAAAAGACTTATATTCATCACTATGTGAGACAATATGTGACCATTCAACATCATGAATATGAATCTCTTGCTTCACCTGAACTGTGGAAACCTCTTCCAGTGCCCGATACCATGTGGAGTAATGTTGTGCTCGATTTTATTCATGGGCTACCTTCTTCATCGGGCTATTCTGTTATTTTGGTGGTGGTTGACTGTTTGAGCAAGTATTCTCACTTCTTTCCTCTCCATCATTCATACTCAGTAGCCATAGTTGCTCAGCTGTATTTAGATCAGGTTTTTCGTCTTCACGGCATACCTGAGAATCTGATTAGTGATTGGATCCCATATTTGAGAGGATTTTCTTGCTTGGCGACTCACATCAACCTCTCTTCCTTCAACTACCCTCAATCGGATGGGTAGACCAAGGTGCTGAACAGTTGTCTTGAGACATACTGTGTTGTATGGCAAGTGAATGTTGTTGGGAATGGAGTCTGTGACTACAGCACGCAGAATGGTGGTACAACACTACCTCTCACACGGTTGCTCGTGCTTCCCCTTATGAGATGTTGTATCGGCAACCACACCGATACACCTTCCCTATCTACAGGGAGAATCATCCGTTGAGACCCTAGACTACACTCCATGCTAGAGAGGAAACCATTGCTTTGCTTCGATTCCATTTACATCAAGCCTAGAACATTATGAAGCAACGTGCCGATGCTCAGTGCACGGACTGTGAGTTTGAGGTGGTGATTATGTTATGTTGAACCCTCAAGTGCATCGACAACAAAGTGTAGAACATCGGGCATTCCACAAGTTCTCTCCCTAATTTTTGGCCCCTTCAAAATTCTTGATCCGGTGGGCTTGGTGGCTAACAAGTTTGATCTTCCAGCTCATGCTCACATACATCACATTGTTCACGTCTCTCTCTTGAAGTGGTGTTTCCTCATCTCAGCTAAGAGCACACCACAACTACATATTTGGCCTCCGACCTCTGCAGCCCTAGCCAACTAGTGTTTTCGAGCATCGCCTGGTCAAGCCTCATCGAGTTGCTGCTACTCAAATACTGGTTCAGTGGGTTGAATGTCCCCTGGAGGAGACTACTCGGGAGTTCCTGCACGACTTCCATCGTAGATTCCCCGATTATGACCTTAGGGGACAAGGATCAACTCAAGGGCCCGTCATAAATATGATCCCCAATTCAGATACTACAATGGGTGTCACATCGACTCATGACACATCAGCGAAGATGGTCCCACATGAGAACATATCTAGTAATATTAATTAGCTTAATATACTAGTTTAGTAAGTGTTTTATTTCCAATTATGCTTAGTATAAATAGGGGACTAGGTTGAGGAGAGAGAATGCCTTGATTACTTTTTTTACTCAAAGTATGCTTTCTCTTTCCCCCTTCTTATCTCTGTCGTTCTCCCCCGCTCTTTCTGATTTCCTATCTTTTTCCTCTCTTCTACTTCCAATTATATACTTCTTACTTGTAAATGCTATGCCAATGTTAATATATACAATACAACACCCTCGTATTGCCGCTGATTTTGATTGTCCAGTTGAGTTCATTTTATTTGATTGTTGTGAGTTGGGCTTAGATCACAATAGAGACAAATTCCGCTGAGACCGACCACCACGACCCAGGACCACTACTAAGGCGGGTTGCCGGAAACCACGGTGTTTGTAGCCTTAATCTACCATTACCAGAAATGCACATATCAGCCACCCATCCCACCACCGTTGCCCAAAATGAGACCCAATTAGCCCACGTCGAGACCAAAATTGATATAAGCACCATCGGAACAGCCACAAGGGCCATCAAAACCTCTATCCGCATCACCAACCACTGGATCTGGCACCTCAATCCATATAAATATCGTTAGGAACAGTGCCCTAAAATCCAGATTTATCCTGGATATATTATTTTAATTAATAAATAAAATTGAAGTTCCAGCTGTTTCCTAGTTAAATCTATGTATGTGAGCATTTATACTGCCTGTGATTTTCTTTTGGAAACATTCATGCGATGGAAGTAGTTCTCAGACTACAATTTACATGTTTGTTCTAAGTGGTTTATGAGACTAAGCCACATATAGGCTTGGAACAAATGGTATGGATTGTTGTTTTAAAGACTCGTAGTCGAAGACAAGTTTGGACCACTTGTATGTTAAGACAATAACGTGACACTTTAGGTGACTTGTCTTGGTCATGTGGACGGAGATCCCAAAGTGTTGGGTTGGTGTGTTTAATAAGATTGACACACTGAGTTGGACCATGTGGGTTACTTATTTCTAGACTACTATCGGAGATTAGGGATTCATGTTGCACTGTTTGAACGATAACTCTAAATCCTGAGAGTATTCTAGACTTGTACATGGAGCGATAGTTACTTTGGTGTACTATAAGTAAGGTCTAAAACGAATAATTGAAACCCCACGTACACTGGGTAGCAGCGTGAAATGTGACAAAGATCAAGTACTCAATAGGGAATCTATAGTCTCTTATGAGATACAGATGTCCCCTTAGTTGATTTGCAAATATTTGAATAGTTCGGAACTTTGGCCAAAGTATTCCATGTGTATGACATTTGAAATTTATACTATGAATATGTTCAAGTATAAATGAATTATTCAGTGAAGGGCGAGTCAGTAATTAATGGAGAAGCTGCAAGAAGGATAATGATAGAAGTTATATTTATCCTTTGTCATAGACATCTAGTATAGGGATTGTTGTCATCAATACAATCTATAAGAGAGATATCGAATAAATAATTTAAGTCTAGAGTGCAGTGAAATTTATTTAGGGGAATTAAGTCTCATTAAATGATAATTAAATTATTTTATGAGATGATTAATTTAACCCATTTGGAGCTAGATTTAAATTGTACCTGAGATCCCTGCACAAGCCTCCGTATTTATTGCCATTGGAAAAATATTAAAGAAATCATGAGTGGGTAAATTAATTTTGCCAAACATTATTAATGAGTTGAATAAAAATTAGAAATTATATAATAAAATAATTTTGAAAAATTAAAATTCATAAGATGAATTTTTATATGTGGGAAACAAAGCCAAAAAAAAAAAAAAAAATCACAAAAACAGCTTGTGATCCGTGTCATCTTAATCGGAGGAACTAGCCCGTGACACTCAGCTATCCGTGTGCCCCGTGGTGGACCAATTGTCTGCCGCCACGTGGCACATAGTGAGAGGGCGGTTCAGCTCAAGCTGAAACGCCACATTTTGATGGGTTTTTGGAATCGAATGCATTGTTTTGTTTGTTTAAATTGGGTTATTTTCAGTAGATCCCACATCGAGAATTTTTATTTTTTCGCCACAATAGCCTACTATAAATGTAGGTACCTATTCCAAAGGTTTGGCATTCAATCAAAATAAATTATTTTGGGTTTCTGGAAATTGTTTGGGAGACCTAATTGGAGAGAAAAATTTCCATTGAAATTTTTCTTTCCTCAATTTAATATTTTTGGAGCCCACCCTCCGGGCAGTTTGAGGTCATTGTGTAGAAGATCGCGGGGTCTCCATTTTTCAGTATTCTTATATGGGACCAATATCGGGTAAGTTTTCCTTTCGTTCTTTTAGTTTTCGCTTTTCTATTTGTTTATAGTATTCGTTATTATACCCGTTTAAGTTTATGTATTGTTATGAATGTATTAGAGTAAAAGGCTTGTAGATCTAAATTAAGAATTTAAATCGGTAGGTTTAAAATTGGGAATTTTAAATCAACCCAGGTTTGGAATTATGAATTCTGAACCCCTTCCGCTACGTAAACTTTATAAAAGTATGGAAAATTTTTGAAGTTCATCCTAAAAACTGGTATTAGGGAAAAGGTTTATAGAGATAAACCTATTCCTAGGAACTCTCGCACGTGAGGTTTCATGAAGCGTGACTCTCCAACCGGAGGCTTATGTAGAGAGAAGAGTCTCCTACTCTGAACGCTCTAATAGGTGCCTATTGTTGTGACCATAGTTTAGAATTGTGACCCCAATAGTCGGCATCAGAGTTTATTTTTTCCCCGCTCATTTTATTCTTTTTCCCCACAAATTTCTGCTTCTAGCTAGATCTCCAGTCAAGAACAATTCTAGACAATGTAAATCCCATCTTAGAAGAAGAGCAGAGAGATCAAATAGAACAAGAGAATGAATGGGGGAAGAAAATAAACAGTTACTTTTGTGCCTTTTATATTTGTTTCTTTTTCTCTCCTTTCTATTTTTCTCCACTTTTACTTCTTTCAATTAAATAATTTTACTTCTACACTCAGTAAATATATTGTACAAATGCTAACTTAAGCATCGGAGGGGCACCCTATAGTTAATATCATGAGTCTCTCTAACTATTTGTTCATCTCACAGGTTATACCATCTAAAAATAAGCGCCCACCTTCTTACCTGAAGGTGCCCCAGATTTTATATAAAATAGTTTGGCGCCATCTATGGAAAGACAAACCCGTTCATGTTTGATATTATATTTCTGTTAACCAAGGTTTTTTTTGGATAAATCCTAGCCACAATTTGATGTTAACTTAGAGGTAAAAGGAAGAGAAAGAAGTTTGAGGGTCAAGGGAGAGTAGAAGAAGAAGATAAGGGAGAGGATAGAGAATTATATTGGTATTTCATAACCCTAGAGTGATTGCACTTTACTATTTATAAGATACTAAATTAAAGAAATTGGAAGTAAAGTAAGTTAATTTGAAATTACTAGATAATATCTACAAAATATCTATAACTATTTCCCAGCTACTAATCACGTGCCAACCACGGCCGTTGGTCATTCAAAAACCCGTTACCACCAAAAGATATCTAATGGCTCTTCCCGCCAAAACTGAGTACGACTTTCTTGCTGCAAAACTCGATATTCTTCACTGATTCCTCCTCTCTGTTGCTGTTACTATAACAGTACTCCCGCTTGAATTTTCCCTTGTCCTCAAGGGTGAAAATCAGGGTATTTTAGCTGCAAATCGAAGAGACACTCCCATAAAGCTTCCTCCCTTGGCAAGTTTTTCCATTTCACCAAAACCCCTGTTGCAGCTCGGTTAAAGCGATTCACCATTGTTAATGCAATTCACCATTGTCTTGTCCAAGGCCAACTCAGGACTTTTCCATGGTGCAGCCTCTAGATCCCCTGGTATGTGAGAAATCTCAGTAAAAAGAGGTACGTAGTGAGCCTTGAGCTGTGAAACATGGAAGACATTATGTATTCTTATAGAACTTGGGAGCTCCAGCCTGTGAGCCACCTTGTCAATGGGTGCAAGGACCAGGAAGGGACCAAAATACTTCAGAGAAAGCTTATGTGTGCTCATATGAGCCACTGTAATCTACTTATATGGATGCAATTTGAGGTAGACCCAATCTCCCAGCTTAAATGATCTGTCAGACCTCTTTGTATTGGCATACTGCTTCATACGGTTCTATGCTCGAGCAAGATGATACTTAATTACCTTAAGAGCTTCCCAACGCTGTTGGAGGCTTCTGTTAACAGCTTCTGTATGAGTCTCTCCGGGAATGTAAGGAATGTGCAATGGAGGAGGCTGGCTATACGACACTTCTTATAGTGTCTTCTGAGTGGAGGAATGCCAAGTGGTGTTGTACCACCATTTACGGAGAGGCAACCACTTGGACCACTGGTGAGGCTGAGAGTTGCACATACACTAGAGATAAGTCTTTACTCTCTATTCACTACTTTAGTTTGACCATCTGATTGAGGATGGTAAGCTGTAGATAGAGGTAACTCTGCTCCTTGTATGGAAAATAAAGCCCACCAGAAGTCAATTTGAAACACTACATCACGATCACAAACAATGGAATTGGGTAACCCATGGAGCTTATAGATCTGGTCCATGAACAATTGGGGCACTATGGGAGCAGCATAGGGATGTGTCAAGGATGAGAAGTGGGCTGCCTTGCTTAAGCGATCTACCACAACAAAAATGAAATCCTTTCCATGAGATCGAGGCAATCCCTCTACAAAATCCATAGAAATATCTGTCCAGATGGTTTGAGGGATGGGTAAACGCTGCAATAAGCCAAGAGAAGCAGTTGTTTTAGATATGCAAGCTCGGCAAATTGAGGAATGTTTCACAAATTCAGCTACATCCTTGGACTTACCCTTCCAGAAAATCATGGACTTGACCCTTTGGAGAGTAGCATCTGTCCTTGAATGTCTTCCACAAGGAGAAGAGTGTAGCCATTGCAAAATCTTGTGCTTCAGACTTGTATCATGTCCAATAACCAGCTTTCCTTTCCTCTTCAATTGCTGTGTCTGCCAACTATACTTGGGATGTTATTGTGATCCATTGGAAAGCGCTGCAATAAGCTGCTGCAGGGTTGGATCAGTTTCCTAGCAGAGCTATATCATGGCATACAAATTACTATCAACAAATGATAGAAGATGGCAAGTGACTTGCTAACTTGTGATTACCGAGAGAGCATCAGCAACTATGTTGTCCTTGCCGTTCTTACACTCTATGACATAGCTAGACCCTATTAATTTAGCTAGCCACAATAGTTGGAATGCGTGTGAACTTTTTGTTCTAATAGAAACTTGAGACTTTTCTGATATCTCTTCACAATGAAAGTGTTATTCATGAGGTACTGATGCCACTTTTGAACAACTGCAGCCAGGGCTGGAAGCTCCCTTTCATAAACTGACATTGTCTGCTACCTTGGGCTTAGGTTCTTGCTCAGAAAAGCTATAGGGTGGCCCCCTTAGGCCAAGACTGGTCCTATGCCAGCACTACTTGCATTAAATTCCACTTAAAAACGAAAAGAAAAATTGGGTAAGGCCATGTTTGGAGCAGAAATCACAGCTTTTTTTAACATAGTGAAAGGTTGCTGAGCCCCTTCATTCCACTCCAATTTTTCTTTATTGGTCAGCTCAGTTAGGGGCCATGCCATCATTCCATAGAATTGTAGAAACCTCCTATAGTAGCCAGTGAGTCCTAACAAGCCTCTCAGCTACTTTGGATTCTTAAGCACTGGCCAGTTCTTCACAGCCTCAACCTTTTGAGGGTAAGTAGCCACCCTTCCTTCAAAGATAATGTGACCTAAGTACTCAATTCTTGTGGCTAGAAATGAGCACTTACTTCTCTTCGCAAATAGTTGGTGGTGCTTTAGTAGATTAAAGACAACTTCTAGATGAAATAAGTTATCTTGGAGGTGATCACTCTATATAAGGATATCATCTAAGAAGAAAAACATGAATTTTCTGAGGTATGAGGCAAAAATTAAGTTTATAAGGGCTTGAAATGTTGAAGGAGCATTAGTGAGCCCAAAGGGCATCACTAAGAACTCGAAATGCCCAAAATGGGTCTTGAATGCAATCTTTTGAACATCGTCCTCCTGCATTCTGATTTGATAATGGTCGGATCTAAGTTCAAGCTTGGAGAAGAGTCTTGCACTGCCTAGCTTATCAAACAACTCTTCTACCAGTGGTATGGGAAATTTGTCCTTCACAGTGGCATTATTCAGATCCAGGTCGTCAATGCATATCATCCGTCCCCCATCTTTCTTTCTAACCATCAGCACCGCTGAGGTAAATGGACTAAAGCTGTGCAGGATGTATGCCTTCTACAGCAGCTCATGTATTATTTCTTCCATAACGTCCTTCTGCAGGGATGGATAGCGGTAAGGCCTCTTGTTAATGGGTTGAGTTTTCTCTTTCAGAAGGATTTTGTGGTCAAAGAGCCCTCTGCTTGAAGGTAACTGATGTGGATCCTCAAAAAGAAATTCATAGTGAGTGAGGATAGCTACAATCTCACAGGGTACTTGCTGTTCTTGCTCGAGCTCAAAGCTTGAGCTCATCATCTATAAATTCACTCTAGTGTCAACAAGCTCTTCAAGCAAGGCTTGCAATTGGGAAATGATTAGAGATGTAGCCAAAGGCCTTAGATAACGCTTTTGCTCCAACAGCCTTGCACATCACTGATCTGTCCCCACGCAATTGTCTTAATTTTCCTGCATGTATGAAGGACATTGAGAGGTCTTTGAAGTTACATCTTATTTCACCCAAGTTGGAGAGCCATTTAATTCCCAATATCATATCACATCCCCTTATGGGAATGAGTAAAAAATTCGAGCCGTAGGTAGCTCCTTGCATTTTCTAGGTGAGGTTCTAACATTGAGAAGTACAGCTCAAGCGACTTCCATCAGCCACAATTACAGCAACAGGAGGAACTAATCTTAGTTGGCATTGTAGCTTGTGTGCTAATGACATATCCATGAAGTTATGTGTGGACCCTGAATCAATTAAAACATGAATGAAAGCCCCAGTTACTCTCAAGTTCTGGAAAGTAGAGGCACCTGATAATGCATGCAAGGAGATGTGAGCTGTTGGATCCTCTACTTCTTCCTTCTCTACTGCCACTTGATTCTACTGCGGTTCTTCCTTTATTTCCTCACCCTCGACCTCGATAACAAAGAGCTAGCGCCCCTTGTTCTTACACCTATGACTCATTTCAAACTTTTAATCATGAAAATAACACAGGCCTTTTGCTCTTCCTTCCTGCATTTCAGCTCTAATCATGGTTCTTTGAGGTCTTGGGGGAGTAGAGTTAACTTGTGATTCATAAGCGGGTCGAGCAGTGCTTGACCTGTAGGGATTGGCAATTGATTTTTGCATATTTGGCGTGGGCAGTAGAGGAACCTGTTATGATCAGAGCATGACGTGGATCTAGGGGTTTCGGTTGTCATTTCTGATGCTGATGTGCTGCTGTTATGTTCGATTTGCTGTTAGGAAATTGCTGTTATGTTGTCTTCAGTTACTGCATAATAAGTTGTTTGGCGCCAAAAAGGCCATGTTAGTTAGTTAGATATTTTAGTATGGTCTAGATATTTTAGTTGAGTCGGTTATTAGCTTGAGTCTTGCTTCAATGTACTAGCTTGCTTGTTAATTTCCTATAAGTAGTGATCAAGTGTAATAAGGAATTCATTCAATCATAATATCAACATTCTCAATTTGAGATGAACATTCTCTCTCTCACCAAACTCTCTCTACTTTCTCATCTATATTTCTTTACTTCTCATCTTAATTCACTCCTCATCTCATCTTAACTCTCATCTATCTCAATTTTACTTAGCTTATGCTTTGTGATTCAATCGCAAGCACAACAATTGGTATCAGAGCCTCATTTGGCTTCCAATTGAGCTTTTATTCAAGAAAAGATTAAAATCGGATTGATGTTGCTACGTAAGAGACTTTAGATGCTTTGCATTTGATTTAGTTGAATCAATTCAACTAGATTGAGTTTGTATTGTGTCAAGCCATTGGTGCTACCTGCAGTTAATCAATAAAAACAATTCTGGTGCTGAATTTAGTTCAATCTAAAACCGACTGAAGTTCAATTATTTCTACCGGATCAACTTGAACAAGTACAGTTCATAATTGTTAAGATCAGGTACTGTTTGATTATTTTACTACTGAATTAGCAAGTATTTGAGGCAAATTTTAGCGATTGTTGCATCTGATGTGGTAAAGTGTTGAAGTTGAACACGAAACAACTTCGCACTGAGCTAGGATTAAGAGATCTAAGGCTGAACCGTGAGGTGTTTGATTAATTGTTGAAGAATGCCTAAGTTCATCTCGAGTAAGCTTTGAGGTCTGATTAAGTTAAGCGAGTTAACTGGTGCTTCGTGAGATCTGGTTCTTCAAGTCAAGAATCCAGATCATAAGGTATTGATGTTCCAGAAATTTATTTCATCTAAGATTGTTAGCAATTAATAGTGTTCAACTGGCCACGATTGAGCAATTCTGGCCAGAAGAAGGAAGAAAACTGTTGAAATGGTTGAAGGTGTAACCACACGAGCTCAGGCTGCCTCTTATGCAAAAGTAACTGTAAGAAATACTCCATCTAAAGCTGCAGCAGCTGGTGCAAGTACAACAAGTGAGGTACACTTTGTTACAAATGATCAACTATCGATGCAAAAGGAACTAATTTTCAATCGAATTCAGCAGCAGAGGCAAGAGGATAAGGATACAATGCTTCAACAAATAAGGCAAGTTCATAGAGAAAATGATCAAAGTAAGGAAGGCCTAGTGTCTCTACAGCTGCAAGGATTTGAGGAGAAGATAAATGAACATGTGAATCAACAAGTACATGAGGTGGAGAAAAGGATTTCAAACTGAATGATTCAAAAGTGAAAAAGCATGGAGGAAACGTTCAATGAATTGCACAACCAATTCAATAGGCAAAACGTATCAATTGCCTCTGAACCTCACATTCCTGTTAGCCAGATTCTGATATATCAGCATCGGAGGCTTCCTGAAGAGGTGAATTCGCAAATGCCAAATGCTGCTGCATCACAAGGTGGTCCTCAAATGGCTAATGTGTCTGTTGGGCTTTAAGTTCCCCTCCAACCTGTTGATGTTAGACCTCAAACTCGCACTTCAGAAGCTGATTTAACTGCCGGACCACATGAACATCTACTTTAGCAGGTGCAGGTTCGATCTACCAGCAGGGATCTTGAACAGAATAGACATTCTTCGGGTCATTCTGTGCAATTCAGACCATACGCAATGGATGCAAGACTGTTTGCTCATCCACTTGATCAAGTACATACTCAATTTGCTTGCTTGTTTAGGGAACATCTAGTTCGGCCTCCAGATCAGGCTCAACAGCATTGTCCTGGACAGAATGCTTCTGAAATTGGTCCCATGGGAGACAGTGATGTTGCAATTGGTAATCGAGGTAATGGCTTTAGACAACCAAGAGTTCAAATTGAAAATTTTGATGGGAAGCAGCCACATTGTTGGCTTAGAAGATGTGAATGTTACTTCCACTTTTATTCCATTCCCGATGAGCAAAAGGTGGAATTGGCTGCGGTTTATCTTTAAGGGGATCATGAAGTTTGGCTCTATAGCCTATTGAAGAGTAATTCTACACTTACTTGGGCTGAATTTTTGGTTGAGCTTTTTGAACGATATGGTGATGAAGATTCTAGTGACATTGTTGATAACTTCAACAAGATGACTCAAGTCACAACCGTGAAGGAGTATATGACGAGGTTTGAAAACCTTAGAGCAAGCATTATAACTGTCTATGCCCAAGCCACTGAGTCATTTTACGTCTCGAGCTGCATCAGTATATTAAAGCCTGAAATCAAGAATCTGGTGAAGGCAATTGGTCCTATGTCTTTATCTAAAGCCTATGCAAAGGCCAAGTTATTTGAGGCCATGGTTCTGACATCCCATGATGGGCCAAAGCACAAAGGAGAAAGTTTCCAAGAACATCAAAAGAGGGTAGATGAACCCAAAGTGAGCCGCACCTTTTAGAAGAATACTTTTTGAGAAGAGGCCTTAAAGGCTCTGTTTTAATTGCCATCAGCCTTATGAAATTGGCCATAAGTGTAATCCTAAATTCCTCATGACAGTTAGAGGAGTTAACATTGAAGGGAAATCTGATAGTGATGAGGCTGATATTGAAAAGGAGGGTTCTGATCAAGAACTTTTTATGGAGGATGAAGTGGAGATTTCTTTGAAGGCTTTGACAGGGCAAGGAGTTCATGACATAACTAGGATCAAAGGAAAAGCAGGCATGAGATCTATTGTCATCTTGATAGACAGTGGAAGCACTCACAGTTTTATAGATCCCAAAATAGTGAAGAAAGTGGAACATGAGGTGATGAAGACTCATCCCAGAGTAGTGACCGTGGCTGATGGAAACTCTATCCTTACTCAGGACAAATGCTGAGGTTTTCAGTGGTCCATGCAGGAGCATCAGTTCACATACGGTTTCAGAGTCCTTCCCTTGGTTGGATGTGATATGGTGCTTGGAGTTGATTGGATGCGTTCTTTCAACCCAGTGTCCTTTGATTATGCTAAGCAAGCTGTGTCCTTTAAATGTCGGGGATCTAGAGTTACATTGCAAGGCATGGAGGATCTCTAATTTGCATTCTTGAGGACAAGAATGTTCTCAAGGGTAAGGGAGTGTTATGATCCAAGCTTAATGAGGATCTAGGGGGTTTCGGTTGCTGTTTCTATAGCTAAAGTGCTGTTGTTATGTTGATTTGCTATTAGGAAATTGTTGTTATGTTGTTAAGGTTTCAAAGATTGCTCTTGAACCTCAACCTTAGTTGGGATAGTGAGAGTATGAGGTGAGAAGAGAATATAGAGTTTAGATGAGATAAGAAGGGAAAGGAGATGAGAACTAGAGAGAGATATCAAAAGATATCAAATTCATTCATCAAAGTTGTTATGGATTACAAGCTAGAGCCATCTATTTATACTACTTCCTCCTAGGATGGCTTAAGACTAAAAATATCCAGAGATACAATGCATGTGGACCAAGCTAACCGGCTTAATTGCCATCTAACTAATTAGCCGCCAACATTGACCGGCCATTGACCCCCTAGGCTACATGCCACTAGAGTTCACTTATTACATGACTTAACATGAGACTTATGCAACTAATTACATCATGATTTAATCTAGTTATAATACCCACAAGCTAATACAACTTCCCTACACTAAACTATCACCAAATAGCAGCCAAAACTCCAACCGCAGCAGGCCAAGAGCAGCATGACAGCAGCCAGGTCACAAAAGCTCATGCTTTGGATTCTCGAATCATAACATTCCCTTCCCCTTGAAAACATTCTTGTCCTCAAGAATGGAAGAGAGTTGAACTTGAAAATCACTTGCTATGTAATAGAAGAAAGCTTGAGTGTGTTGACTGCCTTGCAAACTCGTATAATAGCAAGAACATGTAAGTAACCAGATCTGAAATGTAGCTAAAGAACTCCCTATTGAAGCAGATTGAAAAGTAATTCCGACCCAAAGTCCTGTTGTCCTTGCTTGCATTTGACTTGGAGAGTTAACCTCAGGTGGTCTGCCCATATCGTACCAAATCAGCCAAATATCAACACCAACATCATTCCTGCAGTAGCTATTAACCCTGCAGTACCCTGCACTTGACACACCTATAGAAGATCTTTCAGATGCTCTCAAGTTTCTATTGCTTCTATGAGTACAATTAATATCCTCAAATGCTGCATCAGGGCTCGAAATGATAACCGATTGATCCCGTTTCCAGCTTCCAGACTCGGACCTGATTTAGCCTGTGGTGTGATACCTCCAGCAGAACAACATTTCTCTAATTCAAGTTCCAAATTTAACCTTCCAACTTCAAATATCTTGCAGATGGACTTCTTGTCTTGGTTGCTGTGGTGAGTAGGTTCACTGGATCTACTTAAGTGAACCCCTAACTTCGATTGAAGCAGCTTAGCCCCATGAACTACAGCTAACTTCCTCAGCTCCCATAGCTCACATACTTTCATGATGTGAAGAGTTGTTTTCCTGATGTCAAGCTTTCTGGAATCAGGCACTTCTAGGACACAAGATTGGCTTTGATCCTTGTTAACATCAATGTATACTTCCACTTTCTTAACTTGCCAAAACGTGAAGAAAGTGCCCAAGGAGCACTTAGCACAATGCTTCCCACTGCCACATTCCAACTCAGTTTCAAGAACAATTGGAATGTTGACTTGAAAGCTTGTAACTTCACTCCACCAAGCTAAGTTTCCAAAAGTATCAATCACTCTCCAAGGAAACAAAGTCACCATTTGTACTATCACTATAGCAGAACTCACTCCCAACAATTTGCAGTATACCCCTACCAGATTGTCTACCAAAACATCAGCTCCTGCTTGTGTCTCAATTCGCTCCTTGTATATAAGTGATATTCTGCAGCAATGTTGGTTCAAGGAACCCTGTAATCTAAGCTCGTTTTGAACCCCTTTTCTTATTAGATGAACGAACATAGATCTGCTAACAAAAAGCACAAGTATTCATGCAAGGGACACCAGCCCTTGAAGCCAATGGTACATCAAAGCAGATGTGCATAATTCAGGAGCAAGGATTGATCCATTCTTGACTCTGCTGCTGATGTATATACTGCCACTACCACCTGATGTATTATGCTTGCTGATATTCACTCCAATTTTAGCTGGAGTAATCCTTGATGTTGCATTGATCTTCTCCATCCAAACATTGGGGAGATATTGAAGGTTGTGCATATAATTTTTCCATTCAGAACCACCACAACAGATCACCCCAAACATGTTCAGGTTCTGAATCTGATCAATACTTTTCAGTTGATGTTTGGTCCAATTTCCCAGTGCCATCGTCATCGTCTTAACTTGGCTTTGCTTAATATCTTTAGTTGTAAACAAGAAGCTCACAACACCACCAAATCCTCCCTGAATTGCGTTTACTTCTGCAACAAAACAACTTGAGAGATCTTGGTTGAATGGCTGAAGTTTAGCTACTGCATTTGTTCCAATCCACAAGTACTGCACTTCCATATTAAATTCAGGAGGCCTCACATTTGGATGTACAATTAGAGCATGTTCTTTGTCCATAGCTTAATTAACACCTAGCCTTAGTTTGAAACTTAATACACTTGCCAATTTGTTACCCAACACTGTTAGACTAGACCCAAAACAGAAGCGATACTCCATAAAAACCTCAAGGGATCTTCCAACTTCAAACATATCAGTTATAGCACCTATTGTATTGATTTTAGTCTGATCAGAAATTGACTCCAGCACATTACTGAATTTACACACCTCCAACAACTCAATTGCTTGTATAAACACAATGCTTCTCCTTTGTTGAACCTTGAAACGCACTCATGCAGCTTGATTACTTCTCTTCAGCAGAAAATTGACTTTTTTCGTCTTCATATAAACTTGAGAATCTTCTCCCGGATCAGGAGGCAACTCGTCATAAGAATGTGTATTTGAATACAGCTTTTCTCCAGTCAAAAGATGACCTTGTTCTGCACCAGGTAGCACCACAGCAGCAACAATGGATTTCTCAACAGAATGTGATAGATCAGCAGTGAAGATGCTTTGATTATGCATACCAGCTTGCCATGGAGTAACACTTAACAGATTTGACGATGTATCCATTGGTATTACAGCAGTAGCATCGAATTTTTCAGCAGAATACTTCAGTTCTGCGTAGCTCTCTGCTTGATTGCTTGCAAGGACTTCATAATGATCCACTTGTAGCATCGAATCATCCTTAGAAGACCATGACTCAATCATTGACTTGTCATGCTTAAATTTCTTCTTAGTAAACTTCTTTTTCCCCCAAAAATCTTTTAATGCGTCGTTAAGATGATTCCTCTTCACTTTACTCTTTACATTTCTTATCATTCCCATAACATGAAAATCGTATTCCCATTCCGGAAGCATGTCATGATGAAGCACATCATCTTCAAAGTGCTCTAACTCTAGCAAAGAGTCTTCATAATGATCATCTTGCTCAAACTCAGGATCCTCTGACTTGTGTTCATCAACTTCGGCATTGTCGTGGTCGAATTCATCTTCAACAACAACCATTTCTATCACAACTTCCTCTTTGTGCTCAACCTTGAACTCTTGCGGTAGAACTACTTCAGTAGGTGGAATAATCCGGCTAGCAGGCTTAAGGATCACGTTAACTGAGGATTCTCCTTGCTTATTAACCTGATCCTGCAATTGCACAAGCTTCACCTCAATTTGCTACAACCGATCTTCTTTGTTCGAATCTCTGTCCGGAAGTAACTGCTGCATTTTTAACATTCGATCTAACATTTGATCAATCTATTGATCGAGCTTTGCCACATTGCCATCATTGCTATCAAGCTTTTGATTGAACTTGTTCTGTAGGTCTTGAAGATGATCCATAGTAATATACTAAGGTCTAGTTGTAGCATTTGCACCAGCTTCCGAACGAGTCCTCACTCCATCTGCCATGTTTTCAATGAACAGCAAAACTTCGATCTGGAACAGCTCAGCTCGCACAATATGAGTTCAAAATTCGCAGAAGAGTGAGACGTGTTTCGTAACTCTTCCACTACCGATTGCTTAATGAAGTTCTACTCCTTCGTTCTCACAAAAAAACCCTTGGTATCGGTTCCATAATCGTCACTGATTACAACCCTTAATATGCAGAATTCGAGAACGAACCCTATCTTCGAACAATTCCTGATAGTGATGCTTTCTTGAATAATTCAGACTAAGAATCCGAATTGGTTCGATCTTTGTCTGTAATGATGATTTAAACACACAATTCACCATAATCTTCAAGAAAAAAATCGGATTTCAACACTTCAGTCCTCAGTTCACTGTCAGATTTTTGCCTAAGCAATTCTCCACCCAATAACATATAATTCTTAAGAATCAATGCAGATTCCAATGAATTCTCACCACTTCTATGCTTATCAACACAATTTCATCACAATTAAGTAACAAAAGCAGATTCGGATCGAGTATGTAACTTGTAGTTCAGGAAAGGTTTACCTCAATCTCTGAATTGTAGAATTTGAATAAACCTCAAATCTGCTTGTTTCTGATCTCTTGATGATGATCGAGTGTAATGTTGATCCAATAGCATCACTTAAACTTCTTCTCAATAGATCAGATGAATATTTGATCAAGATCATTTATGCTTAGCACACAACTTCAGCAACTAATGCTTTGCTTCAGCACTCAACTTCAGAAGCTAATGCTTGATCAATCCTATTGAATTCAATCTAAATCAGCTTTGAAGTTAAATGTAATCAACAAATACTGATCAATTGAATTTTCTTCAATGTAATTCGATCAATTTTAATCCCAACCGGAAGCAATTCCTAGGCAATTCGCAGGTTCTTGACAGTATACAAGCTCTTCAAGTTCAGAATTTAGAATTGAATGCTTGATCACATTACACAGAACTAAATCAGTATCAAAACTGTTTTTATTGATTAATTGCAACACAATCAATCAGATTTTGAAATTTTTTTCTGATTTAGAGCTTGATTCGAAAGCCAAATCAAGGCTCTGATACCAATTGTTAAGGTTTCAAATATTGCTCTTGAACCTCAACCTTGGTGGGGGATAGTGAGAGTATGCGATGATAAGAGAATATAGTGTTTAGATGAGATAAGAAGGGAAAGGAGATGAGAAGTAGAGAGAGATATCAAAAGATATCAAATTCATTCATCAAAGTTGTTATGGATTACAAGCTAGAGCCATCTATTTATACTACTTCTTCCTACGATGGCTTAAGACTAAAAATATCTAGAGATACAATGCATGTGGACCAAGCTAACCGACTTAACTGCCATCTAACTAATTAGGCGCCAACCTTGACCGACCGTTGACCCCCCAAGCTACATGCCACTAGAGTTCACTTAGTACATGACTTAACATGAGACTTATGCAACTAATTACATCAAGACTGATTCTAGTTACAATACCCACAAGCTAATACAACTTCCCTACACTAAACTATCATCAAATAGCAGCCAAAACTCTAACTGCAATAGGCCAAGAGCAGCATGACAGCAGCCAGGTCACAAAAGCTCATGCTTTGGATTCTCGGATCATAACATATGTTGTCTTTGGTTCCTGCATAATAAGTTGCTTGGCACCAAAAAGGCCATGTTAGTTAGTTAAATATTTTGGTATGATCTAGATATTTTAGCTGCTGCATAATAAGTTGCTGCATAACATATGTTATTAGCTTGAGTCTTGCTTCAATGTACTAGCTTGCTTGTCAATTGCCTATAAGTAGTGATCAAGTGTAATAAGGAATTCATTCAATCATAATATCAACATTCTCAATTTGAGATGAACATTCTCTCTCTCACCTAAGTCTCTCTACTTTCTCATCTATATTTCGCTACTTCTCATCTTAATTCACTTCTCATCTTATCTTCACCCTCATCTATCTTAATTTTACTTAGCTTATGCTTTGTGATTTAATCGCAAGCACAATAGAACCCTTGAATATCCAAGCTATTTAGCTAAGGATTCAACCTTAGCTTCAACTAATTTTGCTAGGCAGACAGCATGATGAAGAGTTGTGGGTTGAGTTGATCTCACCTCTAAGGCAATGTCTTCCCTGAGCCATGTTAGAAACAGCTGATAAGTTGGGCCTCACTAAGGTTCGATCTCACTGATGCTGCATCAAACTTTGCTAAATCATCCTTAACTAGTCCATCTTTCCTCAAACTCATTAATTTTGACACCAGATCTTCAAATACATTACCAAACCTCATTTTAAGAGCATCAACATATTCATTCCAACTAGGCATAGGTAGGTTACCCCTAGTTCTCATTTAATTTTGGTGCCATTGAAGGGAAAGCCCTCTCATATGAATAGAGGCTAACCTGCTCACAAGTTTGGTCTATCAGAAAAAACTGCTCACAAGTGAACATCCACTCGTTCACATCTTCTCCATGAAAAAGGGGAAATTCCACTTTTCTTAAACGAGCATAAAAGAGGGCTTTACCCATGGGAGTTGCTGGGGCTTGATTCCTCAGTACTGCTGGGATCTGATCGCCTCCAGGAGCATTGTTGGCAGATGAGCTAGATCCCCCATCAGCCTAACCGCCTTGTATGTTGGATTGATCTTGTCATAGGGATATTCCCGTCAGCAAGTCTTTGATCTTGGTCAACACAGACCTCAATTCCCCTTGTGAACGCTCATGTGTCTTAGTATTTACTTTGAATTGAGCAATCAATGTTTCCTATGTCTCAGCATTTGCTCTAAAATGAGCAGCCACAGATTCTTCAATCCTTCTCATCTCAATAGCCAATCGGGTGTTCTCTGCCATTTCTGTTCGATTTTCTTGTCCACAGTCAAGAGAATTGTTGCTCTGATACTAGTGTTAACCAAGCTTTTATTGGTTAAATCCTAATCCCAATTTCATGTTAACTTAGAGGTAAAAGGGAGAGAAAGAAGTTTAGAGGGTTAAGGAAGAAGAGAAGAAGAAGATAAGGAAGAGGATATAGAATTATATTGGTATTTCATAACCCTAGATTGATTACACTTTACTATTTATAACATAGTCACTAAATTAAAGAAATCGCAAGTAAAGTAAATTAAATTGAAATTACTAGATAATATCTACAAAATATCGATAACAAGCTATTTCCCAGCTACGGATCACGTGCCAACCGCATGTATTGCAAATTCAAAAACCCGTTACCACCAAAAGATCTCCAACGGCTCTTCCTGCCAAAACTGAGTACGAACTCCTTGCTGTAGAACCCGATATTCTTCACTGATTCCTACTCCTCTGTTGCTGCCACTGTAACAATTTCCTATTTAAATTATAAATATTTTATATTATTAACGCCACGGAATTAAAATCGATTTTAACTATGTCAAACTCCTAATTTCAACTCTATTCGCAATCTTTCCACTGAAATTAAAAAGGGAAATTGGAATATACTTAATATTAACTTTTGACTACTTTCCTTTTATCTCTATCATGTTTAGCTTATAACAATAACTCCTTTCTTGAATTTTATATTTAAGACGGTTTCCAAAAAGAGAATAAAATAATAAGTCCTAAATAGGAATAGGTTGAATTAATATTTTAAATGATAATTTGAGGGAAAAAAAACATTATACGCTTGTTCACATGGAAAAAATACTTTGTTACGCTCGGGCTTGAACCACGAACGTAAACTAATATAAAATGCGGATAGATTGAGAATATGAGATGAGAAAGAATTGAAATTAAGATGAGAAAGTAGAGTTTAGAGTTTAGATGAGAGAAAGAAGGGAAATTAGATGAGAAATAGAGAGAGTTAGATGAGAGAGAGAATTAATATCTCAATTGAGATAAATGTTCAGATTTCTTTGATTGAATGCCTTTCTGAATACAACAGCTCAACTACTTATAGGCAAGAACAAGCTTGTTAATACAATGTATCTAGACTAAACTACTAATAACCAACTACTAAAATATCTAGAGCTTATGAAAATATCTTCTAACTAACTAAAATATCTACTAACATAACTACCTAAGCTAATTGGCGCAAAGACCAACTAACAACCCAACCAAACATATGCTACTGCAGATTACAATGCAGATTAGTACATTTCAGCTAAGACAATGCAATGCAACAGTAAGACCCACACAATGCAGCTACTACATTTATTACAATACAGTAAAGAAGCTAAAGACCAAGCTAGTACCTCACTAACTACTCTAATCAGCAACTAATAGCAGAGCAGTAGCATATTAGCAGCAGCCGCACCCCAGTAGCAGAAACTCAGCACAGCAGCAGCACACCAATAGCAGAACAACATCAACATAGCCCAAACCTCGATTTCTCGGATCATAATGTTCCCTTCCCCTTGAAAACATTCTTGTCCTCAAGAATGTAAGAGAATGAGACTTTGACGATCAATTATTTAGGCTGAAAGATTGCAATGTCCTCCCATTTTGGCCAATGTCTTTGATCATAAAATTGTTGCTGTAAGGACTGTGACATACACCTGATGGGAACTTGTTGCTGCAGTATAGATTGGTGAATAACTCACAAATATCCTCCCAATAGCATAGCTTCTTGAAAGGGACCCTATTCATCACAACTCAACTCAAAAAATTATCCCGAACTTGCCGATCGGCATGCCGACAGTGCATAACAACTTCTGGAACCTGATTTCTTGCTGATCTAACGTGCTCTGCAGCAATGTCTTCCAACTTATTCAGCTCAATATCCTTAGAGGAGACAAAGCTTGCAACATTGCCTTTATCAAACATTTGGATGTTATGAGTTTGAGCATTCAAACAAATAGGTCGTGAGAGTATTTGGGCTGAAGAGTCTGGTGGACAATCTTTCTGAACAAATTGCATGCTAACAGATTGAATTTGCTCTTGATCAGGTCATCGTTCATGTGGACTGTTGGTTCTTTCAACTTCAGGTATATGATTTTGAGGCCTATCTTCATCTAATTGAAGATGAACTTGAGGACTAACATTTACATTAGCAACTTGAGATCCTTCTTCAACCAACGTCTCCTCACGCTTCATCTTCTTCTTTGTAATCTTCTTTGCTTCCCAAAAATTGCTCAATGTGTCATTGAGTTGGCTTCTTTTAGCTTTACTCCTTGCTTTCTTCAACATTCCTTTGACATGAAAATCGTATTCCCATTCCGGATACGTGTCATATTGTGCTTCAACGTCATCAAGATACTCTAACTCTAGCAAAGGATCTTCATAAGGATCGTCTTGTTCAAACTCAGATACTTCAAGCTTGTTTCCTTCAATTTCGGCATTGTCGTGGTCGAATTCATCTCCAACAGCCACATGTTCCACTTTCTTTCTTTGCTCAACATTGAACTTTGGTTGTCTAACGCTATCCGCTAGCTCCGGAAACTCATTTGCATCAAGAACACTAGTATAATCACCACTGATATTAGCAACCGGTTGAACTGAATATTGCAGATTCTTACTTTGCTGCCTACATTCTTGTCTCCAATCTTCAAATACTTGTCTCATTTCTAGTCTAAATTTATCAAAAAGCTCATCCCACTGTGATTGAAAGGAGCTCATATCAGCCGTATTGACAATGAACAACAACTACAATCTTGAACCCGTTCAAATCGCAGAAGAAAATGGTAGAAATGAGAAATTTGTTCGCACTCTCCAACAATCGGTTGTTTAATGAAGTTGTACTCCTTCGTTCGCACAAACAATCTGCTGCTATTGGTTCCACAATCGTCAACGAATATAAACCCTAACTGATAAACCTCAAGCAAAACAGCGAACAAACCCTAACCACGCACGAATTCTGACAGCAACGATTAGTCCAGCAATTCAACTTACCCGTCAGATTTAGGCTCGATCCTGACTCAAAATCAAGTACTCAACACAATACTCAAAGCGATCTTCACGAACGAAATCGGTTTTCAACACTTTCGCTCCTCCTGTTCGCTGTCAGACTTTCGCCTCTGCTGACAAATTTTCGCCTAAACAAATCTTGACTTGCTAAAATATAATTCTCAAGGATCACCGTAGATTCTGATGAATTTTTACCAAGTCTATGCTTAACAATGCAATTTCATTACAATTCAGCAACAATACTTGCTTCAGCAATAACCGCCAAAATGCAATTCAAAATGCAGAATTAAATTCTGATCACAAAATCTGAAACAAATTTGTACCACAATTATTTTTATTGATTAATTGCAATGCAATCAATCAGATTTTGTATTTTTTTTTCTTCGGATATGAGCTTGATTCGGAAGCTGAACGAGGCTCTGATACCAATTGTTACGCTCGAGCTTGAACCACGAATGTAAACTAATATAAAATGCGGATAGATTGAGAATATGAGATGACAAAGAATTGAAATTAAGATGAGAGAGTAGAGTTTAGAGTTTAGATGAGAGAAAGAAGGGAAATTAGATGAGAAATAGAGAGAGTTAGATGAGAGCGAGAATTAATATCTCAATTGAGATAAATGTAAAGATTTCTTTGATTGAATGCCTTTCTGAATACAGCAGCTCAACTACTTATCGGCAAGAACAAGCTTGTTAATACAATGTATCTAGACTAAACCACTAATAACCAACTACTAAAATATCTAGAGCTTATGAAAATATCTTCTAACTAACTAAAATATCTGCTAACATAACTACCTAAGCTAATTGGCGCCAAGACCAACTAACAACCCAACCAAACATATGCTACTGCAGATTACAATGCAGATTAATACATTTCAGCTAAGACAATGCAATGCAACAGTAAGACCCACACAATGCAGCTCCTACGTTTATTACAATGCAGTAAAGAAGCTAAAGACCAAGCTAATACATCACTAACTACTCTAATCAGCAACTAAAAGCACAGCAGTAGCATATTAGCGGCAGCAGCACACCAGTAGCAAAACCTCAGCACAGTAGCAGCACACCAATAGCAAAACAACATCAACATAGCCCAAACCTCGTTTTCTCGGATCATAACTTACTTCCAAAAAAAAAAAAAAAAACTCTTCCCTTTAAGTCAAAAATATTAATATGTTTTGAAATTAAACATACATTACTTGCGAAAAGGGTATTTGAAAAATGGAATTTTTATTAAGTACCTAATGTTGACCATTCTAAAGAACTTTTAGTTGACGTTAGAAGAAATATTATGAGTAATATTCAATTTGTAAACAACCCTAACTGATAGGATGTCAATAATTTGTCAAATATTCCGAGAAAAATGCGCCAAATTTTAAGAAAAGGGATAAGGATTCATACGTGTATTACAACGTTTAAGTTCAAAAAATTCGGGACAAAAATGTGAGTGATATTCCATATATTTATGTATATAAAGAATTTATCACGCAATAATATCATCTAAACTGAACTTCTAAACCTCTAAACATGCGACAATGGTTGGGGTTGATTTGTTGGATATATATATATATATATATATATATATGTATATTACAAAGAAAGAAAATGGAAAACGGGCATTCAAGGTTTTCCTTCAAAAAGTAAAATAAATAAGTTGTCATTAAAGATTTAAAAGTGGTGATGGGTGTTGGAAAAATTGGACAACAGTAATAAAATTCTCAAGCTCGAGTGGTAATGGCTAACTAGAGAAGGGGGCCAAATAAAATTTAAGCCAACTTTGAGAGGAGCTCTAGCAAGTAGTCCTCAAACTAAACACTATTGACATCGAGTTACAACAAATGAACTTGAGACCAGATAATTAAACGACTTGAAAATAAAATATTCAGAGAAGAAAGATTGAACAGAAGGAAGTTACCACGCTGTGGAGTTCACCAGTGCCCTATGTCATTTATGCCCCTAGTATGGTACAAATGGGATCGTCAGGCACTCTGACTCACTGGGTTAACACGACACCCAACCCAGTAGTGTGCACTCAGGTGAACGGTTAGTACAGTACAAGCAGTACAAATCGTATTAATCTATCTCTAGCTTTTGCTGAATTTGTGGTGTTTATCACTTTAGCAATCATCATAAATCCCCTCTCGGACTCATTATTAATCATTATAGGCTTTGAATGGTGATCAAACATTCAAAACTCAAGAAGAACGATGATAAACATTTCATCAACGCAATGAACAAAACATTCAATATGTTGAATTGGAAAAGAGCGTATATTACAACTCAGGCTGCATCGTAGCTTTGGAAAGAAAAAATTAGTTCATGATAGATATAATATAAAGCAAAACTAAGACGAAATTCATGAACTTTAAAGAAGGAAAGCATAGAAAGAATTTGGGCGGGGCTCCCAATGCTAAAATGCTTCTCATCTTCTCGGTGAGCCAAACCTTCTTCAATATATGCACTCGCGTATGCTATCATTTTGGTGCAGAACTCTTTGAGGAACTTAGCGTACATAGGAATGTGCTTGATGGCATCGATCAATGGTAAGTTGATTTTAACGTCCTTAGACACGTCTGTGGGCTCAGCCCTCTTTGAGACATCCTTTTCCTTCGGTCTTATATGGGCTGATGGGAAAGGAACTTGTGATCCCTCCCTATCAGCAATGGGAGGGAGAGTCACATCATTCTCAATCTGAACCTCAACTTTCCTAAGGTTCTTCTCTCCTGGAACTGGCACAACCTTAGCTTGCTCGAGAATCAGTAAGCTGGGGTTAAAGCTGGTTGATCCCACGGGGTTTATAAGTGGTTTGGAGGGAAGTCTCCCATCCTTTCTCCCATTCAGTGCCCAGGCCAATTGTCCTATCTAGTTCTCTAATTTGGCAATGGACTAAGAATGGGACCGAACTAGTTGTGTAGTATCTGTTAAACCTCTAGATAAATCTTGAAGTTTTAACCTTATGGAAGAGAGATTAGATGAGAAGAGAAGTAAAGGAGATGAGAAGTATAGAAAAAATTAGATGAGAGAGAGAAAGACCCCAAAAGAGATTAGGTTGAATTTTCATTGAGTGATCTTTCATTACACATGAAATAACTACTTATATGAATCAAGATACAATGGAATTGGACCACTAGCTTCAACTGACTTACCTATCTAGCCGCCAACATTGACCAGCCTCTTGACCCAACCGAAACAGCTAACCTTAATCCTAATTTGGAACAAAAACTACAAGCTCACAATACAAGCAATTACAATTCAAACAATTAAGCCTTATTACATCACAAACGACTTAGAATCATACAATCCCCTTCCCTTAAAAACATTCTTGTCCTCGAGAATTAAAAGAAGGAAATTGGCTCAACAAAAATTGTCTTTCCTCCCATGTAGTGAAAGAGTCATCCAGATTGCTCCAAGCCACTCGAACCTCTGGTTTGCTTGTGTTAACAGCTTACACCTGCCGGGTCTCCATCACAGCTACAAGTTGCAGCCATTCGAATCGACCTTCGAAGGTAATGAAAAGGGACATTGGCCTTGCTTTACCTACTTTTTGAGAAGAGAAACATGAAAAATAAGATGTATATATGAGTTAGGTGGAAGCTCAAGCGTGTCTCCCACTTTGCCAATCCTTTCCAAAACTTTGTAAGGTCCAAAGAACCTGGCACACAGCTTGGCGTTCTTTCTCACAGCAGCTGTGGACTGCCTATAAGGTTGCAATTTCAACTAAACCATGTCTCCCACATCAAAGGTTCTGTCCACTTTCTTCCGGTCAGCATACGGCTTCATCCGGGCTTGTGATTGATGGGGATTATCCTTCAAAAGTTGCATTAGATGCTTCCTTTGCTGCACTAACTCAGTAACCTCAGCCACATGTGAAACAACTCCTTGCAACATCAAAGGGGATGGTGGATCGTATCCATACAATGCTTTAAAGCGAGTAGTGCCTAGAGAAGCATGAAAATGTGTATTGTACCAATACTCAGCCAACGATAGCCATCTTCCCCATACCTTGTGATCACTGAACACCATACTTCTAAGATACTGCTCAATGCATTGATTGACCCTTTCAGTTTTGCCATCGATTTGTGATGATAAGATGAGCAAAGGGCCAAGGTAGTTCCCAATAAGCTGAACAATTCCTTCCAAAAATGACTTGTGAAGAGCTTGTCCCTATCAGAAAATATGGACTGAGGCAACCTATGTAACTTATATATGTTGTTAAGAAACACATGATCCATATTCTTCGCTGTTACAGGTCGAGCTAAAGCAATGAAGTGGCTGAACTTGGTGAACCGATCAACCACTACCCAAATCTCCTCTTTTCCCTCTGAATTTGGCAATCCTTTAATGAAATCCATGCTTATGTTTTGCCATACACCATGTGGAACAGGCAATGGTTGATGAAGCCCTTGATATCTATGATCTCCAAGCTTAGTTTGCTAACATACTTCAAAACTTTGCACAAAATCTGTCACTGCCTTATTCATTCCTGGCCAACCAAAATGAGCTTTGGGCCTTTCATATGTTCCTTCCAATCCTGAGTGGCCTCCCCATGCTGAATCATGTGAAGCACTAATAACTTGGTGTCTGAGATCAGTGGAAGTTCCAATGTACAACTTTCCCTTAAGTCTAATAATGCCTTTCGCCACCTTTCGCCGGTATCACTTCTACACCTCAAGCTAAGTTTTCTGCCTTGCTATTGCTGAAAGCTGCAATGCATTCTTGAGCAAAAGGATCATCCACATAGGACTGATGTACCTCTTTCATACAAGCAGGTACAATCACCGAAAGTGCCCCACAAGAGCCCTGTTCACAGTTCTCCAATCCGCATGATAGAGCATCAGCCGCAGCATTCTCCTTTCCCTTCTTGTACTCAATGTCATAATTAAGACCCAACATCTTCATTAACCCTTTTTTTCTGAATCCTTGTGACAATTTTCTGTTCTAGGAGATGTTTTAGGCTTTGGTGATCAGTCTTGATCGTAAAATGGTGTCCATCTAAGCAGTGTCTCCACTTCTCCACAGCAAGCAAGATAGCAAGATACTCCTTTTCAATTGTGGACAGTGCTTGATGTTTATGACTCAAAGCTTGGTTCAGATAAGATATAGGTCTCCCTTTTTGAGACAACACTGCCCCAATTCCATTTCCATAGGTATCAATGAAGCTGTAGGTGCTCCCACTGTCAGTAAGGTTGATGATAAATCTCTTCCCTGCCTTTCCCTTCACTCGGATTTTGTTGTGTGTTCCATTATTGGTCAAGGCCTTCATGGAAATTCCAACTTCATCACCAACAGGGTTCTCAAATGTCTCCTGATCTGAGTCATTCGCATTAGCATCAGATTCTTCACTGCCTGAGTGTTCATCAGCATTGATTCCTTTAGCAGACATGAGGAACTTTGGATTACATTTTATGGCCAAATTGATAAGGTTGATTGCATTTGTAACAAAGCCTTTGAGGTTTCTTCTCATCTGATTGGTTAGACTTAGGCCTAAAAAATCCTTTTTGAGGCTTAAAACTGCCTCCATGACCCCTGGTTCCATCACTTGAAGCTAAGACTATTGCCTCTAAAAGCTTAGCTTTAGCATAAGCCTTGGACAATGTTGTAGGTCCAACTGCTTTCACGAGATTCTTAGCCTTGTGCTTCAATCCACTTATGGAACTTGAGACATAATATGACTCAGTGGCATGAGGATATTCAGTTATCAGACTAGCCCTAAGGTTCTCAAACCTTGTCATATACTCCTTCACACATGTTTCTTATATCACCTTATTAAATCTATCGACAATGTCACTAGAATCTTCATCTCCATATCGCTCACAAAGTTCTCTCACAAACTCAGCCCAAGTGAGAGTAGGATTGCTCTTTAATAAATTGCAAAACCAAACCTTGTGATCACCAAGAAGATAAACTGCCACTATTTGAACCTTTTCAACCTCCTCGAGGTGGTAAAAGTGGAAGTAACAATCACACCTCCTTAACCATGAATGAGGTTGCTTTCCATCAAAAGGATCAATCTACACCCTTGGTTGTCTATAGCCACTGCTTCTATCGGTTGATGTCACAACATTACTGCCTGAACGTTGCTGGTTCCACTGATCAGGAGGATGACCAATTTGCTCTTCCATCAAACTAGCAGTTCTATTAATATCAGCTTGCTCAGGTGGTCAAACAGCCTATCCCACATTCGAACTAGTAGGTCTTGATTGAGCTTGATCAAATGATCGATCCTGTCTAGCAAATACCTCCTCATCTTAACATCAATTTTGAGTTCTAACATCAGCTGCTTGAGTCATAAATTGAGGTCTTTCACTGGCTACGGCAGGTCTAGCAGGAACATTAGGTTGCGACATTACCAGAGGTCTTATTCGCTGATTCACAGGCAGCGAACTAGCAAGGAGTAGAGCATGAAGAATTGAAGGCACATTTTTTCCGTTGAACTGACTTTGTATTTCGGCATTCTTCTCATTAAACAACCGTTTTTGTTGATCAATTCACTCAGCCAATGTCTCCCCAAATTGTTGTTTTTGATGATTAAATTAATCAGCAATTTTCTAATCAACACGCTTTGCTTGCCAACTAAATCTCTCATTAAACGTTTGCTCTTGTTCCTTTAGCAGGTTACGCATTTGATCCTCAGTTCTTTATTCTCTTTCTAGCCGAGATTTAATAAGCTGAACAATCATAGCTTTCATCTGCGCATTCAAAACGTCTGAAGTGATGACACGCGGTGCATCCTCAGCATTACCACTCGCAATCTCAGGATATTAAGGATTAGCTGCTGATTTAGCAGCTGCTAATCTTGTAATAACTCCACTTTCCATTGTTCCAAGTCTTTATGTATCAATTCAATTCTTTTTATGTGTTTCAAGGCAATTTTCCTTGAAGTAACCCTCAACAATGACAACAGAATTCAGAACTGAATTCTCAACCAATTTGCAACGCAATTCAAGATATTTGATATAAAATCACATTTGATTTGTAAGCCAAACAAGACATTGATACCAATTGATAAACACCTAGATAAATCTTGAAGTTTAACCTTGTGGAGGAGAGATTAGATGAGAAGAGAAGTGAAGGAGATGAGAAGTATAGAGAGAATTAAATGAGAGAGAGGAAGATCTCAAAAGAGATTAGGTTGAATTTTCATTGAATGATCTTTCATTACACATGAACTAACTACTTGTATGAATCAAGATACAATGGACTTGGACCACTGGCTTCAACCAACTTACCTAACTAGTTGCCAACATTGACCGGCCTCTTGACCCAACCGAAACAACTACCTTCAATCCTAATTTGGCTCCAAAACTACTTGTTCAGAATACAAGCTATTACAATTCAAACAATTAAGCCTTATTACATCACAAACGACTTAGAACCATAACAGTATCCTCCATAAAGTGAGCATGCGCTCCTCAAATTAGGAAGTGTGCACTAGAGATGGGGGAGGAAGGTTATCATGAGTAATAGTAGAGTCAAAAATCATACCTTTACAAGTTACCTATAGAGCTAGGATCTTGTCGTCTCATGGACTGATTTTGATTGGCATTCTACTTCCATGAGAAGTTTGAGTGATTATGCCACGCGGGATTGCAGGGGTTGGAGAACGGGTCGTTACTCCTCGAATATCCTGGAGCTACATAAATCTATTCCTGCATGTATTTAGGAAATTGAGACGCAAGTGAACAATCAAGCATAGAATGGTCTTCATCCGAACGAATGCCACACAAAGTAATACCACCCGATGAATCAGCTGCATTGACTGGGCGCACATTAGTAGGGTTTGCATGCAAGTTCATAAGCTGATCCATCTTCCTCCTGTGGGTGTCCAGTCTAAGGTTAGCATATTGTTAGGTGCTACTTGGTAGATACCACGTGTGCTCCCTCCAACCACTCTAGCAGAAGAGGTTAGTGGAGGGAGTGTTCACTGAGGCTCTCAAATAGCGTCCATGCCTTGTTCTCATCTTATTGGTTAACTGCTCCTCTACACGAAACATTAACCATTTTCTTTTCAAAAGTTGTAAGACCATCACAGAAGTTTTGCACAAGCGCCCACAGAAGCTTTCATGAAATTGTTCGTGATCTTTTTATTTAAAGTTGTTAATCGCACACCTCACAGCCACAGTCTTGCCCTTAGGATAAAACTTGATCAGGAATTTTTGTTAGAGGTCATCCCAAGTTCTGATTTCACCCCCAGTAGGGATTTAAACCATCGTTTGGCTGCATCCTTCAACAAAAATGGAAAAAGTCATAGGCTAACTGAGTCGGACAAAACATCTTGACAATGACAAGTTTCTAAACTTTCTAGAAAAGCATCAAGGTGCTGGTCAATCGGCTTCCCGTAGAATGTTGGAATCATGTTGATGATTCCGGGCTTAATTCGAAGTTGGTGTTGCCCACGGCGGGTAATACAACTCTAGCGGGTGCGGCATACTTTTGGGGAATGAAGTGGTCCCCAATCGTACGAGGGGCAAATCTGGCCATGGTTAGAGGTGGGTTCACACTCGCCTCGTGTTGCCTCAAGGTAGATAAAGCTAACTCAATTTTAGGAATGTAAGGCAACATTTGCAGGTTGAGTGAGCATCTACCGTGCATACAATATGAGAAATCAGTTGAATCCACTTTGACCACAACATGAAAGTACAACAAGAGACATAAACAACAAGAACTCGTTAATCCCTATATCTAACTTATTCTCCAGCAACAGCACCAAAAACTTGATTTGGTTCAAAAGTGGGTTTTAAAACCGTGTGCTCATAAGTGTACGAGATCATCATACCTAAATCGGGTATACGGGTCCTATCCACAGGGAATCGGTGTTAAGCCGGATTTAGTTGATAATGAGCGGTTGAAAATTCATTTTTTGTTGGTTTGAATGATTTGCTAACAAAAATAGTAAAACTAAATATAAACTAAAGGTGTCAATTCAATTGAGGTTAGTTTAGGGAGTGAATTCAGGGTAGTTCTACTCATATTCTGTCAGTATATTTTTCTTCATATGATAATTTGAAGGACTTAGGCTATAAGCTCTAAGCTTGGGTTAATATATAAATTAGGGCATAAGGTAATGAACTGGTTAAAGGAATAACCTATCTTATCACCCTAAGTGTGGCATAGGTTATCTCATTAGCACTACTTAATTTCTTTGTTACTCTTAATTCAATATTAATTGTATAAAAGATTGTGTTCAGAGTTGGGTACAACCCCAACCCTGACCAAGCGTGAAAACCTGTTATGTTGTGGTCTAGGTTATGAGCACAAGACTAACTACTAAAAAGAGAGAGATATAAACATGGCTACAAGCACACATATAGAAACACTGGGCAATCATGAATAAACCTCCACAGGGGTGCAAACATAACATTATTAAATCATCGTCCAAAAAGCACAATATAAATCTGGGATACGGACGGCTATCCTCTCTTCATCCCTAAACTAAAAGTCTACTCCTCCATAGGAGATCTAAGCATCATGAAATCCAAGAAAGAAAACAATAACAACCAAAACTAAGGACTTGCAGACTTCCCCAATTGAAGTTGATGTTGATTCTTACTTTGATCCTTTCAGCACTCCTACCTCCTACGCTTCAGCATTTGAGAACCCCTTGGATCTCGTAGTGGCTTTGGAAAGGAAAGAAGGAGAGGAGGCGTGGAAAAAAAGATCCCTAAAACAATTAGGTATTCGATGTATGAACGCCGGCATCCCGGTGCATTCGTGCGGCCCCCCTCCATATATATATATATATATATATATATATATATATATATATGTCATGATCGGAGTTCAAATTCGAGGCTGTCTTTGGTGGGAAAAGCTGTTGGTGGTCTTTGGCAGTTGCTAGTCCTTGCTTAGCTCAATTTTTGTGGCTTTTTTAGTTAGTAAGTCTGTTGGTAGTTATGATGAAGTGAATAGATTCATTGTTTTGTGTTATTGATTGTATTGGTATAAATAGATGATTATCTTGTAAGAATCATTTTATGAATGAAATGATATCTTGATTTCTCTTTCTTATCTAACTCCCTCTTTCTCTATTTCTCTTTCCCTTTCACTTCTCTTCTCATCTTACCTCTTCTCCCTCCTAGGTTATGATTAAGATTCATCTTGATGCGTAGCAATTGGTATCAGAGCCATGAGCTTGCAAATGATCGGACTGATTGATATTTAGTTCGATTGAATTGTTGAAGTTTAGGCTTCTTCGGTGCTGAATTGATTAAATTGTGTTGTAATCTTGCTAGAAACAAGCAATCTATTGCTATGGCTGGTGAAGCAAATACTCGTGTCTATGCAACTAACAATGCAGCTAATAACACTACTACTCACAAATACAAACAATCATCTCAATTAATTATTAATTCTTTATTGATTTAAACAATTTAAATCGAACCGCCAAATTAAACTAACTTTATTTTTTAATAAAATTTCTATTTTATTAAATCGTAAATCTATTTATTACGATCTTATTATACCTAGTCATGTATATCATGAATGTAATCAGAGGCTGGCTCTGATACCAATTGTTGGGAAAAAGGTATGAATTTTATTGAAAAATAAACTCTGATGCCGACAATTGGGTTCACAGTTCTCAACTATGGTCACAACAATAGGCACCTATTAGAGCACTTAGAGTAGAAGACTCTTCTCTCTGCCTAAGCCCCCGGTCGGAGAGTCACGCTTCGTGACACCTCACGTGCAAGAGTTCCCGGGAATAGGTTTATCACTATAAACCCTTTGCCTTAATACCGGTTGTTGGGATGAATTTCAAAAATTCTCCCTAAAGATTACGCAGCGGAGCAAGTTTAGAATTCATAACTCTAAACCTAGAGTTGATTTCAAATTCCTAATTTTAAATCTATTGACTTAAATTCATAATTTAAATCAACAAATCGAAATTCATAATTTAGATTTACAGGTTTTTTACTCTAATACATTCATAACAATACATAAACTTAAACAGGTATAATAACGAATACTGTAAATAAATAGAAAAGCAAAAAAGAATAAAGAAAGAAGAACATACCTGAAATTGCTCCAATAATAAAGAAAACCAGAAAGACAATAATATTCTTCAAAACCGAGACCCCGAGACCTTCTGCGCAATGACCTCGAATTGCCCGGATGGTGGGCTTCGAAAAATATTAAACTGGGTCTCCGAAACAATTTCAGAAACCCTAAAGAAATATTTTGAACTTCAATTACAAAGCTCGGAATAGGCCCCTCTATTTATAGGAATATACCGGAGCGAAAAAATCTGATTCTTCAATGTGGGAACCGCTTAGTTTAAATTAAAAAGTGTTACACTCGGGCTTGAACCACGAACGTAAACTAATATAAAATGCGGATAGATTGAGAATATGAGATGAGAAAGAATTGAAATTGATATGAGAAAGTAGAGATTTAGAGTTCAGATGAGAGAAAGAAGGGAAGGGGATGAGAAAATAGAGAGAGTTAGATGAGAGAGAGAAGCTTTGATCTCAAAATGAGATTGTTTTCATGTATTCGATTGAATGAATTCAGATTTACACTTGATCCCTTATTTATACACAATCTATTACATTGAACCTAGACATAAGCTCCTAACCAACTAAGAAAAATCTAGAATCATCTAGAATAGCTAACTAACTAATATTTGAATGTTTATTATTATTGTTGGGGCCAAAACGGAGAAAATAACAGCAGCAGCCACGCACCACCTGAACGCAGCATATCAGAACCGAACAGAACAGCAGTTGCAGCATTTTAACAGATTTAACTGAATTTTAACTCCCTACTGATTTTCCAGCCAAAAGCCAAATTTAAACTCAAACCTCGGATTCTCAGTTTGTAACATTCCCTTCCCCTTGAAAACATTCTTGGCCTCAAGAATGAAAGAGAATTGAGACTTTGAAAATCAATTATTAAGGCTGAAAGATTGCATTGTCTTGGCCAGTGTCTGTGAACATTGAGTTGTTGCTGTAAAGACTAAGAAATACAGCGGGTGAGAACTTCTTACTGTGGTATAGCTTGGTGAACAACTCACAAATATCCTCCCAATAGCATAGGTTCTTGAAAGGGACCCTATTGATCACAACTACACTCAACAGAGGAAATACATCTTGCCGATCGGCATGCCGATTGTGCATTACAGCATCTGGAATTGGATTTTGAAGGCTAACACCAGCTATTTGAGTTTGAAATTGAGGATTAGCTGACACATTGAGGGGCAACTTCAGCTTTTCCTTCATGAGATCGTAAGACTTATTCAATAACACTTCATTTGGCTTGAGATGTAAAAATTCAGGAGGCTTTCCATGATATTCCAAGATTGGCTTTTCCTCCATTCTCACTTTCTTGCTTGAATTGCATTTCTTGAGATGAAAATGAAGGATAAAGCCAACGTCAATACCTTGCTGCATTAGAAGTTTAACACGCAACTTCCTCATATTAAGTACTTCAATGTGTACTACTAACTGCTTTGCTGTAATTTCCACTGATTCTAAACCTTGCTTAACATTTCCAGCATCCAAAATCTCACTACATGGTAAGGCGTTAGTGTCCTGATCTAAACAATCTAGTGCAGCAGCATCCCTATCAACATCTGTAACTTGTTGATCATGTTGGCAAAACACACTACATTGAAGATCCTTAGAGTTTGGCTCCTCCAACTCTTCTACTGCAGCCTTCAAAGCCACCTCTGGAGTCTGATTTTGAGGCATGCCTTCATTTGATTGAAGAGGAACTTGAGGACTAACATTTACATTAGCAATTTGAGATCCTTCTTCAACCTCTCGCTTCAATTTCGGCTTTGTCAACTTCTTTTTACCCCTAAAATCTTTCAACGCTTCACTTAGATGATTTTTCTTTGATTTACTCTTTTCCTTCTTAATCATTCTTTTGACATGTGAATCATATTTCCATTCCGGATACTTGTCATATTGTGCCTCAACATCATCAAGATACTCTAACACTAGCAAAGAGTCTTCATAGGGATCATCTTGTTCAGACTCAGGTTCTTGAAGCTTGTATTCATCACTTTTGGCCTTATCAGAAACAAGTTCATCACCAACGGCAACAGATTCCACTCCCTCTTTTCGCTCAATACCGAACTTCCGTTTTCTAACGCTATCCGCTAACGCCGGAAACTCATTTGCATCAAGAACACTAGCACAGTCACAACTGATGTTAGGATAAGCCAAACATTGTCGAATCATAATTCACTGCATCATTTCGTCCCATTCCTGTCTTAATTTCTCAAAAGACTCATCCAACTTTGATTGAAAAGAGCTCATATCAGCCATGCTTCACTCAGAATCTTAACAGTCTGATCTGTTCGATGCTGATAGATTCACTAATGTTCTGACTTCGGACTAAAATATGAATATGATCAATAATTTTCTGAATTTCTAGATCAAATTTGCGAATCAAAAACTGAATTGATCTTTGATCAATTTGTCCTCTCGCTGAAATCTGAATTTAACCAGCAAAACAGCACCGAATGGAACCAAATCTGACTGACTTGATCTTGAGCTGATTATCTTAAAACCTGATCTGCACACTGATGGTCTGAGTTTACAAGAATCTGAACTACTCTCTGTCGAGCAAGATCACGCAGCAGATTCTTCACAATTCGAACTTCACTGCAACGTTTTTCCGTTTTTTTTTTTTTTTTGGAAATTTCAAGATCAGATTTGAGAATCATAAATCTGAATTGATTTTGATCAGATTATCCTAAATCGATCTGAATTTGAATTTTTTTTTTTTTTAATTTTGATTACGCACTCGATTGGAAGCCAAACGAGGCTCTGATGCCAATTGTTACACTCGGGCTTGAACCACGAACGTAAACTAATATAAAATGTGGATAGATTGAGAATATGAGATGAGAAAGAATTGAAATTGAGATGAGAAAGTAGAGATTTAGAGTTTAGATGAGAGAAAGAAGGGAAGGAGATGAGAAAATAGAGAGAGTTAGATGAGAGAGAGAAGCTTTGATCTCAAAATGAGATTGTTTTCATGTATTTGATTGAATGTATTCAGATTTACACTTGATCCCTTATTTATACACAATCTATTACAATGAACCTAGACATAAGCTCCTAACCAACTAAGAAACATCTAGAATCATCTAGAATAGCTAACTAACTAATATTTGAATGTTTATTATTATTGTTGGCGCCAAAACAGAGAAAATAACAGCAGCAAATAACAACAGCAGCCACGCACCACATGAACGCGGCATATCAGAACCGAATAGAACAACAGTTGCAGCATTTTAACAGATTTAACTGAATTTTAACTCCCTAATAATTTTCCCGCCAAAAGCCAAATTTAAACTCAAACCTCGGATTCTCGGTTTGTAACAAAACGCATTGTATCGCTTAAAAATGCAGTTAAAGCTCAGCGTTTATCAAACAGTGCATGAGTTTTAAACCCTGTCACCGCGTGCCATGTGGCACGCTGTGATTGATCCGTGCCTTAAGGCATGAATTTCCATCTGTTGGCCCAGCGAGTTACACGTGCCGCGCGCTGGTTGACTGGTACATGCGCACACAGATTTACAAGGTTATTTTGGTGATTTTTGTTTTTTGTTTTTTTGTTTTTTTTTGTTTGTTTCCCACATGTAAAAATTCATCTTATGAATTTTAGTTTTTAAAAATTATTTTCTTTTATAATTTTTAATTTTTTTATTCATCTCATGAATAATATTTGGCAAAATTAATTTACCCATCTTATGGATAAATAATTCATACCATGAACTCTTTAATATTTTTCTAATGGCAATAAAATACTGAGGCTTGTGTAGGGAGTTCAGGGACAATTTAAATATAGCTCCAAATGGGTTAAATTAAATCATCTCATGATATTGATTTAATTATCATTTAATGGGACTTAATTCCACTAAATAAATCTCATTGCACTCCAGACTTAAATTATTTATTCAATATCTCTCTAATAAACTCTATTGTTTACAACAACCCCTCCACTAGATGTCCATGAAAAAAAGATAAATATAACCACTGCCATTATCCTTCACACAACTTCTCTATTAGTTACCGACTCGTCCTTCACTGAATAATTCATTTATACTTGAACATATTCACAGTATAAATTCCAAATGTCAAACACTTGGATTACTTTGGCCCGAACTATTCAAATATTTGCGAATCAACTAAAGGGACATTTGTATCTCATAAGAGACTGAAGATTCCCTATTGAATACCTGATCCTTGTCAAACTTCACGCCGCTACTCAGTGTACGTGGGATTTCAGTCATTTGTTTAGACCTTACTTGTAGTATACCAAAGTAACTAACGCTCCATGCACAAGTCCAGAATACCCTCAAGTTTAGAGTCGTCTTTCAAACAGTACAACATGAATCACTCATATCCGATAGCAGTCTATAAATGCTCACATACACAAATTTAACTAGGAAACGACTGGAACTTCAATTTTATTTATTAATTAAAATAATATATCCAAAATAAATCTGGATTTCAGGACATTGTTCCTAACAATAGGTAATACCACTTTCCAGAGCATATCTCCCAAGTCAAATGACCATAGTTTACCCTTCTTATTACAAGCCTTGGCTACTCTTCTCTTCTACTTTTCAAGCTTATTAAGAACATGAAGCCTATCTTGATCTAATCACTTAGTTCATCATCACGACGTGCTTATACTCAAGTCCAGTAAACTTTCCTTAATGAGCTAGCCTTATAGATTGAACTATCACTTCCATTGGTAGCATAGCATTGTGGCCATATGTTAAAAGGAAGGGAGTAGATTTAGTAGCATCCTTTTTGGACATCCTATAAGCCCAAAGAGCATAAGGCAGTATTACATCTTATCACTTCCATTGGCAACATTTTCTTGAAGAACTCTGGGTGGCTAGAAGAGCTCAGAGCTATCAATACTAGGAGATCAAGCCCACTGAATATTAGGTTCAACTATGGGAGCAATAGTTGAGCCAATTTAGAAGCCAACACTCAGTGGTCAAGGAGTAGCATTTCTACACAAAACGTGAGGATTCATGACCTAGAGCGAGTTGCAGTAGACGCTCAAGATGAGCAACAGGTCCTCTAGGAAGAAGTTATTTTAGTTGATAGCCAACTTACTCACGTTATAAGCCAGCTAGCAACCATTAAGGAGTCCTTATTTTGGATTAGAACTTTCCGCTTTTAGCGTTGTAAAAGGATATTAAATTATAGAAGTTATATCTCGTACAAACTTCATTTACCTCTTTATTTATATATGATAAAAATTACAAGTTGACTTTCCAACATGCCTCTAAATCACAAAGTTCTTTTAAGGATCACAAAGTTCTTTGATGTCAAGAATGCCTTTTTGAATGGATATCTTAATGAAGAGGTTTATATGAAGCAACCACCAGATTTCATCAGTTCTCAAATCCCTGATCATGTCTGTAGGTTAAACATGTCTCTTTATGGGCTTAAGCAGGTGCCCCGGGCATGGTGCACTCACTTTGCTACTTTTCTCCGCACACTTGGTTTCATCAACTGTAAGTTTGATTCTTCACTATTTGTCTTACGTCGTGATAGTGACATGGCTATACTGTTGGTTTATGTGGATGACATTGTTCTTACCGCATCTTCTTCTATACATCTTCAAGCTTTACTTTGTGCTCTACATTCCGAATTGGATATGACAGACTTGGGTCGCCTTAATTATTTTCTTGGGATCTTGGTTTCTCACTCTTCAAATGGTCTTTTCTTATCTCAATCTAAGTATGCTCATGATCTGCTAGATAAGAGCAACATGCTTTCTTGCAAGCCCGTGGCCACGCCTATAGATTCTAAGTCTAAACTTTCAGCAGACGATGGTGATCTCATGACTGATCCTACCTTATATAGATCTACAGTTGGTGCCCGTCAGTATCTTATTTTCACTCGCCCTAATATTTCTTATGTTGTTCAATAAGTGTGTTTGCTTATGCATGCTTCGCTATTACCTCATTGGACAACACTTAAACGCATTCTCAAGTACATTAAGGGCACCATTGACTATGGATTAACCGTTTTACCTTCTCGTGTGGATCAACTCGTGGTTTATTCTGATGTAGACGGGGCTGGATATCCTGATACTCGATTATCTGCATCTGGTTTTTGTGTTTTTCTGGGTTATAACATTATTTTTTGGTCTTCTAAACGACAGCCTACAGTCTCCGGATGCAATGTCGAGGTCGAATATAGGGCGGCTGCAAATGCCTTCTCTAGGTGCAGCTGGCTTCGCTCTCTTCTTCGTGAGCTCTTTCTTCTTCTTCCATGAGGTACATTACTTTATTGCGATAATGTCTCGGCTATGTACTTGTCCAGTAATCCCGTGCTGCATATTCGCACCAAGCATATTGAGATCGACATTCATTTCGTTCATGAGCGAGCTCACATGGGCCTTGTTCGGGTTTTCCACATTCCTTCATCACAATAGACAACTGATATCCTTACCCAGAATCTACCACGGCATCTCTTTGTCACGAGTCTGCACCAGGGGCTTGTCATGACTTGTCCATGGGCTCGGCACTGTTAGTCTCGGCACCCGGTAGGGTCTAGAACACGGTAGGAATTAATTCAAACAATAGGACACGCTTGGTATTATTGATTTGTATTAGAATAAGCTAGAAGGATCTAGAAATTGGGTAACTAACTTTCGCACTCTTTTTTCCCACCTTTTCTTAGAGACGGTTATTTCCCTCTCATTCTTGCATTGGTTGTAATTACTCTATAAATAGGATTGATCATATTTGAAAGAAATTATCAAAACACATATGAATGAAATACTTAATCTTTTCCCGTCTTAATTCTCTCTAATTTCTCATCTAAATTCTTCTCTTTCTCATCTTTACTTCTTCAATTCCTCTAACCACTGAATTCTCAGATCACGCTTGGTCTTTGAGTTCAAGTCACGAATTCAAGAACGTGATAAGGTGGTATTAGAGCCATCTTGCGATCATGAAGCTGGACATTACTCATAGTCCTCCGGTTCTCAAGTTTAGCAGAAAATCGATTCGGTAGAGAAACGATTGGAGAGATTGGAGATGATTTCGGAGAATCAAATTAAGATCAGCAATGATCTGAAGTCTTCGGTGGATTCTCAGGCTTTGATCATCGAGGATCTAAGATCCACATTAGAATCGCTGAATGCAACAATGAGGAGATTCACAATCAGCCAGGAGAAACAACCGGAGATAGCAGTGCCGGTTGCTGAAGCTAGCATGAACGCTGTGAGGTCCGAGAATTATGTTCATTTGGGGGGAGAAGGCTTAATTCCACCACCGCCACCTCCACCGGAGCTAAAAAACAACCGAGTTTAATCACGGATGATCGAAGAAGGAGAAAATAGTGGTTACAATGGCAGCAATCGATCCTGGAATTCGCATCACACAGCCAAACTTGATCCACCACGATTTGAAGGTTCCAATCCTCGAGACTGGATTAAGAGGCTTCACAAGTACTTTCGTTGGTATCATATGCAACAAGAGTAGTGGGTGGAATTTGCTTCCAATCAACTTCATGAGTATGCAGATGTGTGGTACCCAGCTCTTGAGCTTAAACATCCAGTGATCACGTGGCAATTGTTTACGGAGGAGCTTTTCAAATGATTTGGTGATTGTTCTCTCCAGGACGTTGTGGAAGAATTCATCAAAATTATTCAAACTGGGACCGTGGAGGACTACATCATTCATTTTGAGGAATTAAAGAGTTGGATGTTGATCTATCATCTGACTCTAACCGAAGCTTATTTCGTTTCCAGTTTCGCTAGTGGACTCAAGCCCCTTCTTCGAGCCTCTGTCAAAGCTGCACGTCCCAGTGACCTAAGTTTGGCGTTCGAGCAAGCCAGGCTCCAAGACATCAATATCGCTGAGATCCGAGTTATGGGTGAACCGAGACCGGCTGTCACCATATCGAGTTTCAGAACCAAGCCGGCTACCAGTGGCCGTATCGGGTCATCTGTGTCCTTCTAAGGGTTAGCGCAATCCCACAACTCATTGTCTAAGTCCAGAGCGGCCAAATTAGGCCCCGCTGCCTCCACCGACTCAAGCGCACCGCGACGCAAACTTGACCCGTGTTACAAGTGTAGAGAGCGCTATTTTCCTAGGCACGTTTGCAAGTCCAAGCAACTCTAGAGTATGGAGGGGCTAGAAGAAGTGGAGGAGGATCCGGAGGAAGAGGTTCTTGAGGAAGAGGAAGCTCAAGAGGAGGAAACCGGGGTCATGAAGATCTCCCTTAATGCATTGTCAGGTCGCATTACACATAACACAATGCGTTTGAGGGGATCAATCAACAAAAAGCTGTCACGGTCCTCATTGACGGCGGAAGCACCAATAGCTTCCTTGACGCAGTTGTAGTTCGGGAGTTGAGGTTGGAGACCGTGCCTACATTAGTGATGACCGTCACCATTGCAAATAGTGAAAGCCTAATGAGCTTTCAGAAGTGCGCGGGTGTTAGGTGGAAGGTACAAGGCACCACTTTCATTGATGACTTGCGTGTGCTCGAGCTTCGGGGAAGCGACATGGTTTTGGGAGTAGATTGGTTACAACGTTATAGGCCTGTGACCATTGACTTGACAAACCTACAATTTCCTTTTTTCAATGAGGGCAAAGCTGTATAGTTATAAGGGATAGCTGAACAAGCTTCGTTGCAATCTATTTCTACTGCGGTATCACCCGATTCTTACAGAAACAAGCAAGTTGTGTCCTAGGCCATCTCTTCATGGCCACTGGAGTAGAAGAACTTGAGGCGCACATCCGCCCAGAGATAGCGCACTTGTTGTGCCAATATGACGATGTGTTCGACTTCCCTAAGGCATTACCCCTGCTAGGCGCACACGACCATGGCATACCAACGCTGCCTGATGCCAAGCCGGTCAACATCAGGCTGTGTCGATATCCTCACAATTAGAAGGATGAGAAAGACCTCAATTATTCAGCCTAGCCGAAGTCCTTTTTCCTCTCCAGTCCTCTTGGTCGAAAAGAAAGATGGAACCTACAGATTTTGTGAGACTACCATCAGCTGAACTGGATCATGATCAAGGACAAGTTTTCCATTCCAGTTGTTGACTATTTATTGGATGAGCTCTAAGGTGCAGCGGTACCACTAGATCCAGGTGCGGAATGAGATTGCCATAAAACAACATTTCAGACACACCAAGGGTATGACAAATTTCATGTCATGCCCTTCGGTTTAACAAATGCTCATGCCATGTTCTAGGCCTTAACGAAAGAGGTCTTTGCCCCATTCTTACTGAAGTTCATTTTGGTGTTCTTTGATGATATCCTAATATACAGTCCGAAGATGCAAGCGCACCTGGCACAGTTGACTGCGGTCCTGGAAACAGCTCATGCACACAAGCTGTATGCAAAGCACAGCAAATGCGCGTTCGGCCAAATCCATGTTGAGTACTTGGGGCATTGAATCATGCCCGAAGGAGTGGCTACAGATGCTGGTAAGATTGAAGCCACGAGAGATTGGCCTGTGCCAACAAGTGTCAAGGGCCTCTATAGGTTCCTTGGCCTTACCGAGTACTACCGAAAATTCATCAGAGGCTATGGCTATGAGCAAACCCTTGACCAACCTCCTCAAGAAGAGGGCCTTCCATTGGAATAGCATAGCCCAGTGTGCTTTTGAGTCGCTGAAGGGGGCTATGATGACAGCGCCTGTGCTAGCACTTCCAAACATCAGCGAACCTTTTGTCTTGGTGATCGACGCATGCAATGTGGGAGTTGGGGCCGTATTGACTCAAAGTGGCAGACGCTTAGCTTATCTCAGCCAAGCACTCATCCCGCGCCACCTAGGGCTCTCTGTGTGCGAAAAGAAACTCATGGCCGTGGTCATGGCTGTCCAGAAGTGGCGGCACTACCTATTGGACAACCATTTCGTCATTAAAACTGATCACTCTATCCTGTGCCACCTCCTGGACCAGTGCATCAGCACCAAGCTTCAGCAAAAAGGATTCTCCAAGTTGATGGGGCTCAATTACAGTATTTAGTACCGCAAGGGTGCATAGAACCGTGTTGCAGATGCCTTGTCTTGAGGCAGCGAAGACCATGATGGCGCATTGTTTGCACAGTTGACCAACAGTCACCCCCCTTTGGGTGCAAGAGGTCACGAACAGTTATGATGGTGATGCACATGCCTCCCAGCTTCTTATGCAGCTTGCCTTTGATCCAAAGGGGCAACCTCCGAACTCCTTGAGCAAGGCATCATCCCATACAAAGGGTGCCTCTATGTGGGTGTAGGCGCAGCAGTTAAGGCCAAGGTTTTGCAAGCGCTTCATGATTCTCCAGTTGGAGGGCACTCCGGGGTGGATGGTACCTTAATGCGCATCAAAAGCATGTTCTATTGGCCGCGATGGAAGGACATTGTCCAAGAATGAGTGCGCAGCTGTTACATTTGTTAGCGCACCAAAGGGAAGCATGTGCCTTACCCCGAGTTGCTTCAGCCTCTGCCTATTTCAGAGCAAGCTTAGGCAAGCATCAGCCTAGATTTCATTGAGGACCTTCCACGGTCCCAAGGAAAAGACGTGATTCTAGTCATAGTGGATTGATTCACCAAGTATGCCCGCTTTGTGACTTTAGCGCATCCTTACATAGTAGCATGCACGGCCCAGCTTTTCATGGACTACATATACCGCTTACATGGGCTACCGACGGACATAGTGTCTAACAGAGATGCCTCATTCCTGAGCTTGTTTTGGAAGGAGGTCATGCATCTTGCTAGAGTGGACTTGCATATGAGCAGCTCATACCACCCACAGTCAAATGGGAAAACGGAGAGAGTAAACCATTGCCTGGAGAATTACCTTCATGCCATGGCTCTTCTCAAACCGAAGCTTTGGGCCCTATGGATACCCCTGGCCGAGTTTTGGTACAATACAAATTATCACCCTTCATAGAAGACTTCTCCTTTCCACGCCTTGTATGGCTAGAAGCCATGCCTCATAGCTTGGGATGTGCCATGCCGCTTCGTATCCCCTGATGTGGAAGACTTCATTACAGAATGAAGCACTACGATCAACCTCCTTAAGGAGAATTCAAAGGCAGCCCAGCACCGGTACAAACAGTTGGCAAACTAGAAGAGGACCGAGTGCACATTTGATGTTCGGGACTTGGTATACCTTAAAATCCGACCATACCACAGGACTTCCCTTGCCGTGAGGAAGAACTTAAAATTGGCAGCGCGTTATTACGACCCTTACCCAGTCTTGGCCAAGGTGGGAACTGTAGCATACAAGCTTGCTGTACCGAAGGGGGCTTAGATCCATCCTAATTTCCATGTATCCAGACTAAAGAAGAAGGTAGAGCAGCAGGCACATATCCGCAACGAGCTCCCGCATTGTGATCCTGAAGGTCGTCCCGAGGTGATACCCCAAGAGTTGCTCCAGCTGTGCACCGTGACAAGGGACAAGAAGAAAATTGCCCAAGTGTTGATCTGCTAGAAGAATCTATCAGAGGAGACTTGGGAGGACTAGTCTTTCAATCGTAAACAGTTCCTGCATTTCAATCCTTGAAGACGAGGATCCTTTACTGGGAGAGGCATTGTCACGGGTTCGCACAGAGGGCTTATCATGACATTGTCCATGGGCTCAACAGCATTAGTCTTGGCACCCAGTATGGTCTAGGACACGGAAGGAATTAGTTCAAACAATAGGACACGCTTGGTATTATTGAATTGTATTAGAATAAGCTAGAAGGATCTACAAATTGTGTAACTAACTTTCCTGCTCTTTTTTCCGACCTTTTCTTAGAGACGGTTGTTTCCCTCTCATTCTTACATTGGTTGTAATTAGTCTATAAATAGGGTTGATCATACTTGCGAGAAATTATCAAAACACATATGAACGAAATACTTAATCTTTTCCCATCTTAATTCTCTCTAATTTTCCATCTAAATTCTTCTCTTTCTCATCTTTACTTCTTCAATTCCTTTAACCGATGAATTCTTAGGTCACACTTGATCTTTGAGTTCAAGTCACGAATTCAAGAACGTGGCACTCTTCCTTCTATTTAGACACGACCTTTGCATTCGTTTATCTCCCGCTTTGGTTAAGGGGGGATGCTAGAGTATAATGTATAGTGGGTTATGATTGTATGCATTAGGCCCATTGGGCTTACCTCGTATGTAGTCTATACTATAGATAAGTCTATAATATATGAGAGGTCTCCTATTCTAGGGGTACCAAATATTTTCACATTTACATTCTTTCATATCAATCACATGGGAGGTGAACTCACAAGTGAACTAAGAAATCTTGTTTCAATCATCCTTTTAACGTCAAGAAATCCAAATCCAATGTAAATCAATTTTTATGTCACTCATAGGCAAGACTTTTCGAATACGCCCATGCCTAATAATTGTAAGCAACACACATACAACTCTCTCTATTTGAAGTGCTTCGTTTGTTCTTACTTAGAAATAGCTGGCTTTGAGGTCGACAGCCCTTGTAGTTGGTCGCAATTGCAAGGTTATAAAGACGTCTATGTACACTAATAACCCGAGGTACAATGGAACGAAAGCATCACATCACAGTATATATTTTAAAGATAAACTTTTTAGACATGATAACGGTGCTTAGAGATACATCTCTACTCAAGTAACTTATCAGATTAGCTCTTCTTAAGGTTTCTTTGCAACCCATGTGATGAGCTTTTAAAATGGAAGCTCCCAATCAAATTGGCTCAGAGAACCATTTGTTAAAACATCCATCCAGATCTACTTACTAAAGATATAAAGGATACATGAACCAAACAATTAAGGATTGTCAATTCTTGGAATTACAAGAATTGGTACCCTTCCTATTTTTTTCATTTTTCATGCTAGCATTCCTCATCCCACATCTCCCCCCCCCCCCGCCCCGCCCTAGGGGGCACAAAAAAAAAAAAAAAAAATATCATTTCACATTTGCTTTCACAAAAGCTTACACATAACCACTAAAGTCTCTCATGTAAGGAAAGCTCCAATTGCAATCTACTAAAATTCGAGCAACTATCAATCAAGGAGAAAGACAAAGACAACCATGCCAACTAATGTAAGCAAATGACAATGGTTTTATCAAGATGACGCCTTAGAGTAAAAATTGTACGGCATATAGAACAAAAAAAAAAAAATTGGGATTCTCAAGTCATTCAAATCCAATCCAAGCAAACAGGCTAAGATACTTAATAAATTTTCTTGGAAAACATGATTATAAGGATTCAAACAACTACTATGCTCTATTAATGCAGCTTTATATAAGAACATGTAAGCCGGAATGTGAACAACTAAAAACCTAAGCTAAAAGAAAACAAAAATATAATTTTTGGCTAACACTATTTACATCCCCATACAAAGGCTCCAAAACACTATGAGACACTTAAGCCGACTCAAAAGGCAAAGAAGTCTTTGAATACTCAATTGCTTTGGACACAAAATTTGCTGAACATTTTCTCAACCACCCCTAGACATAAGGATGAAAATTTTCCTCAATTTAAAAGAACACAGAGCACAAAATAAGACGTAAGATATATAGCTCAAGTTTGAAGGTTGAGACTTGATGATTAAACTTTAAAACGTGCGTTTTACCACCCTAACTTTTTCAAACCTTGTCTAAAGGCATAGACAAACATAAGAAAAAGCATAAATATTAGAAACAAAATGTAAGGAAACAAAAAAAACAAATAGGTAGAAAACTTGGGTTGCCGCCCATGAAGCCCTTTAAGTTATAGTAATTAGCTAGACTTTCAATGAGAATCATTCGAGAACATTGAAACATATGGAGTTCTTTTGTAGCTCGAACTTTCCATCCACATGTGGCTTCAATCTCTGCCATTAACCTTGAACATGCCCTTCTTCTTGTGATAGACTTCAACCGCGTCATAAGGAAAGAAATGAGTCACCACAAAGGGTCCTAATCACCTAGAACGCAGCTTTTTTAGAAGTCTTGATCAAGAGTTGAAAAGCAAAACCTTAAGCCACAAATTTCCTATTCAAATTTTGTTAACAGGTCCAATGCTATAAACATAATGAACAGGTAATTATTAATTTAATAACCAAGTAATAATAAATTATACTAAATTAGAAAAATGAATTCCAAGAATACCGAAAGAATAAATCAAACCGTATGGTCCCACATGTCCTGTAAGACACGTGACAGCCCCATACCAAAGAGGGGGAGTGGGGATCAACTTGATCCCCATGTATTCCCCTTTGAATAAAAAGGGGTGAGTATCACCCCATGAACGAGGCATCTGTAACCATCACTCTTATCACCATCATGCATCCATTATCCTCCTTAGCTCCACTTTCGAGTCTCTCTCTCTTTTATATCTGTACATGTTTAAGCTTCCTATTGATCCTAAGGTAAATATTTTATTTTTATTTGGCCTATCATTAGGTAAGACTCACGCTAGCCTACTAAGGCCTTGAGAAGACCCCAAATTGGTCTTATACTATCCCCTTTATCATATCCCTCTTAGGGTCTCTAGCTAAGTGTTTGGCCCTATTTAGCTGATATTATTAATGAGCCAACTATTCGTTATTATTCTTGTTTATTGCCTGCCTTGATTGTTATTTTAGGAGACAGGTACTAACTTGAGTGTCGGAGGGGTCGCCTGTGGATCGTTCCACGAGCCCCTTGAACCGTTTGTTCATCTTACAGGAAATATCAAGTTTGCTGTGCAACTAAAGCTTGCGTTTAGCTCATCCTAATGAACCCCACCTCATAAAGAACTCCAAAATAATGTTTAAGCATGCTGAACCACAACAATGTAAACAGATTGGCGCCATTTGTGGGAAGGATCATAAGCTCATACCTGACTTAGTGTTCTTGTAAGATTCAAATATTTTTAATATTAGGTGAGTTAATTTTCATCATTTTTAAGTCTATTTTGCATTTTTTCTAATATTAAGGAGCCGACTCAGGCAAAATTAGACAAAGAGGCTTCCTAAAATTCATGAACTTATAAAGAGATTTGCTTCGGTAAAGTCAAGCATTGCTACATCCTTTATACAACTTTGTATCTTTTGTTTGATCCAAAATCTGAAAAATCAATATAGACACTTAGAAATCTTCAATTGCTTTGTTTTGATATATAATTCGATCCGTAACTCTTCACATATTGAATGTTATGGTAGTTTTGAGTTTCAAGGTAAGTTATATATGCAGTACACACGACGCACGCCCAGTTCTCCTTTTATATTCTGGGTTTGATCAAATATCCCAAAAATCATCACCGGCACCTGGAACTCCTCAAGAACTTTGTTTTGATATGTAGCCAGTACGAGCAGTGCATGCCCTCTTCATCTTTTATACACTCTCTTTCATCAAAAATTTTGTGAATCACTGCTGGCATATATAATTCTTCAAGAGCTTCGTTTTGATATGCACTTCGATCTGTAACTTTTCATGAATTGAAAATTTTGCTCGTTTTAAGTTTTAGGGTAAGTTATATAACCACCATGCGTGGTTAACGCCCACCTCACCTTTTACACAGTCATATCCTCCTCAGGTAGTAAAGGTGACCTCAATGCCCACTAAAGGCTATAAAGTAGGAATGCAAGGGGAAGTATCCAGTTCTTGGAGCCAATCTCTCCTTCCTAGACCTCTTCATGTTTACCATGCTAGAGGGTGAGTTAACAACCCACTTCCTTAAGTTCACTACTTGGGGACTAATCAAGCAAGATGAACCAACAACCTGCTAATATTAGTGTTCTCCTAGGCATGCCGTATAACCTAGGTCCTGCTAGGACATACTTTGTGGCCAACTAACTGCATGACCAAATTAACCAAGGGAATTACCCCGGGTTTGGGGGACAACAACCGTTCCCACAACCGATTTTGATGGGAGCTCAGGATATCTTATAGATCTCCCTTGAGATCATCACCCCCGTAGAGGGCAATGGCAAGCACATAACCATGTGTTTAACCTATCCCTCTAGGACCATGGCCTCAGAAGTGTCAATGGACTGTTGCATAGTAAACCTTACCCTGACTTCATAGAGAGGGACTACCCTTCTCATCAAGGATACAAAATTCGCACGTTTGTGTCTATCCTTGAGCACTTGGCAAGGTTCATTTTTCAGTATAGAGAAGTGAGTGATAATCAGTACCTCAAGCTAAGGCGGTTCCCTAGTTCCTTAACTAGGACCGCTTTTCAGTGGTACATTAGCCTACCACCTCATTCCTTCTATTGTTGGGATCACATGGCAAGCCAATTTTAGGCTTAGTTCCTAAGAATAGAATTTGGAACTTCCATGTCTAACTTGGCTCGAATGAGACAAAAGCCAAGTGAATCAGATGAAGATTACATTAACTGATTTAAAAGAGCCAAGTTAAAATGTATTGTAGCTCTTCCCAAAGTTGAATATGCAAGCTGGCCTTGAATGGCTTTGATATTGAATTCAGGAAGAAATTCGTAGGCTTTGACTTCATGACACTCTTATAGCTAGCATAATGTGCCGCTAGATACAAACATGTCTTAAAAAAAGAAAGCCTTAGGAAAAATAGATTTTACAGGACTTATGTACATGATCTAATCAAAGTGGATGAAGATCCTCCATATGAGATTGAAGTTGCTTCATATGTCAAAGGGGCTCCTTTGGTTTGCAATCCTTTTGTTAAGAAGGATTTCAAATCAAGGAAGTCTTATCAGTCCCCAAACCTGAAGAAATACTCGTTTGACCTATTAAAAGCCAACGCCATATTCAATTGGCGCAAGGCAAACAGCAAACTCAAGATCAGGAGTAAACATAGAAAGCTTCGCCCAAATTCTACTAAGGGGAAGGTATACTGTAAATGGCATGATTCATTGACCCATTGAATGAAGAACTGCGCATCTTTGGAAATGTTGTTCAGGATGCCATAATGGCAAGGGAATTGATCTTCCCGAGAAAGGGACATATGGGCATTGATAAAGACCCATTTCCAAGTCCTTTTTAGGTCAATGTTATTGACCCGATTTCCCAAACAAATCCCTGTTGTGTCCAGACTAAACATTTTCTCCTTTATAGGAGAAAAATTGTCTTTAATGACATCAAAAGGCAACGGTGGCAAACCACCTATTTGAATAATTGGTAATTGAAGGGATATTGGGCATGCCAAGACTTGCATCAACATTGGATGATGGAATTTACCGATGGCATATTACCAAACCCTTTCCCACAAGCAAGTGTACGGTTTTTAAAAACTTGTTGATGACTCTGCCATTGCGCTGATAGCGACTGAGGAGTTAGCTATGGATATCAATAATATTCAATGGCCCATTCTAGGCCCAGCAATGTTGCGGGAAAATACAAGTAGCAATGAGAAAACTCAGACTGCTTCCTTAGTATATTTCCCCTGCTGACCCCATCTTCAACCACAGGGGCGTCTTCCTTGAGTGGAGCCTCTAGGGAATAATTCTTGCATGTTAGAACCAAATATGGTTTGAGACTTCAAGAGTTGGGAAGCCAGGTTGCAGAATCTTACCATCAAAGATTTCCTTAATGGAGATTAAATCTCTTGGAAGGAGGAGTGGAGCCTGTACAAGGCCCTGGTTTGGGGAGCCTGCCTCTTCTTTTCCTCACTAGCTCCACAGTAGATGTAGCCATTTCACCTTCTTTTTTAACACTCGAGCTCAATGGTTCAGTACTTTGACTAAGCTTTGCTGCGAGTTCCTAAGGTGGAGAATTTGGTATCTCCACAATAACCAGAGATGGCTCTTACGATGGCTGAAAAAGGCCATGTTAGGAGCTGCTTCGGTAGCGATGAATGAGATACCAATTAAGAAAGGCCAATACCTCTAGATCAAGGACCCTGGCTCTTCTTTTCCACACTACCTGTGAGATGGGAACTTCTTCATCTTGTTCCTCCTCTGCTATCTGAATGGCTCTAGTGGGGAGAGTTGGGGGAACCTCCTTCTACTTTTTCTTCCTTGAGCCTCCAACCTCGAGGGCAGGTGGAGAGGTTCCTAGTGGGAACTCCTCTAGTAGCATCTTGGGGAAGCTCTTAGTTCTAGCACAACTGCTAAAAACAAGGAAGGACAAATATCAATCTTTGTTCAAAACCATACAAAAATAGAACTGAAGCATACTTTAGGGGTGGCTCTTTACTTGATTGTGCCTTCTATGGATTTTGCCTAATGCTGAATGGCTAGCTTCTTCTCGAGCTAGGTCTAAAAGCATAAAAGAAGGTATAAAATATCGCTTGGTGCCTCTAGCCTCCAGAGGGGACCAATAGGCTTGGAACCTAGCTACAAAACGAGGTGTGGCACATGGACTGGACCCATAGACAACGAGGTACCATAAAAGGATTTGATTCCTTGATTCAACACACGAACCTCTTTGTATTGAGGGATTTAAATGGAAATCCTCTTAGCCTACCAAAGGTTTTTGGTCATTATACTAGGAAAGAGAATATCTTGGACCATGCCAAATTTCTTAGGAAGCAATTTGGGCCTATAAGTCTCTACACTGGGGTAAGTTTGGTGATAGAAGAAAAGATCTTGGGGGCACAAGATTGCCTGTTAGATTTGTGATTTCATGTCTATAGAGACAACATAGTGAAGGTCCAGTTTCCTAAACCAACAAGGACCAAGGTTTCTCTCCCTGAAGGGAGTTCATTGAGTTCCCTTCCTACCTCAAAAAGACATTAATCTCACAAAACATTAGTCAAAGGACCATCCTAGGGGCACGATGACTTCATAATGATAATGGGGCCTTCGGGAAAGAGCTCGAGGAAGTAGGCTCTGTTAGAAAATGTGTCTGGAAATCCATATTTATCTTGTAATTTCACTTTATTAATGAATAAAGTTGAAGTTTCAGTTGTTTCCTCGTTAAATTCGTGTAAGTGAGCATATATATACTACATGTGATTTTCTTTTAAGTAACGTCTATGGGGGGGACATAGCCCTCAGATTACATTTTACATGTTTGTTCTAAGAATAATGGGATTAAGCTATAGACAAACTTAGAACAAATGATATAAAATATTATTCGACAAATTTCGTAGTCGGTGACAAGTTTGGACTACTTATCTGTTAAGACTATGAATTGACACTTCAAATGACTTGCCTTGGTCATGTGGATGGCGATCCAAAACTGTTAGGTTGGTGTGTTTAATAAGATTAATACACTGAGTTGGACCATGTGGGTAACTTGTTTCTAAACTGCTGTCCGAAATGAGTGATTCGTGTTACACTGTCTGAACGATGACTCTAAATCGAAAGAGTATTTTGGACTTGTACATTGATGTTAGTTACTCTGGTGTGCTATAAGTAATGTCTTGATAAAACGCTAAATTCCCACGTACACTACAGATGTCCCCTCAGTTGATTCACAAGTACTTCAATTAATATAGAGACTCTGGGGTCAGTGCTTCAAGTGTTTGACATTTGGAATTAATAATGTGAATATGTTAAAGTATAAATGAAATATTTTGTAAAGGGCGAAGGGGTAACTAATGGAGAAGCCGTGAGAAAAATAATGGTAGCAATTCTAATTATTTTTTGTCATGGATGTCTCATAGAGGGATTGTTGTTGTGAGAATAGTCTATCTAAGAATTTATCAAATAAATGATGTAAGTCTAGAGTGCAATGAGATTTATTTAGTGGAATTAAGTCTTATTGAGTGGAAATTAAATTTTAGCATGAGATGGTAATTAATTTCACCCATTTGGATCAAGATTTAAATTATTCTTGAGGACCCTGCACAAGCATCTATTTTACTGCCATCAGAAAAACGTCAGAGAATTAATGAGATGTATTATTTATTCATGAGATTAGTAAATTCAAGTTTACCAAACATTATTAATGAGATAAATAAAATTTAAAAATTATAAAATTAAATAATATTAAACTAAAATTTATAAGATGAATTTTTACATCTGAGAAAAAAAAAAAATTACAAATCATGAAATCGCTTGGCGATCCATGTTTAAACATGACATTATTGCCCGTTGGTTGCCCAAGCATCCATCCGCTCCTTTGGTCGGTGGCCAATCCATCCTTGACATGTGGGAACTCGTTACATCATTTGGAGCAGCATTGCTGCGTTTTACTTTGTATTTCCACGCCCCGCATCAAAAAATTTCTTATTTTTGCTTTGGTATCCTACTATAAATAGGGGTACTGATATTAAGGTTTGGCATCCAATCCAATTAAAATTAAAAATGTTTTTGGAAGTGTAGATGTTCTGAGATCTAATAAATGAGAAAATTTCAATTGAGATTTTTTCTCTACTTTAATATTTTTTGGAGCCCACACTCCGGGTATTTTTGAGGTGATTGCGTAAAAGGATTGTCGCTCACAATTATTTTTTGGCTTTCTGGTATTCTTTATTTGGAGCAGCTCTAGAGATCAATCATTCCCCCCTTTTTTATGTTTTTTTGCTTTTCTATTAATTTGCAGTATCTTATTATACTAGTTTTAGATTCATGCTATTACTATGTATATATTAGAGTAGAGGCCTACAGATTTAAATTAAAAATTCAAGTCTGAGATTTAAAATTAGAAATTTCAAATCAAATTTAGGTTTAAAATTAGGAATTTTAAACTCTTCTGCTGCTAGCTTAATAAGTTCAGGGAAAATTTTTAAAATTCGTCCCAATAACTAGTATTAGAGGCAACCTCTGATTACATTCATACTATACAGGATAGGCATAATAAGATCGAAATGAATAGACTTACGATTAAATAATATAGATATTTTATTAAGAAGGGAAGAAAGTTTAATTTGATTTTGAAAATAATCAAAGTGTCGATTTAAATTGTTTAAATTGATAATGAATCAATAGTTGATTCAGATCTATCAATATACATTCATTAAAATTACATTCGTATTATTCAAATCATGAGATCGTGTGTATTTGATTAAGATTTATGAAATCGGATAAATTGATCTAATGAAATTAGATTCAACTTTTTTTATTATAAATTCAATTAAACGCCAACGTTAGTGAAGTGCTAACGTGTAAACGTCAGCACTATTGTAATAATAATTAAAACTCATTTTTATTAATTAATTTAATTTTAGAATGAGATTCAAATAAAGGATATGAGATAATCTAAGAAGTAAATGCAATTTAATTAAAACCACTAGTTTATTAAATTCAAGTGGGTGAGAAGTTCAATTATTGAAACCTCGCAGTCTCCATTACTGGTCTAGAAGTATAGTGAATTGGCATCAGTCCCCATGAAGGGTGTCGGTTTGTTGGTTATAGGGTTAGACTTCTATTAGTATAAACCAAAGTGCAAAGAAGCAATGCAACCACGCCACCATGGAGTATTACGTGTATTTGTATTGAGGTTTAGGCAATAGTTTACTCTTGACTAGCATGATACATTAGCTTCCCTTAGGATCTCTGTTGTGTTATGTTAGAGACTAAGGTAAATTTGTGAGTTAATCATGTTTAGCAAGGGTTACAATAAAACATGTTAATTAAAAATAGTTCTAACCTAAACTAAGCGGCAAGGGACTAAGAAGTAGTGTGTTTGGGTCTTCATGGCATGCATAATTTTTGGTATACCTCACATATTGTGTTTGCAAAAAAAAAAAAAAAAAAAAAAAAAAAAAAAAAAATTAAAAATAAAAACTTTCATTTCATTATACATGACTCATATTAGATAGTTATACAAATATTTGCATTTGCGGTGCTTGAAATGGCTGCAATTGGTACACTTCAGTGAATTATGAAAGATAATGCTTTAATTGGACCGAATTATTTCACCTGGTAAATGAACTTTGATATAGTATTAATACATGAGGGTCATAACTTTGTTTTCACTTATGCTCGACCCAGGGTGCCCGCTAATAATTCTATAACTGCTGTTAAAGAGCATTATGAACATTGCCATAAGCCTAATGAGTTAGCCAAATGCTATATTTAGGCTTCAGTGACAAATGTTCTCAACCATTTATCACTTGAGATAGAAACAACAACTCAGATGATCAAACATTTAACGAAAATTCTTGGTAGTGAAGATAAGGCAGCTAGGCAAGAGCCGATGAGGAAGCTCTTGAATATGAGGATGTCAGAAGGGTCATTGGTTCTAGAGCACGTCACGAAAAATGATGGCGTGTTTATATGAGCTAGAGATTCTTGGTTCTAAGATTGATTGTTAATCTTAGCTGGATATCATTCTCAGCTCTCTATCTAGTTCTTATACTTAGTTCAGACTCAACTACACAATGAATAACAAAAATTATTCACTGGCTGAGCTGATGAAGGAGGTACAGGGCTCAGAAGGTGTGATGCGAGTCAACGGGAATGTCCACTTGACTCAGGCAACAAGGGCTAGTGGGAACACGCAGCACAAGGGGCCAACTGGAAAGAAAGGAAATGGCACGGTTGCTTGTATGGTAACTAAGTCTATAAAGGATTCAACAAAGGAAAGGGTTTCTTTTGCGGGAAAACAAACCACTGGAAGAGGAACTGCGCCAGGTACTTAGCTGCTCTTCTGACAAAGATTGCTAAGCCATCTGGTGAAGGTTGTTACACTCGGGATTGAACCACAAGCGTAACTAAGTATAATTTGGGATAGGTTGAGAATTTGAGATGAGAAAGAAGGGAAATTGAGGTGAGAAAGTAGAGAATTAGACTTAGATGAGATAAGAAGGGAAAGGAGATGAGAAATAGAGAGAGTTAGATGAGAGAGAGAAGGTTTGATCTCAAAATTGAGATATTGGTTTGATATTGATTGAATGATCAGAATTATTACAAGAGGTTACTACTTATAGGCAATCTAAGCAAGCAAATACATTGAATCAAGACTCTAACTAACTAACCGACTCACACTAAAAATATCTAGGTCCATGGAAATATCTAACTAACTCTAAAATATCTACTAACTAACACATAAGCATTTGGTGCCAAAAGCTAACAGACCCGCTGCAGCTACTACAGGCTTTACACGCAGAAACCAAGTGCATCTTATTACAATTGGTAGCTAAGGAAAGCAGTAATTGAACTAAGCTATTACATCATTGCAATTTACCAACTAATCTGCACCTAACAACCAAAACAACAACAGCAACGTGCAGGAGCAGCATAACAGAATTAACAGCAGCAACAGAATTTAACCCTTTAACAAATTTTCCCGCCAACTAGCCAATTCAAACCCATGCCTCGGATTCTCGGTTTATTACATTCCCTTCCCCTTGATAACATTCTTGTCCTCAAGAATGAAAGAGAATGAGACTTTAAAATCACTTATTAAGGCTGAAAGAATGCAATGTCCCCCCATTTAAGAATAGCCATGTCGTTGAACTTAAAATTGCCGCTGGACTATGATTTGCCACAGATGAAAACTTGTTGCAGCTGTATAGCTTGGTGAACAGCATCCAATAGCATAGCTTCATGATAGAGACCCTATTAATGAAAACTCCACTCAAAAATGGAAACAAATCATTCCGAACTTGCCGATCGGCATGCCGAAAGTGCTTATTTGCTACTTTCAGTTTGAAATTATCCTTCCAACACAAGAAAACTTGCAAAACATCCATTGTTTTTGAGATGAATTGCACTGGAGGATCCTGAAAGTGTTCCCTTTGTTCAAGATTCTTGCTGAAAATTCGACCCTGCACCTGCTCAAGTGAATGTTCATGCGATCTGGTAGTTATTTCCTTTTCCGGAATGCAATTTTGTGGTCCAACTTCAGCAAGTTGGAGGTGAACTTGAGGTTTATCAGACACGTTAGTAATTTGAGGTCTTCCTTGAGGTCCTACATTTGGTTCTTGCGATTGAAACCAATCAGAATACTCTACATTCTGTTTTGGTCTCTGATTCAGCATCATAGCACAACGATCATCCATTTGATCTTGAATTTTTTCATCAGACGTTTTTGCTTGTTGATTAATTTGGTCATCAATCTTTTCCTCCAAATCTTGCAATTGTTGAGACACAAGATTCTCATTGCCTCGGTCATTTTCTCCTTGTTTATCAACTTGATCTTGCAAATGTACAAACATCTCTTCAGTTTGCTGTATCCGAGTATTCACCTTTGCATCTTTTTCATCTTTTTCCAACAATAATGACAGAATTCGATCCATCTTATGCAAGTGCTTCAGCTGATCTTGCTCCAGCCGCATGATCATTGCTTCCAAGCGTGCGATCGGCTGATCTTGAGTCACAAAATCTTGTTCAGTTGCAGTACTACCACCAGCTACCTCTGCATATGTTGGTTGCACCATTGCTTTTGCAGCACCGGATTTAGTTGTCACTCCACTTGTCATTGTTGAGTAATGCACGAAAGGATCAGCAACAAATTTGTCTGCACTCGATTTAGATCAGATTGTGTTGGAATTGTTCTGATCTTCTAACAAAAATCTGCTCCTAATTTCTGCAACGAGACAATGTAGCAGACTACCGCAATGTTGACTCACTGTCACCTGTTTCTGAATTTTGCAATATCAGATATGAAAATGCTGATTGATCTCCTCGATACGAACCAACAGCAGCACCTCCTTCGAATGTGATCAACAATTTCTGAATTTCCAGATCAAATTTGTGAAGCAAAACTGAATTTTTGATCGTCTGTAACTAAATTGATCTAGATCGGCTTGTCATTTGCTGAAATCTGAGCCTGAACAGCAGCGCAACACTAAATTTGATTTCTACTGATTTTTTTTTTAAAATAAATTTTCTTTTGATTACGCACTCGAGTGGAAGCCAAACGAAACTCTGACACCAATTGTTACGCTCAGGATTGAACCACAAGCGTAACTAAGTATAATTTGGGATAGGTTGAGAATTTGAGATGAGAAAGAAGGGAAATTGAGATGAGAAAGTAGAGAATTAGACTTAGATGAGATAAGAAGGGAAAGGAGATAAGAAATAGAGAGAGTTAGATGAGAGAGAGAAGGTTTGATCTCAAAATTGAGATATTGGTTTGATATTGATTGAATGATCAGAATTATTACGAGAGGTTACTACTTATAGGCAACCTAAGCAAGCAAATACATTGAATCAAGACTCTAACAAACTAACCGACTCACACTAAAAATATCTAGGTCCAACGAAATATCTAACTAACTCTAAAATATCTACTAACTAACACTTAAGTATTTGGTGCCAAAAGCTAACAGACCCGCTGCAGCTACTACAGGCTTTATACACAGAAACCAAGTGCATCTTATGACAATTGGTAGCTAAGGAAAGCAGGAACTGAACTAAGCTACTACATCATTGCAATTTACCAACTAATCTACACCTAACAGCCAAAACAGCAGCAGCAACGTGCAGCAGCAGCATAACAGAATTAACAGCAGCAGTGGAATTTAACCCTTTAACAGATTTTCCCGCCAACTAGCCAATTCAAACCCATGCCTCGGATTCTCAGTTTATAACAAAGGTATGCTGATGTCTCACTTAGTTGAGTCATGCGCAGTTGAGAGTCCACTAGGCTTCTGGTGTGGACTTAGGTTCAACTGACCATGTCCGTAATATGTTGCTGGGGCTACGGCTAAACAGAGGCAAATAATGGAGAAGTGTACCTGATGGTTTGAGATGGGTACAAAAGTAGGGGTCCTAGGAGTAGGAGATGTTAGCTTAGTCTTTAATGGAAGAGTTCTGATTTTGAAGGATTACTTATTTGTACTAGCATTGCGCAGGAATTTGATTTCTGTGTCTTATTTATTGGATAATTGTTATTCAGTTAAATTTGGTTGTGAACTTGTTGTTATTATGTGAAACAAATATTTACTTGCAAAGGTACATGTGTGGTGGTTTATTCATGTTATTTCCTGATAAAAACTCTCATATTTGTTTAAATAAATCTAACACAAGCTCACTTGTTCAATATCCTAAAAGAAAACAACATGAAAGGGATAATGCCTACACATAGCACCAACGTTTACATCACAATAATGCAAACACGATCCAAAAGGATTGGTAAAAGATGGACTGATTGAACCTTCGGACTTAAAGTTATTACCAGTCAGCGAATTCTGCATAGAAGGAAAGATGACCAAGTCTGTCATTAAGAGTAATGGCAACAAGGTTGGTGATTTGTTTGAGCTGGTTCACACAGATGTATGTGAACAAATGAACGTTCAAGTAAGAGGTGGGTATGAGTACTTCATCACATTCATTGACGATTACTCCAAGCACGGATATGTTTACCTAATGAGACATAAGTCAGATTCCTTCGAAAAGTTCAAAGAGTACAAAGTCGAAGTTGAAGGGTAATTAGGTAAACGAGTTAAGTCAGTTTCATCAGATGGAGGTGGAGAGTATCTTTTGGGTGAGTTTTTGTATTTTTTAACTATAAATAGGATAAGATCTCAACTTCATGCTCCATGTACACAATAGCAGAACGGTGTAGCAGAAAGATGGAATTAGACGTTGTTAGAGATGGTAAGGTCCATGATGAGTCATGCTACTTTACTAATCTCTTTTTTTAGGATATGCTTTGGAGACAGCAGCATATCTTCTCAACTTAGTTCCATCTAAGCTAGTTCTTAGAATGCCTGTGGAGTTGTGACCTGGGGGAAAGCCATGTCTGGGGTACCATTGAATTTAGGGTTGCCCAGCACTTGTCTCTAAAAAGAATCCCGACAAGTTCGAATGAACACTGAGGTGTGCATATTTGTTGGTTATCCGAGAGGAACAGGGGATGGTCTTTTCTATAATCCTTCACATCAAGAGGTTTTTGTATGTGCAAATGTGAAATACTTAGAGGAGGATTTTATAGTAAACTACAAAAGGAAAAGCAGAGTAGTGCTAGAGAAATTAAAAGAAAATGATGCTATTTCTGAGCAGCTAGACATAACTTGAGATATAGTGGACGAATTAGATGCACTTGCTGATAGTGTCGAGAATGTTCCAAGTACACGAGAGCCTAGGCATAGTGGGAGGATTATCTGGGCTCCTGACAGGTTCATGGCGGGAGCGATAATGGTTGATCGTGATGTTAGATCTAATCCTCTCAACTACAATGTGGCAATTAAAGAAGAGGATATTGACCAGTGAATTTTAGCAAAGAAATCTAAGATAGGATTTATGTATTCTAATCAGGTCTGGAAACTTTTATAGGCGCCTATTGGCATTATGCCCATTGGAATTATGCCCATTGGATGCAAATAGATCTACGAGAGGAAAACAGGAGTGGACGGGTGGTAGAGATCTTCAAGGCAAGGCTAGTCGCTAAGGGTTTTACCCAAAAGGAAGCAATTGATTATGATGAGACTTTCTCACCAAGAGCCATGCTAAAGTCTGTAAGGAAACTCCTATCAATTGCAGTTAGTTACGATTATGAGTTTTTGCAAATGGATGCCAAAATGGCCTTTTTTAATGGTCGTCTTGAAGAAGACATCTATATGGAGCAACTAGACGGTTTCATTAGCAAAAATCAAGAGCATATGGTATGCAAACTAAAGAAGTCCATACGGACTGAAGTAAGTACCACGCTCATGGAATATGAGATTCAATGAGGCGATTCAATCATATGGGCTTGAACAATTGGTTGATGAATCACGCGCGTACAAATGACATCAAAAGAAAGTAGTGACTTTATTAGTATTGTATGTGGATGCCATTCTACTCATTGGTAATGATGTAGGAGCATTAATAGCTGTAAAGATCTAGCTGTCAAGCCAGTTCGATATGAAGGACTTAGGAGAAGCCAGGTATATTCTTGGGATTAGGCTTTTGCAAGATCGTAAGAGTAGGATGTTGGGTCTCTTTCAAGCCACTAATATTGACAAGATGTTGTCAATCTATCACGTGGAGGACTCTAAGAAAGGCCTTCTACCTTTTAGGAATGGGGTCTCTCATTTTTTAGAGCAGGGTCTTAAGACACCTCAAGAGGAGAAGCAGATGAGGAATGTTCCATATGCTTCAACTATGGGAAACCTCATGTATGCCATGGTGTGTATGAGATCAGATATCTGCTATGCTATTGGTATGGTAAGCAGATATCCGTCTCACCCAGGTCCGATGCACAAGGTGGTAGTGAAGCATATTCTAAAGCGCTTAAGAAGAGCTAGAGATTATATGCTAATCTCTCATAGTGCCGAGCTAGTTCCAATTAGCTGCACTGATTCAAACTTCTATTTTGATAGAGAAGCCAAACGTTCAACGTCCGGATATGCCTTTGGCCTTGGAGAAGGAGCTACAAGTTGGAGGAGTGTCAAGAAGTTGTGTATTGCTGACTCCACCATGAAAGCCGAATACGTTACAGCTTCAGAAGCTGCAAAGAAGACATGTTAGGACAGAAAGTTTCTGATAAATCTTGTTGTCGTTAGAGATGGTCTAAAACTAGTTACGATCTTTTACGACAACTCGGGTGAGGAGGCTAATTCCAAAGAGCCTAAACGATACAAGACGTCCAAACACATTGAAAGGAAGTACCACCTAATTAGAGACTATGTGGAGAAGGGTGAGTTGGCCCTCCTGAAGATAGACACGAGCCATAATATTGCAGATACGTTTGCAACGACTTTGACTCAGAAGTCCTTTGAATCACACATAGAGAAGATGGGTATAAAGTGTATATTAAATTGGATTTAGGGCAATTAGAGATTGTTAGGAATAGTGTCCCGAAAATCCATATTTATCTTGTAATTCACTTTATAAATGAATAAAATTGAAGTTTCAGTCATTTCCTTGTTAAGTTCGTGTAAGTGAGCACTTATATACTACATGTGATTTTCTTTTAAGTGATGTCCATGAGATGGACAAAGTCCTCAGATTATATTTTACATGTTTGTTGTAAATGGATAATGAGACTAAGCCACCTATAGACTTGGAACAAATGGCATGAAATGTTGTGTGAAAAAACTCGTAGTCGACGACAAGCATGGACTACTTGTTTGTTAAGACTATGACTTGACACTTTAGGTAACTTGTCTTGGTGATGTGGATGGCGATCCAAAACTGTTAGGTTGGTGTGTTTAATAAGATTGATACAATGAGTTGGACCATGTGCGTCAGTTGTTTATAGATTACTATCCGAAATAAGTGGTTCATTTTACACTATCTGAATGAAAACTCTAAATCCTGAGAGTATACTGGACTTGTGCATGGAATGTTAGTTACTTTAGTGCACTAAAAGCAAGGTCTTGATAAATGACTGAATTCCCACGTACATTGGGTAGTGGTATGAAGTGTGACAAGGATTAGGTATACAATAGCGAATCTATAGTCTCTCACGAGATACAAATGTTCCCTTAGTCGATTCGCAAATATTTTAATTAATTTAGAAACTTTGGCCAAAGTGTTCCAAGTGTTTGGCATTTGTAATTTATACTGTGAATATGTTCAAGTGCAAAATAAATTATTTAGTAAAAGGAAAATTTGTAACTGATGGAGAAGCTGTGAGAAAAATAATGGTAATAGTTGTATTTATTTTTAGACATGGATGTCTTATAGAGGGGTTGTTGTTGTAAGAATAGTCTATTTGGAAATTTATAGAATAAATGATTTAGGTTCAGAGCACGGTGAGATTTATTTAGTGGAATTAAGTCTCATTGAGTGATAATTAAATTTTGTCATGAGATGGTAATTAATTTAACCCATTTGGAGTTAGATTTAAATTATCTATAAGGTCTCTACGCAAGTCTCTGTTTTATTAGCATCGAAAAAATATTAGAGAATTCATGAGATGAGTTACTTTAAGTTTACCAAACGTTATTAATGAGATGAATAAAAGTTAAAAATTATAAAATAAAATAATATTTAAAAATTAAGAGTCATCTGAATTTTAACATCTGAGGAACCGAAAACAATTTGAAAATCATGGAATCGCATGGCGATCCACGTTTAAACACATCAGTGTCGCCCGTTGGGTTGCCCAGGCATCAATCCGCCCCTTCGGTCACTAGCCAATCCATCCTCGAGATGTGGCAACTTGTGACATCATTTGGACTTGTATTGCTGCGTTTTGCTTTGTATTTCCGCGTCTTGCATCGAAAATTTGCTAATTTTTCGCTTTAGTGTCCTACTATAAATAGGGGTACTGATTTTAAGGTGTGGCCTCCAATCCAATTAAAATTAAAAAGGTTTCGGAGAGTGTTGACTTTCGGAGATCTAATTAAAGAGAATATTTCAATTGAAATTTTTTCTCGTTATTTTAATATTTTTCGGAGCCCCCACTCAGTGTATTTTCAAGTTGATTGCATAGAAGACTTCTGGTTCTCGATTATTTTTTGATTTTATGGTATTCCTCATTTGGAGCAGTTTCAGGTATCTCTCTTTCCCTCCTTTTTTATATTTTTTGCTTTTTTATTAATTTATAATATTCTTATTATACCATTTTTAAATTTGTTCTATTATTTTGAATATATTGGAGTTGAGGCATGTAGATTTGAATTTAAAATTTAAGGGTGTAAATCTACTTTAGGTTTAAAATCAGGAATTTTAACCCTTCTGTTGTGCTAGTTTAATTAACTTAGGGAAAATTTTTAAAATTTGTGCTATTAATTGGTATTAGAGCCAGCTTTTGATTACATTCATAGTATACATAATAGACATAGTAAAATCAAAATAAATAGACTTACGATTTAATGAAATAGAGATTTTATTAAGAAGGAAAGAATGTTTAATTTGATTTTGATAATAATCAAATTATTGGTTTAAATTATTTTAAATGATAATGAATTAATGGTTAATTCAGATCTGTCAATGTAGATTCATTAAAATTATATTCATATTATTCGTGTGATGAGATTGTAAATATTTGAACAAGATTTAAGAAATCAGATAAATTGATCTAATGAGATTAGATTCATTTTTTTATTAAAAAATTCAATTAATCGTTGACGCTGACGTTGGTCTAGTGCTGACACGGCATTTTTATTATTACGAAATTTTTTTTTGGGACGTGCAAACGTTATTACTGTTTTAATAATAATTAAAATTAATTTTTATTAATTAATTAAATTTTAAAATGATATTCAAAAGGAGGATATGACATGATCTAAGAATTAAATGCGATTTAATTAATACCACTAGTTTATAAAATTCAAGTGGGAGTGAAGTTCAACTGTTGAAACCTCACTTTCTCCATTACCGGTCTAGCATTATGGTGAATTGGAATCAGTCCCCATGAAGTGTGTCAGTTTGAAGGTCGCAAGGTTAGACTTCTATTAGTATAGACCAAAGTTCAAAGAAGCGATGCGACCATGCTGCCATGGAGCATTTCGTGTATTTGTATGGAGGTTTATGCTATAGTTTACTCTTGACTAGCGTGATACATTAGCCACCCGAGGAGCTATGTTGTGTTATGTTAGAGTCTTAGGTAAAGTGGCGAGTTAATCATGTTTAGTAAGGTTTACAATAAATCATGTTAATTGAGAATAATTCTCACCCAAACTGAGCTGCCAGGGAGTAAGGAGTAATGTGTTTGGATCATCATGGCATGCATGATAGTACAATTTTTAGGATACCTGGCATATTTTGATTGCTAAATTAAAATAATAGAATATCATTTCATTATATATGACTCATATTAGGTAGTTATACAAATGTTTGCATTTACAGTGTTTGAAATGGTTGCAATGCGTACACCTCATTGAATTCTGAAAGATAATGCTTTAACTGGACCAAATTGTTTCCCCTGGTCAATGAACTTTGACATAGTGTTAATGCATGAGGGTCATAAATTTGTTCTCCCTTATGCTCAACCCAAGGTTCCCGCTAATAATTCTACAACTGCTGTTAAAGAGCATTATGAACGCTGGCATATGTCTAATGAATAAGCTAAATGCTATATTTTTGTTTCAGTGATAAATGTTCTCAAGCATCAGATGCTTGAGATGGAAATAACAACTAAGATGATCAAATATTTAAAGGAAATGTCTGATGGTCAAGATAGGGCAGCGAGGCAAGAGCTGACGAGGAAGCTCTTAAATATGTGGATGTCAAAAGGGTCATCGGTTCAGGAGCACATCATGAAATTGATGGCATGCTAATATGAGCTAGAGATTCTTGGCACTAAGATTGATAGTCAATCTTAGCAGGACATCATTCTCAATTCTCTATCTAGCTCTTTTACTCAGTTCTGGCTCAACTACACAATAAATAATAAAGATTATTCTTTGCCTGAGCTGATGAAGGAACTGCAAGTTGCAGAGGGTGTGATGCGAGCCAAGGGGAGTGTCCACTTGACTTTGGCAACAAGGGCTAGTGGGATCACACAGCATAAGGGGCCGACTGGAAAGAAAGGAAAATGCTAGGTTGCTAGTATGGTAACTAAGTCTATAGAGAATTCAGTAAAGGAAAGTGTTCCTTTTATGGAAAAACTGGCCAATAGAAGAGGAACTGCACTAAGTAGTTAGCTACTCTTCCTGCAAAGATTGCTATGCCATCTGGTGAAGGTATGCTGATATCTCACTTAGTTGAGTCATGTGTAGTTGAGATTCTACCAGGTTTCGGGTGTGTGGACTCAAGTTCAACTGACCATGTCTGTAATATGTTAGAGGGGCTTAGGCTAACCAGAGGGCATCATGATGGAGAAGGGTACCTGACAGTTCGAGACGGTTCAAGAGTAGCGGTCTTAGAAGTAGGAGATGTTAGTAGAGTTTGGATTTTGAAGGACTACTTATTTGTACTAGCATTGCGAGGGAATTTGATTTCTTTGTCTCATTTAGTGGATAATGGTTATTTAGTTGATTTTGGTTGTGGATTTGTTTTTATTATGCAAAATAAATTTTTATTTGCAAAGGTACATACGTGGATGGTTTGTTCATGTTATTTCTTGACCAAATCTCTCATATTTCTTTAAATGAGTTTACCACAAGCTCGGTTCAATATCCCAAAAGAAAACCGCCTGAAAAGGATAGTGCCTACACATGGCACCAACATTTAGGGCACAATAATTCAAACAGGATCCAAACACTGGCAAAAGATAGATTAATACAACCTTTGGACTTGAAGTCATTACCAGTCTATGAATTCTACATAGAATGAAAGATGACCAAGTTTGTCTGTAAGAGTAAAGGCAACATGGTTGGTGGCTTGCTTGAGTTGGTTCACACATATTTATGTGGACCAATGAGCGTTCAAGCAAGAGGTCGGTATGAGTACTTCATCACATTCACCGACGATTACTCTAGGTATGGATATGTTTAGCAAATGAGAAATAACTCAGGCTCTTTTGAAAAGTTCAAAGAGTACAATATTGAAGTTGAAAAGTAATTAGGTAAACGAGTTAATTCACTTTGGTTAGATAGAGGTGGAGAATATCTTTTGGGTGAGTTCCTGGATTTTCGAACTGTAAATGGGATAAGATCTCAGCTTTATGCTCCAGGTACACCGTAGCATAATGGTGTAGTAGAAAGATTGAATAGGACATTGTTAGAGATGGTAAGGTCCATGATGAGTCATGCTACTTTACTAATCTCTTTTTTGGATTTTGCTTTAGAGACAGCAGCATGCTCTCTTAACTTAGTTCCATCTAAGTCAGTTCTTCAAAAGTCTATGGAGTTGTGGACTGGGGGAAAGCCATGTCTAGGGCTCCTTCAAATTTGTGGGTGTGCATGTTTTTCATTATCCGAAAGGAATAAGGGGTGGTCTTTTCTACAGTCCGTTAGATCAAAAGGTTTTTGTATGTGCAAATGTGAGATACTTAGAGGAGGATTTTGTAGTAGACTACAAAAACGAAAGCAGAGTAGTGTTAGAGGAAATAAAAGAAAATGAAGCTAAATCTGAACAGCTAGACACAACTTAAGACACAATGGATGAATTAGATGCATTGACTGATAGGGTCGAGAATGTTCCGGGTACAGGAGAGCATAGGCGTATTCGAAGGATTGTCTGGGCTCTTGGCAGGTTCGTGGTGGGAGACATAATGGTTGATCGTTATATTGAATCTGATCCTCTGAGCAAAAACGAGGCAATTAGATGCACTAACATTGTATGCCATGTTTTGCATGAGACCAGATATCTGCTATGCTGTTGGTATTGAAAGCAGATATCAATCTCACCCAGATCTGATGCACTAGGTGGTAGTGAAGCATATTCTCAGGTACTTAAGAAGAACTAGAGATTACATGCTTACCTTTCAAAGTTCCGAGCTAGTTCCAGTTTGTTGTACTAATTCAAACTTCCAGTTTGATAGAGATGCCAGACGTTAAATGTCTGGATATGTCTTTACCCTTGAAGAATGACTTATAAGTCGGAGGAGTGTCAAGTAGTCATGTATTGTTGGCTCTACCTTGGAAGTCGAATATGTTGCAGCTTCAGAAGCTACAAAGGAGGCATGTTGGCTCAGAAAGTTCCTGCTAGATCTTGAGGTTGTTAGAGATGGTCTAAAACTAGTTACAATCTTTTACGACAACTTAGGTGAGGTGGCCAATTCTAAAGAGCCTAAAAGGCACAAGACGTCCAAACACATTGAAAGGAAGTAGCACCTCATCAGAGACTATGTGGAGAAGGGTGAGTTGGCCATCTTGAAGATAGACATGGGCCATCAACTTGAAGATACATTTACAGTGACTTTGATTCAGAAGACCTTTGAATCACATATAGAAGAGACGATTATAAAGTGTATAGTAAATTGGATTTAGGAAAAGTGAGAGATTGTTAGAAGTAGTGTCCAAAATTTCATATTTATCTTGTAATTCACTTTATTATTGAATAAAATTGAAGTTTCAGTCATTTCCTTATTAAGTTCGTGTAAGTGAGCACATATATACTGCATGTGATTTCCTTTTAAGTAACATCCATGACATGGACATAGTCCTTAGGTTACATTTTACATGTTTGTTCTAAGTGGATAATAAGATTAAGCCACAAACAGACTTCGAACAAATGGTATGAAATGTTATTTTAAAAAATTCGTGGTCCGTGACAAGCTTGGGCCACTTATCTGTTAAGATTATGACTTGACACTTTAGATGACTTGTCTTGGTCATGTGGATGGCGATCCAAAACTATTAGGCTGGTGTGTTCAACAAGATTAATACACTGAGTTGGACAATGTGGGTTACTTGTTTCTAGATTACTATCCGAAATGAGTGATTCCTGCTACACTATCTAAACGACGACTCTAAATCCTGAGAGTATTCTGGACTTGTGCAATAGACATTGGGTAGTGGTGTGAAGTGTGACAAGGATCAGGTATTCAATAGGGAATCTATAGTCTCTCATGAGATACAGATGTCCCCTTAGTTGATTCACAAGCATATGAATTAATTCTGAAACTTTTGCCAAAGTGAACCAATTGTTTGACGTTTGGAATTTATACTGTGAATATGTTCATGTATAAACGAATTATTCAGTAAAGGGTGAGTGGGTAACTAATAAAGAAGTTGCGAGAAAAATAATGGTAGTAGTTCTAATTATTTTTCGTCATGGATGTCTCATAGAGGGGTTGTTGTTGTAAGAATAGTCTATTTCGAAATTATCAATTAAATGATTTAACTCTAGAGTGCTATGAGATTTATTTAGTGGAATTAAGTCACATCAAATGCTAATTAAATTTTATGATGGGATGGTAATTAATTTAATTCATTTGGAGCTAGATTGAAATCGTCCATAAGGTCCCTATGCAAGCCTATGTTTTTATTGCCACCGAAAAAATATTAGAAAATTCACGAGATGAGTAAATTCAAGTTTGCCAAACATTTTTCATGAAATGAATAAAATTTAAAAATTATAAAATAAAATAATTTTTAAAAATTAAAATTCATGAGTTGAATTTTTAAATGTGGGAAAAAAAAACAACAAAATCGCAAAATCATGCGACGGTCCACAGTTAAGGGCGGCAGCTGCATGCTAGGTTGCCCAACCAGCAAATCCGCTCCTTCTGGCCTTTGGCCAATCCAGCCTTGACACGTGGTAGCTCGTGAAACGGAAAAAGAGCACATTATACCCCAAAGTAAAATAGCACCGTTTGGACCTGGATTTTTGCGTTTTGTCTTGTATTTCCGCGCCCCACATCAAAAATTTGTTAATTTTTTGTTCCAATATCCTTTTATAAATAGGAGTATTGATTTTAAGGTTTGGCATCCAGTCCAATTAACATTAAAAGGGTTTCTGGAAGTGTTGAATTTCAGAGATCTAATAAGAGAGAAAATTTCCATTGAATTTTTTTCTCTTTAGATTAATATTTTCGAGGCCCACACTCCGGGTATTTTTGAGCTTATTGCATAGATGGCTTCTCGGTCTCGATGATTTTTTGGTTTTTTGGTATTCATTATCTAGAGCGATTGCGGGTATCTCTCTTTCCCTCCTCTTCTATGTTTTTTTCTTTTCTATTTATTTATAGTGTTATGCTAGTTTTAAATTCATTCTATTGTTATGAATTTATTAGAGTAGAGGCCTATAGATTTACATTAGGAATTTCATTACTAACCCTAGCTTTGATTGTTCTTGGCCATGAAACCAGGGGTTTGTGATGGGGAAGAGAGGTTAAGAGGTTAGACGAGAGAGAAACTGAGATAGAATATGAGATGAGAAAGAAAGAGTTTTTTTTTTGAACAGTAAGAAAGAGAGTTTAGATGAGAAGAGAATAGAGAGAGATTGAGATTAGAAAGAGAGAAAAAAACTTGTATAATTTGATTGGATGATTGAATGAATTGAATTTAAATGCTTTACAGTACTATTTATAGTACAAGAAAACAAGTACAACCAAACAATACTTGGAAAAATATCTAAACAACTTGACAAAATGGAAAATATCTACAAAAACAGCTGGGAGAACTATCAAAAAGATTATGGAAGCTCCTAGAACTAATTGACATCTTAATAGATCTTGGGAGCTCCTTCGGTGCCTTGACAGTGAGCGGGGAAGTAGCTGACAATGTTGTTGAACGTTGGGAACTACTGGAACTTGCTGTGATGTAGATATTGTCACAGACGCTAGCCTGACATCCCCTAACTATGATGGAGGCAGCAGATAGGCGCGAACAATGACACGGCACATACACGGCCCTTGACACGGACCTTGACACTAAACTACTACATCACCACTCATGTCACGGCATGCACATGACAAATTTAAATTTGTGGATTTTAAATTAGGATTTTAAATCAACTTCAGGTTTAAAATTAGGAATTTTAAACCATTCTGCTACTCTAGTTCAATAAACCTAGAGAAAATTTTTTAAATTCATCCCATCAGGCTTAAGCCCAAAGCCGGACTAGCCTTAAGGGCCCACCTATTTGGATAGCATAGTTTTTAACTATGATGGCCCTAAGGCATCCATACACCTGGGCAAAAATATTGGCCCCAAGAACAATGGACTAGTATTTAAGACCAGGTTTACAGCCATGGCCTTGAGAAATTTATGAACTGAGTTGGAGGAGTTAGCGAAGAAAAACTTCTTTAGGCAAAATGGGTAAGAGAATGCCTCTTCTTCTCTGGAACCTTGTCCAAAGTTATGCGACTCTGTGACAAACATCTTGACAAAGAGCCTATAGCCACTGGGCAAATCGGTGACAGAGATAGAAGAGGCAAAGGCTTTAGCCTCTAGAGAAATAAAAGAGTCAAGAGGTAATTCTTCCCCTTCTTATGAAAGACCTATCAACATTGCTATGTCCTTCATGGTAGAACCAAGAAAGCCCTCAGTAATGACAAGAGCATTATAACAGGTGTTCTAACAACAAGTCAGTGCCGTGATGATAGGATGATCATACCTGATGGCAATAGCGGAAAGCTTGATGGCTTCATAGATGCGAAGGTTCTTCTATTTTTTCTCCATGGGTCAGCATTAGCCTATCAACCCACTCAGCGTACTACTTCTTTTAAACACGTCCATCCGTAAAAGGCACCGCCTCGTTGCAAACGCGTCTTCCTTCCAAAGATTGACTTGCAGAGGCTGTACGAACTAAATGAGACTCATCAGTATTTGGAAATATGCATGGAGGGCTAAGGACATCGTGAGATGGGTCAAAGATGGGTCCTAGGGCACACAAAAGAAGACAAAGGGTCATTCTTTGGCGACCAAGAAAGATCCTCTTTGATGGTGTTAAGATAAATTGGACTCTAAATTATATTAGTGAGCATTGAAGTGTTAGATTAGAGTAAACACGTCAGTTGCTTAATAGGGCTATTGGCCTACGAAAGGGGAGCAGAGATTGTGAATTAAATTTGAGCCATTATAGGATCAGTTTCAAGAAGATGCATGGGGGTGAAAGAAGATTGAATCAATAAATGAAGATTCAAGAATAGCGGAGAGTAAGCGCTTCAAGAGCAATTGATTGCAGTAAAGAGAGAGAGAGCATAGAGCAGAAAAGTTGAGATTTCGAGCCCTAATTGTCATACCTATAGACACATGGGAAGGAAGAGTAAATGACAAAAGGCGTTGTCTCAAGCTTCCTGTAGTCGTTAAAGGGTTAAATCAACATTTTTTACCTGTTGTAAATTTGAATTTACCAACCGCTAAAAGGAGGGGCATTTGTTTAAAGCCTAAATTCAAGAGAACTGGGACGACACTGTTTTGAGGAAAGTGCTAGGTGCTTAACACGTGAGGCCCTCCTCAAGGAGCATTCAGCCTTTAGCTTCTAGAGTATTGGCATCTCCAGCCCAGTATCTTGAGAACATCATCACCCTGATAAGGGCATTAGCCACTTAAGGCTAGAGATGGTTACAGGATAAAGCGAGCTCGAGCTCAAGGGGCTGCCAAGAAGGCTATGAGACAGGTGGTTTCTAAGCTCGAGATAGTTACGTGGAGTGCAATTTTCGATACGAAGGCACTAAGCTTAATCCAAGAGAACCTGGGGCTTCTAGAGGGGACTTCAGCTCGAAATTCAGATGTGGGCTTCAAGGAATTCCCTGTAGTACTAGATCATGGACACATTTATTGATCCTTAAGGCGTAAGAAGATGCTTAATGGCCTAACGTTGGGAGAAAATGCTGCAAAATCAGGGGGCAATCATTATTTCATTTATCTATAACTAAAGGACATTGTAATCCAAACAAACAAACTCAATACATAACTTCTTAGAGTTCTGTATATAGCACACATGTTTGCTGTTCTTACGAGTAGTGCGACTTAGCATAGCTTAGCTTAGTGTAGAACAATTTAATGTACTTGCTTCTTCAGTAATCAAGTCTTTCGGATTTCAGGTATGAACTTCCTATTTTAATCTGTTCCAAAAGTTCGACGAGTTGAGAATTGAGGCTTCAATTTAAGGCTTTGACGGCCAAGGCTTGACCTTGATTGCGTTGGTCTTAACACCACTATCACTGCTTGATAAGTCGGGTAAACTTAGGTTTGCGCCATCGATTGGCACTAACGGCCTAGACCTGACCTTGATTGCATTGGTCCTAATCTAGTGACCTTAATACAATTTGCTCCATCTTAATATTGTTAGACCTTACTTCATTCGAGTTATTATAAGTTAAGGTGCCAAGCTTAAAAACCTGATTTACTCGGGCTAGTAAGTGGACTGCTGAGCTCTTGGGTTTGGCTACACCCCAGTTCTTGACTTTTAAGTCTATAAAGAAAGGTGTATGTGGGCCCTGCTCTATCACTATAGCTGCCACTGGAGTTAGGTCCATATCCTTTTTATTTTCTGTCAATATATATTAAAAAAATCCACAAAAATTTTAACGAAGTCTTTTTAAAGCATAAGCTAAACTTAAGGTACAACTAAAGTCAGACACACTAAAATAACATAACTTTTTCTTTAAAAACGGTGAGTGGTTGACGTCAAAGACTTGCAGTTCGAATTTAGGCTCACTCCCTAGTCGTGGTGAGTCCCTTTTGCACGTTTTTTTGGTTTCCATTTTTAGGGCGACCACATAACACTTTATTAGAAACAAAATAAAGCAAACAAGGTGTACGTAAATTTTGGTTTGTTGTGTTTCTTATTTGGCACATAATTTACAGCCTTCAAAGTATGTTATTTCAAGAAACTTGTCTTTGCTTTGATATTTCTCTCCATTACACTCATCACTAAACAAGTATATCATATTAATCTATTTGCACTGGTCTATTATCCCAATTAGACTTGCTATCTCGACTTTATCTAGGAATTTTTTTTACATGACGCCTAACAGCTATCCAAGTACGTATTTAACACCGTTGTTCACCCTGGTGCAACCACCCCAATGGGTGCAATACCGATCACCATGGTTTGCTGATTGGGTCTATAAGAGTGATCTAGATCCGTCTACTCATAAGTGTACAAGTTTGTCGTAGCTTTTTCGAGTATACAGGTGTCATATCCACAGCAAATTGGTGTTAAGCCGGACTACATAATTAATGAGTGGTTTGATTTAGGTATTATCGGTGAAGTGAGCAATTAATAATACTAACACACTTAAAACAATGAAAAAGGTTGTCAATTTCATTGAGGATAGCTTAGTTAATGAATTCAGTGTAGCTTAACTCATATCCCGTCATTATATTTTACTTATGACAATGATGTAGGTGGCTTAGGCTACAAGCACTAAGCCAAGCGTAAAGACCTAAAGGCATAACCGATCTTATCACCGTAAGTGTAGCATATGTTGTCTCATTAGCACTACTTAATTCCTTGCTTGTTCCTAATTCAATATTAACATGTATAAAAGATTTTGTTCAAGGTTGGGTACAACCTCAACCTAACCATACGTGAAAACTTGTTATGTTATGATATAGGCTACAAGCTCTTAGACAAATGGTAAAAAGTTATAAATCTAAACATGGCTACAAGCACATGCAAAGAAAACCAAGCAACATGAATAATTCCCCATAGGGAAAATCATCATCAAAAGTAGAATACAAATTTAGGATACGAATGGTTTGCCTGTCCTTAATCTAGGATATAAACGGCTACCTGTCCTTTATCCCTAAACTAAAACTATCTGCTCATCTGTAGGAATTTTACGCATCATTAAAATCTTAAAGAGAAAACAATAATGAATAAAACTATGAATTGGAGACTCCCTCATTTTTCGTTGAGCCTTGATCCTTGCTTTGAGTCCCCTAGCACTCCAACCACCTGTGCTTCGGCATTTTAGAAAGCTTGGATCTCATAATAGCTTTGGGAAGGAGCGGAGGAGAGGAGACGAGACAAAAGATGGGAAAAATGTGTCTTCTCCTCTTCATTTATACCCGCAGTGTGACTTGTCTTCTCCATAGGATTTTGGATGGGCCTATCGATCAGCATTAAGGGCCAATCAATTAGCCTGGTGATTGATCAGCAAGGTGCCGATTGATAGGTAGGGAGGCGATTGATTGACTGGCCCTCTACGGGAAGCCGATTGATCGGCACTTTTTCTCAATCTAATGGCAATCCGAGTTTAAGAGCCGTCCTACTGTGGGTTGTTGAAAGATCGGTACTTCATGTCGATTGGTCATTTAGTACCTAAAATTACGACCCAATTGGTCTTCATTTTATACACGTGGTCGGGTTTCTCTGAATAGTCTTCAAATATGCCTAAATTCTGCTTAATTTCAACTCTTTACAACCTTTGTTTGCTCCAATGCACTCAAAGCATAAATGTGCCTATTACAACAAAACACACATATAAAAGCAGAGTATTTCACAGGAATGAGAAATAGAATATGTAACAATAAGGCACATCAACATCCCTAATCCCACGCCTTGCTTGTCCTCAAGCGAGATTTAACTCCAACTAACTAAAGATGTAAATTTTTAATCGAGCATGTAATGGCAAGAATTACTTGTGAAAAACATTTCCTAGCATATTTGAAGGTGCACCTGAGAGTAGAGAATCTTTATATAATGTTATTATTACACCGGTTCTAGCTTAAGTTCTCGTGCTTCAAATCTTTTTAGTAGTGAGTGAGCTTAGAACTTCTCTCCCCTTGTTTTTATCTCAAAGCCTCCAAACTCAAGACTAATAGAGAGAATAATTAAAGAAATTCGTTATCCTAACAAGTCACCCTAATCAACAAAGAAATCTTAAGGCTTCTCTTTTCTCTATTGTTTTCCTCCTTTTTTCCTTTTCAAAGTAAATCATAGTGAGGTGTGCCACCCTAGGACCTATGTAGCGAGTTTTCGGCCAATTACTACCAATCCAGTTGGCTCAAGGCACCAAGTGAAGAGCACTCCTCGAATCTAATGGCCAGAGTCAAAGAAATTCACAACCTAAGCCATTACTGGCACATACCATAAAAATCTTTCTTTCTCATTAAGCACGGGTTCTTATTAAAGTGACTTAAAGAAGTTGATTCTTCTTAGGCTTTCTCTATGGCCTGTGTAACAGGCTTTCAACTAGCAATTCCCGACCCATTTGGCTCAGGGTACCAGGCGTTAAGACACCCCTACAAGCTTACTTGCTCGAGACACAGCGGCCACAAAACCAAACAAATCATGGTTACTTACCTAATTGAATGGGAATTGCTACCCTTTTTTCTATAGAATTACTCAAGATACAGAGATAAATTATTGATTTCAACATTGTTAGAAGTAAAATGGTGAATTCAAATTCCTAAAATTATTTCCACTGTCACAACTTAAAATGTAGGATATGTCACAAGAATAATCAATAGTCAGATCCAAGAATAATCTCGTTACATAAATATTCTGACCATCAGAGCATATTTCAAATTTGATCTTTAATATAAGTCACAAAAAACTCTATACTAATCCATGCAAAAACTTAGCTAATTTAAGCAAAATTAAGCTAAAAGGACGAACAAAAGTTCAAATCATACATGCCATCCCCAAGCCCTAACCTTGCACTATCTTAAATGCAAATCTAACAAAAGTAAATACAAGCAAGGAAAAAGGAAACAGACAACCAGAGATATGAGTGGTGTGGAGTAAAAGAAAAGGAAAAAATAGCAAGCTACAAAGTAAGGCATAGAAGACACAATAATAAACAAACTTGTTTATAGCAGTAGAAATATGGACAATATAAGTGCTTAGTATAAGAGAGACAATATAATCATGATAGGGATAACAAAAGGATCCGCAAAAGAAAGAGAGTTCAATACAAAAAATAAATTAAATCACACAACAAAAGCAACAGTAGATTGGGCTGCCTCCCAAGAGCTCTAAGTTTAAAGTTTTCAACCAAATACAGTGTAGAGCGCGAAGTCAACCAAAATCTGATGCAGCGTCCTCGATATAAATCCGGTTTAGTTTGTAAGAGCAATCCCCTAACCTAACGGCATTTCTAGACCTATGACTATCAAGGAAAGGAATGTGGCCAACATTAGGGTCTCAAATCCCTATCCTACCAAACTCAAGTAATGGCTTAGCAGTTAACGCACAGTTATTGACACGTATAAGGACATTATTCCATTTAGCACTTCGATTAGAATTGGACGCACTCATTTCAACTAAAGAATAATATCATCAACCTTGTAACATTCAAACTCATCCTTAGTCTTAGGGTGCTGGACAAAGTTTGAGACCTTCAAGTTTCCCTTGAGGTTCCCCAACAAAACCTCCAGCACTCCCATTTTACAGGAATCATAGCCTTAGCTGTTGCTAAGAACGGTCGACCAAGAATAATGGGAGTGTTATTCCTCTGCCTAGGAATAAGATCAATATCTAACAGAATAAAATCAACTGAGAAGACAAACTTGTCAACCTTGATAAGTACATCCTCCACCACCGCACAAGGTATACACTCTGTTCTATCGGCCAAATGAAGTGTGACATTGGTTGACTTAAGGTCCCCTTTGCCCAATTCCCAAAAAATTGGAGTAGGGGATGATGTTTACACTCACTCCTAAATCTAAGAGGGCTCGACTTTTGTAACCTTCCTCGATGCCACATGGGATCGTAAAGGGCCCAGGATCTCTAAACTTGGGTGCGGTGCTCCGATGCAAGGATTTTATTCACCTTCTTGGTGAATTAGATCTTCTTCGGAGTGTGGACCTAGGCATGCTTCTTTTTCAAGCAGAGGTCCTTGAGGAACTTAACATACATAAGAATATGTTTAGTAGCATCTATCAATTGTGGGTTGATTTTCACATCTTTATAGAAATCCAAGGGCTTAACCCTCTTAGGGTCGTCTTTCTCCATTTGTTCTGCAAGGGACGAAGGGAAAGGGATAGCAGGTTCATATTCCTCATGATCCCTCTTCATCAGAAGTGGAAGAGGGAGCCACATCCTTCTTGGTCTCAACCGTGAATTGCTTAAGGCTCTCCTCTCCTAACACGGACACAACCTTACCTTGCCTGCGAATGAGCAAGCCAGGGTTAGAACTAGTCAGACCGGTGGGGATGGTGAGTGGTTGGAAGTGTAACCTCCTTTCTACTCTCCTGTTCAGTGATTGGGCCAACTATCTTATCTGGTTCCCGAGTTCAGCAATAGATTCAGAGTAAGACCGAATCGGTTGTGTAGCATCTTCCATAAAGCGGAGCATGCACTCCTCAAACTATAAAGTGTGTCCGAGAGGTGGGGGAGGAGGTTATCTTCAGTAACATTTAAGTGAGGTCGAACATCATACCTTTTCCCTCCCTGAAAACTACCGCCTGGGGGGGGGGGGGGGGGGGGGGGAGTGGTTGCCTTATAAACAAATCCATCCGCTGATTGCCTTGTGGGTTAAATTTGATTAGCGTTCTGCTTCCATAAGAAGTTCGGAAGATCATGCCACCCGGGATTGTAGGTGTTGGAGAAAAGGTCGTTGTTTCTCGAATATCCTTGAGTTGCGCATATTTGGGAAACTGAGCTACATATAAACAATAAGAAACAAAGTGATTCTCACCCGAACAAATGCTACAAGGAGTAGTACCACCAGACGACTCAGCTGCATGGACTAGATGCACATTAATAGGGTTCGCATGCAAGTTCAAAATCTAATCCATCTTTCGACAAAGGGGGTCCAGTCTAAGGATAGCGTCATTTTTAGGTACTACTCTGTAGACATCATGTGTGCTCCCTCTAACCACCCTCGTAGAAGAGGCTTGGTCGAGAGAGTGTTCGCTGAGGCACTCAAATAACATATGTGCCTCTTTGTCACCATGTTGGTTAATTACTCCTTCGCATGAAGCATTAACCATCTGTCATGACCTGGAATTTGGACTTAAGTACTAGGGAGTCATTGGTTGTAATAAAGTAGTTTAAGTCCTTAGTATTAGTTTAATTAGCACTTCATTTAGGAAGAATTAGCCAATTAGCCTAATGAGTCAACTTTAGTTCACTTGTATAAGTCAAGTGTTAGTTAACAAGTCAAGATTGGCAGCTAAGAGGGGGAATGCCGGTTAGGATATGAAGTCAAAATGCAGTATATTCTCAAGTCTTATGAAGTAGTATAAATAGAGTGATTTATCATACAGAGAAGTTTATTGAATGATAAACACTTGAATTCTCTCTCTCATCTTAAACTCTCTCTCTCTATTTCTCATCTCCTTTCACTTTTTTCTCATCTCATACTCTATTATTCTGTAGGTTATGATCAAGATTTATCTTGAATCACAACAATTTGTACCAGAGCTTGTGGTTTTTGCTTCTAATTGAGTTGATTAAGTTCATTTTAGTTGCAAAGCAATAGATCAAGTTAATTGATATCAAGTTCTTGATTAGGTTGTATTGATCAAGAAATTATGCTTAAGTTGTTTTTAATTCCAGTTCGTGCTACAGTTAACCTAGGTTCTGCTGTTCAGCTTGCGTGAGATCAAGATACCGTGCTTAATTATCTAGATTTCTCAATCAGTGCTGCATTGATATCATGTTCTATATTCAGGTTACGTTTGATCAACATTCCAGTTCAAAAGTTGTTGTTATTGTGTGCTTTAGTTTCTTCGTGTGATCTTGTGAACTTGAATCATTGAGCAATTCAGTTAATTACATATTAAACCTAGAAAAATTAATCTCGAATCAAGTTGCTGAATTAGTTAGACTTGCTAAAATTACATAAAATCGAGCCTCAGTAATTGTTTCTTGGCCTGAATTGCTGCTAAATTGCACTTGATCTCACTGGACTAGTTGGTTGAAATTGTACTTGATGAATTAGCTTTGAATCAAGCTTCATTGTTCAATTTGCTTACATTAACTAGCTGAGATCATTTTTGCATTGGCTGCAATTGCATACATATTTAGGATAATGCTAGGAAGCTTTAGCGTTTTGGTCTAAACTCAAAGTTCGAATATGATTTTAAAGTAATGAAGTGAACTTCAAGTGTTTCGTGTAGAAGGTGTTGTTAAAATGTTACAATATACAATGCCGCATTGGCTCATCCTACTTCAGTTCAAGACAAATTTTTCAATGAAGCTAGACTTTTTATCAAAGTCCTAAAGCCTCTATACTATATAAAAGATGGAATTCTTTATCAAGTGTTTTGGCCTTATGGTCTTCCAGAAAGTATCGAGTTGGTCTCATCTTCCATTATTGAGGTTACGGCTCATATTAGCTATTATAGGAGGAGTGCTGACTTAGCCTTCAATTCATCACACATAGGAAACATATACCGTGGATGTTGTGTTTTAGACATTAACTACTTCAAGGTGTGTAATGATATGGAAGGTGAGCTTCAGATGGTAGGATCTACTAATTGTCAAGCTAAGGAGGAACTTAATGTTACTTAGGGAGTGAATCAACACTTGAGCAGAGAATGGAACAGGAATTTGAGCAAAATGTGACTGATTGTGCTAGAATTAGCTAGAATCTGGAAGCTGCAGCGGCATAGCAGATGGATGTTATAATTCATTTAGTCTTTCTATTGCAATTGATCTTTAATTGTTTGTAATGTGTTAGGGGCTGTTGAAGTTGTTTTTTGATTGTTAGTTGCTGGTCGGTTGGCGCCAAAATCAGGTAGTTAAGTCAATAACAGTCAAATGAGGCGGCTAGCTTGATTTAGGCGCCAAAGTTAGTTTTAGCGGTTAGTATTATGTGTGTTTTGATGCATTGTACCAAGATCTATTATAAATAGATCTAATGCTTGTAATATCTTTATTCAATGAATAATAACCTGATTTCCTTTTGGAAAATCCTCTTTATTTCTCATCTATTTCTCTACTTCTCATCTACTTTCAATTCTCTTCTCATCTTATCTCTCTCTTTCACAAGGTTAGCTATCAATCTAGGTTTTGGTAGTTAACAATTGGTATCAGAGCTTGTTTTACTCATCTATTGCTCGAATTGAGCTAGCAAAGTCGAAGGAAAAGAATCAAAGCATGGCTGAAGGAGTTAGGACATGATCGGGTCCTAGTGGAGGCAATGTTGCTTCAGCTGTTCAACCATAAGTGTCTTATGTTACTGTGGTAGGTTCGAACGCTCCAAAGGAGTGTCACGATTGATCAGATGAAGGAATTTATCAATCATTCACAATTACAATCAGAGGAACGCTGGTTCTCGAGGTTTCAGCAAATTAACCTGGAAAATCAGCAAATGCAGTTAGCAATTCACCAAAAAAATGATGATTAGTTGTCCAAATTGGAGGAAAGGATGGAGAATCTGCAAGATTAGGTCAAGGAATAGGAGAAGCATCCAACAATGCAATCCTTAAGCCTGCAAGTCAGCTTATTCCTCCTGCTGATGTGGCTCAACCGCAGATGCATTCGAATAGAGATGAGAATCTGGACAGAACGCATGGCAAATCACCTGTGATACAGCCAGATGCCGGTCCCTCAGTTCAGATTAGATCAGCAGATGATTGACCTTCAGTAGCTGAGGTTGCTGCAGGTACATTTGATCGAAGTGCAGGACCAGGATAGTCCAGATGTTTTGGCCAGAGCACCGGATTGCATTCTAGGCCACCTAACTTGAACGATCACCAAAGGACTGCATCCGATGATCTAGAATAGCAAAATAGACCTCCTGATCTGTATCAACAGCAGAGATCCGTGAGTTATGATGCTACATCTGGTGGCAGAAGTCACGCTCATAGGCAGCCAAGGGTACAAATAGAGCCATTTCAGGAAAAACAGCCTGAGTCTTGGTTGAGGGAGTGTGAAAGGTATTTTCACTTCTGTAACATCAATGAGGCAGAAAAAGTTGAGCTAGCTGCTGTGCATCATCATGGAGACCATGAGGTATGGTTTTATAGTGTCTTGAGGAGTAATCCTTGTCTTTCTTGGGACAAATTCGTGGAAGAGCCTTGTGAGAGATATGGTGAAGAGGATTCAAGCGATGTTGTTGATAGCTTTAATAAAGTTTATCAAACATCTACGATGAAGGAGTACATGACCAGATTTGAGAATTTTTGTGCTAATATGATAGCCATTAATCCACATTCTACCGAAGCTTATTATATTTCAAGCTTTAAGGTATAACCTGAGAATCCGAGGCATGCATTTAAATTGGCTTTTGGGCGGGAAAATCAGTTAGAATCTGTTGCTGCTAGAAATTCTGTTGAAAACCAGTTATGAGTGTTCTGTTGTTGCTTGCTGCTGCACGTGAGCTGCTGCTACTATTCTGCTACATTACTACTGCTGCTGTTAGTTATTTGGCTCCAGTAAAGGAGTTCAAATATTAGTTAGTTAGTTTCTAGAGTCTTCTAGATGTTTCCTCAAATAAGATGTGTAGTATGGTATCTTAATTCATTGTAAGGCTAGCTTAAGAGCTTATAAATAGGAGATGAATTTAATGATCAGAATTATCCAATGAAATTCATAAGCAAATATCTCATTTTGAGATCAATTCTCTCTCTCATCTAACTCTCTCTATTTTCTCATCCCCAATTCTCTATTTCTCATCTAATTTCCCATCTTTCTCATCTCAAATTCTCAACCTATCACATTTTTACTTAGCTTATGTTCGGGAATCAATCCCGATCATAACAATTGGTATCACAGCCTTGATTTGGTTTCCGAATCAAGCTCATATCCCAAAAAAAATAAATACTCTGATTAATTGTGTTGCAATTAATCAATAAAAACAATTGTGATACAAATTAGTTCTGATTTTGTGATCAGAAAATTCGATTCTAAATTTTGAAGCAGTTATTGGCGGTTACTGCAAGTCTGATTTGCAAGGCCTGGGATTAGCTTTCGGTTGGGATTAAAATTGATCCACATTGCACTTGATCATCGTCAAAAGAGCGGAAACTAGTGCATTGAGTTGATTTCATATGCTAAAATTCAGAAACTATGGTTGAGGCGAAATTTGTTAGTGTAGGCGAAAATTTGACAACATTTTTGAGCTCCGAAAGAGTCGAAATCCGATATTGTTCTTGAAGAGTTTTGTGTATCGTGGGTTTAAATCATCATTACTGACAAAAATTGAACCAATTTCAGATTCTTAGTCAGAATTATTCAAGATATCATCTCTGTCAGAAATCGTTCGAAGTTAGGGTTTGTCGAATTCGTTGTGCGCAAAACTCTGCAAGTTAGGGTTTGTAATCAGTGATGATTGTCGAACCGATAGCAAGAGGTCGTTTGTGCGTACAAAGGAGTGGAACTTCATTAAGCAATCGATCGTTGAAGATTTGCGAAACAAGTTTCACATTTCTGGGAACTTGTATTATGCGAGTTGTTGTTTCAGATTTAAGTTGCTGTTCATGCTTGCGTTTGTTGCTGTCAGTTGAAGTTTAGACTAGATTGTGAAGATTCAAGGTGAATTTAGGGCTGGAGGCATGACTACCAGATCAGCAATGGCCAAATTTGTTGCAAGTCCAACTTGTCCTCATGTGGTTAGTGATAATGCAGAGAAAGACCAGCAGGTTGTGACTCGAGTTGAGCTGAATGCAGAATTAAAGGCATTGATTCTTCAGCTAAATAATGAGCAGTTGGAGTGGAACAAAGAGAAAAGCAAGAGCAGCTGCAGAGGGAGCAAAGAATGGATGATCGTTGGCATAAAATGATGCAAGAACAAGATCTGAAGTTTTATGAGCGGTTCGGCTTGCAAACTCGATATTTTGAAGAGAAAATGGCTGATCAATTACATCAGCAAAAGCAACAAATTGAGGAGGCAGTGGCTGAATAAATCAATCAACAAGCACAAGATTTTGATGGCCGTTTAAATCAGCAACTGCAAAGCAATGAGGATCGAGTGGACATCCGATTAGCCGTGATGCAAGAGCAGATACAACGGTTGAATGTACATGCAGGTGTTGAAGAAAAATTGACTACTCATGTGAATCAGATAGCTCAAATGTTGGAGGATAGGATCACAGAATAGACGAACCAACAAACATTGGACGTTGAAGAGAAGATTAAGGAGTTGCGCCATCACATTGATAAACCAAATATGGCCTCTGGTTCTGCACCTTTGTTGCCTGTCAGTCAGCTGCTAAGACCTACTAAACGGCTTCAATCTCAGGTACCAAGCATTGGTGATGATCTATAAGATGAACCTCAGGCTTTTGATGTAAGTGCTGGACCTCAAAGTCATCCTCAATCAGATGAAGGCAGACCTCGAAATTGAGTTCCAGATGCTGCACTAACTGGCAGTCGGAGAGAACAAGCAAGAGATCAGGAACAAATTCAATTTGTGAGCATGAAATGTGGTCAGAATGACCATCCATCTGATAATACAAATCGTCCTCCTGGTGCTGCAGCTTCAACCAGAACAACTCATGAAAATGCTGGGCACTTTGATCCCTCTTGTTATCCAAATTGCACACGACCTGCTTGTGTAAATGTTGGACAATTGGTTCATCCATCCGTTTCTATTCAGTAGTGTAATCAGGGTCCATATGCATCTGAAATTGTCCCAAACCTTAGTAACAAAGTTTCTTACGGGAATAGAAACAATGGCTTTTGACAACCTCGAGTTCAACTAGAAAATTTTGATGGAAAGCAACCTCACTCTTGGATAAGAAGATGTGAGCGATATTTCCATTTCTATTCCATTTCTGATGATCAAAAGGTGGAATTGGCCGCGGTTTATCTCCAAGGGGATCACGAAGTGTGGTTTTACAGCCTATTGAGGAGCAATCCCATTATTACTTGGGACGGGCTTATGACTGAGTTATGTGAGCGTTATGGTGAGGAAGAAGTGCGTGATGTAGTGGATAGCTTCAACAAGCTAACTCAAGACACAACCGTGAGGGCATACATGACCAAATTTGAAAATCTCTGAGCTAGTATGATTACATTTGCCCCTGAGTCCTTTTATGTCTCGAGCTTCATCAGTGGACTAAAGCCTAGAATCAAGAGCATGGTAAAAGCACTTGAACCTACTTCCTTGTCTCCAGCTTTTGCAAAGGCAAAGTTGGTTGAGGCCACAGATTTAACATCCCTTGATCGACCAAGGCATCGGGAGGAAAACTTCCAACATTATTACAAGGGGATTGATCACAAAAGGGGAGATGAACTTAAAGATCCACGAAACTTCGAGAAGGAGCCTCGACCCCGCTGTTTTAAGTGTCATCAGCCCTATATACCTGGTCATAAGTGCAATCCTAAATCCCTCATGGCAGCTAGAGGAATTGATATTGAAGAGCAAACCGAAAGCAATGAAAGTGCTACTGATCTTGATGGATCAGTTCGGGTTACCGATAGTGAAGAAAAGGTTGACATCACAGTTCGAAGCAAGGAAGGAAGGAATGTGTTCAAGAAATTGTCAAAGTCCAAAGCCCTCCAGTTTCTAAGGGGAAATTTCTATAACAAGTGATACTCAAAGTCTCATTCTCTTTCATTCTTGAGGACAAGAATGTTTTCAAGAGGAAGGGAATATTATAACCCAAGAATCCAAGGCATGGATTTAAATTGGCTTTTGGGTGGGAAAATCAGTTAGAATCTGTTGCTGCTGGAAATTCTGTTAAAAACCAGTTATGGGTGTTCTTGTTGCTTGCTGCTACACGTGAGCTGCTGCTACTGTTCTGCTACATTACTACTGCTGATGTTAGTTGTTTGGCGCCAATAAAGGAGTTCAAATATTAGTTAGTTAGTTTCTAGAGTCTTCTAGATGTTTCTTCTAATAAGATGTGCAGTATGGTGTCTTGATTCATTGTAAGGCTAGCCTAAGAGCTTATAAATGGGAGATGAATGTAATGATCAGAATTATCCAATGAAATTCATAAGCAAATATCGCATTTTGAGATCAATTCTCTCTCTCATCTAACTCTCTATTTTCTCATCCCCAATTCTCTATTTCTCATCTAATTTCCCTTCTTTCTCATCTCAAATTCTAAACCTATCTCATTTTTACTTAGCTTATGTTCGGGAATCAATCTCGATCATAACACTTTTTTACTGGATTGAAGCCAAGAATTAAAAGCTCGGTTAAGGCCATTGAGCCAAGGACTCTCTCCAAAGCCTATAACAGGGCTAAGTTGACTGAGGCCATGCTTGTATCTTTAAGTGACAAAAGCAAATTCAAGAGTAGCAATTACAAGACTCATCCAAAGGACTCATCAAGCATAAAATCTGGCCGATCTGTGGATAGGAGATCTACACGACTATGTTATAGATGTAATCAGCCATATCAACCTAGTCATAGGTGCAATCCGAAGTTCTTGATGTCTGCAAGGGGTTCTCATGTGGAGATTGCATCAGATACCGAGTGCTCAGATTCTGCAGAGGACAATTCCGAGGCTGAATCACATGATGAGCTGTTTGAGGATGAGGTAGACATTTCTATGAAGGCTCTTACCGGGAGTGGAGCTCATAACACCATACGGATTGGTGGCAAAGCAGAGAAAACTTCCATTACCATTCTTGTGGATAGTGGGAGCACACATAGCTTTGTTGATCCCAAGTTGGTGAAGAAGGTGAAGCATGAAATCACCAAAACTCATCCTTTGGCTGTAATGGTAGCTGATGAAAATTCAATTACGATTCAAAACAAGTGCCAATCATTCCATTGGTCTATGCAAGATCATAAATTCACTTTTGATTTTAGAGTTCTTCCTTTGGGAAGGTGTGATATGGTACTTGGTGTTGATTGGATGAGGACCTTTAACCCGGTGCTATTTGATTTTGATAAGATGGCAGTGTCTTTCGAAGTTCATGGCAAGAGAGTCACATTACATGGAATTTCAGACCATGCACAGCCGAAATTGATCAATGGAAAACGCCTACATGGTAGCTTCAAGAAGAATGCAATACAATGGTTAGGACAATTGTTCATGATTGCACCTGCAGATCTGCAGCAAGATTTACAGCATGCAGTTCATGTGTTAATCGAGGAATTTGAGGATATTTTTGAGGTACCTAAGAGTCTTCCTCCCCAAATAAGTGCTGATCTTGCCATACCACTTCAAGCTAACTCGGATCCGGTGAAAATTAGGCCCTATCGTTATGCACATGCTCAAAAATTAGAGATTGAAAAACAGGTTGATGAGCTGCTGCATATTAGCTTCATTCGTCCAAGCCATAGCCCTTTTGCTTCACCCGTGATTCTTGTCAAGAAGAAGGATGGCACGCCTCGAACGTGCATCAACTATCGTCAACTGAATTCTTTGATAGTGAAGGATAAATTTCCTATCCCTGTGATTGATGACTTGCTTGATGAATTATTTGGAGCTCGATTTTTCTCTAAGCTTGACTTAAGACAGGGATATCATCAAATTAGAGTTCTCGAGCCGGACATATACAAGACCGTTTTCAGACTCACCATGGGTATTTTGAGTTCGTTATGATGCCTTTCGGTTTATCTAATGCTCCGGCTACTTTCCAAGCAGCTATGAACGACATTTTCAAGCCTTATTTGAGGAGATCGGTGCTGGTTTTCTCCGATGATATATTGGTCTGTAGTTCATCCCATGAAGATCACCTTAATCACCTCAAAGAAGTGTTCATTGTGATGCAGCAAAACAGGTTTTATGCCAAGCTATCGAAGTGCACTTTTTCTCAGTCCAAGCTTCAATATTTGGGCCATATAATCTCTCACGAAGGTGTCTCTACCGATCCTTCTATGGTGCAAGCGATGCAAGATTGGTCAACTCCCATGACATTGAAGCAATTAAGAGGGTTCTTGGGGTTGATCGGTTACTATAGAAAGTTCACAAATGGTTATGGGTCCATTGCAAAGCCCTTAGCCGAGCTGCTTAAGAAGGATGCATTCAAGTGGAGTGATAAGGCACAAGAAGCTTTTGATGCCCTCAAGTCTGCTATGTGTAAAGCCCCGGAATTAGCTATGCCAAATTTTGCGGAGGACTTCATTTTGGAGACCGATGCTAGTGGAACTGGGTGTGGGGCTATTCTCTCACAAAAGGGAAGACCAATTGCTTATTTGAGTCAAGCCCTTAGTCCTAAACATCAAGCCTTGTCCACTTACGAGAAAGAGTATTTGGCAATCCTCCTTACAATTGAGAAATGGAGGCATTACTTGGATGGTCATAGGTTCATCATTCGAACGGATCATCAAAGTCTCAAGTATCTTTTGGAGCAAAAGTTAGTGACACGAATCCAAAAGAAGGGGTTGATGAAGTTGCTTGGTCTTGAGTATGCTATTGAGTATAAAAGAGGGAAAGAGAACCTGACTGTTGACGCATTATCCAGGAAGTTTGAGGACCATGAGCGAGGTTTTTGTGGAGCACTATCCATTGTTTTACCTTCTTGGATGGATGAAGTCTACAAATCTTATGAAGGGGACACATTTGCTCAGGAAAGTGTGGCTGCAGCTGCGATCAAAAACAGCACCAGAATTGACAGTGAAGCTGGTGTGAATGTGCAGAGTGGCATTATCCGTGTGCAGAACAAGATTGACATTGGGTCCTCGACTGATTTGAGGGATCCGATATTGAAGGCTTCTCATGATTCAGCTTAGGGTGGTCATTCCGGGGTTGAAGGTACTTATCAAAGAGTTAAGGCACATTTTAGTTGGCCCGGTTTGAAGAAATCTGTCACAGAATTTGTGAAGTCTTGTGAGGTGTGCCAACAATCCAAGTCAGGGGATCATCGATACCAAGGACTCTTGCAGCCACTTCCCATTCCGGAGGGTGCTTGGATCAACATAAGTATGGATTTTATAGAGGGACTTCCCAAGTCCGATGGTAGGGAAGTAATTTGGGTCGTGGTGGATCGTTTCACCAAATACAGCCATTTTATAGCATTGATTCGACCTATTACAGCTGAAAGGTTGGCTAAGAGCTTCTTGGACAACATATATAAGTTGCATGGATTGCCCTAATCCATTGTCTCTGATAGGGACAAGATCTTTACGAGCAACTTGTGGCGAGAACAGTTCAGACTGTAGGGCACAACCTTGGCACTCAGTTCATCATACCATCCCCAATCGGATGGTCAAACAGAGCGAGTCAATTAGTGCGTTGAGCAGTATCTTCGGAGTATGGTTTTTTCACGGCCTCGAGAGTGGAATCAATGGTTTTCTTTAGCTGAGTACTGGTTCAGTACTCACTTTCATGCTTCCCTTGGCACTTCTCCCTTTCAAGCATTGTATGGGTATGCACCTCCATCCCCAATGTTGTTACAATAGCCAAGCCAATCTGGCACTGCAGCAGGGTACCTGGTACTGCAGCGAGGACAGATGGTTCAGCTCCTCAAGGATAATTTGCAACAAGCTCGTGCTCGAATGAAATTTTATGCTGACAAAAAAAGGGTAGACAAAGCCTTTGAAGTTGGAGACATGGTCTACCCAAAATTATAACCCTATAGACAGTCCTCATTGGCTGTCAGAAGAAATGTCAAGCTAAGTGAACGTTACTTTGGCCCATACAAAATTTTAGAGAAGATCGGCAATGTTGCTTAAAAACTTGATTTACCGCCACAATCGTGCATTCACCCGGTGTTCCATGTTTCTTTACTGAAAAAGCAGGTCAAGAGGGGTGCTAAATGCTCTCGATCACCACTAGAAACAGGAACAAATGGAGGCTTGCTGCTTGGGCCAGTAGCTGTCTAGAAGCCGGGTATAATTGCAGCTGGAACTGGAACTTTGCAGCAGATTTTGGAGAGATGGTTAAACTTGGATAAAAATGTCGTCAAATGGGAGAATCCTACATTCTTGAAGAGCCAATTTCTGAGCTTTTCTCTTTGAGGACAAGGAGCTTCTCAAGAGGGAGGGAACGTTATAATTCATTTAGTCTTTCTATTGCAATTGATCTTTAATTGTTTATAATGTGTTAGGGGCTATTGAAGTTGTATTTTGATTGTTAGTTGCTGGTCGGTTGGCGCCAAAATCAGGTAGTTAAGTCAATAACGGTCAAATGAGGTGGCTAGCTTGATTTAGGCACCAAAGTTAGTTTTAGCGGTTAGTATTGTGCGTGTTTTGATGCATTGTACCAAGATCGATTATAAATAGATCTAATGCTTGTAATATCTTCATTCAATGAATAATAACCTGATTCCTTTGGAAAATCCTCTCTATTTCTCATCTATTTCTCTACTTCTCATCTACTTTCAATTCTCTTCTCATCTTATCTCTCTCTTTCACACGGTTAGCTATCAATCTAGGTTTTGGTAGTCAACAATGGATGTTGCAATGTTGCACTCATTGGATCAAGTAGAATTGATATAGCAGCAACATGATCAGAAAATTCAAGATGAGGTTGAGGTAGCAGCAAAGGTTGAGGTTGATGTGCTTGATTCCACAATTACAAATCCAGTGGTGTGCAGTGTCGATTGTTTGAAAACAAGATTACTTGAGGAGGAAATTGAGCTCTTTGATGAACAACGACTCATTCTTCGATTGAGAATTGTGAAAGCTTTGGAAATGAAGATCCAAGGAAGAAGAATGACACATCAATAGATTTAATACCAATTCATCCGCAAGTCTTGCAAAATCAAGTTCAATTTGATCTTCCAAATATCTCAACCTGTTGTACTTGAATATCCTTGGGTGCAATCGAGTGTTATAGTGGCGGAATCAAAGGTTGATATGGAAACTGAGCACAAGGTTGTGAATAAGCAATTAAGGATGCAAGATCGATATCATAAGGTGAAGGAAAAAACATGTCCTCGGGCTTGTGTTACTATTTTACAGCCCAAGGGGCATTAACCGAAACTGATTAAAATGCTAGGAATAGAGTTTGTAACAGTTTAGCGGCCTAATTTACAAACTTAGGTAGTTGATTTGGAAGCTCAAGTTTACAACTTTCAAATGGTTAATAGAGTGACAAATCTGGCATACTTGAGACCTTTTGATTTGGGAAAGGAGGAATTAAATGTCCCTTGGGAAAGTATTCACCAATTACAGCAGAAAATTAAGCATAAATTGAAAGAAAACTCAATTGATAGTGCTAGATTCAGTTGGGAACCAAGAGATGCAGCTGTAAATCATGAAATTAACATCACACAAGGCATTGAGATCAAATTGCCAATTAATCTTAGTCACAAGAAGTGCTTTGTAAGCAGGTGATTAAGAGCCTTGATCAAGCCAATCTTGGTCTGTAAGGGAAGACCTCCAGATTTCCTACTTCTCAAATCAAATAAAGTGATACTTGACAAGCTTTACATGTTCAAGAATATGAAATTGAGGAAGCCTAAGATGGTGTTGTGATCAATTGATAGACTTATAGCATCTTCTTGGATCAAAAGGATGTTCAAGAAGCCAAGGAGAATGAAGAATTCTATCAGCAGTGATACAAGTTTAACAAGAAATCAGGGTGATGCCATTGCAGTGCAACCAAATTCAGAGAAACATAGGTCGTTATTGCTGCAGATAAATTTGTTCAGTTGGAAAATTTGCAAGACTAGATCAAAATGCAGGCGCAATTGAGTGGAGCTAGTGTTTATTCATCTAAGAACACCAACAATGGGCCACCTTAACTAAGGGAAAAGGAGCAATCTATTGAGATCAACAGGTATGAAGTTAGCAGCGTAGATGTTTTGGTAGATAAGTTTGTTGAACAATCTCATCCAAAGGAGTAGAAGAATTGAACACAAAACTAGCTCAAAATTGAGAAGAAAGGAGAAGAAGGCTCGATGGATGGAATGTAATGGCAATTAAGTGTTCATGGTTGGACTTAAAGGTCATTCCAAGCTGGTTTTGATGGGTTCCAGTACTGAATTTATAGGGAAGATAAGACAAGAGCTGAAGGGTTGTGTTATTCGAGTTATGGGTAAAGAGTGTCCTCCTAAAGTGCAAGCAAAAGTGAGGCCTCCCGAGTATCACTTAAGTGGGACTCAGGGTCACATAAAGGTTGGGAAAATTGATCAATGTGATAGTAAAAACCAAAATGCTTTTATTGAGGAGCTAAACGTGAGATTAGGAACACTTTCGGTTGGTAAAATTAAGCAGTTTAGCAAAGGCAACATGTGCAGATTATCAATTGTTCGAAGATGTTAAGAGTATATGTCCGAATTTTCTCAAAAGGTCCTTAAGGTTTTGAAGACAGCTAAGTGTCAAATTCCAGTCATGAAAATGACTGATTTCAATGTAATTTTCATCATAGAACAAGATATTTATAGCATAAGGGTGGTTGGGTTCTTGGAATTCAGGATGTTGGTTGAAAATTTAGGAGCCAATTTTCTACGATTGACGCTTACAACTTCTTCCAATAGTAAGAACAAACGCACTTATTACAGCAGCCAAGACAAGGAGCTCATCAGTAAGTGTAAGGGAGCTAGAGCTTGGCTACTTTGTAATGATAGTGGAAGCCATTCTGAGGAAGATCAACTGAATGCTAAATGGACAATGGAATGTGCAAGCTTAATTCGTGAGAGCCTTGAGAACTTGTGTTCAGCTGAGAGGCTTTTCCAAAGCAAGAAAAGAGCTGAGTTTTGCATGGTCAACAGCAAGAGAGACTTTTTGTTCCATGAAAGAAGGATTAGGCAATTGAAATTCAGATTGAGGGCTGAGGTTCTTAGGTTACATCTACTGCATTATGGGCCATCAGTGCACTTCAGCTACAAAGTGGTGATTACACTAGAGTTTGGTTGTTTTAGTGTGACAGAGGTAGACGTCTTGATGTAAATTCCTCAAGCTGCATCATCAACACTAGTGTTAAGCACCTCAACTTCCACTGTCCATAGGAGGTGTACAGCCATGAGAGGCACTTCATTTGCTTAGGCAATGCTTTGGCAAGTGGAAGGCAACGTGGTATTCGGTTAGTGAGAAATTTTTTCTATGTTGCAACATCAATGATAGCAGGAGACCAACATTAAATAATAATTATTCAAGCTGCAATTCAAATTGCAATTCAGATTCAGATCCAAATGTACATATTTCAGACGTTACTGCTCCAATAAGGACTCCTCAGCCGCAACTTCTACAACAATAAGGGTTCTTCAAGTCACGACTCTCTACTAAGATTCTTGAAGACAAGAATTTCTAAAGGGAGGAGTATTGTCATGACCCGAGATTTTGAGTTAAGTACTAGGAATTCATTGGTTGTAATAAAGTAGTTTAAGTCCTTAGTATTAGTTTAATTAGTACTTCATTAAGAAGGAATTATCCAGTTAGCCTAATGAGTCCTCTTTTGTTCACTTGGATAAGTCAAAGTTAGTCAAGTGTCAGTTAACAAGTTAAGATCGGTAGATAAGCGGGGGAATGTTAGTTAAGATATGAAGTCCAAAAGCAATGTATTCTCAAGTCTTAGGAAGTAGGGCAAATAGAGTGATTCATCACGTAAAGAAGATTATTGAATGATAAACACTTGAATTCTCTTTCTCATCTTAAACTCTCTCTATTTCTCATGTCATACTCTATTGTTCCCTAGGTTATGATCAAGATTTATGTTGAATCATAACACCATTTGCTTATATGAAGTTGTCAAAGCGTCATAGAAGTTTTGTACAAGAGCCCACTTGGGTGTGCCGTGATGGGGACAGCTTTTCAAGATGTCCTTAAATCTATCCCAACTTTCGTGAAATTTCTCCTAGTCTTTTTGTTCAAATTGTTTATGCGTGCCTAATAGCCATCATTCTGGCTTTAGGAAAAATATTGACCAAAAAATGTTGTTGGAGGTCATTCCAAGTGGTGATTTCACCCCTCAATAGAGATTGAAACCACCTCTTAGCTGCATCTTTTATCAAAAACGGAACAAGGTGTAGTCCAACCGTGTCAGTCGAGACACATTGATTGTTGCAAGTTTTGCAAATTTCAATAAACCCATCGAGATGCTCGTTTGGGCTCACAATTGGCTTCACATAGAATGTGGGGAGCATGTTGATGAATCTAGACTTAGTTTCGAAGTTGCTGTTACACATGGCCAGGAACACAATACCGACGGGTATGCCATATGTTTTGGGAACAAAGTGGTCCCCAATCGTACATGCTGCATAGTGGGGCAAGGTGTGAGGTGTGCTCACACTTGCTTCATATCGCCATAAGGTAATTAGAGCCAACTCAATTTTTGGAACGTAAGGTAACAGTTCCGGGCTGATTGAGCGTCTACTGTGCATACAATATGAAAATTGGTTTGAATTGACTTCTACCACAACAAAAAAAATTAAAAAGAATAAATTAAGAAAAAAAAAATAAATAAACAAAAAGAAGTCATTAATTCCTATAAAGTAGCCTACTGATTTCTTGCAAGCATATGAGATCGTCGTAGCTTAGTCGAGTATATGGGTGTCATATCCTCAGGGAATCAGTATAAAGTTGGACCCGATGATTAGTAAGCAGTTAAAACTCGAATTTTGTTGGTTTATATGATTTGTTCACTAAACTAATAGAACTAATGGAAAATAAAAGTTGTCAAATCAAATAGGTGTAGTTCAGGGAATGAATTTGAGGTACGCTTAACTCGAATCCCATCATTATACGTTATTATAACAATGATTTAGAGGGCTTAGGCTACAAGTACTAGGCCTCAGCCAACACTTAAATTAGGGCTTAGAGTGATGAACTAGTCTAACGACATAACCTATCTTATCCCTACAGGTGTAGCATAGGTTGTCTTAATACCATTACTTACTTCCTTTTCACTCCTAATTCAATGTTAACTTATATAAAAGATTGTGCTCAGGGTTGGGTACAACCTTAACCCTAATCATGCGTGAAAACCTGTTATGTTAAAGTCTAGGCTGCAAGCACATAGATGGAATGTAAATAAACTGGGCATCTAAACATGATTACAAGCACATCCATAGAAAACCAACGCCAATAATAATTCTCCACAAGGGTGTGAAAATAACAAAACGTAAATCATTGTCAAATATAAAATACAAATCCAGGATCCAGATGGCTACCGGTCTCTCGCCCCTAATTCACAAGTCTATCCTCCATGGGAGTTTTACACATCACAAAATCTAAAAGATAAAGTGAAGAAAAACTCATTAACGATGACTCCCAAGATTGACGTTGACGTTAACCCTTGCTTTGATTTCACGGCACTCTGTCCACCTGTGCTTTGGCGTTTAAAAACTCTTGGAGCTCATAGCAACTTAGGGAAGGAGAGGAAGAGAGGAAATGAGGCAAAAGCAGCAAAAATTAAGTCCCCCCCCGCATTAATGGGCACGCCGCCCCCGTATGTGTGCGGCACTTTGTTTGGCCTAGCAAAGCAAAGTGAAAATACATATATATGTATATTGACTATCCACGAAAAATTACATGTTTTAAATTATAAAACCAAATTTTTACCCGATGGGTCCTTTTTACACACTTTGTCGGGTTTCTCAATGTAGTTTTCAAATATGCCTAAATTCTTCTTGATTTCGCCACTTTCAACCTTTGTTTGTTTCGATGGGTCCTTTGGTTTAGGGGTGAAGAGCGGGTAGCCGTCCAGATCCTGAATTTATGTCTTACTAACGACAATGATTTATGTTATGTTATTTTTTTGCACCACGGTGTGGAATTAATTATTATGATTGGTTTTCTATGGATGAGCTTGTAGCCATATTTAGATTCCTGATTTATTTTCGTTCCGTCTATGTTCTTGTAGCCTAAACTTTAACATAACAAGTTTTCACACATGATTAGGGTTAAGGTTGTACCCAATCCTGAACACAATCTTTTATATAAGTTAGAATTGAATTAAGAGTGAGAAAGGAATTAAGTAATGCTATTAAGATAACCTATGCTACACCTACAGTGAAAAGATACGTTATACCCTTAGACTAGTTCAGTATCCTAAGCCCTAATTTAAGTATTAACATTGGCTTAGTGGTTGTAGCCTAAACCCTCTGAATCATTATCATAATGATATGTAATGATGGGATTCGAGTTAAGCTATCTCGATTTCATTCCCTGAACTACCCTTAATTGATTTGATAAGATTAATTTATCGTCAATTCTATTAGCTTAGTCAACAAATCAATTAAATCGATAAAAACCAAGTTTTAACCGCTCATTGACCACCGAGTCTAACTTTATGCTGATTCCTTGAGGATACTACACCTGTATACTTGGCTAAGCTACGACGATCTCATGCACTTGCGAGTAAATGGTTTTAAAGCACATTTTCAAAACTACATCAAGTTTAATGTGTGATTTAAAGCTATCTACTTGTAAGCGTACGAGTTTGTAATAGCTCTATCAAGTATACGGGTGTCACATCCATAGAGAATCAGTGTTAAGTGGGATTAAGTTAGTAATGAGTGGTTTTGTTTCGGTTTTTTCGTTGACGTTAGCAATTAACAACGCTCCCGCAATTATAAAAGCAAAAAAGGTTGTCAATTTGATTGAGGATAGTTTATGGAATGAATTCGGTGTAGCTTGACTTATATCTTGTCATTATATTGTACTTATGTCAATGAGTTAGGAGGATTAAGCTACAAGCACTAAGCCTGGGTTAATATTTAAATTATGGCTTATGATAATGAGCTAGCATAAGGACATAACCTATTGTATCAACCTAAGTGTAGTAGAGGTTATCTCATTAGCACTACTTAATTCCTTTCTTGCTCCTAATTCAATATCAACTTATATAAATGATTTTTTTCTGGGTTGGAAATCCAGGGGTGTGAAAATAACATAACATAATCACCGTCAAAAGTTTAATACAAATCAGGGATATGGATAACTATCGGTCCTTCATCCCTCAACTAAAAGAATCTACTCCTTTATGGGGTTTTTACACATCATTAAAATCTTAAAGAGAAAACAATAATGAATAAAACTAAGAATTGGAGACTTCTTCAATTGTTGTTGAATGTTGATCCTTGCTTTGATTCCCCCAACACTCCGACCAACTGTGCTTTAGTGTTAAAGAAAGTTTGGATCTCGTAGCGGCTTTGTGAAGGAGGGGAGGATAGGAGACGAGGAAAAAGATGGGAAAAATAAGTCACCCCCACTTCATTTATAACCGCAGCGTGACCTAGGTCCGTCGCGAGAATTTGGATGGGCTGATTGATCAGCCCAGTGATCGATCGGCACGGCCTCTATGGGAAGCCGATTGACCGGCATTGTTTTTCGATGGATCTGTAGTCCAACTATAAGATCCGCCAACTACGGGCAGCTGACGTATCGGAACTTCATGCCGATCAGTCATTCATTACCCGAAACTCGACGAGACGTATTTGAGCTACTGAGTTACGACCGAATTGGTCCTTCTTTTACACACGTGGTCAAGTTTTTCATAATAGTCTTGAAATATGCCAAAGTTATGGGTGATTTCGCCTCTTTTAAACCTTTTTTTTTTTGCTCCGACGCCTTGCAAGTGTAAATCTGTGTTGGCCCTAAAGCCATTAATATTGCAATTTTGGTGACAACAACCATTTAGTAAGCGATAGTGTTTAAATAGTTTTAATCTTGTTTCTAAGTGACTCATAAGAAAGCTCGAAAAATCAAGGTTAATCATGTTGATACGAAGCTTTCTGAGATGATAAATCAAGAGAAAAATAGTTCAAAGTTAAAGAGAAGATTCATACAAATTGAAGAGAACGTAATCCAAGTCCAAGTGCCTTGAAGTTAATTATTTTTATTAACTAGGACTTAAGATCGGGATATATCAATTGAGTCCAAGTCCCAATATTGATATCATGCTCTAACAAAAATGTTTTTGAAATATTTTTGAAAATTGATTTCCATATTTTATTTGAAAAATATTCACATCAAAATTTAAACCAATCTAAGTTCTCAATGAAAATATTTTTCAAGATTGCTACTTTGAAAAGTATGGTCAAATCAAATAAAGATAAAATTTCAATGGGTGATGATTTAGTTTGATTTATCCAATCAATTATCTTTATGATCAAACATCAATCAGGCTAATTGATCAAAAACGTGCAAATCCACCTGGGCAAGCTGATTGTCGACACATAGAAGGTATGTGTCGACACAGAGGCTTACAGTAGCTACAAAGTGGTATTATCTATTGGCCAGAAAGATCATGTCTTTGGGAAATAGTCCCCAAATTTGGAAGGCCCATTTAGAGACGCAGAGGTATTTGGAGAAAACGCTTCTTTACTCCAAGACCTAGATGGGAGAACCACCCGAGGGCCATTAATGGGAAGTTCTTTAAGAAATATGTGCCTTCGATTTGGGATTGTAACAAGTAGTTCTTAAGTACCACAACAACAACAGACCCAATGCTGTAAGGAGTACATGGCTTGTAAAAATATAATACAAGTAAGTTACTTGTACGACCAAAAACTTCTTTACAAACATCAGAACAGTTAAGTCTTAATTCTAACTAAGGATTCCTCTATCGATGACAATTTACTAGTGGCTTCATTTAGCTATTGGTCCATGGAAAGGGCCTCTTCCTGAAGGGCTTGATGGATCCTTTGAGGATCTACAGTTGCTTGCTCGAGTTCTCCAACTCTTGAGTCTTGGGAGGTATGTTGTTACTTGAGAGATGAAAGCTGCTCCCTAAGCTGTCTTAATATCTCTTCCAGTTGGTAGATCTCACCCTTTAAGCCCATGATGTCTTGAGCTTGCTGATTTTGGACCTCCTTAGCTCTTTGGAGTTCCTCAAAGTGAAGCTGGAAGCCTTTAAGGTTAGTTGAAAACCCTAGGTCTCTGATAGCATCTTGGCATTGTCGCTTCTTTTAATGGACTGATGAGACATCCTAGTTGACTCTTATAAACACTTTCTCCATCACCTCGAGCTCTCTGGTAATGGCAAGGGCCACTTGGGATCTTCTTTCAAGGCCTTCACTAGGGAGATAGCTTCTTAGTAGCTGGAATTCTTGGTCAAGGAAAGACTAGGGGGGTGTTCTGTTTTCCTCAATCTTTGAAATCTTGGAGACACTTGGTCCAACTACTAGAAGGCTAATCTCCCGCTTGCCCCTAATTTCTCTAGAGGACATGCAATCCTCTCTGAGATAGGAGGAGCGACTCTTGGTGGTATGACTTGAAAGGTACAACATCAAAGAAGTAAGATTAAGTCCCAACTTTAGAGCAAAACCCAAGTAAAGAGGGACAAATATTTACCTCTGGAACTTCAACTATAGGAATAAGAGGAGTTTCTATTGGTGCCTTAGCCATTGGACTGCCTTCCTCGTGGGGGAATTTTGGAAAAAGATGGAAAGACAACACTGGCATGTCAAAACTAAATAGTGGTTTGAACATAAAGGATTCATGAGCTAAAAGAAGAGATGATACCTTCATGAATCTCTTCAATGGTCAATGAGGACGTTCCTGGAAGAAGGAACGGAGCCTGCATAAGTCCCTATCCCAAAGGAGCTGGGAGTGGAGCTTCTCTAAGCGGTTCACTTACAAGTGGCTCCTGGGTGGTTCACTGCCTTCCCTAGGGGATTTGGCACATGTTGCTATGGTGGAGAGTCTAGGATTTCCACAATTACTGAAGCTGTTGTTCCTATGCCTAGACAAGGCTAAGTTAGAATAGCTTTGACAAAAGATGAATAAAAGAAAGCCAGTCAAGAAAGGCCAATACCTCTAATTAATGGAATTTGGCTCTTCTCTTTCTCATCAACAGTGAGACTAGTACTTCTTCCTCATCTTCTTCTTCTTCTCCTTCTGCTGCCTAAAAGGCTCTGGTTGGAAGAGCAAAAGGAGCATCTTTCCTAGTTATTTTCTTCGAGCCACTAACTACAATGGTTGGTGGAAAAGTTCTTGGAGGAGATTCTTCCAACAGCTTTCTAGTGAAGCTCTGGGTGCTTGTAATAGTTTCTTAAGCCACTGAGACTGCAAGAAATGAACAAGGATTAGTTCTTGTTTAAGCCATCTAAAGCATAAAACTAAGGCCTGCGTTGAGGATGGTTGTTCACTTAGTAATGCCTTCTTTGGGGTATGCCTTATTCTTACTAGCTGGGTTCCTCTTGAGCTAGGACATGCAAGATCAAGGGAAGGCCTAAAATACTGCTTGGTATCTCTGGCCTTCAAAGAGGACCAATAGGCTTGGGACCAAGCTATAAAACGTAGTGTGGCACATGGGACATATCTGCAAGTAGCAGCGCACCCATAGTGTGACTGAACCTCGATGCGGTACTCATGAAGCTCTTTGTATTAAGAGCTGAATAGAGATCTTCTTGGCCTACCATAGGTTCTTGGTCCTTAGACTTGGAAAAGGAATGTCTTGGACCATCCGAAACTCCCTAGCAAACAACCCAGGCCTATAGGTCTCTACAGCAAGGCGAGTCTGGTGATAAAAGAAGAGATCTTGAGGATACAAGATTGTCTGCCAGTTCTGAGCATTGATCTGTCTATAGAGACATCATAATGAAGGTCCCGCTTCCTAAACCAACTAGGACCAAGTTTTCTTTCTTTGAAGGGAGTCCATTGGATCCCTAATCTACCTCAAGGAGACATAAGCCTCTCAAGCATTGGTCAAAAGACCATGTTGGGGGTCAAAGAAACTGTCCATGTGCAAATTGCTTTCCACAACAGATGACCCCCATGTCTGTGGAGACAAAGGGGCCTTTGAGGGAGAGCTCAGGAAAATAGTGTTGGGCCGATAATTGGACTAGCCATAGGGGTCCTCCTATGTGGACACCTTGGTTTTTGAGTATGATGCCCCTAAGGCATCCATACACTTGGGCTAAGAAGAGTGGTCCTAAAGCTAATAAACTAGTGTAGAAGGCTAGGTTTATTACCACCATCCTAAGAGACATAAGCATGGCGTTTGAAGAGTTAGCAAAAAAGAACTTGTTCAGCGAGAATAGGTAGAAACAAACCTCTTCTCCCTTGGAGCCTCATCCATAGTTATGACTTTCCCTGACAAAAGCTTTAAAGAAAGTCTTATAGCCGTTCGATAAGTCATTCATGCAGAAAGAAGAGGTGAAGGTTTCAGCCTCTTTAGAAATGAAAGAATCAAGAGGTAATTCCTCTCCTCTAGGGGAAGACCTATTAAGGTCACTATGTGCTCTAAGGTAACCCCTATAAAGCCCTAAGGGAGGACAAAAGTGTTACAACAGATGTTCCAGCAATAGGTAAGTGACGTTGTGATGGGATAGCCATACCTGAGTGCAATCTTGGAGACTCTAATACCTTCGAACATGCAAAAGTTCCTCCACTTCTCTTTAAAGGTGAGGGTCAACTGATCCACCCATTCGATGAACTGCTTGATCAAGAATGTCCACCCTTTAATGGTGGAAACTTCTTCGCAAATTCACCTTCCACCCTAAGAATGACATGCAAAAGCTGTGTGAAGCAAAGAGGATTCGTCAGTACCTGGAAACACACCCTTGTGGCTAGGGATATCAGAAGTAGGGTCAAAATGGGGCTTAGGGCACACGTTTCAAAGATTGAAGAAGGATTATTCTCAGACATCCAAGAAAGATCCTCCTTGATGGTGCTAAGGTCAATAGGGCATTAAAGCCTTTCATAGTCCATTGAAACGTCTGATTGAACAAGACATGCCAATGGTGGCTCTACCCTTAACAGTGTAGCTACTAACGATGCCTACATGTGCTCTGATACCTCCTCGAATTTGGGCACTACCTCCATCGCAGTCAACCAATCCTAAAACTCCTTTGGATGTCTTCTGCCGGTGAACTCCGGAATTTCGATCCAAAGCCTGGATTCCCACCACCGATCTTCTAAATAATGGAAAACATCGTAATTTTGTTGAGTCCTCCAAATATTTTGTCCCCAGTTGTCAGCTCTCAAAAATGGATTGTGGAAGCTCTCTTTCGACTCATCCTTTCCTGCCACCTCCAGTGATTTTAAGGCTGAGCCGTAGTCACTTGTTTGTGATTCGCTCCCAATTGTACCAAACACAGCTTGATTTAGCAGAATCTCTCCTTCATCTCCTCGAATCTCTTATTGGTCTGGCGTTGTTGATCTTGTTCATAAACAACTCAAATGGTGGCGTACCTTTATCGCCCACGGGCCATCGTTTCATGTGCTTTGATACCAACTAATGCAGCGTAAAGAAGAAGAACATTGGGAACAAAAGGTTTTAACAACCTTCCTTTATATTCTTATTGCTAAAACAATTGAGAAAACAAAGGGGAAATAAGTTCAATCTTGATTTTCACAACTTGAGAATGAGAGAGAAAACTATGAAAGGAAAAAAAATCTACGAAAGTTGAATGAATAAAAACCTTCTCATCCTCTTTTTTAAAATGAATGAGCTAATTCACATAAAATAAAAGACTAAAAATTAGAAGAGATATATAATACAAATCTACTAATCTAATCCATATTAAGCTTACTAATTAACGTTAAACTCTTCGCGAATCCAAACCCTGCTCATGCATTGCCCATCCTGCCAAGTAGTTCTACTCACCAAGACTACGCCCCCAAGTTACTAGCAATGGATAGCGTTAAAAAGACATTTGGGGATTGCGAGAGACAATGTTTTGACATAACATCAACAAGAGCATTGATCGGTACATATAGCAGTTCAGCCGGCAAAGGTGCAAATCTTATGCATTATTGCAAAGTTCCTACTTATCTCACAAACCTCTAAAAACTCCAAATACAAGCATTATAAGCCATGACTTCCTTATTAATGAATTCACCTTTACATTTGAGTTGGAGATTTGTATTTGTTTTGAACATTTGCGTAAAAGGTTTTTTGGTCAACAAACTTTAGGCTAATTTCGCATGACTTTTTTTAGAAAATAGTTTAAGAATTGAAAGAAAATTTTAATAAGAAGATAGTAGTTAAAAGTCATAATTTAAGTTTAAAATAACAAGACATGTGGACATAACATTTCATTTTTTTTTCAAACTGTAAACACTCTCCGTTCATTGCACGGGATCACCCTAGTACATTATTACCAAGTCCCCCTTTCTCCCAAAACCTTCTCCTCCCCAATCTTTGTAATTTTAGAGAACAACCTTTGGGTTCTCCATTTTTCAAAAATATTAAAAACCAAGACAATAAATAATTAAAAATACGATATTAAACAAATTTTGAAAATACAAAACATATCATATAGTCTTCTTTTTAGTATTAACTACAATACGTAATATTAAAAATACGAAGTGGTACATTAACTATACATCGCATGGGGTCGCTCTAATATTGCACAAGAAAAACTTCTTGTATTGATGAGAAACAAAGAAATAAATAATTTCAGTGTCAGTTGCTTTTAAAGCTTCGGGTCCTTGCACACGCCACACCATGTGATCAATCCTTTTTCCCAACCTTGGAATTCACACGACGGCATTTTCAATTGAAAGTTTTACAATGCGTTTAATTTATCATTTAGTATACTTAACATTTAATGGAATATTAGAATAATATAATAATAACTAATTCTTACTTTTATAACCTAATAACTTTTTTGAAATATATTGATAATTCAAATTTTTTATGTGTTTTCCATATGACTTTGTCATATTTAACTTATTAACTAACTTGTAGCAAATTTCTACTAAAATATGATGTTCAAGGCTAAAGAGGATCACCACTTAACTTAAACTTGAGCCTAAAACCTATGATAAGAGAGGGTATACCATTGTAAACGACTTATTTTTTCCAGCTATGCATTGATCACATCATCAACATGCTTATTATCGTCTACATATTCGCATGCTACATCTACCAACTCAAATTCATACACTACAACAATTATTTTTGCCACTTGCACTCCATCTAGATGCGTTGTAGTTGCCGCCTCAGCTCCTACCTATTGTGTTTAACTTTCCACCCGGGGACTATGGAGGTGCATTACCTTTCAACCTTGGCTCTGACCTAGTGCATTACCATTACCACATGAGCATTAACCAGGTGCTTTACCTTTTCTAGCCGAGCATTAGCCAGGCGCAGTACCTTTGCCACACAAGCATTAGCTGGGTGTGTTATGTTTACCACTGCTGTTCCAACCATGCGTGTTTGCTTTGCCAACCAAGTATTAACCACGTGCTTCACCTTTGTCACCTCTGTTCTAACCAAGTGCATTACCATTGTGACCTTAGCATTGGCGGGGTGCGTTATTGCTTCCACCCCAGCAATAGCCGGGAGCATTATCTTTGCCACCTTGTTTCTGACCAGGTGCTCTACGTTTTGCCACCTCGGTGTGTTACCTTTGCCACCTAAGCATGAGTCCGGTGTGTTACCTTTGCCGCCTCGGTTCTGACCATATGCATTAGTTTTGGCACCCTAGATTTAGCAAAGATCAATATCTTTGCCAGTAGATCATGTTGGTCGAGAAAATTACGTTTTCCACCTCTGTTCTGATAAGGCGCGTTTCATTTGCCGGCCTAGTAGTAGTCGGGTGTGTTACCTTTTTCGACTTGAGAATTAGCCAGGTGTGTTATCTTTTTCACCTTAATTTTGTCAAGGTGTGTTACCTTTTCACATGATCATTAGCTCAGTGCATTACTTTTTCCACCTTGGTTTTAACCAGGTGAGCTACATTTGTTGGCCTAGCATTAGCTGGGCGCGTCATTATTGCCGCCATAGCATTAGTCGAGTGCATCACCTTTTCCACCTGAGCATTATCCGGATGCGTTACTTTGCAACTTTGGTTTTGACTAGGTGTGTTAGACTTGCCACCCAAGCACAAGCCAGGTCCATTACATTTTAAACCTCGGCTCCAGCCAGGTGCATTATACTTGTCACCTTGGCTCTGGCCAAGTGTGTTATGTTTATCACCTTGGCTCCGTCTAAGTACGTTATATTTTCCACCTTGGTTGCAACCAAGTCATTATTCAGATATCAACATGTTATATGCCATCAGCCGACTCATTATTAAGCTATTATTGGCCAATTATTATTTTGTTAGTTATCAGTTTATTTGTTCATTTGGTCGTAGCTACTTATTCAGTTTATCATGCCATCACTAGTGGACAAATTCCTTTCAAACTGGGCAATAGAAAGATCTTACGTGTCGAGGCTATGTGATCACCTTCCTTAAGACTTATTTCGGCGTACCGAAATAGTCTCAGAGATATAATGACAACCAAATATGAAGTGAGAGTGTGTGAAAGAAGGAAAAGAGAGAGATATAGAGAGAATGAACTTTTCAAAGACTTTTAAAAAGTTCTTACCGATCTTTCACAAAGATTTCATATGATTCAACACAAGCCTTTTCCAATTTCCTTTTATATATGTTCTTCAAACAACAAAGGGGCTTTTTTTTTTTTATAGAAGAAGAACTTTCAAAGACGTCCCAATGTTATCTTAGAAGAATAGCCAAAAACCACTTCCAACGGTCAAAACTACTCTGTGTTGACACACACATCATCACACAGCTTACTATAAAGTTGTGTGTCGAAATGTATGTCGACACTTGCTTCAACACTCAGGGTACTGTAAAGCTGTGTGTCAAAGTGAGTGTCCACATTCACTTCAACACACACTGTTCTGCAAACTTGTTCGTCCACACACAGATCCCCAAGGATGTTTCTGTAGAGCTGTGTGTCGACACACACCTAAGTCAAGTCAAATACACCCGAAACAAGTATGAAACACTTCTCAAACACTTAATTTTGAAAATACGTCAACATCGCCCCACCATTTCCAAAATACATTCATTCTCATATTACAATATCTCAAAATTATAGGAAGCCTTTTACACATCAATAAGAGTGTATTTCGATTGAGCCTTCATCTAGTTAAGACACGTTATAGTTAATCGAAACGAAAATGGTAGACTAAGCTTTGAACCATACGCCCCATCTGACTAATTAATTACATCTCCACATATAAGGCTTACTCCCCACACATATTCTCATCTCCCAGATCGACACATTTGTAGCCTTTTTTCCTGTACCCTTCATCAGTGTTTCAAAGCCAAACCCTTGTCATTAAATCACTCTTTTGAAGTGGCCAAACATCACACTCAGCAAGGTGGACCCCATTCAACATGTCCCTACAACATGACATATAAGCTCATCCTCTTTATTCTTCTGTAACAGGTTACCAAGCACTTCTCACATGGGATGGAAATTTCACTTTAGTGCTTGCAGTTATACGGATGATAGAACTCTCCCATTGCAAGACCTGGCGTTGTACATGTCATAGAGTTGAGGGTCCATCATGGGCGATTCAAATAGACAGGTTTCAGCCCCATCCCTTCATTTGTTTTCAAAACCAAGTCTCTAGGTAAGCCTTTGATAAATGGTTCCGCTAGATTCTGACTTGTTCTCACAAAGTCCATAGTGATGACACCTTCTCGAATGAGTTGTCTCACTATACTGTGTCTCACTCCATTGTGTCTGGACTTTCCGTTATACACCTCACTATACACCTTTGAAAGCGTAGCCTAACTATCACAATGGATAGAGATAGGTGAGATCGGCTTAGGCTACAAAGGAATCTCATACAAGAGATCCGTTAACCACTTGGCTTCATTTGCCGTAGATGCAAGAGCTGTAAACTCCGCTACCATAGTAGAATTTGAAATACACGTCTATTTCTTGGAACCCAAAGAAACCACACCCCCACCCAGCAAGAAAACCTATCCGCTTGTGGATGCATGATCTTCCACATTGGAAATTCAGCTGGCATTAGAGTATCCTTCCAAAACGAGAGGATACCCCAGGAAAGAAATACCATAGTCCATGGTTTTCTTAACATACTTTAGTATTCTATGTACTGCATGCCAATGTAATTTGCTCGGATTGCTAATATACTTAGCTTTACAATAGCACAGGCCATATCAGGCCTTGTGCTAGTCATGGTGTATATAAGACATCCGATGACTCTAGCATACTCCAACTGTGACACTAGAGCTCCCTCATTCGTTACAAGTTTCACTCTCGAATCCATCGGTATCGACATAGGTGCACAAGCACCAAAGTTAAATCTATTTAATTCCTTTTCAATATAGTGGGACGGTGCCTAGGATAGTGTATCACCACTCCTTATTATTCTTATACCAAGAATAACCTCGGCCTCACTCATGTCTTTCATAGAAAAGTTTCTAAAGCGAAATTGTTTTGCTTTACCTACTTATTCCAAATCAGTACCGAAAATCAACATGTTATTGACATACAAACAAATAATGACTCCTTTTTTGTTTTCGAACTTGCTATAGACACACTTATCCGAATCATTAATTATAAATCCGTTGTTTAGAACAACTTGGTCAAACTTTTGGTGCCACTGTTTAGAGGCTTGTTTGAGCCAATACAGAGATTGTATGAGTTTACATGCTATCCTCTTTTGACCTGAAACAGCAAACCCTTCTGATTGCTCCATAGACACCTCTTCTTCCAACTCACCATTTAGCAATGTCGTTTTCACATCCATTTGGTGAATCTCTAGCTTGTAAATAGAGCCAAGAGCTATGAGAAATCTTATCGCCGATATCCTTACCACTGGGGCATAGGTATCAAAGTAGTCAATCCTATGTTTTTGGATAAACTATTTAACCACTAAACAGGATTTAAACTTATCTATAGTTTCATTGACTTTCATCTTCTTCTTGAAGATCCACTTACACCCTTTAGACTTGTTTCCTCGTGGAAAATCTTCTAAAATCTAGGTATTGTTACACATCTCTTCATTTACCACATCTCTCCGAAAGGAGGCATCATGAGACTTCATAGCCTCATCAAACGTCATAGGATCCAACTCTACGACACAACAATGTGGAGTTCCATGGTCCAAATTGTATCTAGTACCTTATATTAGAAACACGTAAAAGTCCGTTCAGAAAGATTTCTATTTCCTAGCTCTTTTACTTCTTCGTAGTTCTAGAGCGTTATCAGGGATTTCTTCCCTCTCATGATGGTCTCCATCATATGACATAGGAATTTCATTTTCAACCATTATCCCTTAGTCTAGGAATAGAGGTAAATTGATTTTTATTAAAAATAGCATCTCTTAATTCTATTATAGTGTTAACATTGATAAAGTCATTTGATGCAATGACATAGAACCGATAGGCTTTACTATGAGTCGCATATCTAATGAATATACAATCGATGCCTCTCTCACCTAACTTTTTCCTTTTAGGTTCAGGGACTTTAACAGCTGCCCTACACCCCCAAACTTTAAGATAGTTCAAATTTGGGGCTCGTTTGTTTCAATGTTCATACGGGCTAATCTTGCTTTTCTTATTAAGAACACTATTCAAAAGATAACAGGCCGTAAGCATGGCCTCACCACAAAATCCATCCCTGAGTCCATAATAAGACAACATGGCATTCACCATCTCGGTCAAAATACGATTTTTCAACTCAGCCACACCATTTTGTTGTGCCATATAAGGTGCCATGACTTGATGCACTATTCCCATGGCTTCAAAATATTTGGGATCATATTATTCCCCACCACGATCCGATCTAAGGCATTTCAAGAATGTTTTACAATGTAGTTTGGTTTTGGCTTTGAATGCTTTAAATTTTAAAGTGATTCATCTTTATAATTTATTAGATACACATAACAATATCTAGAAAATCATCTATAAAAGCTATGAAATATCACTTCCCTCCTAAAAGAATGCTCTTAAAATCGCAATGATTGATGCTAGCGTAGCCAGAGAATCAGCCAGCCGGTTATGCATTCTCAGGTCAAAGTTTTTTGTTTGAATTTCTTGACGACTCTAAGGCCTATTGAGATTACTATGTACTAAGTCAAGTAAACTTGTTTCTCTTCGAACCTTAGGAAACGGTAGTCTTATTAATTTCGTTACCATATATGTTTTACATTTAGCATCAAGTCTTTCAATACGTGGGATTAACTTTGAGTGTTCCATTTCATGTATTCTACGAAAATTAACGTGACCAAGTCTTTGATGCCAAAGAAACGATAAGTCAAGCATATACACCGACCTAAAAATTTTTTTATTCACATTAAGTTTGAACATGCCCCCAACAAATGTCCCCTCTATGACAACACAAATTTGTCAGCCTCGAAGACCAACTTGAACCCAAACCTATTTAACAGGCTACCAGATATGAGATTCTTCTTTAAATCCAGGACAAAACACACACCAGTCAAGGTAAGGGTTTTCCCTAAAGCTAAAAGTAGCCCATCTTTACTCTTACCCCATGGTCGCTCCATTACCCATAAACGACATAGTTCCGCCGTCAATGGGTTCAAACACTTTGAAGAGCCTCGTATCTTTACAAACATGTTCCATAGCCCGGAATCAACCTATCAGGAATCATCATCTTGCACTAGGTTGATCTCATATATCATCACCATGAAATTATTATTCAAACTTTTGGTGCGATGATGCAACCCGTTTTCGTCTTTTTTGTTCTTGAGGTGATAACAGTCCCTCCTCAAGCGACTAGTCTTCTAATGCACCCAATAGATAAGCTTTGGCCTCTTGTCATCATGTTTCTTTTAAATAGTGTCTAGTTCGTTTTTGTCCCTTGCTCGATTGTCCTTCTTCTGTGATATTTATCATTCTAATGTCATTGGGGCGATCCTTGTTCTCGTCCTGCAACATGTATCCTTCCTCAATTTGGAGATGGTTAGCCAACTCTTCAATAGACATGTCTTCCTTCTTGTGTTTTAGACTTTTCTTAATGTCTCTCCAAGAAGAAGGAACTTTGTCTATCAAGAGGATACATATTGTATTGTCCATGCTCATGTTGTGTTACTTAAATAAGATTCTTTTATTTCATGAAAATTTTCCATTTCCAAACAATTATCAACAATTTCATAACTATTAAATTAACTAACAAAGAACGTCTTACTTGTTGCATTCTCTACCATATAATATGCCTCCAGAGCATCCCATAACTCCTTGGTGGTAGGCACATTGGAGTAGATGTCAAAGAGGGCATCCGTCAAGCCACAGAGGATGTGCCCCCTATAAATGTAGTCGTTGTTCTCCCACTTCAAACAAGCACGTTGCGCTGATAGTGTCTCCTCCTCCTCAGTTGCAGGATCATGAATTAGTGCATTCAGGACATACACCATGTTCAACATCGTTATCAGAAAATGCAACTTCCTTTGCCAACAGCAGAAGTTGCCACCACCAAAACCATCCAACTTCACAAAGTTGGCTATCATCTCTCACAATGAAGAAGCCATCCCAAACCAAAAAAATAAGTCTTAAGATTGTTGGACAAATTCTTTTCAAATCGGGTAACCAAAAGATATCAGATGTTAAGCCTTTGTGATCACTTTCCTTAAGACCAGTTTCGGCATAATGAAATAGTCTCAAAAATACAATGACAACCAAATATGAAGTGCGAGTGTGTATAAGAAGGAAAAAAGAGAGATGTAGAGAGAATGAACTTTTCAAAGACTTTCAAGAAGTTCTTAACAATCTTTCACAAAGATTTCATATGATTGAACACAAGCCTTTTCCAATTTCTTTTTATGTATGTTCTTCAAACAACAAAGGGGCTTATTTATGGAAGAAGTACTCTCAAAGATGTGCCAAATTTGTCTTAGATGAATCGCAAAAAACCATTTACAATCGTACAAAGTAACTGTCAAAACCGCTCTGTGTGTTAACCCACACATTATCACAAGGCTTACTATAAAGCTGTGTGCCGAAGTGTATGACGACACTTACTTCAACCCTCAGGATACTATAAAATTGTGTGTCAAAGTGAATGTCGACACTCACTTCAACACACAAGATTCTGCAGACCCGTGCATCGACACACAAAACCCCGAGGACGTTTCTTCAGAGCTGTGCGTTGACACACACAATCTAGTCAACATACACCTAAGTCAAGTGAAATACACTCAAAAAAAGTATGAAACACTTCTTAAACACTTCATTAAACACTTAATTTTGAAAATGCATCAACTATCACCTTTTTTATCCAACTACGATAGGTCTATTACTTGACCTTCTATCTCCATATTCCCCAAATTATAAGTCCTATAGGCTTCCTCTGAGGTGAAGGAAGGAGTCAAGGCTCCTCAATCTCAAATAAAGTGTATCACGCTAACTCTATAGTTTAAGAATTATGCTTTTGAGAAAGGCATTCAAGCAAGGGCCAAGGTAATGCTTAAGGCTTGTGTGGGAAAAAACTACTGCAAATGTTACGAAGCTTTAACAAATTTTTGTGCATCAGGCAAGCACATCGCAAACGCTAAGACAAACATCGGAGACAGAGACATCAATTCAAAACGTCCTCAATGGGTAATGTATTAGTAGTTAACCTTAACTTTTTTCTTGTTTAATGTGAAAATTATAGGTTTCAAAAAGCATAGCTTTCAACGGCTTGATATTATCGAGCGATTAACCGACCAACCAACATTTAAATATTTATACAACTATCATGATTTAGTTGCTCCTAATAAGTCATCTAAAGTGCCTTTAAGAATCAATAATGAAGATACTCCTAGTATGCTGGCCTAGTGCCCCTATAGGAGCTAGATGCACCTAAAATATTACCCTAGTTGTTTGCTTCATTTGTTTGTTTTTAATGTGTGCATGGTTGCCGTAAATACAAAATCAAACAAACATGCAAAAAAGGACTCTCCTCGTCTTAGGAGCAAGTCTAATTATTTAACTGCATATGCTTGACCTTAATCAATCACCTCTGAAGAGGGTTGAATCTTTTCATGAATCTGACATTGGTTTGCAATTAATATGTGGATTGTGCACTTGCTCCAATTAAGGAGACTAATTATATAAGAGTGTTTTTTTGGGGTTAAATAACTCGCTGTAAATTAAAAGAGATATCGACTCAGCTCAAGTGGAAGTTAGGGTGACGGAGTGGAGCCTACAGACACCTTACTTATTGCACTGAAGAGCTAGGACCTGATGTGGAGACAAGCTCAAGGACTCAAAAATCCACTCCCAAGCCTGAGACTATATATTTTTTAGCATGGCACTCTTGGCTTATGACACCTCAAACGACTTAAAGCTTGACAAGGTTAAGGTGGAGTGAACCTTATTCAAGTCACTAGATTAAGCCCAAACACAATCAATGTCAAGCGTTAGCTATCAAAGCCATGAAATAGAACCTAAATTTTCTTGACTCAATAAGCAAAGACAATAGCATTAAGACCAAAATAATTAAGCTTGGGCTTGGCTGTCAAAGCCTTAAATTAATGACATTGATCTTAACTCATTGATTGTGGGAACGGATCTAATCTAAGATTTACATACCTCAAACCCAAAAGTTATATTGCCTTGAAAAAAGAAAAACAAGAAGCTATACGTTACTCCTGGAAAAAAGAAAATAAATGAAGCACAAATGTTCTATAGAAAACAAGAAGAAGTTCTGCGATTAGGTTTGGACCCTTTAAAAGATGAAAGATGCGCTCAATTTATAGCCTGTAACCATTGTTCTTTAAGAATATGGTATGTGTGTCGCACATACACCGTATTGCCATTTATTGCACTGAATTGGTGTTGAACATACATTAACACACATGCTCGAGACTTTTCTGGTCTTCCCACATTCGTCCACTCCTTCCTAGCTTGAGGCCCACGTTCCATGATATGCCCTCCGAATAACTGTCATGAGCTTAGAAATCACCATTCTTGCAGCTACCTCGTTAGCCTTTCTAGTCATCTTGCGATGTTGTTATTACAAGGCCTTCTATTATTAGATAGCTGCACTCGAGATGCTGTTGTTTCTATTCCCAAACCAACTATGCCTCGAGAATGGTCCACGTGATGTGCACATGTCCTTTTATCCTCAAATGGCATTGCTCAAACTCCCTCGAGTTAGTGTAAGCAAATGCCACCACTTTCGCCATAGGTAATGTCCAATTTCCAACAAGTAAAAATATTCGTCTGATTTGATCCTCAATGTCCACAGGGAGCTTGAGGTAGCACTATTCATGCTTGAGTTATCTTCAATCCCGTGTGTCTATAATTATCCCAACATTTAGGTAGTGAAGCTCCTCACTTTATGCACTGCTCTCAAAGTCCTTGCAAACCTTAGCACTTGAATTTGCTTTCAACCTCTCAATTTCTTGTTCGTTCTTCCCTCAAGCACTTACCTTTTTTTAGAACTTTGATTCTTGACCATAGGAATCGCCCAGATGACTCACTGCTTTTCCATCCCTGTCCCTGAGGCAGTTTACCTTACAGAGTTCTTGACCCGTTTGATTCAGTCAGATAACTCCATTGCTTTAGATAGACCCCAGGTCTCAGTAGACTCCATCCCCTTTCAAGGGGATACCTCTTGGGGTTTTGAGGAGAGTTCTTTATTCTTGTATGAATTGTTCATTATTGGACAATTCTTTAGTCCCATAATGGAGGTGCCCAACCTCGAGGGAATTTTCTTTGATACCTGGTAATCCCCTTCATTTTGTTCTTTCTTTGCAGGTAAAAATTAGGGTGGAAGACACATCTGTAAGGAATATGTCACATTTAAGGGGTAACAAGGAAATATTCCGACTGCGTTGACCAGTTGATGCTCCGTCACAAGCAAAAGTGGAGGAATCTTTGAATATTCAAGGTCATCAGACTGTCTAAAGTGTCACTTATGTATGATTTTCCCGTTATAACAACCCTCACATGCTATTAGAATACATGTTATATTGCTTTTGTCTTCCTTGAGGAATTTTTTGGGATTACCTTAGAGGAGATTGCTGCCTTAATAGGTCTTTCCCGAGGGACTTTGATCTCCCCTTAGACTCTTGCATCTCGAAAGAGGCTGAGGCTTTCTCCTCTTCATTTTCTGCTACCTCCTTTCCCACGAGCTATGAGACTTCTGTAAACTTCTTTTATAAAGGAGCTCATGCTTTTTGGTGTGGCTTAAGGAAGGAGAGTTTTCTTTGTACTTGTTCTGGCATAACAAGTTTTTCTTGCCCATTCTTCTAACACCATTCTAAAATCTATTAAGATGGTGGCTATCAACCTAGCCTTTGGACCTCCACTCTTGGCCCATTTTTATTGTTTCCTTAGGCGCATCATGGTCAAAAACTATTTGTCCATATAGCAGGTCCCCAATGGCTTGTAAAATTATGGACTCAAGCCTATTTCGCTCGTTTATGTCACAAAGGCCCCTTTGTCCCTACTGATGATGCTACCACCTATTATGGCAAGTATTTATGCTTATGGAGGTTCTTTTCTTTCCAGGGTGGTCTTACTAGCACAGCTTCAAGCAGCTTCTGGCTCCTTGTAGCAGTAGTGAGGTCTAGTGGACTCCTTTTAGGAAGAAAAAACTTGGTCCTCGCAAGTTCAAGAAGCTGAACCTTTATTAGGATGTTTCAGTAGACATTAATTCTCAGCATTGGTAGGTAGTCTTGAGCCCTCAGGTGTTGGAATTGGTTTCTAGAAAGATCCAATTAGTTAGTTTTAAATATTAAATAAACAAAATTATTCTATTTATTTATTGTCTTATTATATTTTACGAGTCAAACATGCATGTGATTGTTTTTTAAAACATTCCATGAGATGGACGTAGTCCAAGATAACATGTCAGGTTTGGTTTAAATGGCCAATGATATTCAGCCACGGATAGACTTAAATCAAGTAAGTGATATGTTGTAAAAATATATGTTCATAGTTGTGTTTGGGCAACTTGTTTCATAAAACTACAATATAATACTTTAGATGGCTTGTCTTGGTCCTGAGGATAGGAATCCAAAAGTATTATGTTGGTGTTGTCTATAAGATTGGAACACTTAGCAAGACAACCTGAACTATTTGTTTCTAAACTACGATTAGAAAAAATTAATTCTATAAGACAATAACTCTAAATTCGTAGTCTAAACTCGTACATGGAATGTTTTGCTTTGATGTGCCAAAAGGATTAGTCAAAGTATATTGACTTGAATCTTACGTGCGTTAGGTAACGGCATGAAATGTAGTGGGAACAGTGGTTTTACATAGAATCTATAGTCTCCAAGGATATAAAGATATTCCCTCAGTTGATTCGCAAGTATATGAATATATTCCAGAATATTTGGCAAAAGTGTTCTACATGTTTGACATTTTGAGTTAATACGGAAATTATTATTTTAATATTGAATTGTTTGAGAAGGACGAGTCGGGAACTACAGCGAGAGATGTGAGAAAAGTAACGATAGTAGTTAAAGTTACTTTTGCTCACGGATACCGAATAGAGGGGGTGAATTGTGGTAATAGAAGTTAGCTGTGCAATTCTTCTGTATTAAGACTTACTAAATGGCAATCAATTGTTATCATGGGATAATAATTGGATTTGACCCGTTTGGAGCTAGAGCTAGATTGTCCCTGAGGTCCCTTCGCAAGCCTCAACTTAAGCATCATTTGAAAATACTTAAATTAAATTCATGGGATGAATTATTTATTCATAAGATGAATAAATTAATTTTTGGTAAACATAATTCATGAGATGGTTACTTATTCATAAGATGAATAAATTAATTTTAACAAATAAAATTCATAAGGTAGATTTATACATGTTGAAATTTAAATTAAAAAAAAAAGGAAAATTCATGAAAAGTGGGTCAAAGATGCCCTCATACACACAAACACCAATCACGGCACGACATGTGTCGTGCCATGAATAGAGAAGACCAATCCGCGCCTGGTGATGCGGTCCAATCATTAAGCATCATGTGGTGCTTATCCAATAAAAAAGGGTCACGCGCCTTGCATTTGTGTGACTAACATCAGCCAATGCAAATTTTTTATAAAAGGGGGCCGTTGGGCATGGGATTCAAGATTAATGCTCCAGGGTTTTGGAACCTAGTTTTCTGCCATGAAAAAAAATCTAAAATTCTTTTGGGGTTTTCTAAATTATTGTTTCGCATCATTTTTCTGAAAAATTGTTTTTTGGAAAGATTTAAGGAAAAATTTTATTCCAATTTTTTTTCAAAATTAAATAGATTGGGAGTCCACACTTTGATGCTAAAAGAGGTCATTATGAAGAAGACCTTGAGGTGTCAAGAAACTTTCTTCCAATTTCGGATCTTCAAGTTAGAGTTGAGATTCATGCTTCAGGTATGTCTAAATTAAGTATTTGATATTTAATTTATTTTTTTTATTTCGTTTATTATATATACTATACATGTTTATATATGTTCAATTCAATGTTTTTCATTAGTCATATTGTGAACCCATTATGGTAAGATATAGATCCAGTTAAACATTTTAATTACGTTAAGGCTTTAGATTTAAAACTAGGAATCTTAATTTGGTTTTTTGCTACACCCGCTCTAGTGAATTCGGAAATTTTTTTTGAATTATGTTCTCAACAATTGGTATCAAAACCAACTTTGAATACATTCATAATTGAGATTAAAAATATTAGGTTTCATAAAAAAAGAGTATATAGAATTACAAAAGTAGGAAATTGGAAATTTTAGTCAAGGAAAAGGAAAAATCCTAAAAATAGATGTTAAAGAGTTTAATAACAAGTTTGAATGTTCATCAAAGTCTTAAATTGTTTAAAATTTTATTTGAGTCATGATTTAATCAAGAAGCATAATTTTATATCGAATCTAATGAGATTAGATATTAAAATAGTTGAACGATTTTGATTATTAGATGCAATGAGATAAGATTTTGAGCCAAAGTGAGAAATATTCAATTGTTGAATATTTTATGATAATCCAAAACAAAGAATATCTAATAGGATTACATGTTTGGTTTTTTGATGAGGTTATGACCAGATTTAATTTCTTTGTTTATTTATTCAACAAATAGTTTTAAAAATATGTAGGGCATGCCCCGTTATAAATAATTTTTAATTTTTATTATTTAAATAATTTAAGTAATTAAATAATTAATTAGGATGAGATACTAATTAAGATTATGTGATAATCTTTTCTAAAAGTTTTTAGAAAATTTATTAATTGTTCCAACATTTATGCCCTTAAGTGTTATTTATTCAAATTATTTGATAACACGGCATTGTTAAAATTCGTTCACATGTGAATAAAGTTAGAAGGACATGCAAATATGTAACTTAGTGAATTATTTGATGTCATTGAGTGTGAGAATTATTTAAAATATATCTAATATGATTAGATAATTCAATTGTTGAATTATTTGAAAGAAAATTTGCATAATGTATAAAATGAGATTAGATTACATAGGTTTGGCAATTAAAACAACCTAATTGAATTTTGGGATTTTATTTACTAGTTAAATAAAAATTTAGAATGTGATTCTAATATTGATTATAAGATAATCAAATTTAAAAAGAGAGATCCACCATTGTAAAGTTCAAGCGAAGTGAGGATCAGGAGCTAATTCATCGTGCTCTCCATTGCCAATCTGATAGTATAGTGGATAGGCGGTACTCTCTAAGGAGGGCATTTGTTCGCGAAATACATGGCTACACTTCTTAAGGATAGATGGAGGTACAGGAAGAGAAATATGACTGCTTAATCGTGGAGTATCTTTTTTACTTGTACTAATGTCTATGTAATGGTAGCATTTGACTATGATAGTACAATAGTGTCCGATCGAGTATTGTGATACTATCTTAGAGACAAAGGAAGAAATTGCTGAGTTGATTATATTTAGGAAACATCTTAATTAATAAATGTTCTCATTTGACTAATTACTTGTTCCACCCCTCTCCTATAGTGATGGGTAGATTGGTTAGCTCATCATTGGACACACATAGAGATAGGTCAGGTGGATTCCATGCTTTGTTTGTTTACTAAAATTATTAAAACGTTCACTAGACTTAAAATATAAAGTGGGAGCGAGCTTCTAAGAGAATGCTTTTAGCCTCCGTTATCGGTCTAGCAGTATAGTAGGTGGGCACGACTCTCCAAGGAGAGCATTCATTTGTGGAATACAAGGTTAGTCTCCTCAGGAATAGACTAAAGTGCAAGAAAAATGAGTACAGCCACGCCGATGTGGAGTACCTTGAGCACTTGTATGGATGTCGAGGTACTGGCGTGCACTTCACTAGGGTATACATTAGCCTCCCTAGGGAGCTTTGTTATATGACCTCGAGGATGAGGAAAAAGTAGTGTCTTAAATATGTTTAGCAAACGGTTTACAATAAAACATATTTATTGGGAAATGTTTTCACCTTCTGATATCTCAATTCGGCCTAATTAGTTAGTTGGGTGCAAGATTCAGATATTAGATATAAAATGTTTTCTAGTATTAGGTACTTGAAGATCCAACTATAGTAATGATGATAAGATACTTGAAAGAAGTGTTTGAGTGATTGGTAACATGAGAACAGTTAATAATAAAGACGATAGACACTAGATTGTGTTAGAAAAGTTCAATTCAAAAGCATGTCAAGTGATGATGACATATTTAATTGAACCGGAATTCTTAATGCAAATATTGATAGCTAATCTCAAAAGGATATGATCCTTACTTGTTTATCAAGGTCTTTCAATCAGTTTGCGTTGGATATATTGAGTAATAGAGATTGCTCATTATCTAAACTGATGAAAGTACAGTTTGAAAGAGAAGATGACATGAGAATTGAGGGAAGAGTCCACTTAGTGTAAACATCTTTCTCATGGATCAGGAACCTCAAGAGGGAAAAATAAAACATGAGTGAAAATAATTTTGTCCCTTTCATAATAGCACTGGAATTTAAAAGGAATTTCCTAGGCACTTAGATACTATTGTTTTCAAGACCGAAGCCAACATGGCAGAGTATTTGATATCCTGTTTTCTCTAGTTGTGACTAGTAGGCAGTTCACTGGTGTTCTGGTGAATGGGCTTTCAGTAGGGGCATCAAGAGATAGTAGCTTAAGTTGGGGAATGTAGTTTTGAATTTGACTATGTAGTTATATAAATAAAATGTTTATTCTAAGGGTACATCGGTAGATGGCTGACTTATTTTAATCAGAACTACTTTTAATGGTAATTTATTATTCTAATACTAGCTAGGTTATGTAACCATAAAAGAAGAATTTTTGGAAGCCATATAGTTTTTAAGTGGTACATAATCTCAGGTCACATTAATCTAGCATGATTCAAAAACTTGTTTGATATGTCTTATGCGATCATTAAGTACTAAACTTATAACCAGTATGGGAATTGTATTTGAATTAATAGTGACTGAAGAAGCCTTTAAGAGTAAAGGCAAAAGAGCCACTTAACCGCTACAACTTGTTCATAAAATATTTACGGACTGCGAAAAGTTCAAGTGAGCAAAAGCAAATAGTATTTCATAAAGTGTTCATGAATGACTACTCAATTTGTTGATACATGGATATACTTGTGAAGATTGAAGTCTTGAATCCTTTGAAAAGTTCAAAGAATTAAAGACGAAAGTTGGGATCAGTTAGGTAAAATCAAGTCACTTTGATTAGATCAAAGTGGTGATTTCAAGCGAATTTCCTTACTGCAAATTGTTGTAGAAATATCAATAATGTGTTATTGATTAAGTTAAGATTCATATAATGAGTCACATCTACATATGAAACGGTTTGTTATGTAAGATGTTTTAGAAAGTGTTCTAAAAGTATAATAAATAGCTTGTCCTAGATAAACTGACAATATGAGATACTGTTTCTCAACAGCTTGATACAACTTATAGTTTTGATGATGTATTAGATTTAACTTCAACCAGGTTATTGTCACATTAAGTACATATGAGCTTTAGTGTAGCGGGAGGCCACATGACAGATTCATGTCTTTAGTTTTCACGGTTAAGCATGATGGTGAATCTGATCCTTTAGACTGTGAAGAAACATTTAAGTATAAAGATACAGACCAATGGGTCAGGGTAATAAAAGTTAAGTTATAGTAATTTTATTTTAACTAAGCTTGGGAACTTGTAGAGGTGTCGAAAGACATTAAATCCATTAGATTGGATCTGAATGGATCTATAAGTATAAAGAGTTGAGTGAACGATAAGGTAAAGACCTTCAAGGCTAGATTAATGGTAGTGGGTTGTACCCTATTGGAAGGAATCGTATTTGATGAAACCTTCTAGCCAGATGTCATGCTTAAGTCCATAAGGATACTCTCATCCATTGTATTGCATAAGATGAGATACAGGAAATGGAAATCAAGATGATGTTCTATGAATGGTTATCTTGAAAAGTCTATGTATATGATATAACCAGACAAGTTTGCTGCCAAATGTTAGGAGCGTACATTATGCAGACTGAGAAAGTCTATTTGTAGACTTAAGATAAGCATCCTGTTTATTAAAAAGTAGATTTGATGACAGTTATTGAGTTCGAGGGTTTGAATCAATGGTTTGTGAATCATTAGTATATGAGTGACATAACAAAAAAATTAGAGACTTTTTAAGTGTTGTATACAGGTAACATTCTAGCCATTGAGAATGGCGTAGAATTGATAATGGAAGTTAAGGTTTAATTGTCCAGTCAATAAAATATGAAAGACCTAAGATGAGCCAACTATGTTCTGAGGATCAAGCATTAGCCAGAATCAAAGAAAGGGTGCTAAGTTTATCATGGGCTGTTTGTTTTAAAAACGGGTTTAGACATTTGACGTTAGAAATCCGTGTTTATCCTTGTAGTGAGAGTCATTAGATGGTGAAGAGTGAAGCAGTCTTATATTGCTTACTTCACTATGGAAGTCAGGCACTTGGCAACTTTGAAGTTATTAAGTAGACTATTTGACTTAGAAGGTTCCTAGTAGTTCAAAGTTCGTGAGCACAAGAATTAGGTAGTAACAGATTAATATTAATTAAAATTTATTCTCAATGAGTTGATAGATCCCTACGGGATAGTGTTATGCTCGGGATAGATTCCCAAACATAAGCGAAGTAAAATTGAGATAGATTGAGAGTATGAGATGAGAAAAAAGGGAATTGGGATGAGAAATTAGAGAATTAGGGATGAGAAATAGAGAGAGTTAGATGAGAGAGAGAAGTTTAATCTCAAAGAGATATTTGTTGTCAATTTCATTGGATGATCTAAACAATACACTCATCAACTACTTATAGGCAATTAAGCAAGCAATACATTGAATCAAGACACACTACTAACCATCTTATTACAAGAAATGCCTAGAAAATATCTTGAAACTACCTAACTAACATTTAAACCCAATTATTGAAGCCAAAACAGCAACTAACAGCAACACTCAGCACAGCAGCAGCTCACGGACCACCTGCAGCAACTTCTAACAACAACCAGATTCCCCCCTTCATACTTACCAAGCTCGGGTCATAACATTCCCTTCCCCTTGAGAACATTCTTATTCTCAAGAATGGAAATTAGTGATCGTCCATGCCTTGTAATGTAACTCTAGATCCGTGACATTCAAATGACACAACATGTTTAACATAATCGAAAGACACCGGGTTAAAAGCACGCATCCAATCAACTCCAAGCACCATATCACAACCACCGAAGGGAAGGACCCTAAAATCGTGCGTGAACTGATGCTCATGCATAGACCATAGAAAGGCTCGGCATTTGTCCTGAGTGAGGATAGAGTTTCCATGCGCCACGGTCACTGCCAAGGGATTAGTCTTTATCACCTCATGTCCCACTTTCTTCACTAATTTTGGATTAATAAAACTATGAGTGCTCCCAATGTTTATCAAGATGACAACCGATCTCGTGCCTGCTTTTCCTTTGATCCTGATCGTCTTATGCATTCCTTGCCCTGTCAAAGCTGTCAAGGAAATCTCTATTTCATCCTCAATGAAAATTTCTTGGTCAGAATCCTCATACTCAACATCAGTCCAATCACCATCGGACTGCCCTTCAATGTCAACTCCTCTAACCGCCATGACAAATTTAGGATTACATTTATGGCCTATTTCATAAGGTTGACGACACTTAAGACAGAGCCTTTGAGGCCTCTTCTCAAAAGCATTCCTATCGAAGGGACGGTTCACTTTGGTTTCATCTCCTCCTTTGTGCTGTTGTTGCAAGCTTTCTCCTCGATGTTTGGGCCCCTCATTGGTTGATAGAAATGTAGCCTCAAACAGCCTCGCCTTTGCATACGCTTGTGATAAAGAAGTAGGACCAATTGCCTTCACCAAATGCTTGATTTTAGGCTTTAATCCACTGATAAAGCTCAAGACATAAAAGGACTCCGGAGCTTGAAGAGTGACAGTTATCATACTTGCTCTGAGATTCTCAAACCTTGTCATGTACTCCTTTACGGTTGTAACTTGAGTCAGCTTGTTGAAGTTATCAATTATATCACTCAAGTCATCATCACCATAGCGTTCACAAAACTCAACCATAAACTCAGCCCAAGTAAGTGTGGAATTGCTCTTCAATAGACTATAGAGCCAAACTTCATGATCTCCTTAAAGGTAAGTCGCAGCTAATTCCACCTTTTGTTCATTAGGAACGGAATAAAAGTGGAAGTAACATTCACATCTTCTTAACCAAGAGTGTGGCTGCTTCCCATCAAAATTTTCAAGTTGAACTCTCGGTTGTCTAAAGCCATTGCTTCTATTACCACAAGTGACTTCATTGCTGCGGTCAAGACCAAAATCAGAGGCATTATGTCCATGAGTATACTGCTGCATCATTTCTAGTGGATGAACAAAGTGCCCAGCATTCAAACAAACGGGTCGCGTGTGTGTTGGCTCATGTGATGGATCAAAGTGCCCTAAATTTTCATGATTTGTTCTGATGGAGCTGCAGAACCTGGTGGACGATTTGAAACATCAGGAGGATGATCTTTCTGTCCAAATTTCATGCTCACAAATCGAATTTGCTCTAGACCAATTGCTTGTTCTTGCGGACTGCTAGATATTGCAGCATCTGGAACCTGATTTCGGGGTCTGTCATCATCTGATTGAAGATGAATTTGAGGTCCAGCATTTACATTAGCAACCTGAGGTACATCTTGCGGATGAACACCAGCATTTGGTACTTGTGTTTGAAGCAAATCAGAGGCCCTCATTAACTGACTTGCAGGCAACAAACCCCCAACATTTGCACTTGCATTCTGTTTTTGTACCTGATTTTGCAACAAAGCAAGAAAATTGTCCACTCTATCCTCAATTCCTTGCAATTGGTTAGTCACTCGAGCATCAATCGCTTGTTTGCTAATTTCAGCAAATCTCACTTCAAACCTCTGCAAGTGTTGATTCAAATGAGCATCAATCTTTTCATCAATCTCTTTTGCTTGTCCATTCATTCGCTCAGCCACTGCCTCCTCAATCTGTTGCTTCTGCTGATTTAATTGATCAGCCATTTCCTCCTTAAAACTCTGAGTTTGCAAGCCAAAACGTTCATTAAACTTCTGATCCTGCTTTTGCAACCTTTTGTGCAATCGTTCCTCCATAGCTAGCTGAGATTGCTCCAGCCGAGTGATCATTGCATCCAAATTTTTGTTCAGTTGCTCTTGAGTCACAAGGTTAGGATCAATTGCAGCACTTCCACCAGCAATCTCTTCATAAGTTGGTTGCACAACGGTTTTCGCAGCACCTGATCATGTTGTGACTCCACTTGTCATTGTTGAGTGATGAATGTAATGAATCGGCTCTGAATTAATTCAAATCTGGACTGAACTTGATCTGTTGAGCAAGATTATATTGCAGGTGATCTTCACTAACTGAGCTACATTGCAATTTTTTTACCTGAAATGTCAAGATCGACTTTGAAAATCAAAAATCTGAATTAATCTTGATCAAATTGTCTTGACTGAACTGAATTCAGAATTGATCAGCAAATCAGCACTGAATTTGATTGATATTTTTTTTTTAAAGTTTTCTTTTGATTATGCACTCGATTGGAAGCCAAACGAGGCTCTGCTACCAATTGTTATGCTCGGGATAGATTCCCAAACATAAGCTAAGTAAAATTGAGATAGATTGAGAGTATGAGATGAGAAAGAATGGAATTGAGATGAGAAATTAGAGAATTAGGGATGAGAAATAGAGAGAGTTAGATGAGAGAGAGAAGCTTAATCTCAAAGAGATATTTGTTGTCAATTTCATTGGATGATCTGAACAATACACTCATAAACTACTTATAGGCAATTAAGCAAGCAATACATTGAATCAAGACACACTACTAACCATCTTATTACAAGAAAATATCTAGAAACTACGTAACTAACATTTAAACCCAATTATTGGCGCCAAAACAGCAACTAACGGCAACACTCAGCACAGCAGCAGCTCACGGACCACCTGCAGCAACTTCTAACAGCAACCAAATTCCCCCCTTGATACTTACCAAGCTCGGGTCAAAACAGATAGTTATGCAATGCAGGGCTAATTGGGGTTAGGACAAGTGGAAGATTGTTGGAATTGGTGTCCAGAAAAACCTAATTAGTTAGTTTTAAATGGTAAATAAAAAATTTGTTCTATTTATTTTTTCTCTGATTATGTTTTAAGAATCAAACATGCATGCGTGATTGTTTTCATAAACGTTTCAAAGATGGACGTAGTCCATGATGACATGTCAGGTGCGGTTTAAGTGGTTAGTGAGATTGAGCCACTAATAGACTTAAATCAAATAAGTTATATGTTGTTAAAATATATGTTTGTAGTTTGTGATGAGTTTGGACAACTTGTCTAGTAAGACTATAGTATGATACTTTAGATAGCTTGTGTTGGTCTTGTGAATATGGATCCAAAAGAATTGTGTTGGTTTTGTCTATAAGATTGGAACACTAAGTAGGACTACCTATATTATTTGTTTCTTAACTACAATCAGAAATAATTAATTCTGAAAGATGATAACTCTAAATTCATGAAATAGTCTGAACTCATGCATTCATTGTTCGTTGCTTTGATGTGCTAAAAGGATTAGTCAAAGTGCGCTGACTTGAATCTTATATGCGTTGGCTAACAACATGAAGTGTAGCTGGAACGGTTGTTTTATGTGGAATCTGTAGTCTCAAAGAGGATAAAGGTCTCCCCTTAATATACGTACAGATTCTATAATCTTTGGGCAAAGTATTCCATATATTTGACATTTGAAATTAATGAAAAAATTATTTATGTATTATTGTATTGTTTGAGAATGTCGAGTCGAGTACTACGGCGAGATATGTAAGAAAATTAATTACAGTAGTCAAAGTTGCTTTTGCACATAGATATCGAATAGAAGGGTTAATTGTAATAAGAGAAGTTATTTTGAAATTCTTAAGTAAATATATTTATTTCTAAAGTACAATAAAACTTATTTAGTAGAATTATATTTTACTAAAATGTAATCAATTGTTACTATGAAATGATAATCAGATTTGACCTCTTCAAAGCTAGAGTTAGATTGTCCCAAATGTTTCTTTGTAAGCCTCAACTTAAGTATCGTTTGAAAATATTTAAATTGAATTCTTAGGATGAATTATTTTTTCATAAAATGAATAAATTAATTTTTTCTAAACATAATTTATAAAATAATTATTTATTTATAAGATGAATAAATTAATTTTAACAAATAGAATTGGTAAGATGGATTTACATATTCAGGAATTCAAACCAAAAAAAAAAAAAAAGGAAATTTCGTGAAAAGTAGGTCCAGGACTAGGGAATACAATCAAACAGCAATTACGGCCCGACACGTGTCATGTCATGAGTGGGGAAAACCTGCGCTTGGTGATGCAGGCCAACCATTAAGCGCTACGTGGCGGATTATCAATAAAAAGGGATCACGTGTATTGCATGTGTGCGGCTAACGTCAGTGCAAATGATTTTTATAAAAGGGGCCGGCTGGGCATGGGATTCAAAAATAATGCTTTAAAGTTTTGGAACGCGGTACGACCAGACATCTAAAGCCATTTTGGGGTTTTTTAAATTATTGTTTGGCATAATATTTTTTAAAAATTATTTATCGAAAATATTAAAGGAAGAATTTTGTTTTTAAATTAAATATTTTGGAGCTCACACTCTAGTGCTAAAAGAGGTTATTACTAAAAAGATCTTAAAATGTTAAGAAATTTTCTTCCAATTTCAGATCTTCACTATAGAGTTGAGATTCGCATTTTAGGTACGTCTAAATTACTTATTTGATATTTAATTTGTTTTCATTTATTTTATTTATTCCACGTACTATGTTTACGTATGTTTAAATTACGTATTTTAGATTAAGTTATTTTTCTTTATTTTATTTATTCCACATACTATGTTTATATATGTTTTATTCAATATTTTTCATTTTGTATATTATGAACCTATTAGAGTAAGATCTACATCTAATTAAATAGTTTAATTAGGTAGGAATTTTAGATTTAAATTAAAAATTTTAAATTAGTTTTTCGCTGCGCCCACTCTAGTGAATTCGGGAAAACGTTTTGAAATATTTCCCAACATCAAGATCTTCCCTTTATGACCAAACTCATCAGGGTGCAGAGTCATATAAACGTAGGTAATTTGCAAAGTAATTTGGGATGTTTCAAGACATTCCCTTCCCTAATGTCTGGACCACAAACGTACGGTGGCCAAAAGAGCTGCTCCATGTACTTCTCAGCTCTAGGAGCTTTACCAAATCAACTTAGCAATTAGGTCTGCCTATGGAGATCCTGTACCTCATAGGTGTGCTCCATACGCCACCCCCAATTTTATCGCTTCATACCCAGCCTACTTGCACTCTTTGGAGGCTAGGGGCACCAAGGAGTGTTCACCAATTCTCTTGAGCTGGCAGGTACTTGCTCGAGAGCGGTTCAGACACAATGCTAAGGGAAATTAATTCCAAGCAGACATTGCCGGGTAACCATTCATCTTGGAGCTAGAATGCTCTCATAGTTTAAGTCGCCTGATGGACTTATTCTAGGTTGTTTTTTTTTAACAAGCCTTGCTTCTCAAAGAAGACGAATTGAATCTCCTAGGGCCACAGGGAGCTTCACTTGGTTTCTTTTGGCGGAGTCTCCCCTTAAGGCAACATCAAGAAGAAGAAGAAGTACCCATATCGCAGCTGGTGAAAAAGGCAGGAGCAAGGCTCTCTCAATAAGAGGCGCTGACCCCTTTTTTTGTTAACTTTCCTTCCTACTTGCTTCCTGTCCAGCTGTTCTAACCCCCTTTGTTATTTCAGGTTATTGCAGCTCCTCTAACAACTCCCATCATTGTTGAAATTCAAGATTCACCTGCCAGAAGCCATGCTTCAAAGTCCCCAGGTGGTATTGAGCCAATGGACTCAGCTATAGAAGAAGCAGAGGGTTCCATTTCCCTTATACTTGAAGCAATGACAAGTTACGTACTGAAAGGGACTCCCCTTTTGACTCTCTTAAAGGAAGAACTCATCTAGGCTCCTTTCTTCCTCCCACAGGAGCATTCAACTGTAATTGAAGAGTTCATGAAGGTATAATATCCCCATTCAACTTGTGGGTTAACTTTACTTGAATTATGAGTTAGTTCTAACTCATACCTTTTCAGTAGATACACCACCTAAAGCAAACATTACCATCCAAGAAGAACAAGTAGGAACAAGTCCTTCAACGCCATTCAAAGCCCTTTAGGTAAACTTAACCTCTTGCTTTCACTTTTTAAGTCGTGTTTCAAAGGTTTTTGATGTGTCTCAGTTACTAATCTAGGCCACCCCTCCTCATTTTTCACCAAGGATTACCTTATCAAGGTAAGAAGCTCTGGCACTTGTTTGGAGCTTGAAAGATGACCCAAAGTTTACACAGCCCATTGTAATGGAGCTCGTGACGCTTAAGGGGGTCATTATCAAGGTATCTTTGGAGGTTCCCTCACTTCTTCAACATAAGCACCAATACAAAACCACCATCAAGGAGCTTAGCCATTTTGCTGGCCTCGGGACCTTGCACATTTTCTTCAAGAATTCCAGGTGGCTAGAGGAGCTCAAAGCTAGCAAATACTAGGAGATCAAGGCCATTGAAGATAAGATTCAACCACTTGAGCAACAGTTGAGCCAATTTAGAAGCCAACACTCAATGGTTAAGGAGTAGCATTCTACACAGAACGTGAGGATTCATGACCAAGAGCAAGCTGTAGTAGATGCTCAAGATGAGCAACATGTCCTCTAGGAAGAAGTTATTTCAGTTGATAGCCAGCTTACTCATGTTATAAGCCAGCTGGCAACCATTAAGGTGTCCTTAATTAGGATTAGAACTTTCCGCTTTTAGTGTTGTAAAAGGGATATTAAATTATAAAAGTTATATCTTGCACAAACTTCATTTACCCCTTTATTTAAACTTATTTAAACTGAGACCATAACACTTGGAATCTAAACGTAAGCACTTATTTAAGAACCCTCCATTAATGGACGTTGGATGGGTCCTTCCATCTAAATCTTGAAGTATGTAGGCATTACCCCCCAAAACATTAATAACTTCGAATGGACCCTGCTAATTTGGGGACCATTTGCCACAGCCAAGGTCTTTCTAACCAATAGCTGTTCGGAAAAAAGATATGAATTTTGTTGAAAAATAAACTCTGATGCCGACTATTGGGTTCACAGTTTTCAACTATGGTCACAACAATAGGCACCTATTAGAGCACTTAGAGTAGGAGACTCTTCTCTCTACCTAAGCACCCGGTCGGAGAGTCACGATTCGTGACACCTCACGTGCGAGAGTTCCCGGGTATAGGTTTATCTCTATAAACCCTTTTCCCTAATGCAGGTTGTTGGGATGAATTTCAAAAATTCTCCCCAAAGATTACGCAGCGGAACAGGTTTAGAATTCATAACTCTAAACCTAGAGTTGACTTAAAATTCCTAATATTAAATCTATTGACTTAAATTCATAATTTAAATCAACAAATCTAAATTCATAATTTAGATTTACAAGTTTTTCACTCTAACACATTCATAACAATACATAAACTCAAACAGGTTATAATAACGAATACTGTAAATAATTAGAAAAACGAAAAAGAATAAAGAAAGAAGAACATACGTGGAATTGCTCCAATAATAAAGAAAACCAGAAAGACAATAACATTCTTCAAAACCGAGACCCCGAGACCTTCTACACAATGACCTCGAACTGCCCAGAGGGTGGGCTCCGAAAAATATTAAACTGGGTCTCCGAAATAATTTCAGAAACCCTAAAGAAATTTTTTGAACTACAATTACAAACCTCGGAATAAGCCCTTCTATTTATAGGAATATACCGGAGAGAAAAAATCTGATTTTTCAATGTGGGAACTGCTTAGTTTAAATTAAAACGCATCGTATCGCTTAAAAATACAGTTAAAGCGTAGCATTTCTCAAACAGTGCACGCGTTTTAAACCGTGTCACCGCGTGTCACGTGCCATGCGGTGATTGGTCCATGCCTTAAGGCACGGATCGCCATCCGTTGGCCCAGCGCGCAACGCGCTCGCGCACTGGTTGGCTGGTACGCGCGCACACGAATTTTCGAGATTTTTTTTTTCTTTGTTTTTGGTTTGTTTCCCACATGTAAAAATTCATCTTATGAATTTTAATTTTTCAAAATTATTTTATTTTATAACTTTCAAATTTTTTATTCATCTCATGAATAATACTTGGCAAAATTAATTTACCCATCTTATGGATAAATAATTCATCTCATGAACTCTTTAATATTGTTTCAATGGAAATAAAATCAGAGGCTTGCTCAGGGACCTCAGGGACAATTTAAATCTAGCTCCAAATGGGTTAAATTAAACCATCTCATAATATTAATTTAATTACCATTTAGTAAGACTTAATTCCACTAAATAAATCTCACTGCACTCCAAACTTAAATTATTTATTCGATATCTCTCTAATAGACTGCATTGATGACAACAGCCCCTCCACAAGATATCCATGACAAAAGATAAATATAACTACTACCATTATCCTTCTCACAGCTTCTCCATTAGTTACCGACTCGCCCTTCACTGAATAATTCATTTATACTTGAACATATTCACAGTATAAATTCCAAATGTCAAACACTTGGAATACTTTGGCCAAAGTTTTTGAACTATTCAAATATTTGCGAATCAACTAAGGGTACATCTGTATCTCATAAGAGACTGTAGATTCCCTATTGAATACCTGATCCTTGTCACACTTCACGCCGCTACCCATTGTACGTGGGATTTCTGTCATTCGTTTAGACCTTACTTATTGTACACCAAAGTAACTAACGCTCCATGCACAAGTCTAGAATTCCCTCAGGATTTAGAGCCGTCATTCAAACAATACAATGTGAATCACTCATCTTTGATAGCAGTCTAGAAATAAGTAACCCACATGGTCCAACTCAGTGTGTCAAACACACTAACCTAACACTTTTGGATCTCCATCCACATGACCAACACAAGTCATCTAAAGTGTCACGTTATAGTCTTAACATACAAGTGGTCCAGACTTGTCTTCGACTACGAGTCTTTCAAACAACAATCCATACCATACAATTTGTTCCAAGTCTATCTGTGGCTTAGTCTCATAAACCACTTAGAACAAACATGTAAATTATAGTATGAGGACTACACCCATCTCATGGATGTCTCCCAAAAGAAAATCACATGCAATATAAATGCTCACATACACAAATTTAATTAGGAAACGACTGGAACTTCAATTTTATTTATTAATTAAAATAATATATCCAGAGTAAATCTGAATTTCAGGACACTGTTCCTAACAACCTCCCACTTGTCCTAAATCCAATTTATGACAAAGTCCATACTCACCCCTTTTAAGTTTGAACCAAAAAATTACTGAGCCTAACCCTTATTGAGCACAATTACTCTATTGTGAAGTTAGCAATACAATACTGCTTGACATTCCCCTTACTAAAGGCTCCCACTCCAAGGGTAAAGACATGCTGAGATGTCGAATGTCTATTATCTTAATCTGACTGAAAGTTTTAAATCAGTATAGCCAACTGGAACCAGCTCGTCACCTTGAAAGATCAGCATAGGATCTCTAGTTCTTCTCAAGAACTAGAGAAAACTCTTTACTGCCACCTAGTTCATTGGACCCAGGTTAGACTAACACCTGCTTACTATATCATAGCATAGCAGACATCAAGTATCGTGTATAACATGCCATACTTGAGGCTCCCACTACCAACGCATATGGAATATTTCTCAATTGCTCCTCTTCTTGAGGTGCCCCAGAACACTACTCGTAAGAGAGAGGGACTCCATGCTATACCTTGGCAATGTCTTGTCAATATAAGTGGATGGAGAGAGATCCAACATCCTACTCTTATGACCTTGCCGAAGCTTAATCCTAAGAGTGGAGCTAGCTTCTCCTATGTCCTTCATATCAAGCTATCCTGGTAACCAAGCCCTTACAGCTGATAACACCCTTATATCATTCCCAATGAGTAGTATATCGTCGACATATAACACTAAGAAAGACACTACTTTCTCTTGATGTCCTTTGTACACGCATGGTTCGTCAACAGATTTCTCAAAACCAAAAGACTTAATTGCTTCATTGAATCTAATATTCCATGAGCGCGATGCTTGTTTTAGTCCATATATGGACTTCTTCAGTTTGCATACCATATGCTCATGACTCTTGCCAATGAAACCATCTAGTTGCACCATATAGATGTCTTCTTCAAGACAACCATTCAGAAAGGCCGTCTTGACATCCATTTGCCAAATACCATAATCCTAATAAGCTGCAATGGATAGGAGTATCCTTATGGACTTCAGCATGGCTACCGAGGAGAAGGTCTCATCATAATCGATCCCTTCCTTTTGGGTAAAACCCTTAGCAACCAGCCTTGCTTTGAAGGTCTCTACCTTCCCGTCCACTCATCTTTTCCTCTTGTAGACCCATTTACAACCAATGGGTTTAATGCCAACAGGCGCCTCTACAAGATCCCAGACCTGATTAGAATACATATACCCTATCTCAGATTTCATTGCCAAGACCCATTGGTCAGCTTCCTTGTCTTTGATTGCCTCATTGTAGCTAAGAGGATCAGATTCAATGTCACGACCAACCATTAAGGCTCCCGCCACGAACCTGTCAGGTGCCCTAACAATTATCCCACTACGCATAGGCTCTCGTGTACCTGGAACAGTATCGAGCCTATCGGCAAGTGCATCTAATGCATCCACTGTATCCCGAGTTGTGTCTAGTTGTTCAGAATAAGTGTCATTCTCTTTTAATTCATCTAACACTACTCTACTTTTGCTTTTGTAGTCTACTACAAAATCCTCCTCTAAATATTTCACATTTGTAAATACAAAAACCTTTTGATCAGAAGGACTACAGAAAAGACCACCCCTTGTTCCCTTAAGTAACCAACAAACATGCACACCTCCGTCCTTGATTCCAGCCTGTCAGGATTATTTTTCAACACATGTGCTGGGCACCCCCAAATACGAAGGTATCTTAGACTTGGCTTTCGCGCAGTTCATAATTCCACAGGTGTCTTAGGAACTTTCTTAGTGGGTACCAAGTTAAGAAGATATGCTGTTGTCTCTAAGGCGTAACCCCAAAAAGTGATGGGTAGAGTAGCACGACTCATCATGGACCTTACCATCTCTAACAATGTCCTATTCCTTCTTTCTGCAGCACCATTCTGCTGCGGTGTACCTGGAGCAAAAAGTTGGGATCTTATCCCATTTGCAGTTAGGAAACCCAAAAAATCACCTGAAAGATATTCACCACTTCGATCTGATCGAAGTGACTTAACCTGTTTACCTAGTTGCTTTTCAACTTCTGTTTTGTACTCTTTAAACTTTTCGAAAGAGTCCGACTTATGTCTCATTAGGTAAACATATCCATATCTTGAGTAATCATTAGTAAACGTAATGAAATACTCATATCCACCTCTTGCTTGCACATTCATTAGCCCACATACATCTGTGTGAACCAGCTCTAGCAAGTCACCAACCCTGTTGCCTTTACTCTTAAACACAAACTTGGTCATCTTACCTTTTATGCAGGATTCGCAGATTGGTAATGACTTTAAGTCCAAAGGTTCTATCAGTCCATCTTTTACTAATCTTTGAATCCTGTTCGAATTGATGTTACCTAATCGTTGGTGTCAAGTGTAGGCAATATCTCTTTCAGGTTGTTTTCTCTTAGGAGATTGAACAAGTGAGCTTGTGTTAGATTCATTTAAACAAATATCAGAGTTTCGATCAGGAAATAGCACAAATAGACCATCCACGTTTGTACCTTTGCAAATAAACAATTTATTTCTCATAATGAATAGTTCAGAACTAAAATCCAACGAATAACCATTAACCACCAGACGAGAAACATAAATCAAATTTATGCGCAATGCAGGTACAAACAAAGGTGTCCTTCAAAACCAAAAATCTACCATTAAAGGCTAGGCTAACATCTCCTACTCCTAAGACTCCTACCCTTGTACCATCTCCAACCGTTAGTTACAATTCCCCATCATACAGTCTCCTGGTTAGCTTAAGCCCCTGTAACATATTACAAACATGGTTAGTTGAACCTGAGTCTACACACTAGGATCCTGGTGGACTCTCAACTGCGCATGACTCAACTAAGTGAGATATCAACATATCTTCACTTGATGGCTTAGCAGTCTTTGTCAGAAGAGAAGCCAAGTACTTAGTGCAGTTTCTTTTCCAGTGGCCAGAAAGTCCCTTGTTAGTGATAACTAAGTACAAGTTGTTTTTCCAGGTGAAGTAATTTGGTCCAGACAAGGCATCGTCTTTCAGTATTGAATGAAGTGCACCAGTCGCATCCATTTCCAAAAACACTGTAAATGCAAACAATCGTGTAACTACCGTATATGAGTCATGTATAATATAGTGATATATATTCTTTCAATTTAGCATACACAATAAGTCAGATACCCACCAAACTGTACTATTATGCATACAGTGATGACCCAAACATACCGCTCCTTACTCCCCGGCGGCGGGGTCACACGAAGCTAGTTCAGGTGAGAACTATTCTCAATTAACCTATTTTTCTTGTAACTCTTACTAAACATGATTAACTCACCACTTTACCTTAGTCTCTAACATGACACAACAGAGCTCCTCGGGGAGGCTAATGCATCACGCTAGTCAAGTGTAAACCATTACCTAAACCTCCATACAAATACACGAAATACTCCACGGCAGCATGGTCGCATCACTTCTTTGCACTTTGGTTTATCCTAAAGAAGTCTAACCCTGTAATCTGCAAACCGACATCCTCCGTAGGGAGGTCTATCGATCTACTATACTACTAGACCGGTAATGGAGACCGTGAGGTTATAATAATTGAAAACTTGCTCCCACTTGATTTTTATAACCAGTGATTTTTAATTAATTTGCATTTACAACATGGATTATCACATAATCCCCTTTAGAATCTCATTCCAAGATTAACCAAAATTAAGTAATTTTTTTATTTAAAATACTGTCGTTTTACAGTATAGATTATCTCATAATCTTACATTAGAGTTTCATTCTAAAATTCAATCAATAAAATTAATTAATTAATTTTAATTAAAATAATACCAACATTTAATTTAGATCATCACATAATCTACCTTTTAAAATTCTGATTTCAGAATTAAATTAAAAATAATTTTATTTAAAATCAGTAGCGACTTTGTGCTAAGACTATCCCATAGTCTATTTTAGAATCTTATTCTAAAAAATAAACAATCTTTAGACTATCTCAAAGTCTATTTTAGAATCTTATTCTAAAATAACTTCAAATAACTTTTATTTAAAATACTCTGATTTACAACTTAAATTATCACACAATCTAATTTAGAATCATATTCAAAAAAGGAAATTAGTTAATAAAATAATTAACTTAATTATTATGTAAATTAGAACTGACGCCTACACGTCTCAAAATAAAAAAAATAAAAAAAAACTTTTTTTTTGAATTGCTGATGTCAGCATCTGCTGACCAGAAATTTTTTTTTTAATTTTAAAATAAATTAAATTTAATCTCACTAAATCAATTTATTCAATTTCGTATAAGATAATTGAATTAATCTCATTAGATCAACTTATCCGTTATAAAAAAAATATTTAAATCTAATCTTATTAGATCAATTTTGTCTGATTTCGTAAATCATGACTGAGAACATACAATCTTGTCATACGAACAACATAATCACAAATTTATAGGTTGTTCTGAATTAATGATTATTTCGTTAACGATTTAAACAATTTTAATCGTTACTATAAACAACCTAGTTAGCTATTAACTCTTTTGACCGATTTAAACAATTTAAATTGTTACTTTAAATAATCTAGTTAACTATTAAATCTTTTAACCGATTTAAACAATTTAAATCGTTGCTTTAAAATATTAACAATTAACTACTTTAATGATTCAAACAATTTAAAATGCTGCTGCGGTTACTGGCACTGATGGTGGAGCTAATCAAGGAAATCATATAGATCAGGTGTCCTCTCGGTAGGATACGAATCAGAGGTTTGAATCACAATCTCACGAGATTTCACAGAAAATTAATCGATTGCAGCAGAAAATGAAGAGCCAGCAATAACAAGCTAGAGGTAGGATACTTTTAGTTGCAAGCCAGCGGAGTAAAGCTCTGGATCCAAGGCCTCCACCGGTGGACAGCAGTGATACTAGGCCTCCTCCCATGGACAACAATGACAGTACATCAAGTGCAAGGAGCCATTGTTTTAGACAGCCTCGTAAGGACCTAGAGCCTTTCGCTGGTACAATGCCTCAATCCTGGATAAGGAAGTGTGAGAAGTACTTTCTTTTCTACAGCATTGAAGAACGTGAGAAGGTTCAATTGGCAGTTGTGTATTTGAAAGGAGAATTGGAGGTCTGATATTGCAGTTTGATGTGCAGTAGACCTAAAATCACCTGGACTGAGTGTGCATATGAGCTTTGTGATTGGTATGGGGATGAAGATGTGAGCCAAGTGGTGGATAACTTCAATAAAGTAACTCAAGTCTCAACCGTGAAGGAGTACATGACAAGGTTTGAAGGATTGAGAGCCAGGATACTCACTGTGTGTCTTGAGGCACCAGAATCATATTATGTTTCAAGCTTTGTGAGTGGACTAAAGCCTAAAATCAAGAACCTGGTTAAGGCATTTGATCCCTTCACTCTTTCTCAAGCTTATTCAAAGGCTAGAAGGGTTGAGAGCTTGGTATTGAAAATTCATGATTCTTAGAAATTGAGAAGTGCTCCCAATGGATCATCTTCATTGAGATTTACATAGTCCAATAGTAGAGCTGGAAGTACTGACGATAGAAGGCCTCCGAAGCTTTATTTAAATGCAATCAAAAATACTTCTTTGGTCATAAGTGTGATCCTAAGTATCTCATGGCAGCCACTAGAGTAAAAGCTACCGAAGTAGAAGAAGATGAGATGCTTGATTTCGGGGAGCAAGAGGAAGAGAATAAGGATGATTATGAGGAAGAAGATGAGGTTGAATTTTCTGTGAAAGCCTTAGCAGGGAGTGGCTCGCATAATACCATTCAAATTAAGGGAGTAGTTAGGCAATGAGACTTATTAATACTCATTGATAGTGGGAGTACACATAGCTTTGTGGATCCCAAGGTTGTAAGAGCTATGGGACAAGATTTGATCAAGACTAGCCCCTTGGCTGTCATGGTGGCTAATGGAAATTCAATTTTGACACACATAAAGTGTAAGTAGTTGAATTGGAAGATGCAAGGTCACAAGTTTGAGTATGACTTCAGAGTTTTGAGGTTGGTCGGTTGTGATATGGTGTTATGAGTTGATTGGATGAAGTCCTTCAGTCCCATACTCTTCAATTTCTCCTAGCTCACTGTGTCCTTTGAAAAAGATGGGCAAAAGATCAAGTTACAAGGTATTATTGAGCAAGGCTAGCTTCAGCTGATGAGGGGCAAGAGTCTACAAAAGGTTCTTAAAAAGGGAACTTATCAATGGGTGGGACAACTGTACTCAATCACTACTGTTTTAGAACTCAACCAAACAGACTCCAACACTGCTTTGGATTCCAGCACTGCTTTAGATTCCTTGCTTTAAGAGTATTGTGATTTGTTTAAGCAGCCAGAGGCCTTACTCCCAAAAAGGGAGCTAGATCATGCAATTCTTCTTAAGGAAGGTTCTAACCCAGTGAAACTTCATTCTTATAAGTATCCTCATCCTCATAAGAATGAGATTGAAAGGCAAGTTGAGGACCTGTTGAAGATAAGATTCATAAGGCACAGTCATAGTCCCTTTGCTTCTCCGGTAATCTTGGTTAAAAAGAGATTGATCTTCATAAATGTGCATTGATTATCGCCACTTGAACTCTCTTACAGTCAAGGATAAATTTCCAATCCCAATCACAGACAATCTGTTGGATGAACTTCATGGCTCTTGGCACTACACCAAGTTGGATCTAAGGCAGGGCTATTATCATATTAGAGTGCAAGACCAAGACATTCACAAGACAGCTTTTATACCACATCAAGGGCATTATGAATTCGTGGTGATGCCTTTTGGACCCTGCAACATTCTAGGCTTTGATGAATCTTGTGTTTAAGCCTTACTTAAGGAAATTTGCACTTGTGTTATTTGATGACATTTTGGTCTACAGCTCTACTCTGTAGGAGCATCTTACTCATCTGGACTTGGTATTTTAGACCATGAGACAACACAAGCACTACGCCAAGCTTTCTAAATGTACATTTGCCAAGACATAGGTGGAGTACCTTGGCCATGTTAACTTGGGTGATGGGGTAGCTACAGACCCAAGCAAGGTCCAGGCTATGAAGGATTGGCCTGAGCCAAGATCCCTCAAGCAGCTAAGAGGTTTCTTGGGTTTAAGTGGCTACTATCGTAAATTCATTGCTGGATATGGAATTAGTGCAAAGCCACTGACAGATCAGCTTAAGAAGGAGGCTTCTCTTTAGAGCTATTTGGCTAAAGAAGCTTTTGAGCAGTTGAAGCAGGCTATGACTATGGATCCAGTGTTGGTAATGCATGGCTTTAGCTTGCCCTTTACATTGGAGACTGATGCCTGCAGCAGTGGAATTGGGGCAGTTCTTTCCCAAAATGGAAGGCCATTGGCCTATCTTAGCCAAGCATCGGGTCCCAGGAACCAGAAGTTGTCCATTTATGAGAAGGAATACATGGCAATTCTCTTGGCTGTATAGAAATGGAGGCATTATTTATAAAGTCATCATTTTGTAATCAAAACAGACCACCGAAGTCTCAAGTACCTGCTTGGGATAAGAATTTCTACAAGAGTTCGGAGGAAAGGATTGATGAAGATGTTGGGGTTGGAGTACACGATTGGGTATAGGAAAAGAGCTGATAATCCTATTGCGGATGCTCTTTCAAGAAGACAGGAGGGAGGTGAAATAGAAGCTTCTGTCATCCAATTTGGGTATGGATTTTGTTGAAGGCCTACCTTAGTCTGAATGTAGAGAAGTTATTTGGGTATTAGTAGACTGCTTTACCAAGTTTGGCCACTTCATTAGCCTCTCTCATCCAATTTTAATAGAAAAGCTAGCAAGGCTTTTCTTGGATCATATCTGTAAGCTTCATGGACTTCCACAATCAATTGTATCAGAGAAGGACAGATTGTTTGCTAGCAATTTCTATTGTTGGGTACCACTTTAGCTATGAGCTCCTCTTCACCCTCAGTCTGATGGCCAAACAGAGAGGGTGAATTAGTGTATTGAGTAGTATTTGAGAGGGATGAGATTCTCCCATCCCAAAAACTGGCACATGTGGTTGTCCCTTACTGAGTATTGGTACAATACTCATTCACATTCTTCTTCGGACACAACTCCATTCAAAGCTTTATTTGGGCATGAACCTCCGTCTCCTTTGATAAGTCAAGGTATGGTTTCACATGTAGAAGGTGTTAATGAGCTTCTCAGTCAGAGGACACAATTGGTTTAGCAGCTTAAAGATAATCTTCAACTTGCTCAAGCTGGGATGAAGTATTTCGCAGACAATAAGAGATTTGACAGAAATTTTGAAGTAGGAGACTTTGTTTATCTCAAATTGTTGCCTTATAGGCCGAGCTCAGTGTCCATCCGCAAGAATATCAAGTTGTGTGCTTGATATTTTGGTCCTTATAAGGTCTTGGAGAAGATTGGCAGGGTAGCTTAGAAGTTGGAACTTCCACCAGACAACTTGGTGCATCCAGTTTTTCATGTTTCATTGCTTAAGAAGCACATTTCAGATGGAGTCACTTGTGCATCATCTCCATCTCAGGCCACTTTGAAGGGAATTCTAGTGCAAGAACCTGAGGCAATCCTAGCGTTGTGAAGTACAGTAGCAGGGTGTAAAGGTTAAGCAGGTGCTGGTTCAATGGACAAACTTGGGTTAGGAGCATGCTTCGTGGAAAAATTGGTTCTTCTTGAAGTCTCAATTTCTTTCCCTACACCCTTGAGGCAAGAATGTGCTTGAGGGGAGGGTATTGTCATGACCAGAGTTCCAATTAGAGGTTGTCTTTGGTGGGAAACGCTGTTGGTGGTCTTTGGCGGTTCCTAGTCCCTACTTAAGTTAATTTTGGTGGTTGTTTTAGTCAGTACGTCGGTTGGTAGTTAAGATAAAGTGACTAGATTCATTATTTTGTGTTCTTAATTGTATTGGTATAAATAGATGACTATCTTGTAAGAATCATTTACATGAATGAAATAATATCTTGATTTCTTTTTCTCATCTTACCTCTTCTCTCCCCTAGGTTATGATCAAGATTCATCTTCATACATAATATATATATATAAAATCCGTCACTGGATCCCATTAAAACTCCAAAGTTAAGCGTGCTTGGGCGAGAGCAGTACCAGGATGGGAGACCTCCAGGGAAGTCCTTACCCACAGGTTAGGGCCACTTGGAAATAGCCTCTTTTCTGGGATAATATCTTTAAGGGGGACGGCAGTGTAAATCCCCTCACCCCTAAGACCCTGCTTAGGCGGGGGCCCTTGGCGCACTGGATATGTTATATATATATATATATATGTATATATGTATATGTATATATATGATATAATATAATATATAATATTATATAATATATAGTATTATGAAATGCATATATTAACTACCCACGAGACCTATTTGAGTTACCATATTACAACCCGATTAGTCCTTTTCTACACATGGTCGGGTTTCTCAAAGTTGTCTTAAGTTATGCCACAATTGCACTTGATTCTGCCACTTTTCAATCTTTGTTTGGTCCGTTGCCCTCTAAGCCGAAATGTACCTAGATTACAACCAAAACACACATGTAAAAATCAAATATGCTGCAGGAATGGGAAAATAAAATATGTCAATAAAAAGTACATCACAACCTTGAACTATTAATCAAAATTAATATGACCCTCCATCAATTTTAAATTTCATTAAAGATAACTCTTGAACTATTAATAAAAATCAATTTGATCCTCCAACTTTAAAAATTACATCAAAGACATTTGAATTAATTAACAAAATTTAAATAAAATATGGTTTAAATATCTTTAGATTTGATAATGTAATTTTATTGTCTGCTTAGGTTTTGAAATATTTTTACAATAACTTAAACTTTGGTAACCTTTCTTTGATATAATATTTTATGACTCTTTCAGGATTTCATTAAATTACACTAAATTACTCTTTGAAAATAATACGACTAAAATTCAAAATGTCATTTGTATTTAAAACAATTTTACACCCCAAAAAAATATTTAAAATAACTCTAAATTAAAAATAAAATTTATTTTTTATTTCTAAAATTATTTATTGGTATTTTGAGGGAGTTTTATGTTTTCAATATTCAAAATTTTTTAAGTATAAATGATATTTAAATCATGTTCAGGTTATTTTCTTTTTTTTTTTTGTTCACTTACCACATCATCATAATATAACGCAACCTTAACGGTGTCATAATATTATGATTTAAGATCAATCTTGAATCATAACCTAGGATAGCGAAAGAATTGTGAGATGAGAAGTAGAAGAAATAGATGGGAAGTAGACAGAGTTAGGATTGAGAAGAGAATCAAAATAATTATTATTCAATGAATCCAATTACAGGAACATTCTAACTATTTATACTCAATGCTTAGTTAAGTTAGGTGAACTGAAATATCTAACAAAGCAATGTACTTAGACCAATTTAACTGAATTAACTGAATCAACTGCCAAAAGCTAAGCTTCTAAGCCTTCTCGTCAAAACACTTATTCAAAGATTTACAATGAATGCCACTTCTCAAGGCCCTAAATCTCCAAACCATGACAATACTCCCTCCTTTAGGACATTCTTGACTCAATACTGAAAAGAGGAAAACTGACTTTGGAGGAACCTCAGATCTTTCCAAGTAGTATCTTCATGGTCCAAATTAGCCCATTACACCAGCACCTCCTGAACTTTTCTGCCTTACTGTTGAACCACACGAGAATCTAAGATTGCTATAGGCTCTTGTACAATCTCACCACTTGTTGCTGCTTCTGGAGGGACTGCTAAGCAAACCTTACCCTCTGTCACATGCTTCTTTAAGAAGAGATACATGGAATACAGGATGGACATAAGAATTCGGAGGTAACTCCAGCTTGTAAGCATCATTTTCTAGTTTTTCTAGCACCTTCTAAGGCTTAAAGTAGCGAGCACTAAACTTAACATTCCTGCGCATTGCCACAGTCAATTTCCTATGAGGCTGCAACTTCAAATATACCAAATCTCCACCCTGAAAGAATTTATATGTACGCTTCCGATTAGTAAAGAATTTCATTTGTGATTGAGCTAGCTACAAATTGTCCCTGAGTTGCTGCACCAATTGCTTCCTTTGAAGTAACAACTCATTGACTTCGCTCACAGAAGAAGTAGCCCCATGTAACATTGGAGATTAAGGATCATAGCCATAGAATGTTTTGAAGGGAGTTGTTTGCAAAGCCGAATCAGCATGTGTGTTATGCCAAAATTTTGCTAGAGCTAACCATTTGTGCCACTGCTTGGGATAGCTGAATGTCATACTCCTCATATATTGTTTCACACACTGATTCACCCTTTTTGTTTGTCCATGTCTCCAAGGGTGATAAGAGGAGCTCAAAAGTAAGAGATGACCCCAACAACAGGAATACCTCACGCCAAAAATGACTGGTGAACAACCTATCATGATCTGAAATGATAGATTGAGGCAACCAATGGAGATTGTAGATTTTATCCAAGAAGACCTTTGCTAGTTTCTCAGCTAAAATTGGGTGACTCAATGCTATGAAATGTTTAAACTTGGTGAAACGATCCACTACCACCAAAATGATTTCCTTCCCCTCAGACTTAGGCAACCCCTCAATAAAATCCATACTCATGTGTTGCCATGCTTTATCCGGAATGAGTAAGGGCTGAAGTAAGCCTTAGTAACGCATATGATTAGTTTTATAATGCTGACAAGCGTCACAAGTTTGAGCAATTTCCACAACATCCTTCCTCATGCCAGGCCAATGGAAGTACTACCTTAATCTTTGGTAAGTACCTTCAATTGCAGAGTGTCCTCCCCAAGCAGAATCATGAGAAGCCAAGATAACTTGTCTCCTTAAGTTTGTCATTGAGCGATTGTATACCTTCCCCTTCATTCTCACAATGCCATTAGCAACCTTCACCTAAGAATCTACACCAGTTGAGCTGTTCTTAACGCTAAAGGCTGTAATGCAATCTTGAGCAAGGCTATCACCTTCATAAGATTTGTGCACATCTTTTATACAAGAGGGCAAAACAATTGAAACAACAAAGTAGGAAGTTGGTTTTGTCTCTTCTTATCTTTGTGACAATGCATCTGCAGCAAGATTCTCCCTTCCACTGAAATACTTAGTCGAATAATCCAACCCAAGCATCTTGGCCTTTGTGTTGCACCCTTGCGGTAATCTTATTTTCTAAGAAGTACTTGAGACTCTGGTGATTAGTTCGAATGATGAAATGCTGAACCTCTAAATAATGTCTCCACTTCTTCATTAACATAAGGATTGCAAGGTACTCTTTCGCATAAATTGACAAACTCGAATGCCTTGAATTGAGAACTTGGCAAAGCCATACCACAGGTCTTCCTTTCTGTGATAAAACTACTCCCACACCCTTCCCACAAGCATTTGTTTCCAATACAAAAAGCACACAGAAATCTGGCATAATAAGCACAGGGACTCAGCACATGGTAGCCTTTAACCTCTCAAAAGCTTTTTGAGCTACTTCAGACCATTGGAAAGCATCCTTCTTGAGGAGATTAGTTAATGGATTAGCAATCATAGCATAACCAACCACAAATATCCTATAATACCCAGTCTATCCCAAAAATCCTCTCAACTGCTTGATGGAAATAGGTGATGGCCACTGCTTCATAGCTTGGATCTTAGCTAGATCTGTGGCTACACCCTCAAACAAGATGACATGACCCAAATACTCCACTTGAGACTAAGTAAAAGTGCAATTAGAAAGCTTAGCATACAGCTTGTGCTTGTGCATGGTCTTGAACACTAGAGAAAGATGATCAACATGTGAATTCGAAGTATGACTATAAACCAAAATGGCATCAAAGAAAACTAGAACAAACTTCCTCAAGAATGCTTTGAAGACTTAATTCATCAAAGCTTGAAAGGTGGCTAGAGCATTTGACAATCCAAATGGCATAACCACAAATTTGTAATGCCCATGATGAGCACTGAAAGTAGTCTTGTTGAGGATGTTGAGGATAATGCATGTTTACCGCTTGAAGAAAGAAATTGTTGGGCTCAAGCAGTCCCATTAACTAAGGAGCGCATAGTTTAACAAATCAGCAAAGCCTTTCTGGACATAGGATTCAACAGAAGTGATGCCGACCACACTCTATTTGTCAAGAAAAGGGAAGAAGTTACAATTCTTCTTCTAGTTTATGTTAACGACATCGTCCTTACGAGAGATGATAGGGAGTCCACTAGGTTTATGAAGGCAGAAGAACCATCAAAACAAAGTCTTTGATGTTAAAGACCTAAGTACTCTGAAGTATTTCTTGAGAATAGAGATAGCTCGTTCTAAGGTCTAGTATATGCATTTTCCAGAGAAAGTACACCATGGATCTCGTACTAACCATATTTCCAAAATTTGGAAGAACTTGTATGCGGCCTTCACTTTAAGGTGAATACCCACTGGCAACCAACATGGCCTTTGCCACCCGTTAGCTTAGCCTAGCTAAGGTAAGGTTTTAACTAAAAAATGACTTATTTAGGCTCTCTTACTAGGGACATAGCTATCTGATCTACTACTAGTGCTTTAGCCTTAGCCTTACTTTGTCTCTGTAGGATCTATTGATGGATTGTCTTGCTCAAACACTCGAATCTAATAATGCCCTTGCATCAGATCTAGCTTAGAGAAGGAATGAGACCCATGTAGCTCATCTAAGAGGTCATCTATGATAGGAATTAGGAACTTGTCCTTGATTGTGAGGGAATTGAGCTGCCTGTAATCTATGCACATCCTTATAGTCCCATCCTTCTTCTTGATAAGTGTTACAGGTGAAACAAAAGGACTGTGATTGTGTTTTACAAAATCAGTTTTCAGTAACTCACCCACTTGTCTCTTGGTCTCACTCTTCTGTGAATGTGAATACTTATAAGGCCTCAAATTAACAGGATTTGAATTGGACTATAATGGTATAGCATGATCCGGGGATCTTTTCGGGGGAAGGCAGGTTAGATGCTCAAACAAATCATCAGTCTTCAGTCAACTTGCTAATGGAAGGATTAAAAATAACCTAAGCTTTTACTGGCTCAGTAGTGATGGAGAACAAGTGAGCAATCCACTGATAATCCTTGTTCCTAATCACATCTTCCAATCTCTTGCCACTTCTAACCTGTAGCTGTCCTTGCTCCACAGTGCCTTCCAACTTCACGACATTGCCATTCAAATCAAAGGAAACGTAAAGCTGAGCAAAATCAAACACCAATGAATTGATTGTCTTCATCCAATCTACACTAAGTGCCATATCACAATCTCCCAGCTTCAAGACCATGAAGTCACATACAAGCTGATGGCCTTGCATTTGCCAACACAATTGTTTGCACATTGTTTGAGTAAGCATTGAGTTCCCATCAGCAACCGCCACAGCTAAAGGACTGGTCTTGATCATTTCATAGCTTACTCCTTTGAAAATCGTTGGATCCACAAAGCTATGTGTACTTCCACTGTCAATCAAGATCAGGAGTGGCTTATGGCTAACTTCCCCTTTGATTCTAATGGTATTATGACAGCCATTACCAGTCAATGCCCTTACTAAAATTTCCATCTTATCCTCATCAGAGTCCTCTCATACTTCTTCCACTTGATCACTGTATCCATTCTCTATTTCTTATCCTTCATATCCATCATCAGCCTCAGCCTGAGAAACAGACATAAGAAGTTTGGGACTGCATTTGTGTCAAAAGAAATATCTCTGATTGCACTCGAAACTCAATCTCTGAGCTTTCTTCTCCTCCAAGCTCAAGGATTTCGAAGCGACATTAGTATTATGCTATAAGGCCTGTGCTACTTGGCCACTTTTGCTTCTTTGTATCTTAGAACTTGCAAGGACAGAGGATTCAAACAATTTAGCTTTCGAATAAGCCTTGGATAGAGTTAATGGATTTAATGCCTTAACCAAATTTTTGATCTTTGGCTTGAGGCCACTTATGAAACTAGAAACATAGTATGCTTCACTACCTCTAGGATTCACAGTCCTCATTAGAGCTCTAAAATTCTCAAATCGTGTCATATACTCCCTCACTGAAGTTGTCTGTGTCACTTTGTTGTAGTTATCAACTACATCTTCTGGATCCTCATCACCACACCTCTCACAAAATTCCTTAGCAAATTCAGGTAAAGTGAGGGTAGGTTTGCTAAGAATCAAGCTATGGAACCACACTTCTTGATCTCCTTCCAAATGTACTGCAGCTAACTCTACTTTCTCAACATCAATCACCTGATAAAAGCAAAAGTACCTCTCACACGTTCTAATCTGCGATTGAGGATGCAATCCATCAAATGTGTTAATCTCAACCTTAGGCTATCGAAATCCAGTGCTCCTAACCATAGCCACGCCTTCATAACTCTCTTTAGGTGCTCCTGGATACAAAGGATCAAGAGGTCTTGTGTGCTGTCTTCCAGATGACAATATTCCAACTCAAGGAGGCATAGCTTGGCGAGTGATTTGTTCCTGTAATCCTACGAACTCCTGCTGCATGTCATGGTTCAAGATTAGAAGAAGTGAATGTAAGGGCAACTATTGTAATATTCAAATGAATTTGTGGTGGGAAAGGCTTAGTTCTTGTCTTTGGTAGTTAAGTTGGTTAGATTCATTGTATTGCTTGATATTTTAATTCAATCAACTTAGCTCGTAGTATAAGGATTGGCAATGTATTGTAAGATTCTTATCGATGAATGATATGATCTAATTCTTCTTCTCTAAACCCTAAAACCCTCTACTTCTCATCTAAATTCTCTAATTCTAATCCTAATTCTCTAATTCTATTCTTATCTTCACCTTATTTCTACATCTATCCTAGGTTATGATTCAAGATTGATCTTGAATCATAACAATTGGTATCAGAGCTTGCTTAATTGTTGTTGATCAAATTGAACCGCATCCAATTGGATTGATTTGTTACATCCAATCATCTGTAGTAATCACAATTCAGCTATTTCACACACATTGAGTGTTACTGGTCGCAGCTTCATGACAATTCATTGCAAAGATGTTCCAATGGCTGGAGGAGTTAAAACTTGAGCTGGTGCTGCTGCAAATGCAACTGCTGTTACTAGCAGTGTATCATGAACTTATGCTGGAGTCAATGCTGGAGTAAGCTCTAGTCAAGAAGAAGGTCATGATCCATTGAGAGCTGAATTTCAGCAGCTGGTAGCAGCAATTGCAGGCATTAAATAAGAATTAAGAGATAATAATAATTCGAGCCAGCAAATTGTTATGATTCTAGTGTATAGGAAGTGATTAGTAGGATAAGTCATTAATAATATTATATTAGTCTTTAACAAGAGTCATGTAACTATTTCATCTTAGCCATCATTGGTGATACTTAGTATAAGTAGGGGTACTTCTCATGTAATGTTCATATGTTGGTCAATGATGAATTGATTTCTCTTTCTTGATCTCCCAATTCTCTCTAGGCTTCTATGAAATATCTCTATCAAATATCTTCAATCTCTCTTGATATCTTCTAATTCTTCTCAATCTCATCTTAATCTCTAATCTTCAATTAAACTCACTTGATTACTCATCTCAATCTATCATTTTCTAGTAGAAATCTTTTAAAACCCTCGGTTATGATCCAAGTTGAGCTTGAATCATAAGAATTGGTATCAGAGCCTTGATTTGATTCCTAATCAAGTTAATTGATGTCAAATTCTTAATCATTATTTGTTTGATCAAGAGCAAAAAAAAAAAAAAAAAAAAAAAAAAATTTGAGCTTCAATTGCCGGAATTTCAGTTACGGCTTGCTGAGGTTGAGTTTATGATCTGGCTCTGTTTCAGCTACAATCATATATTGTGCTTTAAATTTCAACATCCAAGTTTAAGCTTGCTACTGCAATTCAGATTGAGTAGTAGAAACCTGAATTCTATTGTTCAGAATAAATTTGATTAAGAATTGGTTCAGTTCATAGTGCTCAAGCAATTAAGTTCAAGTCGTGGTTCAGGTGTTGAGATTGCACTTAATCAAGTCTAGTCGCTGCTCATTTTGTGATCAAGCAAGATCAAATTCAATTCAAGTGCTCAACATCTAGTGGTTGTTACTGGAGCATTGAATCGGCAACGATCACGCTAAGTAACATCTAGCTTGCTTCACATTCCCATGAAAATTTAGTGTTCGTATTCAAGTTCAGTTGATTATAATTGATCTGAAATACTAAGTGTCTATCAGTAGTGCCTTGCGTGTGACTATTCATGAAGTGAATTCGATTTAGTTGAGGTGAATTCAAGCTTGCACTTGAGTTGATTCTATTCAAGGCAGTTACAGTATAATAAGGTTGCGGAAGTTGATTTGATTATGCTGAATTTCATTAATAAGTTGCAGAACAAAGCTAAATCAAGCCTAGGTAGAGCAATCAATCAATTTAGAACTGGAATTGTTTAAAAATTCAATGCTCACGATTAAGCTCTGCATAGAGAACTTGATTCGTGCAGTGGTATTCATAATTGAGTGAGCTGAATCGTGGACTTCTTCTAGCAATTGTTACAAATTCGAGTACAACATAATGGATGAAGAAGCAATTCCAACAATTCATGACATGTTTTTTGACACTGGGTCACAAGTTTCCCTGCTATTTCATGAAATGTTGAGCAAAAGCCGAGTAATACTTGAATCTAATCAAAGTCTTGATGCAATACACTCATTTACAGTAAGGAATGTTGAAGTACATCAACGTGAGCAAGTGCCTGATGTTGTTTTAAAGGTTACAGCACTTGAATTTGAAAAACATGACATTCAGGTCCCTCACTGCGGTGAACATTATTAGATGTGAAGTTCAAAGGCTGTTGAGCACGGCAAGGAGCCACTGGAACCTGCAGTAAGGAGGCTACCAATGTATATTGAAGTAATTAATATCAATAAGTTGCGAATTAGGCTTCCATTGCAGCAAGGTTGTGACATTAGCATGATCCTTCATTTAAATCTCAAGAAATGTCACTTAAGCAAGAGAAGAAGAACAAGAACACAACCAGTCTTTGTCTATGGAAGACCCCCTAACTTCTTATTTCTCAAGCTTAATAACGAAGTTCTTGACAAGCTTTCTATGCTCAAGACCATGAATCAAAGGCAGCCTAAGCGGGTAAATTGGTTATTCGATAAGCTTGAGGCTTGTTCTTGGATCAGAAGAACAATGAAATTGGCAATGAGGAGAAGGAATTCAATGAACAATAGTGCCAAAACTGTGACAATCGAGCTAGTATTGCAGGAGTGAAAGGCAGTTCAGTAAAGAAACATCTAAGTAGTAATGATTTGCCCCCAAGTGTGTAAGCTTGTGCTCAATTCCAAGTGACAAGTGTGCAAAATCAGAACAAGGGAAGGCCACAAGGTTATGAGGCTCTTTATTGAACACTAATAACAAGCCACCTGATTTGGGAGGTAAGCTGGACAGGGTTGGACAGGTCTTCTCACTCGCTGCTGCAACAAATTTTCCAAACCTTCGTAGCTCCAACAGCCACAACCTCATGTACAAGGGCATTGGCCATTACATTCATCAACTTCCTAAATGGGAAGACGTTTGTAAAATCTAAAGATTGGTGCTACTGCAGTGCTAAAGAGTTGAGCTGAACATATTACAAATGAAAGTGCTGCTGTTTAGACTAGGTTAGCAAATTTAGCACAAGAATAATAAGCATCTTGAAGTTGTCACAAGAGTTACTAAGATCTTGAAGCTATACTTCTCTCTTAGATTCTTGAGGACAAGAATCTTTAAAGGGGGGAGTATTGTTATGATTCTAGAGTATTGGAAGTGATTAGTAAGATAAGTTATTAATAATCTTATATTAGTCTTTAACAAGAGTCATGTAAATATTTCATCTTAGCCATCATTAGTGATACTTTGTACAGGTAGGGGTACTTCTCATGTAATGTTCATATGTTGATGAATGATGAATTGATTTCTGTTTCTTGGTCTCCCAATTCTCTCTAAGCTTCTATCAAAGATCTCTATCAAATATCTTCAATCTCTCTTGATATCTTCTAATTCTTCTCAATATCAGCTTAATCTCTAATCTTCTATTAAATTCACTTAATTACTCATCTCAATCTATCATTTTCTAGTAAAATTCTCTTAAAACCCTAGGTTATGATCCAAGTTGAGCTAGAATCATAACACAAATGCAACGATAGTTTAATGATATGCAGGAGCAATTTGATTGTCCATAAGCTCCTCCAGAAGCTAGATTTTTGACACCAACAAGTCAGCAGGGCAGACATTTGGACTAGATGCATCTTCGATTTTTAAAGGAAAGAACTAAAGCTACAGTCGTGACCGGTAGGGTTCAGGCAGCTAAGTTCGAAATTGATACATTCGATGGATCACATCCACAATCTTGGATCAAGAGGTGTGAGAGATATTTTTGTTTTTATCATGTGGTGGATGTAGAGAAGATGGAATTGGCTGTAGTTCATCTATGTGGAGACCGTGAGGTGTGGTTTCATAGCTTACTCCTTAGTAAACCGGACATTACTTTGTATGAATTCGTTGATGAGCTTTGTGAACGGTATGGAGACGAGGATCCGGGAAATGTGGTGAACCACTTCAACAAAGTAACTCAAACCACTACTATGAGAGATTATATGACACAATTTGAGAACCCTAGAGCAAGAATGATGGCAGTCCATCCGGATGCTAGTGAAGCATACTATGTCTCTAGCTCCATTAGTGGACTTAAGCCAAGGATCAAGAATTTGGTCAAGCCCATTAATCCCTCGACATTGTCCTGAGCTTATTCAAAGGCAAAGCTGTATGAGGCCATAGTGCTTGCTCATTTAGAAGCATTCGAAAGCAAGATTGTAGCATTTGGTTCAACATCTGCTAGTAGTAAAGTGGCCCCTAAATCCTTAAGTCTTGAAGAGAAGAAGGCTTAACGTCTGTGTTTCAAGTGCAACCAAAGATATTTCTTTGGTCATAAATGCAATCATTAGCTTTTTATGTCAGAGATTGGGGCAGAGGCTGATGAAGAATCAGATGAGCCAGAAGAGGAGGATGCAAACGATGAGCAAGAAGAGGAGTTGTTGCAAGAGCTAGGTGGTAATGAGAATGAAATGGATATCTCTGTGAGAGCTTTGACTGGTAGTGGATCACACAATACCATAAGGATCAAGGGTGAAGCAAATCACAAATCACTGTTGATCTTAATTGACAGTGGAAGCACGCACAGTTTTGTTGATCCTCAGATTGTCAAGAAAGTGGGTCATGAAATGATCAAGACAAGTCCCTTAGCTGTGATTGTTGCTGATAGGAATTCTTTGCTCACTCAAATGAATTGTAATTGATTCTATTGGCAAATGTAAGGCCACCAATTCTCATATGACTTCAGAGTTTTGAAATTGGGGGGATTTGACATGGTGCTTGGGGTGGATTGGATGAAGACCATCAGTCTTTTTGTGTTTGATTTCAGTTAGCTCTTAGTTTCCTTCAATTTACATGGTATGGCACTCAAGTTGCAAGGAATTATGGACCAAGGACAACTTAAGATGTTGAGTGGAAAAAAGGTTGATGGAATTCTCCAAAAAAAGAACTATTAGTGGGTAGGTCACTTGTTTTTCATCTCAGCATAACTAGTACAGAATGGGAATAAACTTCATCCTCCAATTCATAAGCTGATAAAGGACTATAGTGATCTATTTCATCAACCAAAGAGTCTTCCTCCCAAGAGATCTCTGGATCATGCTATTCCATTGAAAGCCAATTCTAAGTGAATTTGAGACCCTATAAATATCCTCACTCTCTGAAAAGTGACATTGAAAAGTACGTGGATGAGCTATTAAGATCTGGATTAATTAGACACTCTCACATTCCCTTTGCTTCTCTTATTATATAAGTGAAGAAGAAAGATGGTTCTTCGAGGACGTGTATAGACTACAAAAAGCTTAACTCCCTCACTGTCAGTGATAAGTTTCCAATTCCAATCATAGATGATCTGCTAGATGAATTACATGGTTCCCACTTCTTTTCTAAGCTAGATTTGAGACAGAGGTACCATCATATTAGAGTATTGGAGCAAGATGTGCATAAGACTGCTTTCAGAACTCATCATGGACATTATGAGTTTGTGATTATACCCTTTGGGTTAACAATTGCTCCAGCCACATTTCAAGCCTTGATGAATTCAGTCTTCAAGCCTTAGTTGAGGAAGTATGTCCGGGTCTTCTTTGATGACATATTGATGCATAGCCCAACGTTGGATGCACATGTGGATCACCTTAGTCATGTTTTTGAACTTATACGGCAACACAAGTTATATGCTAAGCTGTCTAAATGTACCTTTGCTCAAGATAAGGTGGAATACTTAGGTCACATTATCTCCTCAGAGAAAGTAGCTACTGATCTGGCCAAGATTGAAGTAACGTGGCATTGGCCTACACCTATTTCTCTTAAGCAATCAAGGGGATTCTTTGGACTAGCAGGTTATTACAAAAGTTTGTAGTTGGATATGGCATGATTGCTAAACCTCTTATTAATCTTTCAAAGAAAGATGCCTTCCAATAGTCTGAGAAAGCTCAAAAAGCATATGAAAGATTAAAGTTGGCAATGTGTTCAGCTCTTGTGCTTGCGATGCCTAACTTTAGTGTTCCCTTTACATTGGAGACAGATGCTAGTTGCACTAGAGTGGGGGCAGTTCTATCATAAAGGGGAAGTCCAGTGGCTTATTTGAGTTACGGTCTTAGCCCAAAGCACATGAATTTATCCATTTATGAGAAGGAGTATCTAGCAATTCTCTTGGCAGTTAAGAAGTGGAGGCATTACTTGGAAGGATATCACATTGTTTTATAATTGACCATCAAAGTCTGAAATACTTATTGGAGTAAAAGATCACTACAAGAGTGCAGCGTAAAGACCTCATAAAGATGTTGCGACTTGATTATTTGAGTGAGTACTTCCGTGGAAAAGAAAACTTAGCAGCTGATGCTCAGTCAAGCAAGCAAGAAGGGACTGAATAGGCTTCTTATTATGCTATTTATATAGCCCTACCTTCTTGGATGGATGAGATGCATAAGTCTCACGACGGTGATAGCATTGCTCAGGAATACATCACATCTTTTAACATCAAGAACAGCTCATCTGGAGAGGATTCTGAGGTAACTATTACTCATGGAATTGTGAGAATTAAAGGAAAGGTGTACCTTGGTTCTGTGATTGATTTGAGAAAGAAAATTAGTATAGCTTCACATGATTCAGCTTGTGGAGGGCGCTCTAATATTGAAGGAACATATCAAAGGGTGAGACAGTACTTCCAATGGCCCAGAATGAGAAAGGATGTTGTGGAATTTGTGCAATCTTGAGATGTTTGCCGGCATACTAAGACCAGTCATATGCACTCTCTAGGATTGCTACAGCCTTGACCCATCCCTGATAGAGCATGGCAACACATAAGTATGGACTTTATTGAAGGATTGCCTGAGTCTGAAGGCAAGGAGGTAATTTGAGTAGTAGTGGATTGATTCACCAAGTTTGGACACTTCTTAGCCTTGAGTCATCAAATTTCGGCTGAAAAACTTCCCAAGTTGTTTGTGGATAAAATCTACAAGCTCCATGGGTTGCCTTAATCCATTATTTCTAATCATGATAGGTTGTTTACTAGTCATTTCTGGTGAGAGTTATTTCTGCTATTGGGTTCTTCTTTTGCCATGAGCTCCTTATATCACCCACAGACCGATGGGAAAACTGAAAGAGTAAATCAGTGCTTAGAACAATATTTGAGGAGTGTGACTTTCAGCTATCCCAAGTAGTGGCATAGATAGCTGTCTGTTATGTTTGTGATCAAATCACAAACAGAAACTAAGATTAAGAGAGTATGGGATGAGAAAGAAGTGAAGGAGATGAGAAATTAGAGAGAATTAGGTGAGAGAGAGAAGATTAATCTCAAAGAGATTGGTTAATATTTCAATTGATGAATCAAGATTACACAAGATCAACCTATTAATAGAAACTACATACATTGAATCAAAACTAGCTAAGCCTAACCGACGAACACCAGCCGCCAAGCTTGACCTGCCAAAAGACCTACCCAACTAATGGCAACCGACTTTGGCTCCAAAACTGGAATTTGAAAGCTACCGAGCCAAAAGCTACAACACAGCCCCTTGTTATAATGAATTACATTTAATCATGCAAGAAACATAACAATCCCCTCCCCTTAAAGCATTCTTGACCTCAAGAATGAAAAGAAGGAAATTGACTCCTTAAGAACCGCTTAGCTTCCTAAGTAGTAAATGATTCATCTAAGTTGCTCCAGCTCACCCGAACTTCCTGACCTGCGTGACCAGCTGCTGCTCCCTGCTTCTGCTCCAATACTGCAACAGGATGTAAGATCAAAGCACCATTGGACCTCGTCTTTGGAGGACTTGGAGATGACCTAAGTCCCTTCCTGACCTGCTTTTTTAGAAGTGAAACATGAAAGACCGGGTGAATATAAGAGTCCGGAGGAAGCTCCATCTTGTAAGCCACCTTGCCAATCCTTTCCAACACCTTGTAAGGCCCAAAATACCGAGCACAAAGCTTAACATTTTTCCTTACTGTTGCTGTGGATTGCCTATATGGCTGTAACTTCAAGTATACCATATCTCCCACGTCAAAATTTCGATCGACTCTCTTCTTATCTGCATACCACTTCATTCGGGCTTGAGATTCACTGAGATTTTGTTTCAGCTGCTGCATAACATGTTTCCTCTAATGCACCCGCTCATTTACCTCAACCACACTTGTCCTAGCTTCGTGCAACATCAAGGGTGTGGGAGGATCATACCCATATAATGCCCTGAAGGGTGTAGTGCCAATTGAAGCGTGGAAGTGGGTATTATACCAAAACTCTGCCAAGGAAAGCCATAATCCCCACACTTTAGGATGATTAAACACCATACCTCTAAGGTATTACTCGATGCATTGGTTGACCCTCTCCATCTGACCATCAGTCTGAGGATGATAGGAAGAACTGAGAGCCAAGGTCGGTCCCAAGAGTCCAAACAATTCTTTCCAAAATCGACTTGTAAAGAGCTTATCCCTATCAAAAAATATGGACTGAGGCAAACCATGGAGCTTGTAGATGTTGTCTAGGAACACGCGAGCAAGCTTCTCAGCAGTCACAGGACGACCTAAAGCAATGAAGTGTCCAGATTTAGTGAATCGATCCACTACTAGCCAAGTCACCTCTTTCCCCTCTGACTTAGGCAATCCTTCAATGAAATCCATACTTATGTGTTGCCAAATACCCTCAGGAAGAGGTAAAGGCCGGAGAAGTCCTTGGTACCTTTGATCACCAATTTTAGTTTGTTGACAAACCTCACAACTTTGAACAAAGCTATGCACTTCCTTCTTCATTCCGGGCCTACCAAAGTAAACCTTCAACCTCTGATATGTTCCATCCATGCCTGAGTGTCCTCCCCATGAAGAATCATGAGCAGCACTGATAATTTGGCATCTAAGATCAGTCGAGGTACCTAGGTACAATTTCCCCTGAATTCTGATATTGCCTCGGGTAAAAGATATCTGTGCACCAGCAGCCTGATTACAAGCTTTACCCACGATAGCAGCAGCTATGCATTCTTGCGCAAACGAATCATTCTCATAGGATTGGTGTAACTCTTCCATCCAAGCAGGAGAAACCACGGAAACAGCTCCAAGAGAACCCTGCTCAAGGTCCTCAAATCTGCGTGACAAAGCATCAGCAGCCCAGTTTTCTTTCCCTTTTCTGTATTCAATGTCGTAATCGAGTCCCAACATCTTCATCAGCCCTTTTCTTTGTATCCAAGTGACAATCTTCTGCTCCAATAAGTGCTTAAGACTTTGGTGATTAGTCCTAATGAGGAAATGATGCCCATCCAAGTAGTGTCTCCACTTATCCACCACGAGCAAAATGGCAAGATATTCCTTCTCATAAGTGGAAAGCGCTTGGTGCTTAGAGCTCAAAGCTTGGCTAAGATATGCTATAGGCCTTCCTCCTTGAGATAACACTGCCCCAATCCCACTACCACTCGCATCAGTTTCCAAAACATAGCTTGAAGAGAAATCGGGCATTGCCAACACTGGTGCCTTGCACATTTCAACCTTGAGTTTTTCAAAAGCCTTTTGAGCCACATCCGACCACTTGAATGAGTCTTTCTTTAATAGATCTGTTAATGGCTTTGCTAAGGCTCCATAGTTAGCAACAGACTTACAGTAATACCCTGGTAAGCCCAAGAATCCTCTTAGTTGTTTCAAGGTAACCGGGGCTGGCCATTCCTTCATGGCTTGAACTTTTGTGGGATCGGTGGTAACTCCCTCACAAGAAATCACACGACCAAGATATTCCAAGTGAGTTTGAGCAAAAGAACACTTGGCCAATTTAGCAAACACCTCATGACAGAGAACACCTCCCTCAAATGTTTCAAATGTTCCCCAATTGTTGCACTGTAAATCAGGATGTCATCACAGAAAACCAACACAAATTTCCTAAGAAATTATTTAAAGACATCGTTCATAAGAGCCTGGAATGTTACTAGAGCGTTGGTCAACCAAATGGCATGACTGTAAACAAAAAGTGTCCATGATGTGTTCGGAATGCAGTCTTATACACATCATGCTCTCCCACTCTAATCTGATGATATCCTTGCCGAAGATCCAGCTTAGAAAAGACTTGATCTCCATATAATTCATTCAACAAATCATCTATAACAGGTATAGGGAACTTGTCCTTCATCGTCATAGAGTAGAGTTGCTTGTAATCAATACACATACGAGCTGTACCATCTTTCTTCTTGACAAGGATGACCGGAGAAGCAAAGGGACTATGACTTGTTTGAATGAAATTAGTCTTAAGTAATTCATCCACTTGCTTCTCAATTTCTGTCTTCTGAGCATGAGGATATCTATAAGGTCTTATCTTCATGGGTTCAACACCTTCTTTGAGTGGAATTTCATGATCCAAATTCTTTTTGGGAGGTAAGGATCTAGGCACCTCGAATACATCCTCAAATTCAGTAACCAAGGCTTGAATTTCTGGTTCGGCAATGTCAGTCACCTCAGCAGAGCAGTTAGCAAACAACTGAGCTACCCACTGATACGCACAGCACTGCAGGCCTTTCTTCAGCTTACTTCCTTTCATAATTTGGAGTTGAGCTTCCTCGGCAATGCCATGAAGTGTGACCTTGGAACCTTGGACTTCAAAGGAGACCGAGAGATTGGCATATTCAAATAACACCGGGCTATGAGTTCTCATCCAATCCACCTCGAGCACCATGTCACAACCACCCAGAGGAAGGATCTTGAAGTCATAGATGAACTTACGGTTTTGCATCAGCCACACAAACCCCTGACACTTGTTTTGATTGGTGACAGTTTTACCATCAGCCACAGTAACAGCAAGTGGGTGCGTTTTTATCACTTCATGACCCACTTTCTTGATTATTTTGGGATCAACAAAGCTATGAGTACTCCCACTATCAATGAGAATAATAATAGATCTTTTCCCAGCCTCCCCTTTGATTCGGATCGTGCTATGGGCACCATTACCGGTTAATGCCTTCACTGAAATCTCTATTGCAGCATCCTCTAATTCATCCTTGATTTCTAGATTTGAATCAATATTATCCTCTGCAATTTCTTCATCATCAGAGAGCTCACCAGCATTAGTTCCTTCAACAGCCATGAGGAACTTGGGATTGCACTTGTGGCCAAATTGATAAGGTTGATTACAACGGTAGCACAACTTCTGCTGTGGTTTGTCATCCAGTGTGTTAGGCCTGTTCCTGCTCGAGTTGTACTGAAATTTTGAGCTACTCCCACGAGGTCTGGAAGCATCACTAGCTGCTATGCCCGTGGATCCATAAAGCTTGGCTTTAGCAAAGGCTACAGATAAATCAATAGGATCTACTGCCTTAACTAAGTTCTTCAACTTAGGCTTCAAACTGCTTATAAAAGCTGATACGTAATAAGACTCAGAGGCCTCGATTTCAGTCACAATGCTAGCCCGGAGGTTCTCAAATCTAGTCATATACTCCTTCACAGTTGTCTCTTGCTTCACTTTATTGAATTTATCAACTATATCGCTCTCATCTTCATCACTATACCGAGCACACAAGGCCTTGGCAAACTCATTCCATGAAATGGAAGGTTTACTTCTTATCAAGCTATAAAACCATACCTCATGATCACCAAGCAAATACACAGTCGCAATTTGTACCTTGTCCAATTCATCAATATGATAGAAGTGGAAATAACACTGACACCTTCTTAACCACGAGTGAGGTTGTTTACCTTCAAATGCATCAATCTGCACCCTCGGCTTTCTATGGCTGTTATTTCTGCTATTGGAAGACTCCTCATTACTTCCTGATCGATGTTGCTGCCAAGAATCAGGAGGTCGATCCAGATGATCAGCATTTACTTCACGAGGTCTGAAAGAATGCTCAATTTCCTGAACTCTGTCACCGGATGTAGCATTCCAGTTTGAAGGTCGAGGTTGTTCTTGCTCACTTCGCCCTTGCCTGTCAGTAACACCAGCCTCTTGTGCTCTAATTGGAGCTCCAGCTTCTCCCTCACGGTTTAATGATTCAACTCGCACCGCAGGATTAGCTTGTAACACACTTGTTGGAGGATCCGGAGCAATAGGAGGATTTGGCCTCCTAAACTGCTCGCGAATTTCAGTTAATTTTGCTTCCAACTGCTGCATTTCGTGATCAAACCTTGAGGTAATCCTTTCCTCCAATTCCTGTGTTTGTTGGTTAAACTGATTAGAAACCATAAGTTCAACTTGCTGAGCTCATTGATCAAGTTTCGCATCCACATGTTGATGTATCTGCTGCATTGTTTCAACATTAGCTTCCTTGATCTGCACTAACATGTGAGCACACATCGCCTTCAATTGACTGTCCAGATGCACGTTTGTGACGACGTCATGATTTGCTGCATCAATGCCTCCAACCACATCGGCATATGAAGATCTAGTAGCTACCTTAGCTGCTGCCGATCTGGTAATAACTCAACTGATCAATGCGGCCTCGGTTGATTCCATGAATTCACAACCGATCAACAATGAAACTCTTTTTGTGTGTTTTTCAACCATTTTTATCTTGCAATGCAATTAAAGGATATTTTATATCAAATCACGTTTGAATTGGAAGCCAAACGAGGCTCTGATACCAATTGTTATGTTTGTGATCAAATCGCAATCATAAACTAAGATTAAGAGAGTATGGGATGAGAAAGAAGTGAGGGAGATGAGAAATTAGAGAGAATTAGGTGAGAGAGAGAAGATTAATCTCAAAGAGATTGGTTGATATTTCAATTGATGAATCAAGATTACACAAGATCAACCTATTAATAGAAACTACATACATTGAATCAAAACTAGCTAAGCCTAACCGACTAACTCCAGCCGCCAAGCTTGACCCGCCAAAACACCTACCCAACTAACGGCAACCGACTTTGGTGCCAAAACGGGAATTTGAAAGCTACCAGGCCAAACGCTACAACACAGCCCCTTGTTACAATGAATTACATTTAATCATGCAAGAAACATAACATTGTCATTAGCTGAATTCTAGTACAATTCACACGCCCATGGTTCCTTAGGGACAACTCCATTCAAGGCTCTTTATGGTTATGATCCTCCATCTCCAATGCTGATACATGATGCTACTACTTCTGTGGGTGAAGTAAATGACTTATTGATGCAAAGGAAGGAATTGGTGCAGCAGTTAAAGGACAATTTGCAACTAGCTTAGGCTAGGATGAAATTCTATGCTGACAAGAAGAGGGTTGATAAGTCCTTTCAAGTGGGAGACTTTATTTATTTGAAGTTGGAGCCATATAGACAAGTCAGTGTAGCCGTTCACTAGAATGTGAAGCTTAGCGCTCGTGACTTTGGTCCTTACAAGATTGTAGGGAAGGTTGGAAGAGTAGCATACAGATTAGAGCTGCCACTAGATTCCTTTGTCCATCCTGCTTTCCATGTGTCCCTTTGAAGCAACACATTGTTGAAGACAAAAGTAGTTCTAAGTCAGCTCCGAAGATCACTGCTAATGGAAGACTTAAGCAAGAACCGGCAGCAATTTTGGTTTCAAGGGAAATTCAGCAGCAGGGCAGCTCAGTCAAGGAAGTATTGGTACTTTGGACTAATTTGGATCATGAAGATGCTACTTGGGAGAGGCTGAGATTCATCAGGAGCCAATTTCCATTACTTCATTCTTAAGACAAGAATGTTGTTAAAGAGGGGGTTTTTGTCATGATTCAAGATTAGAGGAAGTGAATGTAAGGGAAATTCTTGTAATATTAAAATAAGTTTGTGGTAGGAAAGGCTTAGTTTTTGTCATTGGTAGTTAAGTTGGTTAGATTCATTGTATTGCTTTATATTTTGGTTCAACTGACATAGTTAGCTCATAGTATAAAAGATTGGCATTGTATTCTAAGATTCTTATTGATGAATGATATGATCTAAATCTTCTACTCTCAACCATCACTTTCTCTACTTCCCACCGAAATTCTCTAATTCTCATCCTAATTCTCTAATTCTCTTCTAATCTTCACTCTAATTCTACATCTATCCTTGGTTATAATTCAAGGCCGGTCTTGAATCATAACACTGCACTTGTTGCTAAGATTGAGACATGTCTCCTACCTTTTAATTCACTGATCCAATTGCTAACGCCAAATCATGAATCTGCTTTTGCAGCTGAGCTATCGTATCAACTTGATTCTCATCCGCATCTGCTACTCCAGGCATAGGTGTTTGCTTTCGACCTCTGGCTAGCTTGATCAAATCAAATTGGAGCGTAATCAAGCAATTGTGCAAGCTCTGATGCCAATTGTTGTGATTAAATTATAATATAGGATAGAGAAAGAATTGTGAGATGTGAAGTAGCAGAAAGAGATGAGAAGTAGAGAGAGTTAGGGTTAAGAAGGGAATCAAAATAAATATTACTCAATGAATCCAATTACAAGAACATTCTAACTATTTAAACTCAATGCTTAGTTAAGTCGGTTGAACTAAAATATCTAACAAAGCAATGTACTTAGATTTAACCGAATGAGCCGCCAAAAGCTAAGCTTCTAAGCCTTCCCGCCAAAACACCTATTCAAATATTTACTATGAATGCCACTTCTCAAGGCCCTAAATCTCAAAATCATGACATATAAGAAAAATACTTGAAAAAATTAAGAAAGTTTAGTGTACCTCAAATATTTAAAAAAATCTTAAAGCACCTATAAAATATTTTACCAAATGTCAGGGTAACTAAACTAACTCTTTTTTCGAATTTTTCTATAGTTTTGGATATCTTTTGATAAAATTTAAAGTTAAGAGATCAAATAGGTTTTTTGTAATAGTTCGAGGGGTGTCTTTAATGTAATTTAAAAGTTTAGAGGATCACATTAATTGGCACCAATAGTTCGAGGGGTTTGTTTGATGAAATTAAATGTTAAGGGGGTCACATTAATTTTGACAAATAGTTTAGGGGGATGTCTTTGATAAAATTAAATGTTCAGGGGATCACTTTGATTTTAAGCAATAGTTCGGTGGTCTCTATGGTTATTATCCTTTAATATATTTTTTATTTTTTCCTGAACTGCTATAAACTATACTCTATTGTAACTATTATTCAAATATACAGTTTCCATGGAAAAAGGATGTCATATGTATATCTAATTCGTGTGCTGAATATATGATGCGTGTGATTAGATAGTATAATAAGTTGATAAAATAATTAATTGATGAATAAAATATCATTCATACGAGGATAGTTCTATCGATTGACTAACGAAATTATTAGTTCTCATTATATTAGAAGAACCTAATCATGAAGTTTGAATGTACAGTTAGAGAAAGACTAAAGAACTTAAAGATGTTGATTTTTAGATGTGAGCTATTTGGTTTTAAGTCCAAAGTATTCGATTCTGCCTCTTTACATCTAGACGACTTATAATTCTTAGTCTTCAAGATGTTTATCCATAATGATGGCCAAAAACCTTAATCAGCTCAATATTTTATCTTGAGCATTATTTAGCATACTCTCATACCTGTTAATTCATCAATCTCTTGCGTTAATTTAAATAAGAAAAGAATTACAATCTATGATTTTCCCATGTAAGGCCACACAAATTGCATTAATTATATCTACCTTTCACTCAATCTATGTTGTTTATTGCTTTAGCAATCATCCTAAATCTCTTCTTTTGAACACTGGTCAAACACACAAAAAGAATGAAGAATAATGATAAGCACTTCAATGATGGAATAAATAAACATAGAACACTTTAAATAGGAAAGAGCATTTCTCACAACACTAGCTGCATAGTAGACTTGGAAAAGTAAAATTAGTTCATAATTAGACTAAAGAAAACAAAACTCAAAATCAAAAGCATTATAGAGGATAAAGGATTAGAAAGAACTTAGAATTTGCCAAGAGCCCTAGCCAACTTCTTCCTATTGCCCTTGTCATACTTCCTCCTCTTTCTCGTTTCTCCAAATTTGTGCAAAGGTTTTGAGAAATAGGGTAATGAGTGATCAAATTATAACTCTATTACAATCAAATTGATGTTGAGGGTTCCAAAACGACGATAAAAACAACTTGAAACAAAATAATAGAAGGGAAAGAATTAATCGCAGAAATTGTTGTGCTGTGGAGAATCCAATGCCTTAAGTCGTTTGTGCCCCCACAGAGGTACAATTTGATGAACAGCACACTAACCCTTAGGGTTAACAAGGCACAGACCTAAGTAGCATCTACAGTGTTATAAATCCTTTAGTCTTTTGGTTGTAATTGGTCTTAAATTGCTTGTAATGTTTTAGTTTGCTTTGGTATTGTTTTTGAAAGTTAGTTGGCAGGCTTTGTTTGGGCGCCAAGTCGGTTAGGGACCATTTGAGTCAAATATGGCGGCTAGGTGTTTTGGCGCCAGAAGTGGTTATGTTCGGTTATTGCTTGGTGTCTTGGTATAAATAAGCTCAAGTCATGTAAATGGATCATTCAATGAATATAATTCAAATTTCCTTCTGGATAATCTCTCTCCACTTCTCATCTATTTCTCTAATTTCTCATCCCTTTCAATTCTCTATTACGCTCGGGCTTGAACCTCGAATGTAAACTAACATAATTTTGGATAGATTGAGAATATGAGATGAAAAAGAAGGGAAATTAAGATGAGAAAGTAGAGTTTAGAGTTTAGATGAGAGAAAGAAGGGAAATTAGATGAGAAATAGAGAGAGTTAAATGAGAGAGAGAATATTGATCTCAATTGAGATAATTTGTTGATACTTTGATTGAATTATTCAGATTATTACATCAACTACTACTTATAGCAATTAGGACTAACTAATACATTACATCAAGACAAATGGCTAACCAACTTAAGCTAGAAACTATTAGAAGTATCTAGAATACAACTAACTAACATTTAAATCTGATTATTGGCGCCAAAAGCCATCCTAACAGCAGCATTTAGTTCAGCAGCAGTAGCAACGTGCACAGCAGCAGCATTTAACAGTATTTGAACTGAATTTTAACTACCAACTACAATTCCCGCCAACAAGCCAATTTAAATCCATGCCTCGGATTCTCGGTTTGTAACATTCTCTTCCCCTTGAAAACATTCTTGTCCTCAAGAATGAAAGAGAACGAGACTTGGAAATCACTTATTGTCTTGCAATTCATGCACCAGCAGAAACATGTAAGTAACAAGTTTCAAAATGCAGCTGAGGAACTCTATGTGGATGCATATTGTGAAGTAATCCCAGCCCAAAGCCTTTGTTGCCAATGCTTGGATCTGTTTTACGAAATTCAGCTCCAGTGGTCTGCACAACCCAAACCAAACCAACCTAACTTCAACAGCCATTGCTCGCTGCAAAATTGGATTCATGGAAATGAGCCTTTGATTCCCATCCGCTAGCTCATCTTGATGTTGCAATTGATGTCCAACATTCCCAAGCACATTTATCAGCTCAATTACTAGCCTAAAGACCAAGCTTTGTTTGTTGTGAACTTTGAAACGCACTCTCGCTGCTCGAGTGCATCTTTTCCGAATAAAAGCGACTCCGCTCAGCTTCATTTGGTCTTGAAAAGCTTCTCCCGGGTTGGGAGGCAACCTATCACAAGCACTTGCATGTGGATGAGTCCCAATTTCCTTCAAATAAAGACATAGTTCATCCCGAACTTGCCGATCGACATGCCGAATGTGTAATTCAACTGCTGGAACCTGATTAGACTTGTTCAATAACACTTCATTTAGCTTGAGAAGTACAAATTCAGGTGGCCTTCCATGATATTCCAAGATTGGCTTTTCCTTCATTCTCACTTTCATGCTTGAATTGCATTTCTTGCGGCTCAAATGAATGACCAAACTGATCATGAGTCCTTGCTGTATCTTGAGCTTCAAACGCAACTTCCTATTACTCCTGACTTCAATGCACACTTGATATTCTTGGACTATAACCTGCAGTGACTCAACAACCTGCATTGGTTCACCCTCATCCCCAATTGTTGCTGCAGTTAACGAACCGAGCTTCTGGACTTGCTCATTTGGATGATCCTGAGGTTTGACAGTTATTTCATCCTCTGGAAATCGACCTTGAGGTCTAACATCAGCATTCTGATTGATCTCCAGCGGAAAGTGCCTCCTCAAGTGACGCATTCTTTCATCCCTGTTTCGTTCAATCTCCTGCTGCTTGTGTTGAACGAACATTTCATTCCTCCTTCGATTCAGCTGATCATGTGATATCTCCACTGAACTCTGCAGTTTTGCAGTAAGAACTACTTGCGTGCATCTGGCTGGAGTGATTTTATCCTCATCTTGCATCAACACTTGAGTAGACTCACACTTCAACTTCGGCTTTGTCGACTTCTTTTTATCCAAAAAAATCTTTCAACGCTTCTTTTAGATGGTTCCTTTTCGTCTTACTCTTTGCTTTCTTTAACATTCCTTGGACAAGGAAATCGTATTCCCCTTCCAGATGCATGTCATATTATGCCTCAACGTCGTCAAGAGACTCTAACTCTAGCAAAGAGTCTTCATAAGGATTGTCTTGTTCAAACTCAGGTTCTTCAAGCTTGTTTTCATCAATTTCGGCATTGTCGTGGTTGAATTCGTCTCCAACAGCCACATGTGCCACTTTCTTTCTTTGCTCAACATTGAACTTTGGTTATCTAACACTATCTGCTAGCTCCGGAAACTCATTTGCATCAAGAACACTAGCATAATCACAACTGATGTTAACAACCGGTTGAGCTGAATATTGCCGTTTCTCCATTAGCTGCATACATTCTTGTCTCCATTCTTGAGATGCTCGTCTCCATTCTTCACATTCTGGCATAAATTTCTTAAAAAGCTCACCCAATTTTGATTGCAAAGAGCTCATATCAGCCATGTGTTACAAATCGAGAATCCTAGGCTTGAGTTTAAATTGGCACTTGGCGGGAAAATCAATTGGGGAATTAAAAATCTGTTAATTCTGCTAAAATGCTATTGCTGTTTTTCTGCATATCTGTTGCTGCTGCGTGACTTGATGCTGCTGCACTGCTGGCTGCTGCTGTTCTGCTGTTTTGGCGCCAACAATAATAATACATTCAAGTATTAGTTAGTTGATTCTAGATGCTTCCTAGTGGGTAGTGAAATAAGTCCAAATACAATGTAATAGCTTGTTGTTTTGCTTATAAATAGTTCATTCAGCTGTAATTGAAATCATTCAATGGAAAGTAATCTGAAATATCAACCTCATTTGAGATTAAACTCTATTTTCTCATCCCCTTCCCTTCTTTCTCTCATCTAAACTCTAAACTCTACTTTCTCATCTTAATTTCAATTCTTTCTCATCTCATATTCTCAATCTATCCGCATTTTATATTAGTTTACGTTCGTGGTTCAAGCCCGAGCGTAACAATTGGTATCAGAGCCTCGTTCGGCTTCCGAATCAAGCTCATATCCGGAAAAAAAAAAAAACAAAATCTGATTAATTCATTAGTGTTGAAGTTGGGTGCTAAGCATAATTGATCTTGATGAAATGTCCATTCGATCTGTTGAGAGGAAGTAAAGTGATGCTATTTGATCCACATTACACTTGATCATCATCAACAGATCAGAAACCAGCTGGAATTGAGGATTAATCAGGTTCTACAATTCAGAAGTTGGCTTGAGGTAATTACTTTCTGAAGATTGAGTTCATATTCGATTCCATACTGCTCTTGTTGCTGAATTGTGATGAAATTGCATTGTTAAGCATAGACTTGGTAAGAATTCATCAGAATCTACGGTGATCTTTGAGAATTATATGTTAGCAAGTCGAGATTTGTTTAGGCAAAAATTTGTCAGCAGAGGCGAAAGTCTGACAGTGAATAGGAGGAGCGAAAGTGTTGAAATCCTACTTCGTTCGTTAAGATTGCTTGAGTGTTGTGTTGAGGACTTGATTTTGAGTTAGGATCAAGCCTAATTCAGAAGTGTGAGTCAAATTACTCGACCAAACATTCCTGTCAAGAGTCGCTCAAGTTTAGGGGTTGTTCGAAGTTCTGTTCGAAATTTATCAGTTAGGGTTTATACTCGTTGGCGATCGTGGAACCAATAGTAGGGGCATGTTTGTGCGATCAAAGGAGTACAACGCCATTAAGCAATCGATTGTTAAAAAATTGCGAAACAAGTTTACATTTGTGCGATTCTCGAATTTATACTCTGCAAACTGAGCTGATTCCTTTTGTTTTTCATTTGCAAATATGGCTGATGGAGAGAGAACTCATTCAGAAGCTGGCACAAATGTTACAATCAAACCTCCGTATTCCATTAACGATCAGTTCCGGAAATTATGTGTCATGGCTGAACAGATGAACGCTAAGTTTGATCAGCAACTTATCGAACTTAAGCAGCATAATATCGAACTCAGACACCAAACAGACAGCATTCAACAATTGTTGAGGAAGCTTTTGGGTAAGGATGTGAACAAGGAAGATCGGGTGCAAGAAATTGAGCCTTCTAGCCAGATAGTTCCACCTACGGAAGTGGTTCTACCGCAAGAGTTCGTTGTTGAGCAAAAAGAGGAAGTACAATCTGTTGTTGTTGAAGATGAACTCGACCATTACAATGCCAAAATTGAAGAACACAAGCTAGAAGAACCTGAGTTTGAACAAGATGTCTCTTATGAAGACTCTATGCGAGAGTTAGAGTCTATTGACAATGTTGAGGAACAATATGACGTGCATCTAGATTGGGAATATGATTCACATGTCCGAGGAATGATTAAGAAAGCAAAGAGTAAGTCGAAGAGAAATCGTCTAAGTGAAGCATTGGGAGATGTTGTGGGTAAAAAGCAGTTGTCCAAGCCAAAATTGAAGCGTTTGGTTGTGGCTCAACCTAGTATGCTTGATGATCAACAGGAGTTAACTCAAGAGGCTGCTCTTACCGATATGTATGCACGAATACAAGAATTAGTTGCAGCAGAATCTGAGACTCCAACGGGAAAACTTAACGCCAATATCATTGAAAACATTTCCACAGTTGTTGAGTATTGTCCCTTGGCAAGTCCCTCTTCAATAAGATGGAGGCATGTCTCAACATCACATTCCAGAAGTTGCTGTGCGACCTCATGAGCTTCCAAATGAGGAATATTTGAACAAGTCTTATGATCTCATGAAGGAAATGATGACATTGGCCATGCTTGTGACGGTTAATCTAACTGATGGTGTTAGTCCTCCAGATTCAATTCTAAAAGTTGATATGCATTTTCGGCATGCCGATCGGCAAGTTCGGAGTGAGTTATTCCTCTATGTGAGTAGAGTTATGACTTGTCCAAGTGCAAGTTCTTATGATAAGTTACCTCCTGATCTGGGAAAAGTCTCTCAAGACTATACGAAGCTAAGAGGAGTCGAATTCTTGTTGAAAAATTGCACTCGAGCTAAAATACATTATTACGAATCGCAACAGATTAGCACTACTGCATTACTGGTTTCTGCAGCGATTTTGGGGCATTTGGAAAGCAATCAAGAATATGTTAAGCATGTCATGAGTTGGTTTAATATATGGTTGTGTGAGCTATACAAATTTTGGATAAGATCCAAGATGAAACAATTTAGTATGTGTGTTGCTTCCATGATCAAGGGATACAGTTGTTGGAGCTGCTTTTTGGAATATTTTCAAGCTAAACTTGATATTTGGTTCTCTTGGATTGAGTTTGGAAGGCCTCCCGTGGTGTTAAAGGACTTCATATGCATTTTTATGTGGTTAATAACCTACCAAGTCCGTTGTGCAACATTACATAAGCTGAACTACCGAATGGTTGCTGCATGTTGAAACTTTCAGCAGCAAGGCTGGCTTTGGGGCTGTGTGAAGTGCAACAAAAAGAGTGGTGCGTGTTGTTGATATGTGGTTGATCAATACAGACCTCAGGTACCTGCTACATTACAAAGTCAGTGCATCGTTGGCTCATTACAGTTGCAATACGTTCAGTAGTTCAATGCATCAGTTCCTTCATGTTTGCACGAGTGAAGTGTCACTTAATACAAATCAGAGTATGCTTAAGTTCTTTCATGTTATGCTGATTCAGGTCCAGAACATTATTATCTTGAATGCTTTGCAAGATCTCTTGTGTTGGGATAATGGTTATGAACTCAGAGCAGGAGTAAGGCACTGTCAGCGTGCCGATCGGCAAGTTCGGCATGATCTATTTCTTTTCTTGAAAGGAGTTTTGATTAATAGGGTCTCTATCATGAAGCTATGCTATTGGGAGGATATTTGTGAATTGTTCATCAAGTTGTATTACAGTAACAAGCTCTCATCAGCTGTTTTTTCCCAGTCCAGCTGCAAGTTTAATGCAATCTCAGAAGTTCTTGGAGTTCATCACCATCAACTTCAATTTCTACCTCTACATCAAGAAGTGATTTCAAGTCTCATTCTCTTCATTCTTGAGGACAAGAATGTTTTCAAGGGGAAGGGAATGTTACAAATCGAGAATCCGAGGCTTGAGCTTAAATTGGCACTTGGCGGGAAAATCAATTGGGGAATTAAAAATCTGTTAATTCTATTAAAACGCTACTGCTGTTGCTCTGCATATCTGTTGCTGTTGTGTGACTTGATGCTACTGCATTGCTGGCTGCTGCTGTTCAGCTGTTTTGGCGCCAACAATAATAATACATTCAAGTACTAGTTAGTTGATTCTAGATGCTTCCTAGTGGGTAGTGAAATAAGTCCAAATACAATGTAATAGCTTGTTGTTTTGCTTATAAATAGTTCATTCAGCTGTAATTGAAATCATTCAATGAAAAGTAATCTAAAATATCAATCTCATTTGAGATTAAACTCTATTTTCTCATCCCCTTCCCTTCTTTCTCTCATCTAAACTCTAAACTCTACTTTCTCATCTTAATTTGAATTCTTTCTCATCTCATATTCTCAATCTATCCGCATTTTATATTAGTTTACGTTCGTGGTTCAAGCCCGAGCGTAACACCGTGTTTGCCATGAACAATAAAACTTTGTTCGAAATTCGCAGAAGTGTAACTTGTTTTGCAATTCTTCGACAATTGATTGCTTTATGAAGTTGTACACCTTCGTTCGCACAACAATCGGTTGCTATTGGTTCGACAATTGTCACTGATCAAGAATCTTAATATGCAGAGTCACGAACAAAACCCTAACTGCGAGCGTTCTCTGACAGCGAAGCTATCGTGAATAATTCAGACTAAGAATCTGAAATTGCTTCAATTTTTGCCTGTAATGATTATTTAACACACGATACACAATAATCTTCAAGAACAATAGCGGAATTCAACACCTTCGTTGCGATGCTCGTTGTCAGAATTTCGCCTCGTTGACAGATTTTCGCCTAAGTAATTTCTCCTCTCAACTCATATAATTCTCAGAATCAAACACAGATTCTGATGAGTCCTCACCACTTCTATGCTTAACAACACAATCCACAACAAACACGAATTTACATCGAATTGCAACTTGAAGCTCAGAAATCCATTACCTCAACCTCAGACACTGGATTGTAGAATCTGAGTGAAACTTCAATTCAACTGCTTACTGATCTTTTGATGATGATCCAGTGCAATGCGGATCAACTAGCTCAATTGTAACTTCTTCTTCCACAGATCAGATGGATATTTCATCAACATCAGTTATGCTTAGCACATAACGTCAGCAAATTTATTTTTCTTCTGAATTTTCAAGATCAATTTTGAAAATCACAAATCTGAATTTTGATCGGTTGAACTGAACTAAATTCAGTCCTGAATCTGAATTTTTTTTTAAAATCTTCTTTTGTTTACGCACTCGATTGGAACGAGGCTCTGATACCAATTGTTACGCTCGGGCTTGAACCTCGAACGTAAACTACTATAATTTTGGATAGATTGAGAATATGAGATGAGAAAGAAGGAAAATTAAGATGAGAAAGTAGAGTTTAGAGTTTAGATGAGAGAAAGAAGGGAAATTAGATGAGAAATAGAGAGAGTTAGATGAGAGAGAGAGAATATTGATCTCAATTGAGATAATTTGTTGATACTTTGATTGAATTATTCAGATTATTACATCAACTACTACTTATAGCAATTAGGACTAATTAATACATTGCATCAAGACAAATGGCTAACCAACTTAAGCTAGAAACTACTAGAAGCATCGAGAATACAACTAAGTAACATTTAAATCTGATTATTGACGCTAAAAGCCATCCTAACAGCAGAATTTAGTTCAGCAGCAGCAGCAACGCACACAGCAGCAGCATTTAACAGGATTTGAACTGAATTTTAACTACCAACTACAATTCCCGCCAACAAGCCAATTTAAATCCTTGCCTTGGATTCTCGGTTTATAACATTCTCTTCTCACCTTATCAATCTCTTTCACAAGGTTAGCTATCAATCTAGGTTTGGTAGTTAACAATTGGTATCAGAGCTGGTTCATGTTTTCAATTGCTTGAATTGAGCCAGCAAAATCAAGGAAACACAATCAAAGTATGGCTGATGGAGTTAGGACACGATCGGGAGCTGGAGGTGGCAATGTATCCTCAGCCGTTCAACCAGATGTGTCCTATGCAGCTGTTGCTGGTTCAAAAACTTCAAAGGAGTATGTTACGATTGATCAGATGAAGGAATGTATTACTAATTCACAAGTACAATCAAAAGAACGCAATCAAAAGAACGCATGTTCTCAAGATTACAGCAAGTGCAGTTGGAAAATCAGCAAAGAAATGATGATTGATAGTCGAAATTGGAGGATAGGCTGGAGAAATTGCAAGATCAGATCAAAAAGCAGGGAAAATCATCAGTTAATGCGATTCTTAAACCTACAAGTCAGCTCATTCCTCCAGCTGTGGTGGTCCAACTGCAAGTTCATCAAGACAGGAATGAGAGCTTGGATAGAAATCGTGGTAAATCTCCAATGTTACAAGCAGAAGTTGGACCTTCAGTTCATATCAGATCAGTTGATGATCGACCTTCCGTAGGTGAGGCTGCTGCAGGAGCTCATGATCGAAGTACAGAACCAGGCCATTCCAGATTGTTTGGCCAGAGTTCAGGGCTGCAATCCAGACCTCTTGATTCAGTTGCACACCACAGAAGCTCCACCGATGACTTAGAACAATAGAATAGGCCTCCTGATTTGCATCAACAGCAGAGATCATTGAGTATTGATGCTACATCTGGTGGTAGAAGCTACGCTCATAGACAGCCAAGGGTGCAAATCGAGCCGTTTGATGGAAAACAGCCCGAGTCTTGGTTGAGGAGGTGTGAACGGTATTTTCATTTCTATAACATCAATGAAGGTAAAAAAGTGGAGCTAGCAGCAGTGCATCTTCATGGAGACCATGAGGTATGGATTTATAGTGTATTGAAGAGCCCTTGTCTTTCTTGGGGTCAATTCGTGGGTGAGTTATGTGACAGATATGGTGAAGAGGACACAAGTGATGTGGTTGATAGCTTTAATAAAGTTTATCAAACCTCTTCCACGAAGGAATATATGATCAGATTTGAGAATTTGCGTGCTAACATGATAGCCATTAATCTAGATTCTACCGAGGCATACTATGTCTCATGCTTTATTAGTGGATTAAAGCCAAGAATTAAGAACTTGGTTAAGGCCATTGGGCCAAAGACACTCTCCAAAGCCTATAATAAGGCTAAATTAATTGAGGCTACACTTGTATCTTCAAGTGACAAAAGCAAATTCAAGAGCAGCAATTACAAAACTCATCAAAGAGACTCATCAAGCACCAAGGCTGGCCGTTCAGTGGACAAGAGATCTGCAAGGTTATGTTATAAATGTAACCAGCCATATCATCCCGGACATAGGTGCAATCTAATGTTTTTGATGTCTGCAAGAGGATCTCGTGTTGAAGCTGAATCTGAGGCTGATAGTTCAGGATCTGCAGACGACAGTTCTGAGCATGGTTCACATGATGAGCTATTTGAAGATGAGGTTGAGATTTCCATGAAAGCATTGGCTAGGAATGGAGCTCACAACACCATACGCATTGGTGGAAAGGCGGGTAAAACTTCTATTACCATTCTTGTGGATAGTGGAAGCACACATAACTTCGTTGATCCCAAATTGGTGAAAAAGGTGAAGCATGAAGTCATCAAAACTCACCCTTTAGCTGTGATGGTAGCTGATGGTAACTCAATTACTACTTAAAACAAGTGCCAAGCATTCCGTTGGTCTATGCAAGATCATCAATTCTCCTTTAACTTTAGAGTTCTTCCTTTAGGAGGATGTGATATGGTGCTTGGGGTAGATTGGATGAGGTCTTTTAATCCGATGCTATTTGATTTTGATAAAATTACTGTATCTTTGGAAGTTCATGGCACTAAGGTCACATTACAAGGGATTTCAGATCAAGCATAGTTGCGGCTGATCAATGGCAAGCACTTACATGGAGGATTCAAGAAGAATGCAATTCAATGGCTTGGGCAATTGTTCGTCTTTTCTCCTGCTGAACTGCAGCCAGACATTCAACTTGAAGTTCACACTTTGATTGAAGAGTTTGAGGATATTTTCGAGCAGCCAAAGAGCCTTCCTTCACAAAGAAGTGTAGATCATGCTATACCTCTTCGAGCTAACTCTGATCTAGTGAAGATCAGGCCTTACCGTTATGCTCATGCCCAAAAATAAGAGATTGAGAATCAAGTTGATGAGTTGCTTCAAATGAGCTTCATTAGACCAAGCCATAGTCCTTTTGCCTCACCCGTGATTCTTGTGAAGAAGAAGGATGGCATGGCTAGACTGTGCATCGATTATCACCAACTGAATTCTTTGATAGTGAAAGATAAGTTTCCTATTCCTATCATTGACGATTTGCTTGATGAGTTCTATGGAGCACATTTCTTCTCTAAGCTTGATTTGAGGTAGGGATATCATCAAATCAGAGTTCTTAAGCCGGATATATACAAGACTGCTTTTCAGACACACCATGGGCACTTTGAGTTCGTTGTTATGCCTTTTGGTTTAACAAATGCTCCGGCCGCATTCCAAGCTGTTATGAATGACATTTTCAAGCCTTACTTGAGGAGATCAGTGTTGGTTTTCTTCGATCATATATTGATATATAGTTCTTCCTATGAGGATCACCTCATTCATCTTAGAGAAGTGTTTGTAGTGATGCCGCAGCACAGATTTTTTGCTAAGCTGTCAAAATGTTCTTTTGCTCAGTCCAAACTTGAGTATTTGGGCCATGTCATCTCTCATGAAGGAGTCTCTACCGATCCTTCCAAGGTGCAAGCAATGCAAGAGTGGCCTATTCCTATGACCTTGAAGCAATTGAGAGGTTTATTGGGATTGACCGGTTATTATAGGAAGTTCATTGAAGGTTATGGGTCCATTGCAAAGCTCTTAACTGAGCTTCTAAAGATGGATGCATTCAAGTGGACCGAAAAGGCACAAACAGCTTTTGAAGCTCTCAAGTCTGCTATGTGTGTGGCTCCAGTATTAGCTATGCCAAACTTTGCCGAGGACTTCATCTTGGAGACAGAAGCAAGTGGGACTGGTTGTGGGGCTGTTCTTTCCCAACATGGAAGACCTATTGCTTATTTGAGTCAAGCACTTAGTCCAAAACATCAAGCCATGTCCACTTATGAAAAAGAATACTTGGCAATTCTCCTAGCAATTGAGAAATGGAGACATTACTTGGATGGTCATAGGTTCATCATTCGAATAGATCATCAAAGTTTTAAGCACCTCTTGGAGCAAAAGATAGTGACAAGAATTCAAAATAAGGGTTTAATGAAGTTGCTAGGCCTTGATTATGCAATCGAGTATAAAAGAGGAAAGGAAAACCTGGCGGCAGATGCTTTGTCAAGGAGGTTTGAGGACCACAAGCAGGGTTCTTGCGGTGCATTGTCTGTTGTTTTGCCATCTTGGATGGATGAAGTCTACAAATCTTCTGAAGGGGACTCCTTTGCTCTAGAGTGTGTGGCCGTAGCGTTGGTGAAAGATGCTGATATCATTGGCAGTAAGGCTGAAGTATCTGTGCAGAAGGGAATCATTCGGGTGCAAAACAAGCTGTACATTGGCTTCTCGACTGATTTGAGGGATCAGATTGTGAAGGCTTCACATGATTCAGCTTGGGGTGGACATTCCGGGGTTGAAGGTACTTATCAGAGAGTGAAGGCATACTTTAGTTGGCACGGTATGAAGAAGGCAGTTTCAGATTTTGTTAAGTCTTGTGAGGTTTGTCAACAAACCAAATTGGGAGATCATAGATACCAAGGACTCTTGCAGCCACTTCCCATTCTGGAGGGTGCTTGGATCAACATAAGCATGGATTTCATAGTAGGACTTCCCAAGTCTGATGGTAGGAAGGTCATTTGGGTAGTGGTGGATCGCTTTACCAAATGTAGTCACTTTATATCACTCATCGGGCCTGTTACAGCCGAGAGATTGGCCAAGAGCTTCTTGGACAACATATATAAGCTACATGGGTTGCCATAAACCACTATTTCTGATTGGGACAAGATCTTCACAAGCAATTTTTGGAGAGAGTTGTTCAAATTGTTGGGTACTACATTGGCACTTAGTTCATCCTATCATCCCCAAACGGATGGACAAACCGAGCGTGTCAACCAGTGTATTGAGCAGTACCTTTAGAGTATGGTTTTCTCACGGCCTCAAGAGTGGAATCAATGGCTCTCCTTAGCTGAATATTGGTTTAACACTCATGTTCATGCATCAATTGGCACTTCTCCATTCCATGCCTTATATGGGTATGCTCCTCCTTCCCCAATGATGTTGTAGCAGTAAGGGACTTCAGATTCTGCAGCAGGGGACTTGATTCAGCAGCGGAAGTAGATGTTGCAGGTTCTTAAGGATAATCTTCATCAACCTCGTACACGAATGAAATTTTATGCAAATAAAAAGAGGGTAGACAAAACTTATGAAGTTGGAGACATGGTCTACCTCAAATTACAACCTTATAGATAGCCTTCTTTGGCTGTCAGAAAGAATGTCAAGCTAAGTGCTCATTTCTTTGGCCCATACAAAATTTTGGAGAAGATCGGCAAAGTTTCTTACAAACTTGATTTACCTCCTCATTCATACATTCACCCGGTGTTCCATGTATCATTACTTAAAAAGCAGGTGGAAAAAGGCGTTAGAAGCTCACGGTCTCCACCAGAAGTGGGAGCAAATGGTGCGTTGCTGCTTGGACCGGTAGCTGACAAGAGGCAGAAGATGATTACAGGAGCTACGGGAGCTTTCCAGCAGAGCATCGTGCGGTGGCTGAACTTAGACCAGCGTGTGGTCACATGGGAGAATCCTACATTTTTGAAGAGTCAATTTCCAAGTTTTTCTCCTTGCGGACAAGGAGCTTCTCAAGGGGGAGGGAATGTTATGAATCCTTTAGTCTTTTGGTTGCAATTGATCTTGAATTGCTTGTAATGTTTTAGTTTGCTTTGGCATTGTTTTTGGAAGTTAGTTGGCAGGCTTTGTTTGGGCGCCAAGTCAGTTAGGGACCCTTTGAGTCAAATCTGGCGGCTAGGTGTTTTGGTGCCACAAGTGGTTATATTCGGTTATTGCTTGGTGTCTTGGTATAAATAAGCTCAAGTCATGTAAATTGATCATTCAATGAATATAATTCAGATTTCCTTTTGGATAATCTCTCTCTACTTCTCATCTATTTCTCTAATTTCTCATCCCTTTCAATTCTCTTCTCACCTTATCCATCTCTTTCATAAGGTTAGCTATCAATCTAGGTTTGGTAGTTAACAAACGGTTTGGGACCTATTTTACTTATTTTAAATTTGGGTATCCCTAATTTAGCTAGACACCCCCACACTTTGAGGTATTTCAAGTTAGGCACGCAGCCCTTCCACAGCTCGTAAGGAGTTTTATCTAACCTTTTATGTGGAACCCTATTAAGTACGTGGCAAGCAAATAACACGGTTTTGCCCCACAAGCTTAAGAGTAAACCTGAGCTAGTTAACATAGTATTCATCATGTCTTTAGGGGTTCTATTCTCCCTATCAGCTATACCATTTTGGTGAATCGTGTACGGTGCTGAGACCTCATGAATTATGCTAAGTTCTTCACAATTTTTCTTGAACAAGGTGGTATCATACTCACCTCCTCCATCAGATCTAATCATTTTGATCCAATGATCTAATTGTCTTTCAGCCTCAGATTTATATTTAAGAAACATTTACTGAGCCTCGTCTTTTGTACTTAAGTGATACACCTTAGTGAATCTCGAGTGGTCATCCGAAAAGGTGATGTAATATCTTTTACCATCTTTACTTATGGTGAGCAAGGTTGAAGTTCTTTCAACTGATTTTTTGAATGACTTCTTAGAATGTTTGCCTTTGACCCATATTTTACTTTTATCAAGTTCAATTTTATCCAGTCAGGAATTAAACTCATTGTTTAAGTTAACCGAATTATAATTTATATGTCCAAGCCTAGCATGCCATAATTCTAATGATTCAACAATATAAGTAGAACTCAAGCATGATTTATTCATATCATTGAACAAATCAAGTACAAAAATACCACCATTATAGAATCCTTTCCCAATAAAGTTGGAATTTTTAGTTAGGATTAACTTGTTGGATTCAAAAGTTAACTTAAAGCCAACTTTGTTCAATAATGCTCCAGAGACTAAATTCATATGCAGATCAGAAACATGCATCTTGTTTTTCAAACATAGAGATTTTCCAGAGTTGAGCTTGAGAAGGACCTTTCCCAAGCTATGGCCAGGGATTGAACTGAAATTGCCCATGTACACCTTCTCGGCATTATTGGCTTTCTCATACTCATAGAACAAGTCCTTATTGGTGAAGATGTGCCTCATGGAACTAGTATCTACGGCCCACTCCATCGTGTTCCCAATCATATTCACCTCGGAGATCATGGCAACAAACACATCTCCTTCCTTGATGAGATTAGCCCGGGGCCTATGTTTTATATGCTTTCCTGGTCCGAATCCCTTTCTGTAGTTCCTTGAAGTGTGGCCACTCTTGCCATTAGTCCATCATGTTCTTTTGGTCCTCTTTTAGCCATCACTAGCATTGTTCATTGGCCTCTTTCCTCGAGATTGACTTTGCTTATTGCTAGAGCCTTCCTCTTGAGCATTACCCTTGATCCAAGGTTTCATGAACTTTCCTTTCTTTCCTGCGTTTCATCATTCAACAATGTTATCTGCCAAAGAGGAGTACTCACAGGACTTCCCCTTATCTTGTTTGCGGTTCTAATTGTTCAAGTTAATATAAGAGATCAATTCCTGCAACATAATGTCCTTCTTTTTGTGTTTTAAAGACGCTTTTTAATATTACCAGGAGAGAGGCAGTTTGCCAATTTGGCAGTTAGCTTGAAATGTTTCACAAAACTTCATGCCCTCATTCAATATATTAGTGCATAAAGTTTCTGTCACGATCTTGGATGCGTGACTTAAGATTCAAGGATCGGGGTGATCCAAGAATTTGGTTGATAAGGAGTTTAGAGTTAAGATGAGAGAAAGAAGGTGAAATTTAGATGAGAAGTAGAGAGAATTAAAGACGGGAAAGAGACGTGTTCATTTCATATTTGTTTGGATACCAATTACAAGTATATGTCTCCCTTTTTAAGTTACTTACAACAATTCAAATGAATTAGGCGGGAAATAACCGCCATAAGTAAAAAGGCGGGAAGGGGAAGGGAGGAGCGTGTTGCTTGTAACCGCTTCTTGATGTTCTAGATTCTTCTAATACATTTCTTTTATTTTTATTGGCTAATTAATTGAATTAATACCCAATTTATATTTATTAATACCGGGTGTTAGTTCAATTAAGAATGGGCCATTACAAGTACTAACGGGCCGGGCCTAAGGCAGTGTCATGACATCCTTAGGCAGCGAATCGGGCTAAGCCTTGACAAACCTCTGGCAGCGAACCGGGCTGAGCCTTGACAGTCCGCTGGGCCGGACCTTAACAAACCTCTGGCGCGAACTTGAGCGGACCCAGACACGAGCTGGGGCAGACCCGTGACAGTGCCTTCCCCATGAAACAAACCTTGTCCTCAAGGATTAAAGAGGGGAAACTGCCTGCGTAGGAAGGCCCAATCTTCCCATGTCTCCTGTGCCAAGTTTTTCCATTTGATCAGCACCTGTGCAACTCTCTTCTTGTCTCTTGTCACAGTCCGGTGTTGGAGCACCTCCTGAGGCATGACTTCAGGATCCCCGTCTGAGTCACATTGTGGAAGCTCATTACTGCTTTGAACCCGTTGCCCAATCTTCCTTTTGAGCCTCGATATGTGGAAAACTGGGTGAATTTTGGCCCCTTCTGGTAGGTCTAGTTTGTAAGCAACAAACCCAATCTTGGCTAAGATTGGATAAGGACCGTAGTAGCGAGCTGCCAGTTTCAAGTTCCTTTTTAAGGCCACGAATGTCTGACGGTAAGGCTGCAGCTTGAGGTAGACTAAGTCCCCTGCTTCAAATGTGCGCTCGGTCATTTTTAGATCTGCCATCTGCTCATAACGATGCTAGGCTGCCTTCAGATTTTCCTTAAGAATGTTGATCATATGACCCCGTTCTGTGACAAAGTCCTCCACATCAGGAGAAGTAGAGTGACAGGTAACATCACAAGCTAGGAGGCGTGGTTCATAACCATACAGGGCCTTTAATGGCGCGGTCTTCAGCGAGGAGTGATAGTTGGTGTTATACCAAAATTCCGCTAAAGGCATCCATTGGGCCCATAGCTTGGGCTAGAGGAGGGCCATGGCACGGAGATAATTTTCTAGGCATTGATTGACTCTCTCGGTCTGCCCATCAAATTGGGGGTGATAAGAGCTGCTCATGAGTAAATTCACCCCAGCAAGACGCATAAGTTCCTTCCAGAATAGACTTAGAAAGGAGGAATCCCTATCTGAGACTATGTCCTTTGGCAACCCGTGCAAACGGTATACGTGATCCAGGAAGAGTTGAGCCACTCTTGCTGCTGTATAAGGATGTGCCAAGGTCAAAAAATGGGCATACTTGGTGAAGCGGTCCACCACAACCATGATCACGTCCTTTCCTTGAGATCGAGGCAGGCCTTCAATGAAATCCAGGCTGATGCTGGACCAGGCCTGGTCTGGAACCGACAGGGACTGGAGTAGGCCTGGGTAGGGCACATGTTCCCCTTTTGTACGTTGGCATATGTCACAGCTGCGCACCCATTCCTTGACACTGTCTCTGAGCTTTGGCCAGTAAAACATGCTCTTGACTCTCATCAACGTGCCTGTTTCTCCTGCATGTCCTCCAACTGGTGAATCATGGAGGGCAAGCAAGACTTTGTCTCTTACGGATGCACTTTCACCCACATAGATGCATCCCTTGTAACGGATGATCCCCTTTTCAAGGGAGAACGGAGGTTGGCCCTTAGGGTCAAGGGTCAGTTGAGCAAGGAGCTGGGAAGCTTGGACGTCATCTATATAACTATCGCTAACCTCCCTCACCCAAGTCGGGGTGCCAAGGGTTAGCTGGGCCAGCGTGCCCTGGTCCAGTCCTTCACTGCTCCTTGACAAGGCATCTGCGGCACGGTTCTCGGCCCCTTTACGGTACTGAATGCCATAGCTGAGGCCCATAAGCTTGGAGACTCCCTTTTGTTGAAGTCTGGTGCTGATGCGCTGGTCCAAGAGGTGGCGCAAGCTGGAGTGGTCTGTCTTGATGATGAAATGGCTGTCGAGGAGGTAATGCCTTCATTTTTGGACCGCCATGATCACGGCCATGAGCTCCTTCTCATAAACAGATAGGCCCAAGTGGCGCGGACTGAGGGCCTGGCTAAGATAAGCCAAGGGCCTCCCTTTTTGAGTCAAGACGGCCCCAATGCCAACGTCACAAGCGTCTGTTTCCAGGACAAAAGGCTCGTTGAAGTCAGGGAGGGCCAGCACGGGCGCTGCCATCATGGTGACTTTAAGGGACTCAAAGGCCTCCTGAGCGGTCACGTTCCAAAGGAAGGATCCTTTCTTGAGGAGGCTTGTCAAGGGTTTGCTCAACGTTCCATAACCCTTGATGAACTTACGGTAATATCCGGTGAGGCCAAGGAACCCACGGAGGCTTTTGACGCTTGTAGGTACGGGCCAATCTCTCATGGCTTCAACCTTGGCCATGTCAGTGGCCACCCCCTCTTGTGAGATAATATGGCCCAAGTACTCAACATGGTCATGTCCGAACGTGCATTTGCTGCGTTTGGCGTACAGCTTATGGGCACGGAGCGTGTCCAAGACCAATGCTAAGTGTTGTAAGTGTGTGCCCATCCCCGGGCTGTAAATCCAAATGTCATCAAAGAAGACCAAGATGAACTTCCTCAAGAATGGGGCAAAAACCTCATTCATTAGTGCTTGGAATGTGGCAGGGGCATTGGTCAGACCAAAGGGCATGACCCGGAACTCATAGTGTCCCTGGTGCGTACGGAAGGCTGTTTTGTGGCGGTCCTCATTTCTGACTCGAATCTGATGATAACCGGCCCGGAGGTCTATTTTTGAGAAAACTGCTAACCCTTGGAGTTCGTCCAAGAGATCATCAATGACCAAAATGGGGAACTTGTCTTTGACAGTAATCTGGTTGAGCTGGCGGTAATCAATGCAGAATCGGTAGGTGCCATCCTTCTTTTTGACTAAGAGGACGGGTGAAGCGAACAGACTTCTGCTTGGCTGTATGATGGAAGTTGTGAGCGTCTCTTTAACTTGCTTCTCGATCTCATCCTTTTGGTGATGAGGATACCGGTAGGGCCTGATGTTAACAGGTTTGGCCCCTGGTATGGTAGGAATGTTGTGGTCATGAGTCCGAGGTGGAGGCAGCCCCTTTGGGATGTCAAACACATCTTCATATTGGTTCAACAGATGTGCTAAGTCTGGTTGTAACTTAGCTTCAGGCATTTCCACTACTCCGGTGGCCATGAAGAGATGGCCTATCACGCAGCTGGCCCGTTTCTTCAAGAACCGTATAATGCCACTCTCGGATATGGAATGTAATGTTGCTTGCTCAGCCATGCCTTGCAACCGGACCGTCTTCCCCTCCTTGTAGCAAGAGAAGTGGAGGTTGGCGAAGTAAATGGTTACCGGGCCATATTGTTGTAACCAATCCACTCCCAAAACTGTGTCACTCCCACGTAGCTCAAGAACCCGTAGGTCGTCAGTGAAGGTAGTGCCTTGAACTTTCCATTTGACACCCGTGCATTTCTGATAGCTCATGAGGCTCTCCCCATTAGCTATGGTGACTGTCATGACAAGCGTTGGCACGGTCTCCAGCTTATGTTCACGGACCACAGCAGCGTCTAGAAAGCTATTGGTGCTTCCACTATCAACAAGGACAGTAACGGTCCTCTTCTTGATGGACCCACTCAAGCGCATGGTATTATGAGTTATGCGCCCAGAGAGGGCGTTAAGGGAGATTTCCATCACCCCTATGTCGTCTTCTTGAGCCTCCTCTTCTTCTTGCACCTCTTCGTCTTCTTTTTGCTCTTCCTCAACCTCCTCTTGCCCGTCCATACTTTGGAGCTGTTTGGACTTACAAATGTGTCCAGGAAAGTATCGGTCCCGGCACTTGTAACATTGTCCAGGTTCTCGCCTTGGAGCACTGGAGCCAGTGGAAGGTGCCGAACCTGACCGTGCCCCATTGGGCTTTGTCACGGACTCGTACGAGGACGCTGGGCCGTGGAAAGACACCGGCGGTCCCGTGCGTGCACTGGACACTGTCTTGACATGGAATCCAGGACTGGTGACACCCGTTCCAGTCCCTCTGGTGCCACGGATCTCAGCGATAGCCACGTCTTGAAGCTTGGCTTGTTCAAATGCCAAACTTAAGTCCTTTGGCCTGGCTGCTTTGACTGAAGCTCTGAGGACCTGCTTGAGGCCGCTTATAAAACTGGAAACGAAGTAATCTTCCATTAAGGTCGGATGATAAATCAACATCCAACTCTTGAGTTCTTCGAAATGTATGATATAGTCCTCCACCATGTTGATTTGAACAATCTTGCTGAATTCCTCCACAATATCTTGAAGGGACCGATCTCCGAATCTCTTGCAAAGCTCGTCCACGAAGAACTGCCACGTAATTACTAGATTCTTGAGCTCTAAGGCCTGGTACCAAGCCTCCCCATGATCGAGCAGGTGGTTTGAGGCGAACTCCACCCACTCCTCCGATGGTACTTGATACCAACGGTAGTACTTAAGCAACCTCCTGATCCATCCTCTTGGATTAGATCCATCAAAGCGGGGCGGATCAAGTTCGGCAGTGTGGTGTGAGCTCCAGGTGCGGTGACTGCCGTTATTCCCACTGTTTTCTCCTTCATCACCCATACGTGAGGGAGCTTGCTCATGTCTGATCTCCGGTGGTGGTGGCGGTGGAGGAATCAAGCCACTTCCTCCAATTGGAACATAATTGCCGGACCCTCCAGCGGTAGCGTGAGCTGTTGCAGTCGGTAATGTGACTTCCGGTCGTTTTTCTTGGCTAATTGCGAATCTCTGTATTGTAGTGTTCAAGGTCTCCATTGTGATCCTTAGATTCTCGGTAACTTGAGCTTGAGAAAGTATGGAGGTTTTGAGCTCGTTGCTAATTTGAATTTGATTTTCAGAAATTCGTTCCAGCTTCTCTAAGCGCCGTTCAACCGATTCAAATCTTTGTTGAACTTGCGAATCAATCGTTTCCTCCGATGTAGACATTGTTGCAGCGGATCGTGTACTTCTTGTAATGGCCAGTTTGATGATCGGAAGATGGCTTTGATACCACCTTGTCACGATCTTGGATGCGTGACTTAAGATTCAAGGATCGGGGTGATCCAAGAATTTGGTTGATAAGAAGTTTAGAGTTAAGATGAGAGAAAGAAGGTGAAATTTAGATGAGAAGTAGAGAGAATTAAAGACGGGAAAGAGAAGTGTCCATTTCATATTTGTTTGGATAACAATTACAAGTATATGTCTCCCTATTTAAGCTACTTACAACAATTCAAATGAATTAGGTGGGAAATAACCGCCACAAGTAAAAAGGCGGGAAGGGGAAGGGAGGAGCGTGTTGCTTGTAACCGCTTCTTGATGTTCTAGATTCTTCTAATACATTTCCTTTATTTTAATTGGCTAATTAATTGAATTAATACCCAATTTATATTTATTAATACCGGGTGTTAGTTCAATTAAGAATGGGCCATTACAAGTACTAACGGGCCGGGCCTAAGGCAGTGCCATGACATCCTCAGGCAGCGAACCGGGCTGAGCCTTGACAAACCTCCGGCAGCGAACCGGGCTGAGCCTTGACAGTCCGCTGGGCCGGACCTTAACAAACCTCTGGCGCGAACTTGAGCGGACCCAGACACGAGCTGGGGCAGACCCGTGACAGTTTCATATTCATGGATTTTGTCAAGAATAGGTTTTTCATCAACCATGGTAAAAGCTAACACCTACTGCAAACATACTTTTTAGCCGCATTATTATTTAATCCATATTTGTTTAACGACACTTCCCATAACTTTTTGGCGGTTTTCATATTAATGTAAATTTGATAAAGAGATGCTTTCATGTAATGGAGAACCATTCCTTTCAAATATGGTTATCTTTCTCAAATTCCTTATTGGACTTCGGTGGGGCTCTATCATTATAAGAAGCATAATGAACTTCCATTTGGCCCCGGAAGAACTCCATCTTATTAGCCTACATCTTGAAGTTCTTCCCATCCAAGGACTCAGATTTGGACATTTCAAGAATAATAAAGCCCACCAAAGTCATATTGTGATTTCTCATTTTTAATAAATGACTTTGATTGTTGAAGAACTAAGGTAATGAGTGATCAAAATAGAACTTTGTTACAATCAAATTGATCTCGAGATACAAAACAACGACTGAAATGACTTCAAATTAAATAACAGAAGAGTAAGAATTGACCAAAGAAACTGCCTTACTGTGGAGAATCCATTGCCCTATCGTATACGCTCCCACAAAGGTACAATGGGATGAATGACACTCCGACCTTAGGGTTAACTCACCACCTACCTTAGCAGTGTACTATGGGGAGATAGAATAGAGTAGGGCCCAACTTGCTCAAAAAAAAAAAAAAAAAAAAGGAGAGGAGAGAATGAATTTTTGAGAGAGAAAGAAAGCTGTGAAGAAGAAGTATTTTCTGTAATTTCAGTGTATTTCTTGTGTTTTTAACAAAACCCTAAGTGATGGTATTTATAGAGGAAAATCCTTGTATGTTAAGGAAAGGATCATGGCTAATAATCCACCTCAAATAAGGAAAGTGGCGGATATAGGAGTGCCTTAAATCCCGGTTTCTGTTAGGGCGAAAAATAGTTATGGAAAGATGGTATTGTAGCTTCGAGCCTCAGGACTGGCCACACAGCAGCACCCTCAAGGTTAACTAAGATAGTTCGAACCAAAGGCCTCGAGCACAACCCAAAGACAAGAACTTACCTCGAGTTCTTCTACAGCAACTTAAACAAAAATAATGGTTGCAAAAAAAATAAAAGTCTGGGTTAGAAAAATATCACACCACGATGCGACGTGATGAGCCGGTCGGCTCAGCGCAGCCGCGCACGCGTGTGGTACACCAAGCCTACTCCATGCCGACAGGACTTTATCAAGTACAAGGGTAAAGGGATATATAAACATGGCTTCTTTTCCTTAGATTTCCTATATTTGATTGAGGTACTTTCACAACACATCAAAATTAAGCACACTTAGATCTCATGAATGATGCCATCGCTCCTCTCTTTATTGTATATAAAGTCTCTAATTAGGTTTTGTTGCTCTTTCACGCATAAAAGAGGATAACTAGCCTAAAATTTCCTAATTGCCCTACAAAATCTCCCAAATGCTGTCCCTGTTTATCATTGTCGTCCAAGTGCGAAATCTTAATTAGCCCATTTTTGGTCTTTTAGATTTAGGGTTAAAAATACATTAATAAAAAGTATCGAAATTTCAACCAAACTTTCTTAAATTTCAATGACGACTTTACCTAATCTTCGGTATCAGTTTCTTCTCTTCTTTTTCTTTGACCATCCAACGTGCTTTTTGGGTTCATTGGATGACTAATTTTCACTTCCAACCTAAAAATTATACATTAAATGAGAAACATAGAGAGTCAAATTAATAGTAAACTATGTTTAGAGGATGTTCATGGCTAAAGTTCTTGTCTTTTACTTTTGCCAGCGGTGAAAATGACACATGATCGTTGAATAACCAAAACATAATAAATTGATAATATCAGCATTGACAATGGGATCCATAAATAACTGTATTATTGGCTATCAATCCTCAAATAATAAAAAGGCAGGAGATGTGCTCAGAAGATAACTTAATAAGAATGAGTTGCTAAGGATTGTATACTCTGAAGCTTCACTTACATAGTCTAATAGAAAAATAGTGAAGTGAACTCACAATATGTCGTTCATGGAAGGAATTTGAGGACGTAGTTGCTCAGTTGTGGATATATTTAGCGGGTGTCCACATTGCCGTTCTAGTTAGAAGTTGTAAATTAATTTTGAAAATCTAGTATACTCCCCGGTATGTATTTACATCACCATAGACTGCTACAATGTTGATTGAGTTGGGATAGCAGTCTTTAACTCATTGTAAGAAAGTTTCAAATCTCTATTCACCAAAACTTGAGAAAACAATACGAGTATTAAACTATATAAGCCAATGTGTTTACTTAGGTCATCAAATTCTGATGGGATTTCTTCAACTAGTTCCTTGCCCGCGGTGCACGAGTCTGAATAGGGGTTTTTTTTGTCATAAAATTCATCTTGTTTTTGATGAGGTGTGCATAATCATGTTCACGACCTTTCAACATTTCGGTGCAAAGTTCAAGTATGGTTGATACATTTTCTACTTGTTGAGAAATTGTTTCCTAGAATATGCAACCATAGAATACTTTCCATACTTGGTCCATTAAGGCAAGTAAAAGATGGTTCAACCGAGTCATTTTTCGAAAGATTTGATATGAAAAATCACAGTTTGAAGAATTCTTGTCGGACCTTCCTTGTGTTTTGCTGATGCACTAGTTTCAAGCAGGCAAGCCATATGCATAATCCACTTTGGGAGGTAACTCATGGAGGGGTTATTGCCAATGCGACTAATGTTGTTCTATACTAATGTAACTAATTTTCCTTTGACTTTGAGGTGTTATTAGGGAGAGTGTATTAGAGAAGTAGGGATAAATCGAGGAAACACGAAGAAGGAAAATCTCATTTCTAGATGCTGTAATACTTCTTTTGTCAAATGATTAATGGTTCGATATATTATCTAGACTACCAAATCTAAGAAAGATGTTTCTTTCGTATAACTTTCTTTTGTATATTGGACAGGCACCCTAAACTATCTTTCCATTTTTTGAGTACGCCAGACGTTAGTTAATAATAATCGGCCTATCTATGCTGTATCTCAAATTTTTTTCTACTGATTAGTGATTATGACGATAATTGTGTTGAAAAATACCTTAATCCGGTTGTTGGAGCATGGCCGTGAGTGCTAAACCTAGCTCTGTCCTCACACGGCGAACGTTCTGCTCCTTTATGAAGGGTGACCAAGTCCCTACTCTATAAGGATCAACCACTTCATGGTCAAATGAGTGTAAACTAGTTAACTAAAGTACTTGCAATGAAGGGATTACGCCAAAACAACATTTTTTTAAGGAAGGTGGAAGGTCAGTATGTGCGGAATAACCACTGCTTTTTTTTGGAGTATATGGTATGTGATTTCTTCCTCGGTCATATCTCACGAATAGATGAGTAAGAGTTATGATGAGCACGAAGAAGGAGGTGTACTTGTGAAACATGGTACTCAAATATTGCCTGTGAGTAGTATTGTGACTACTCGACTATTACTAGTGACTAGGATTGTGGTCAGAAGGTAATCAGAGCTTAATGGCTTAACAATAACATCCTACATTTATCTTAGTTGGGTTATTTGCTCCTGAGGTTGCTATATTAAAAGATAATCAGGAAAACAAGAAAGTGTGGATTCCTCGAGTAGAGTAAGAGTGTGGTCTAATGTGATTATCGACTTGTGGCAGTCGTGATGCCCCTAATCATTGAAATCATTTCAAACTCTGAGCAGGGGGCGAAGCTCCCCAGCTACTAAAAAATTTTAACCTCGTGGCTGGCAATGAAGCCCGAGGTATGAAAAGATTTTCAACTCGGGGTCGGGGGTCAAAGCACCCTAGTTATGAAATGAACACTGACTAACGGTGGGCGGCGAAGTGCCAAAGCTATGAAATGACTTTGAACTTTTGGCAGGGGTGAAACCTCCCAGCTGTGAAATGATTTCCAACAACTAGTGTGGGTAGAAGCCCCCTAGTTATGACATTAACCATTAGTCAGATAAAATGACTCACAACTCAAGAAAACCATAAATGGTTGAGAAAACATAAGTCTATGTTGAAAAATATACGAGGATAATGAGCAATCATTATACAATATCAGGATAAACAAGGGTACTTGCATTATATTTAAGTGAGGAATTTATACTAGCCTTTCAAAAAATCCAATCTTTATATGAACCACTTTTATCACCATAATATTTAGTCTTAAGCTTTCACATATTTAAGCTTCTACTCAAAGTAATTAGACTTAAGTTATAAAACAATCCAAGTCTTGAAAAGCGTAAATCTCGAGCTTTAATGGGAAAGAGAATAAAACAATTGATATAACTAATTGAAGGCATGAATAAGATGATAAAAGACATTAAACAAGGTAATAGAAGGGAAAGAATTGACCGAAGAAATTGCCGCGCCTTGGAGAATTCACTACCCTACGTCGTTTATGCCGCCATGGAGGTATGATGGAATGGACGGCACTCTGACTCCTATGGTGAACACGACACCCGCCTCAGCTATGTACTCCGGAGAGATGGGTTGGAGTACGCCCCAACTTGCTCTGTAACTGAGCAGAGAATATTTTGATAGAGAAGAACTCCGTGAAGAAGAAGGAGATGTTTCGTATGTGAATTGTGTATTTTGCAAAACCCTAAGGCATGGTATTTATAGAGCAAATTCCTCTTAGATTAAGGAAAAGATCATGGAAAAGAATCCGCCTCAAAGAAGAAAGTGACGGATGTGGGAGAGCCTAAAAATCTAGTCAGTTATGGGAAAAATCATATAAAGAAAGAGTGGGAAAAAACGAGGTCAAAACGCTTACACAAGCTTGAGCTTATAGCCTCAAGCCTCGAGACTAGACTACGGACAAGTCTTCAAGGTAGCACCCTTGAGGTCAATTAATGAAGACACCTCGAGCTCGAGCCAAAGGCCTTGAGCATAACCCTGGACAAAGACTCATCTCGAGTTTGTGTATGACAACTTAAACAAAGACAATGGTCCTAAAATTAAAGTCCGAGTTAGAAAAGCCCACACTACACCACATCGGGATGCGATGGCCGACTTGGCAAGGTAGGACGTGCGGGCGTGTTGTTCACAAAACCCATTCTAGACTCCACAATATTTTACCAAGTACAATAACATGAGGGGTACAAAAATTACACTCTCCTTCTCTAGATTTTCTATGTGAGATTAGGGCAAAAACACAAGACTCTAAAATTGAAGCACACTACCCCTAAAATCCAACAATTTCTCACATGGTTTAACTTTGAGAAGGAAGGAAATAAAGAATGTTACAGAGCAGTGAGACCCACACTTAACGGTACTATTGTTTTCTGGACTTGAAACACCACTTAGTGACTAAGCATGTCCCTCAACCATCCATTGGTGAATAAGGTCTTGAACCATGAGCAATAATTGCAAAGACATACCTAACCCCTTCATGTGGTTCTCGAGGCTAAAACACACTCCGCGGTTAGGATATATGAGGTCCCTCAAAAATAATTAGAAACCTAATATCAGAACTACTTTAGAGAGTAAGCCCATACTCTCGACATGCGGACTTTTTGCCCCCATACTGCCATAGGTATCCATCATTTGTGCTGCCCCGCACCATCAGAAAAGGTTATGGACATCATTAAGAGCCAATGGCTCATCGTCACATCATGGGCAGTAGTAGTGTGTCCATTAAGTGTGCTGCCCCACACCGTCACAAAGGGCTATAGACAACATTAAAAGCATTAAGCTCAACCTCCATCATGGCAGATTCGATGGATCCTAAAGCCACTCATCTTTGACTTCATTTGAACCATTGATCATCGAGATTAACTCCCGAGAAGAGTATCGACTAAGATTAGGACACACATAGGGGCTTTTTACCCATTGCCTCTGTGTTTCATGTCTCGCCTTCTTAAAAGGCCCTTAGACATGTTCTTGCTCTAACAGGATGCGCTCTTGCCTTCTCAAAATATCTTTTAATTAAAGGATCTTTCAAATAGTCTCACTCTTTAGCAGGCTTGAGTGAGATCACATGTCTTTCGACACCATGGTAGCAACATGCCCTTAGCTTGCAAACCCATTAGGTGTGAGTGCCCACACCGTCCTTCACAGACTATAGGCAGGTTAGCATCAAGCTCAACCCTCATAATTGGCATTACAACACTGATCATAAAGAAAGTGATATTTTGGTTGGCCATTGCACGCATCAATCACAAGTTACTTTTACCGTCACATTGAGGCATCTATGAGTTGTTAAACAGCCATCGACATATCCTGCCAACTTCAACAACATTGATCATAAAAAATAGTGGAACACATATCATATCAATAAATCACATCTCCATCTCAAGTATGAACACAGTATACACACAGTTGGCAAAACAAATTTATACTGCAAAATATTAGTTTCACACATCATCACAACAGTGAAATATTAGAATATCAACTCAACTAGACTACCACCAGTTGGTTTACATAAGACCATAATCCACAAAGTTCCATTTATTATTCAAATTAAGGCAATCCACTCATCATCAAGGTTCTCGAGCCAAGTGCTAGTATCATCAAACTATCCGCACTAACTTTAGACAAGCATCACAATAATATTTCCAGCATAACCCATGCACATAAGTCAGTAAGAACTAGCGAACATCAATGGAACCACAATGATCATAAGAGGTTATGGTCAGTCAATATACCACATAGCCTCTTGGGTGCTCAACAAGACCCCACAATGGAATGTCTCACACTACATTCCTTAGCCATTTAAATTTTCTACCTGCTAACTTAGACTCTCAGGTCAATTCAACAGTACATGTTTGAGTGGGGAATCCTATAATATGGCAACACTAACAAGGCTAAACACATAGCCATTAGTAGAGTGGTTCTCATCAATAATAAAGACCCAATTGGTATCAAAATATCCCTTTAACACAATAAGGAGTCTACTTCAATGTAAAACCCAATCCATTATACTTAACTACTGCCTTAACTAGTTGATTAAAGCACTTCAAAACTCATCATTTGGATCAAGGTATATAGATTAGATCTACCAACAATAGGATGAGTGTTGTTCATTAAAGCATATCATTGTTTAACATCTTAGCGTATTCGGCTTGTGACAATATTACTTTTTCTCCTTTTTCAAGTGAACACTTGGGTTATGTAGAGTGTCATCCAGGTGAGCAAACCCTCTAAGAAACCCCTTACGTATTCTAGTGATTTTCACACCAAATATCACAGTTCCCTCACATAGGTCTTTCATATCAAACGTGAACCTAAGAGGTCTAAATGTTCACAATTGTACTACAATTAAGTATATTATTAACATGATTATTCACACATTCAAAACGTCACCACAAAAAAAATTCATATGTGACTAAGGACAATCAAATTGTGACACCACTATTTAAGGGTTTGATAATGATCACACAAGGAGTTTCAAACATATAAGCTTTATTTCCAATTTGGGAAGCTTAGAACCCTTTGGATTGTTCCATAAAAGTTTCTTCCTTAATATCATAATTTAGTTTTTTGATTTTTGTATCAACCCCTAGGAAGGCTTGCTAATACGTAATTTGAATATGATTCCTTATCAATGAACTCTTTCAAAGACATTGCATTTATGTTTTCATAACCTCATCGAGGTTTTTAGAATTTTCCTCTATCATGCAAGCACTAATAATACTATCACCCCCACCCAAAGTGCTCAATTAAAAGCCAAGACATAAGTAGGAAAACTTGTTTTGGCTAGACAACCCCGCATTTAAATACAGTGGGAAATTAGGATCATGTTTCCTATACAGTTCTTATATAGTTTCATCTAACCTTTACATGGAGCCCTTTAAAAGAGTAGCATTCACAATAAGGCTTCCCCACAACCTTGAGGGTAGCCCAAGCTAAAAGATATCATGTCCTCAAACATTTATTTTCCTTACAATTTCTCTTGAGGAAGGTGATGTTATATTCACCACTTTTGTTAGACCTAATCCCTTTGATTTGTGGTATGTACTTTTCAACTTTCGCTTTATATTTGAGGGATTTCTTGATAGCCTGATCATTGAATTTCAAAAGATATACTTTTAGAATAATCTCGATTAGTCATATCCAAGCGAAAGACATAAGACCCTTTTACCATCTATACTCATTGTGTCCTTAAAGGGCATTCAAGGGGGCTATTAGTTTTTTCAATTAAGGTCGAGTTCTCTCATTCAAGCCCAGCTAGCCATAAATTTGACCACTTGTCAATACTACTAGAGGTTCAAGCTGTTTTATTCATTTTACCACAAGTTAATATAAAGAATGCCTGTTCATTCACAAATCAAATACCATTTATTAGATCATTGTTTCACCCTTCAAACATTTTATTATCTAGAAGTGCAAAATAGACTCCATATTTCTTTAGGAAGGATATTATGTAGTCTAACCACGTACTATAATTTTTTATTTTTTTTATTTCATCTTAAAGGATCTAGATTTCAACATATTAGGGCCAACAAAATTAACATTAATTTTGATATGATTACTCATTACACATAAACGACTTAGATTGTTGGAAAAATATGGGAATAATGAGAAATCATTATACAATATCAGGGTAAACAGGAGAACTTAAATTGAATTTAAGGGAGGAATTGATACTGACCATTTGAAAGATCTAATCTTGATATGAATCACTTTTGTCACCATAATATTCAGTCTTAAGCTTTCACATATTTAAACTTATACTCAAAGTAATTAGACTTAAGATGAATAAAATGATCCCAGGCTTGAGAAGCATAAATCTCAAGCTTTAATGGGTAAGATAGCAAACCAATTGATATAATGAAATGAAGGCATGAATAAGAAGAATAAAACGACTTTAATCAAGTTAACAGAAAGGAAAGAATTAACCAAAGAAATTGTCGTGCCATGGAGAATCCTCTACCCTCAGTCATTTATCCCCCCATAGAGGTACAAAAGGATGACTGGCACTCCGACCCCAAGGGTTAACACGACACCCACCTCAGCAGTGTACTCCTGGGAGATGGGTTGGAGTACGCCAGTAACAGCGGAGAGAATATTTTGAGAGAGAAGAAACATCATGAAGAAAAGGGGATGCTTCGTATGTCAATTATGTATTTCGCAAAACCCTAAGGCACAATATTTATAGGGCAAATTCTATCTGGGTTAAGGAAAAGATCATGGCAAAAAATCCTCCTCAAATAAGGAAAGTGGTGGACATGGGAGAGCCTGAAAATCTAGTCAGTTATTGGAAAATCAGTTATAGAAAGAGCGAGAAAAGGTCAAAGCACATAGTCAAACTTGAGCTTGTAGCCTTGAGCCTTGAAACTGGACTATCAACAACTCTTCAAGGAAGCACCCTCAAGGTCAATTAAAGAAGACACCTCCAACTCAAGCCAAAGGCCTCGAACACAACCCAGGACAAAGACTCACCTTGAGTTTGTGTATGACAAATTAAACAAAGGGAATAGTTGTAAAAATAAAGTATAGGTTAGAAAAAGTCCACACCAAACCATGACGCGATGGCCGGCTAGGTGAAGTAGAGCGAGCGCACAAGCGTGAGATTCACAAAACCCACTCTAGACCCCACAATATTTTACCAAGGGAGTATATAAGCTACACTCTCCTCTTCTAGATTTTCTATGTGGGAATGGAGCAAAAACACAAGAGTCCAAAATTTAAGCACAATACCCCACAAAATTCAACAATCTATCTTAAAGGGTCACAACTTTTAATTTGCAAAGAGTTACTGGCAATGTTACATATCATAACAAAGTTTTCAAATAGTGGTATGCACCTCTTACTTCTTCGTTGCTTGATGCAGCCATTGTTTTTCAATATGACGCATGTAGATGCATATTTAGGCCACTTTTATGTTTTGCGTGTTTTATGCTTTGGGTCTTTAAAGCTCTGCAGCTAAAAAGTTGGCACATAGATGCTTGTTTATATAATTAGTATTTAGATGCTTGTCTAGATAATTAGTATTCCCCTTTTTTTAATTTTGTATGATTTACATTGGTACTCGCCTCTCTTGAATTTTTAAGTCGCTAGGTGAAAATTTATAAGCAAACATACAGAAAATAGCTACCCGCCAAAGGTGAGCACTGTCCTCGTAGCCTTTGACAAGCACAGGTTATATCTTAGTTGGTGGTCATGAAACTTGTTTAAGCTAGTAAGCATTTTATTGTTCTTATAAAGGATGTTGTGCAGCAAATAAGTGAGTAAGCATGCTAATGTTGGCAACTAGAGTAGGTGAAGTTATTGGCGATCAAGGTCAATGGCGTATAAGGTCAGTAGAGCTGACTGGGAAGTAAGCTTGGTAAAGATTGGCGAGTAAAGTGGTGATGGAAATGGGCGAGTAGGACCGGTAATGTAGTGGGTGACCAAGGTTAGTGACAGTTCTTGGCGGGTAAGAGGATGATGACGATCTAACGAGTAACGCCGGTGAAGCTTGGCGCATTTATGATTCGGTAGCTGGCGAGTTGTTGAGTTTCCCAGGTGAGGTTGTTGAGTTACCAAGAGGTGGTCTAATGAGTTGCCTAGATTGGTTGTGGTTGGTGAGTCAACATGAAGCAGGTCGGCGAGTTGGCCAGGAGGTGAAGTTTGCGAGTTGAGGCCACAAAGGTGGCCAACGAGTAGATTGGTAGTACTCGATAAGTAGCTTAGATGTGACTGACAGCAGCCTAAATGTGACACCCGAAATGGTTGGGATTGTTTTTAGGTTGGCAAGTAAGCATGCTGATGGTTGGCGAGTTTCTACGTAGATTTTGGCGAGTTGATTAGTTTTAGTTGGCAAGTTGGACTTCTTTAGTTGCTAATTAGTTAGCTTTGGGAGCAAGTTATTGAGTGTTGGTGGCGGCTTGTCCTGCATTGGTGGTGACTTTGTTTAGCGATGTTGGTGTCACAAACCCACAAGGTTGTGACGGCCTAAGTGTAGAACTTTGGCCCGTAACTAGATAATAGAGGTTAGATGAGGGAAGAAGAAGAAATAGGGTATGAGATGAGAGGAAGAATTAGAATAAGAGATGAGATGAGAAAATAGAGAGTAAAGATAAGGAGTAAGAATATTTCATATATTTGATTGAATTGATACAAAATGAATTACAATCATCCTATTTATAGAAAATACATCCAAAATACTAAAATACCAAAATAAATATGAAAATACCTAATAATATCTAGAAATATCATTTACAACAATTAAATCTAGAATAATATCAAAAAGAGAATATTCCTAACGGCTAGGACAGGCTGGCCAACGGCTAGCTGGGCGCGCCCCTGCCTGGGCGCTGGTAGCCTGGAACACAGCACAGGGACAGGCCTTGGGACGGCCCTGGACACGGGCCTGGGCAGGCGCTGGACACTGTCATGACATGCTGGGAACGGGACTGGGCAGCGCACCATGACAATGTCATGACAAGGCAAGGCACGTTCTGGGCAGCGACCATGACAAGGCTGGGGCACGGGACTGGACAGCGACCATGACAATGAGTGCACGGACCTGGGCACGGACCTTGGCAGCAAACTGACATGTCTTGACAAGCGATCTCGACACGGACCTTGGGCTGCCTGCTCGGTCCTTGGACACTGTCACGGACCAGGGAACATCATGGCCGTGACATTCCCTTCCCCTTAAGTTCATCCTTGTCCTCAAGGATGCGATGACGGTGCAGCCTTTAGCTCTGGATCCCTTCCGATTGTTTGTCCCCTTGTCTCCCTATTATTACCCATATCCTTGACCTCTATTCCCGGGTCGAACTGATGATCCTTGTCGTAAAGGATCGTAAGCCAAGATGGAAGACTTGGGCCCTTGAAGATTCTAGTTCCAGCGCCCGTTCTAGGGAAGCATTCCCATGACCGGCCCTTCCTCTTCTTGGTTCTCAGCCCGGTTCCCTTCTTCATGTGCAACCCACCACGCTGCTGTTGAATATCAGTACTACCCGATTGCCTTAGACTTGGCAGGGGAAGCTCAAGGTAGGGATCCTTGACAGCGTGTTCAGTGCTTGTAACTTGCTTCTTATCCTCAGGTTGTGGTGGCTCATGGGTCAAGGTGTCACCTATGGATACTTGAAGTTCCATGGGCACCTTTGCTACCCACATTGATGGCTCATGCGAATCCTCAACAATGGGAAGGTCCTCCGGTTCGTCCACAATACCCACGGACAATTCTTGAAAGAACGGTTTGTCTGGCGTAATAAGGACATCTCCTACCCTTATTTCTTGCGGTTTGTCAGGGGCGGTTGACTCAACCGATTCTTCCTTAGCCTTGGCTTCTAAAGGAACAAAGTCAGGATCATCATTCTCGGGGTCTATTCCTTGGTTACGCATATATTGCTTCAATTTCTCATTCAAGGAATTGAGGGCTGTTGTCATCTCCTTCGTCACATCGTTACAGTTGATGAGTTCTCTGTGGATCTTATCAATACCTTCTTTAAGAGGCGTCAAGATTTCAATGTCTAGTGCATAACAATGGTCATAGACATTTCTTCCGTGTAGCCCTTGGCGTGCACTTTTAGCTTCCTCCCAAGAAATGTATTTTACAAGTGCTTCCACTTTTATGGACGAAGTTGAAATGATAACAATTTCTTTAATGGCCCCATAGATAGAAAAGACACGGCTGATAACATCCTTTGCAATGGGAAAAAGAAGACCCGTTACCTTAACCAATAACGTGGCCATCTCATCGACGTTCTTGAACCATTCTCTTGAAAATTGAAGAAGCTACGGTCTACTCAGCCATGGCAGCAACGAAATCTTGAATTCTTGATTTTCCCACTTGCTCGTAACATGCTCTGATACCAACTGTCACAAACCCACAAGGTTGTGATGGCCTAAATGTAGAACATAGGCCCGTAACTAGATAATAGAGGTTAGATGAGGGAAGAAGAAGAAATAGAGTATGAGATGAGAGGAAGAATTAGAATAAGAGATGAGAGGAGAAAATAGAGAGTACAGATGAGGAGTAAGAATATTTCATATATTTGATTGAATTGATACAAAATGAATTACAATCATCCTATTATAGAAAATACATCCAAAATAATAAAATACCAAAATAAATCTGAAAATACCTAAAAATATCTAGAAATATCAATTACAACAGTTAAATCTAGAATAACATCAAAAAGAGAATATTCCTAACGGCTAGGACAGGCTGGCCAACGGCTAGCTGGGCGCGCCCCTGCCTGGGCGCTGGTGGCCTGGAACGCAGCACAGGGACTGCCCTTGGGACGGCCCTGGACACAGGCCTGGGCAGGCGCTGGACACTGTCATGACATGCTGGGAACGGGACTGGGCAGCGTGTTAAGATTGAGATTGAATCTTGATCTTAACCTAAGGAGAAGAGAGTAATGGATGAGAAAGAATTGAAAGGAGATGAGAAAATAGAGAGAGAATAAGATGAGAAGAGAAGTTTATCTCATAGAGATGAGTAATTTTCATTGAATGCCTCAAAATTACACAAGATCACTCTATATGAAGGGAAATTGAAACAAGCTTTCAAATTCCCAACATTAAACTAAACTCCAGCCAAGAAGCAACTACCGGGAGCTACCTAACTAATTTTGGGCCAAAAAGCCAATTCAAACCCGGGACACACATGAGCAATTTATTACATCAAAAATATCAAAGGAAAATGTAACAATCCCCTCCCCTTACAACATTCTGGTCCTCAAGAATGAAAAGAAGGAAATTGACTCAAAAAAAACTTCCTTTCTTCCCAAGTAGTGAACGCTTCATCCAAGTTGCTCTAAGTAACTCGCAGCTGCGGAACTTTGCTACCTGTTGCTGCTGTTGATCCTTCTTCGACTACTGCAGCAGGTTGTAACTTCATAAGGCCATTGGAGCCTACATCTGGAGGTGTTAAGGAGGGTTGGTGACCAGCTTGGACCTGTCTTTTAAAAGGGAAACATGAAAAACTGGGTGTATATAGGAATCGGTTGGCAGCTCTAATTTGTAAGCAACCTTGCCAATTCTTTCCAATTCCTTGTAAGGACCAAAAAATCTGGCACAAAGCTTGACATTTTTCCTTACTACTGTTGCGGATTGTCTATAAGGCTGCAATTTCAGATATACCATGTCTCCTACCTTAAAATTTCGATCAATTCTCTTCTTATCAGCATACCACTTCATCCGGGACTGAGATTTAGTGAGATTGAGCTTTAGCTGGTGCAGGACATGTTCCCTTTGCTGCAACATATCAGCTGCCACCCTCAAATTAGACCCAACCCCTTGCAATCCAAAAGGAGAAGGCGGATCATAACCATACAAGGCCTTGAATGGAGAAATGCCCAAGGAAGTGTGAAAATGAGTATTATACCAATACTCAGCCAAGGAGAGCCATCTTCCCCACACCTTAGGATGATTAAATACCATGCTCCTGAGGTATTGTTCAATGCATTGATTAGCCCTCTCCGTTTGTCCATCGGTTTGAGGGTGGTATGAAGAACTCATAGCCAAGGTTGTTCCCAAAAGCCCAAACAATTCCTTCCAAAAGCGACTTGTGAAGAGTTTACCCCTATCTGAAACGATAGATTGAGGCAATCCATGAAGCTTGTAGATGTTGTCCAAGAACACACGAGCTAATTTTTCTACAGTGACAGGCCGAGCCAAAGCAATGAAGTGATTAGATTTGGTGAACCGATCCACCATAACCCAATTCACCTCTTTTCCTTCTGACTCAGGTAATCCTTTGATGAAATCCATGCTTATGTGTTGCCATATGCCCCGAGGAACAGGAAGGGGCTGGAGTAGCCCTTGGTATCAATGATCACCAAGTTTGGTTTGTTGACAAACCTCACAGCTTTGCACCAAACTAGTCACTTCCTTCTTCATTCCGGGCTTGCTAAAATGAAGCCTCAATCTCTAATAAGTTCCCTCTATACCAGAGTGACCTCCCCATGAAAAATTGTGAGCTGAATTGATGATCTGATGCCTGAGATCAGTGGAGCTAGCAATATACAATTTCCCTTGAATTCTGATAATTCCTCGGGTAACAGATGTACCAGCAACCAGATTATCGGGCCTACCCACACTAGCAGCAGCTATACACTCCTGAGCAAAAGGATTAGTCTCATAGGACTGATGTAATTCTTCCATCCAAGCAGGAGAAATTAAAGAAATAGCTCCAAGGGAACCCTGCTCATGGCCCTCAAACCTGCGTGACAGAGCATCCGCAGCCCAGTTCTCCCTGCCTTTTCTGTACTCAATATCATAGTTCAGCCCCAGCGTCTTCAACAACCCTTTCCTCTGTATCCTTGTGACAATCGTTTGCTCTAATAAGTGGTTAAGACTTTGATGATCAGTCTTAATGATGAAGTGATGCCCATCTAAGTAATGCCTCCACTTATCAACCGCAAGCAAAATGGCAAGGTACTCTTTCTCATATGTGGAAAGAGCTTGATGTTTTGCACTCAAAGCTTGGCTGAGGTAAGCTATAGGCCTCCCCTCTTGAGATAGAAGTGCTCCAATACCACTTCCACTAGCATCTATCTCCAAAATGAAGCTTGAAGAGAAATCCGGCATGACTAAAACTGGTGCTTGGCACATTGCAGATTTGAGAACATCAAAAGCCTTTTGAGCATCTTCCGACCATTTGAAGGAGTCCTTCTTAAGAAAATTTGTTGGGGGCTTGGCTAAGGCACCATAGCTAGCTATGAACTTGCGGTAATAGCCAGTTAACCCCAGAAACCCCCTCAACTGCTTCAATGAGACCGGAACAGCACAATCCTTCATAGCTTGGACCTTTGAGGGATCAGTGGCACCTCCATCACAAGAGATCACATGGCTGTGGTATTCTAGATGTGTTTGGGCAAATGAACACTTGGACAACTTAGCAAACAATTTATGCTTACACATGATCAAAAATACCTCCCTCAAATGCTTTAAGTGTTCTTCAAAAGATGCACTATAAATGAGGATGTCATCGAAGAACAATAAAATTTCCTAAGAAATTGTTTGAAAACATCATTCATGAGGATGGCATAACCACAAACTCAAAGTCTCCATGATGCGTCCGGAATGCAGTCTTATACACATCAGGCTCTCTTACTCTGATCTGATGATACCCTTGCCGAAGGTCCAGCTTGGAAAAAACTTGTGCCCTATACAACTTATCTAACAAATCATCTATAACTGGTATGGGAAACTTGTCCTGCACAGTCATAGAGTTGAGCTGCCTATAATCAATACACATGCGTGCTGTACCATCCTTCTTCTTAACAAGTATGACCGGAGAAGCAAAAGGACTATGACTAACTTGTATCAAGTTAGTCTTAAGCAATTCATCCACTTGTTTCTCTATCTCGGTTCTGTGAGCATGAGGATGCCTATAGGGCCTGATCTTCACCGGCTTTGCACCCTCCTTTAGAGGAATCTCATGATCAAAACTCCTCTTAGGAGGTAATGACTTAGGCACTTCGAACACATCTTCAAACTCAGCTACTAAATTCTGCACCTCAGGTTCTGTAATGGCAGTCAATTCTGCTGATGCAATGGAAAAAAATTGGCCCACCCATTGGTATGCACAACCTTGAAGACCCTTCTTGAGCTTACTACCCTTGATGACTTGCAAATGAGCCGGTTCAGCAATTCCCTGCAGTGTAACTTTGGACCCATGAACATCAAATGACACCGAGAGGTTTGCATAATCAAATAATACCGGACTATAGGATCTCATCCAATCCACCCCAAGCACCATGTCACACGCTCCCAATGGAAGGATTCTAAAGTCGTAGCTGAACTTACGGTCTTGCATCAACCAAGAGAATCCTTGGCATTTGCTCTGCGTGGTCACTGTCTTCCCATCAGCAACTGTGACTGCAAGCGGGTGAGTTTTGATCACCTCATGACCCACTTTCTTGACAACTTTGGGATTTATGAAGCTATGAGTACTCCCACTGTCAATGAGAATGATAATGGACCTCTTACCAGTTGTTCCTCTAATCCGGATTGTACTATGAGCTCCATTACCGGTAAGAGCCTTAACTGAAATCACTATCGCAGCATCTTCTAAGCTTTGCACACTTTCCTGATCAGACTCAGTATCCTCATCCACAATTTCCACTTTCTCTAATTTGTCAATTTGATAAAAAAGGAAACAACGCTCACACCTTCTCAGCCATGAATGAGGTTGCTTACCATCAAATGCATCGATCTGCAATCTAGGCTGTCTATGGTTGTTGCTTTGACTATTAGAAGACTCCTCATTGCTGCCAGATCGTGGAGGTTGCCAAGAATCAGGTGGCCTGTCCAAATAACCAACACTAACTCCCTGATTTTTGAAGGTAGGTTCCATTCCTGATGTCCGACCCTCTGCAGCTTCAGTCCAATTTGGATGTCGAGGTCAATCTTGCTCACTGCGTTCAGGTCTTTCAGGATTAACTGCCTCTTGAGACCCAACCGGGACTCCATCATCACGAATTAATGTTTCAGCTCTCACAGAAGTACCAGCCTGAAGCACACTAGCTGGTATCAAGGGATCCGGAACCAATGGAGGATTAGGCCTCCTGAATTGCTCACGAATTTCAGCTAATTTCACATCCAACTGCTGCAATTCACGATCAAACCTCATTGCAATCTTCTCTTCCAACTCTTGTGTCTGGTGTGTGAGCTGATCAGAGAATTTAAGTTCGACTTGTTGAGATCGTTGCTCCAATTTCTCCTCCCATTACTGCTGAAACATTTGAACTGACTCCACTTGCGATACGTTGAGTCGATCAATCATGTATTCACTCCAAGCCTTAAATTGATTGTCCAAAACATTCTTTGTGACAACCTCCTGACCTGCAAGATCATTGCCTCCAATTGCTTCAGACATCGGAGGTCTGGAAGCTGCTCTGGCAGTAGCTGATCTGGTGGTTACACCACCGGCCAATGCTGTCTCGGATAACATTGCTATTGTTCCCGAGTTTGGGAAGCCACGAGGCTCTAATACCAATTGTTAAGATCGAGATTGAATCTTAATCTTAACCTAAGGAGAAGAGAGTAAGGGATGAGAAAGAATTGAAAGGAGATGAGAAAATAGAGAGAGAATAAGATGAGAAGAGAAGTTTATCTCATAGAGATGAGTAATTTTCATTGAATGCCTCAAAATTACACAAGATCACTCTATATAAAGGGAAATTGAAACAAGCTTTCAAAATCCCAACATTAAACCAAACTCCCTCCAAGAAGCAACTGCCGGGAGCTACCTAACTAATTTTGGCGCCAAAAAGCCAATTCAAACACGGGACACACATAAGCGATTTATTACATCAAAAATATCAAAGGAAAACATAACACAGCGCACCATGACAATGTCATGACAAGGCTAGGCACGGTCTGGGTAGCGACCATGACAAGGCTAGGGCACGGGACTGGACAGCGACCATGACAACGAGTGCACGGACCTGGGCACAGACCTTGGCAGCAACCTGACATGTCTTGACAAGCGATCTCGACACGAACCTCAGGCTACCTGCTCGGTCCTTGGACACTGTCACGGACCAGGGAACATCATGGCCATGATAGCAGGCTGGTGAGGTTATTTTTTGATGCTGATGATAAGTGAGCTAAACGAGGGTGAATGGAGAGTATTCATAATGATTGCTAGCTAGTGTTGCACTTGTTTTTTTTTGTTTTTGTAGTAGTCGTTAAAAAAAAAACAAAGGATACAAATGTGCTCAAAAGGACTTACTGTAACTTAGGAATGAGTCTAATTACGAATTGCACATGTGTGTGTTAAGGTTTCGAAGATTAGGTCTTGAAACTTAACCTTGGTTGGGATAGTGAGAATATGAGATGAGAAAGAATATAGAGTTTAGACGAGAAAGAAGGGAAAGGAGATGAGAAAATAGAGAGAGTTAGATGAGAGAGAGAATATTGATCTCAAAATGAGATTGTATTTCATATTTGATTGAATACCAATAATTACAGCAGAAAGGTCTATTTAAGCAAAACAAGCAAAGCTAATACATTGTATCAAGACAACCTAACTAACTAACTCACTAGAAAATATCTAGAAAGATATCTAAAAATATCTAACTAGCAATTAACAGCAGCCCAGCAGCAGCACAGCTCACATGCAGCAGCACACCAGCACAGCAGGTTTACAATGCAGATCACTAATAGCTTAATTCAACACAATGCAACAACTACTAACTAAGCTAACTAATGCATTACATTTATTAACCTAATTAACTAAAATCAGCAACTAACATCACAGCAGCAGTAACGCAGCAGCAGCATGTAGTATATCAGCAGAACCATAATGCAGTAATTCAGCAGCAGGACAATACGCATCTACCAGGGTTTCCATGTCTCGGTTTCTCGAATCATAAAATTCCCTTCCCCTTAAGAACATTCTTGTCCTCAAGAATAGAAAAGAGTTGTAATGATGAAGACACTTATTGCATTGAAATTACATCTGAGGTGGTGAGGTCTGCTGAAATCTGCAGCTGAGACTATCAATAAGCACTTCAATTTATCGTGATGCCATGTCTGTGTTTTGAGTACATAATGTTCTTCAGGAGGTCTGCTATGATCAAACCAAACATCACCAACACATTCCGAACCTCTCTTGTTGCAGTTAACACGGCTCAAAACCCGGGTTCGCTGCTGAAATTCCCCAGTTGCAGATACAATTCTGTTTTTGTGCATGTAGTATGCTACATTACTGATTTTGTGTATCTTTGTCTCAATTAAATTGCGTATGAAGTCCTTGAGTATCTCGGGAGGCCTTCCAAACTCAAACCAAGAAATCCAAACATTGAATTCTACTTGTAAACATTCCCAAACGCAGTTCGAACAGCTCCAAAACAGAATTATTTCATTTCGAACTTGGCGATCGGCATGCCGAAAATGCATATTAGCCCCTGGAACTTGATTCCTTGCTGATTTAATGTGTTTTGTCACCAAGATATTCAACTTATTCAGCTCACACACCCTGAACCAACTCATAACATGCTCCACAAACCCTTGATTGCTTCCCAATTCCAACCAAGCTGCTGCAGAGTCCAGTAATCCAGCATTGTGAACTTGATGCAGACCATAATGATAAATTGCAGCTCGGTTTATGTCCATATGGAAGCCACATGAAGTGAAAAAGTTATTACACCTTCTAAAAGACATAATAACATCAAACAAACTCAGTTCGAACAACTTATCTAATGTTGACAAAGAATCAATTGTAATTCTCCCAGCCATGACAGCATCTAACTTCAACTCCTACTGCCCCACTTTGATTAACTGAGCTTTCGTAGCATTCGCTAGAATATCTGGGCTCTTGCTCCACCAAATCGAATACTCACGGGTCACAATCGAATTCCTATCATCGGACTTAAAGATGTACTCCCAATCAAGGCACCAATGACACAACTGCATAACTAAAATTAACTTCAGTGCAAGGGAACATCTGTCCTGATCCTTACTGCTGAAATGTAAAATATTTTCAGCTAGAAAGGATCTTGTTTCCTTGTTGTACTCTTTCATCCATATATTGAGAAAGTATTGAAGCTTGTGCATATTATTTTTCCATTCGGAACAACCACAACAGGTCACCCCAAGCACCACCAGGTTCGGCACCCGAACAGCAGCTTCCATTTGCATTCGGTTTCGATTTTCAAATGCTATCACCGTTGGCTTGACTTGGTCTTGAGCTTCAGCTGTGAAGTCATATTCGAGGCCCAATACCTCCTCTAACCATCCACAACTCTTCAACCCACAAGCAACAGCTACCAGCACTCTAGGTAAGTGCTTTTGTATGAACCGAAACAACACGAATTCCGGGACAATGGGAGCTTCATCGTCACACGAATTATGTAGCTTGTGAAATATATAATTCCTGTCTTTATAACTGGCTTTGATGTTAACTACACAATGTCCCATAGCCTCAACCATTTCCCCACAAAAGCTTGTGCCGACATTGCCTTTTTCAACATCAAACAACGGCACCGGGTGTGTAGCTCCTCCAAATACTTGTAATTCATTCTTTCCCGGGTCAAAGGGACTTCCAACATCAGTTACATCAGCTAAAACCTCTACTGGACAGCCTCTGGACTGATCTGAATACAGTCCCTGCAGGTTACTGCATTTATATGCATCTAACAACTCAATTGCGTATTCGACCACATTGCCTCTCCTCCATTGGACTTTGAAACGCACTCTCGCAGCTTGATTAGTTCTTTTTAGCAGAGAATCAACCCTTTTCAGCTTCATATAAACTTGAAAATCTTCTCCCGGATCAGGAGGTAACTCTTCATATGAATGGGTCTTTGAACACACCGATACTCTCCTCAAAAGCACACTTTGTTCAGTATCCGGTAGTACCACAGCAGCAACATCTGATTGGCCAACATAATGTAATCGTTCGGCCGTGAAATTACTGCAATTTTGATCCAAAATCAGCTCGACAGCAGGCCTCAAGTTCTGATTCCGCATACCAACTCGTTGTATACCATCTGAACCTTGTATACTAGCATATACATCGATAAGATCAGCGAATTGAGTTCGTTCTTGTTGATCATCAAGCATCATAGGCTGAAACACAACCACATGCTTCAATTTTTGCTTGAACAACTTCTTTTTGCCCACAACATCTCCCAATGCTACACTTAGTCGATTCCTCTTCGACTTCCTCTTTGCTCTCTTCATCATTCCTCGGACATGTGAATCAAATTCCCAATCCGAATGCACATCATATTGTTTCTCAACATCATCAAGAGACTCTAACTCACGCATAGAGTCTTCGTAAGAATCCTCTTGTTCACATTCAGATTCTTCTGGCTTGTGTTCTACAATTTCGGAATTGTCGTGATCAAGTTCATCTTCAACAACAACAGATTGTACCTCCTCTTTTTGCTCAACAACGAACTCTTGTGGTAAGACTACTTCCGTTGTTGGAACAATCTCAATTTGTTGCAACCGACCTTGCCCCTTTGCATCCTTTGCATCTTTTCCCAACAACACTGACAGAATTCGATCCATCTTTTGATCAATGCTTTTCTGTAATTCTCGAAGATCCTCAGTAGTAGCATTCTGAGGTCCGATTGTAGCATTTGCACCAACTTCTGATCGAGTTCTCACTTCATCAGCCATTTGCAATGGACAACAAAACTTCAATCTAGAACAGCCTGGTTAGTAGGTTACCATTTCGAAAATCGCAGAAATGCAAAACTTGTTTTGTAACTCTTCGACACTCGATTGCTTAATGCAGTTCTACTACTTTGTTCGCACAAACAATCACTTGCTAATGGTTCCACAATCGACAATGATTAAAAACCCTAACTGACAACTTCGAACAAAACTTCAAACAAACCCTAACCTCAAGCAATTCTGACAGGAGCGTTTTTGTTGAGTAATTCGACTCACACTTCTGAATTAGGTTCGAATCTACTCAAAATCAAGTTCTTAACACCACACTCAAGTGATCTTAACGACGAAATCGGATTTCAACACTTTCGATCCTAATGTCAAATTTTCGCCTGTGCTGACAATATTTCGTTTAAGCAATTGTCGACTCAATAGCATATAATTCTCAAAGATCGCCGTAGATTATGATGAATTCTCACTAAATTTATGCTTAGCAACACAATTTCGACATAATCCAACAACAACCTCAATTCTTCAACGAATTACAACTTGAAGTTCAGAAAAACAATACCTCAAGCTCAGATTCTGAATTGTAGAATCTGAATAAACCTCGATTAAGATGGATTCTGATCAATTATACTTTCCTCAATGTAATGTGATCAATTTTAATCAATTTATCCCAACTGAAAGCAATTTTCCCAGGTTTATGCAGCAACTGATGCAATACCGCCAAAACTTCTTCAATCAATTCAGATTTGAATTGCTGATCACAAAATCTGAATCAAATCAGTATCCAACCTTCTTTTGTTGATTAATTGCAACACAATTAATCAGATTTTATAATTTTTTTCAAATATGAGCTTGATTCGGAAGCCAAATTAAGGCACTGATACCAATTGTTAAGGTTTCGAAGATTAGGTCATGAAACTTAACCTTGGTTGGGATAGTGAGAATATGAGATGAGAAAGAATATAGAGTTTAGATGAGAAAGAGGGGAAAGGAGATGAGAAAATAGAGAGAGTTAGATGAGAGAGAGAATATTGATCTCAAAATGAGATTGTATTTGATATTTGATTGAATGCCAATAATTACAGCAGAAAGGTCTATTTAAGCAAAGCCAATACATTGTATCAAGACAACCTAACTAACTAACTCACTAGAAAATATCTAGGAAAATATCTAAAAATATTTAACTAGCAATTAACAGCAGCCCAGCAGCAGCACAGCTCACACGCAGCAGCACACCAGCACAGCAGGTTTACAATGCAGATCACTAACAGCTTAATTCAACACAATGCAACAACTACGAACTAAGCTAACTAATGCATTACATTTATTAACCTAATTAACTAAAATCAACAACTAACATCACAGCAGCAGTAACGCAGCAGCAGCAAGTAGTATATCAGCAGAACCATAATGCAGTAATTCAGCAGTAGGACAATACGCATCTACCATGGTTTCCATGTCTCGGTTTCTCGAATCATAACAGTGTTCTAGCAATGAACCTCTCTAATATAGGGTCCATAATATTAACGAATTTGACTTTGATTTGCAATCAAAATAGATTAACCTAATGCTCCAATTAACGGTACTTCAATTGTTATATTGTTTTAGCATCTTTATGGTTAATAAATGGCTGAAAATTAAAAAGATACGGACCTAACAATGCTAAAGCTTTAGCAGTCGCAGCCCTGAAATGATGATTCAGGCCTAAAATTACTTAGGCACTAGGTCGTGTCACCAACCTGACACCAACACATCAAATTCAGATATTATTGGTACTAAACTTAACTTATTGAAAGGATTGGGAATAGAAACTAAAGCAAAAAGGGTTACCTTCTCATACAGTGATGTTGAACTCTCGATTATATTACTAAAAAGAATATAGCTACATGTCACACTACACCACAATAAAGGAAAAGAAAGATAAAGCACAAGTGCATTAAAAAAAAAGATATATTGAAGAGTTTGTTTGTTGGTACTGGGACCACTGCTTAGTTGCTAAGGTCCATTGTTTATAACCTAAGATAACAACCATTGCCTTCCTATATTTGGCCTTCATGTCCCAAGACATCATAGACTTGCTTCGTCAAGCTTTAATGCACATGCTCAGCGTTAAGGGTCTTCCTCATGTTCGTCCACTCTTCCTTTATCATTCTTAAGGCCTAAGCTTCCATTTCATAATTCGAGTAACCAATTCAAGCTGATTATTTACTCTTTCCCCAGCACTCCTAGCAACAACTTCGAGCTTGGGCTCATAATCCTTGTAATCCACTTCTTGGGGCTATATTTTCATGAAACTCAAGTCATTGAGTTATCATCAACCCAGAGAACGTCATTCCTTGTTCTTATTTTTAATGGGCCTCAAAGGTCCCTTCATGCAATAGACACATGTCTCATTAACCCAAAACCACATTGTTAAAAATTCGTTAAGGTGTAAACAAATGCGCCATTTATCCATTGGTAACTTCAAAATTCCAATGGATTAAAAGCTGATTTGACCACCAACGGCTAGAGGGAGCTTAAAGTGGGAATGCAAGGGGCTCAAGGTTGTTCGTTCACTCGGATTCATAAATACCCCATCCATTGGCAACAGAATCCCTTCACTTTGTGCCTTAATCTCAATTCTCTTTTCTACCGTTAGTGTAAATCTCTCACTATAATATTGCCTTGTTACTCGTAACTCGTGAGTATGGCGTTCTCTTTCCTGAATTTTTCAAATTGCTTTTCTTAAGCAATTGCTAAAATTGCTCACTGGTTTTCAATTGTAGTTTTTTTGGGTTGATAGCATTGTTGAGCATCTCATTCGTTGTATAAATTCAATAAATCTGTCATTTTAGACCAGAAGCAAGTTCTAGTAGATTCAACCCATCTCGAGGGGAGTCTTCAACCTCTAAGGAAGACGAATGTTCTCCAGAGTACCAAACTGTAATCACAGTCCCATTTTTTTTACCATTGCCATTGGGATTCCATAGCTCCCTTAAATCTTCCTTGAAACATCAGTCTCCTTAGTCAGTTCCCTTTCAAGAGTTGGACTTTTCCACCAAGATTTACGCTTCATGGGTTGAGGGCCTTATGATCTGCCTCAAACCAATCTTACTCTTAATGGTATACATCAAGTATGACTTCTCACTAGTCACCCTCTCACTTATTTTTGGAACACTCTCTATAATGCTCTCATTCTCCAAAGGGATTCCCTTGGATTTCCCTGGAGAATACTGCAATTATGATTGGTCTTTTCCATTTGGCCTTAAGCTTCCTCTGGACACCTTTGTGTCCAAGGAGGCTGAAGCCTTTCTTTCTCTTCCTTTTTGCTTTCGGTCTTGGGAAATGTGAAGTTCTTTTATGAAGAATTTTACTATGATCAACCATACTCTAAAGAGGAAGTAGCAGTGTTTTACTTGGTGTAGTAGAACAAGTTATTTTCCTTTTAACTTTTTCAACAATGTTTTGTGCACTGACAAAATGATAGCTATCAATATGACATACAATGGTGGTTCTCTTGCTCTGGAACCATTCTTGCTAATCGCCAAGGAACACCATAGCTAAAAAACAATGCCTTTTGACATGGGGCCCACTTTAGCTCGTCTAACTATGGGACCAAGTGTATTTCACCCCTCTTTTTCGCCGAGGGCCCTTTTTCCCATAACAGGCTCCATTTGTTCTTTTGATAAATAATTTTCACTTATAGAACGCCATCTTCCTCCATAGTGGACCATCAAATGCTGTGTTAGAGTAGCTCTCAGCTACACTTCATAGCATAAGGACTCAATGGACCCCTTTTTGTTAAAGGGGACTTGGTCCATTCTGGTTCAGAAAGATGAACTCGGACTAGGATATCTATGTGAATATCTATTCCCAGCATTGGCAAGCAGTCGTATGTCCCTTGGACTTGTCCTTTTACCTTTAGATGTCCAATGGTATTAATTTGTACATGCATGGATTATTTACCAGGCAGTTCGAAATGGTCCAAGATGTCCCCTTCCCACACATTTGTGTTATGAAAAGCATATGAATTTTGTTGAAAAATAAACTCTGATGCCGATTATTGGGTTCACAGTTCTCAACTATGGTAACAAAAATAGGCACCTATTAGAGCACTTAGAGTAGGAGACTCTTCGCTCTACCTAAGCCCCTGGTCGGAGAGTCACGCTTCGGGACACCTCACGTGCGAGAGTTCCCGAGAATTGGTTTATCTCTATAAACCATTTTCCCTAATACCGGTTGTTGGGATGAATTTCATAAATTCTCCCTAAAGATTACACAGCGGAACATGTTTAGAATTCATAGCTCTAAACCAAGGGTTGATTTAAAATTCCTAATTTTTAATCTACTGATTTAAATTCGAAATTTAAATCATCAGATCTAAATTCTTAATTTAGATCTACAGGCCTTTTACTCTAATATATTCATAACAATACATAAACTTAAACAGGTATAATAACTTATACTGTAAATAAATAGAAAAGCGAAACTAAAAGAAGAAGGAAAGAAAAAAACATACCTGGAATTGCTCTTATAAAAAGAAAACCAGAAAGACAATAATATTCTTCAAAATCGAGACCCTGAGACCTTCTACGCAATAACTTCAAACGGCCCGGAGGGTGGGCTCCGGAAAATTTTAAACTGAATCTCCGAAACAATTTCAAAAAACCCTAAAAATTATTTTTAACTCTAATGCCAAACCTCGGAATAAGCCTCTCTATTTATAGAAATATTCCGGAGCAAAAAAATATAATTAAAATCGAAAAAGGATTGCACAGTTAACATCAAAACACGGCGGTTTATTCAAAATAAGTTAAAAACATCGTGTTTAGTAATAGTGCAACCGCCTCTGCGGGCCTGTCATCGCCGGCCAAGTGTCAGCACGCGATTCGCCCCCGCTTGGGCACGGGGATGGCCTTTGTGGGCGTCCCGTCGCGCGCTGGATCCTTGGATCCGTTTAACACGGATCGCCACAGTGCAGGTATTAAAACGCATTTTTTTTTTTTTTTTTTTGCTTTGTTTCTCATATGTAAAAATTCATCTTATGCATTTTAATTTTCAAAATTATTTTATTTTATAATTTTTAACTTTTATTCATCTCATGAATAATGTTTGGCAAAATTAATTTACCCATAGTGTGGATAAATAATTCATCTCATGAATTCTTTAATATTTTTTCAATGGCAATCAAATACAGCGGCTTGCGTAGGGACCATGGGGACAATTTAAATCTAGCTCCAAACGGGTTAAATTAAATCATTTCATGATATTAATTTATTTACCATTTAATGAGACTTAATTCCACTAAATAAATCTCACTGCACTCCAGACTTAAATTATATATTTGAGATCTCCCTAATATACTGTATTGATGACAACAACCCCTCCACAAGATGTCCATGAAAAAGAACAAATATAACCACTACCATTATCCTTCTCACAGCTTCTCCATTAGTTACCGACTCACCCTTCACTGAATAATTCATTTATACTTGAACATATTCACAGTATAAATTCCAAATGTCAAACACTTGGAATACTTTGGCCAAAGTTTCCGAATCATTCAAACATTTGCGAATCAACTAAGGGAACATCTATATCTCAGAAAAGACTGTAGATTCCCTATTGAATACAAGATCCTTATCATACTTCATGCCGCTACCCAGTGTACTGGGGATTTCAGTCATTCGTTTTAGACCTTATTTATAGTACACCAAAGTAACTAACGCTCCATGCACAAGTCCAGAGTGCCCTCAGGATTTAGAGTCGTCGTTCAAACAGTACAATGCGAATCACTCATCTCCGATAGCAGTCTAGAAATAAGTAACTCACATGGTCCAACTCAGTGTGTCAAACACGCTAACTTAACACTTTTGGATCTCCATCCACATGACCAAGACAAGCCATCTAAAGTGTCTCGTTATAGTCTTAGCATACAAGTGGTCCAGACTTGTCTTCGACTACGAGTCTTTTAAACAACAATCCATATCATTTGTTCCAAGTCTATCTATGGCTTAGTCTCATAAACCACTTAAAACAAACATGTAAATTGTAGTCTGAGGACTACACCCATCCCATGGATGCCTCTCGAAAGAAAATCACATGTAATATAAATGCTCAAATACGCAAATTTAACTAGGAAACGACTGGAACTTCAATTTTATTTTTTTATTAAAATAATATATCCAGAATAAATCTAGATTTCAGGACACTATTCCTAACAATTTCCCACTTGTCCTAAATCTAATTTATGACAAAGTTCATACTCACCCCTTTTAAGTTTGAACCAGAAATCTACTGAGCCTGACCCTTAGTGAGCATAATTACTTTATTGTGAAGTCAGCAATACAATACTGCTTGACATTCCCTTCACTAATGGCTCCCACTGCAAGGGTAAAGACATACTTAGACATCGAACGTCTAGCATATTAATCTGACTGGAAGTTTTAAATTAGTAAAACCAACTGGAACCGGCTCATCACCTTGAAAGACCAACATAGGATCTCTAGTTCATCTCAAGAACTAGAGAAAACACTTCACTGCCACCTAGTCCATTGGACCCAAATTAGACCAACATCTTCATACTATCACATAGCATGGCAGACATCAAGTCTCATGCACAACATGGCATACCTGAGGCTCCCACTGCCAAAGCATATGGAATATTCCTCAATTGCTCCTCCTATTGAGGTGTCCTAGAACACTACTCAAAAGAAATAGATACTCCATGCTATACCTTGACAACATCTTGTCAATATAAGTGGCTAAAGAAAGACCCAACACCGTACTCTTACGACCTCGCAGAAGCTTAATCCTAAGAGTAGAGCTGGCTTCTCCTATGTCTTTCATATTGAGCTATCATGACAACCAAGTCTTTACAGCTAATGACACCCCTACATCATTCTTAATGAGTAGTATATCGTTGACATTCAATACTAAGAAAGTCACTAAACTCTCTTAATATCATTTGTCCACGCATGATTTGAGCAATCGACTGCACAAAACTAGAACACTTTATTACTTCATTGTGGCTAAAAGGATCAGATTCAATGCCACGGTCAACCACTAAGGCTCCCGCTATGAACCTGTCAGGTGTCCTGACAATCCTCCCACTACACCTAAGCTTTCGTGTACTTGGAACATTCTTGTTCCTATTAGTAGGTGCATCTAATGTTCCCACTATGATTTAAGTTGTGTCTAGCTGTTCAGAATTGTTGTCATTTGTCCTTTAATACAATTTGTTTTTTTTTTTTTTTTTTGGTTTTGTATCTTTCTTGCAAAATCCTTCTCTAATTATTTTGCATTGTATTTATAAAAGACCTTTTAAGTCAAAACTGTAGAAAAACCCGTCCTTGTTCCTTTTATTTGGAACACCATTCGGATGTGGTGTGATCGGAGCAGAAAGCTGAGATCTCATCTCATTTAATAGTTTGAAAATCCAAAAACTCCCCCGAAAAATATACACCACCTTGATCTGATCGAAGTGATTTAATTTATTTACCTAATTGCTTTTAAAATTTAGCTTTGTACTCTTTGAACTTTTCAAAAGAGTGCGACTAATGTCTAATTGGGTAAACATATACATGCCTCGAGTAATCAACACTAAACGTGAATAAATACTCATACCCACCTCTTGCCTGAATATGTGTTGGTTCACATACATCTATGTGAACCAGCTCAAGCGAGCCACTAACCCCGTTGCCTTGACTCTTAAAGACAGAATTGGTCACCTTTCATTCTATGCAGAATTCGCAAACTGGTAATGACCTCAAGTCCAAAAACTCTCTCAGTCCATCTTTCGCCAGTCTTTGGATCCTGTTCGAATTAGTGTGACCTAAACGTTGGTGCCATATGTAGGCAATATCACATTCAGGGTGTTTTCTTTTAAAAGATTAAACGAGTGAACTTACGTTAAATTCACTTAAACAATTACCATAGTTTTGATAAGAAAATAACATGAATAAACAATTCATTCATGTACATTTACAAATAAACAATTTATTTCTCATATTAAAATCTTCATTATCAAAATCAATTGAATAACAGTTATTCATAAAATAAGACATAGAAATCAAATTCCTGTGCAAAGAAGGTTTAAATAATCAATCCTTTAAAACAAAACTTTATCACTAAAGTCTAAGCAAACATCTCCTACACTTAAGACCACCATTATTGTATTATCCCTGACCATCAGGTACAACACCCATCGTTTAACTTTTAGCCTAGCTTGAGTTCCTGTGATATATTACAGATATGGTCAGTTGAACCTGAGTCCCCTCACTAGGAAACCACTGGACTCTCAACTGCGCATGACTCAATTGAGTGAGATATTAATGTACCTTCACCAGATGGCTTAGCAGTCTTTGTGGGAAGAGTAGCTAGGTACTTAGTGTAGTTTCTTTTCCAATGGGCTAGTTTTCTTGTAAAAGAAACACTTTTCTTTTGCTGACTTCCTTATGGACTTGGTTGCTAAAATAACAACTTTGTCCTTTCCTTTCTTTCTAGTTGGTCCCTTGTGAGTAATAACCAAGTCCAGCTTATTTTTCAAGGTAAAGTAATTTGGTTCAGTGAGTACATTATGTATTTAAAAACAAGCAAAGTTCACCAGCCCTATCCATATAAAATATTATAAATGCAAACATATGTGTTATTGTCTAACAAGAGTCATGTATAATGCAGTGATATATATTTTTCTTTCAATTTAACATACACTATAAGCCAGATATCCACCAAACTGTACTATCATGCATACAATGATGACCCAAACGCACCACTCCTTACTCCCCGGCAGCGGGGTCACATGAAGCTAGTTCAGGTGAGAACTATTCTCAATTAACCTGTTTTTCTTATAACTCTTATTAAACATGATCAACTCACCACTTTACCTTAGTCTCTAACATGACACAACAGAGCTCCTCGGGGAGGCTAATGCATCACGCTAGTCAAGTGTAAACCATTACCTAAATCTCCATACAAATATATAAAATACTCCACGGTAGCATGGTCGTATCGCTTCTTTGCACTTTGGTTTATCCTAAAGAAGTCCAACCCTGTAATCTGCAAACCGACATCCTCTGCGGGGAGGTCTATCGATCTACTTTACTGCTAGACCGGTAATGGAGACCGTGAGGTTACAACAATTGAAAACTCGCTCCCACTTAATTTTTACAACTAGTGGTTTTTAATTAACTTGTATTTACAACCTGGATTATCTCATAATCCCCTTTAGAATCTCATTCTAAAATTAAACAAAATTAATTTATTTATTTATTCAAAAATACTATCGTTTTCAAGCATAGAATATCTTATAATCTTGCATTAGAAATCTTATTCTAAAACCAATCAATAAAATTAATTAATTAATTTTAATTAAACAATACCAACATTTAATATAGATCATCACATAAGCTACTTTTCATAATCTAATTCCAAAATCAAATTAAAGTAATTTTAAAAACAGTAGCGATTTATGTTTAGACTATCCCTTAGTCTATTTTAGAATCTTATTCTAAAGTTAAACAAGCTTAGACTATCCAAGAGTCTAGTTTAGAATCTTATTCTAATATTTAATTAACAAAATTTAACTTTTATTTTAAAATAAAGTTTAACTTAGGCTATCTTATAGTCTATTTTAGAATCTTATTCTAAAATAATTTCAAATAACTTTTATTTAAAATACACTGAGTTACAACTTAAATTACTACATAATTTAATTTAGAATCTCGTTCTAAAAAAGAATTTAGTTAATAAAATAATTAACTTAATTATTATATAAATCAGTCTTGACGTCTTTACATCTCAAAATAAATAAATAAATTTTTTTTTACTGTTGCTGACGTCAGTGTCAGCCTGATGCTAACAAAACGGGTCAGAAATTTTTTATTTTTTTTAAAATTTTAAAATTAAAATATTGAATTTAATCTCATTAAATCAATTTTATCCGATTTCGTATAAAATAATTAAATCTAATCCTATTAGATCAACTTTATCCAATATATATAAAAAAATTTAAATCTAATCTTATTAGAACAATTTTATCTAATATATATAAAAAATATTTAAATCTAATCTTATTAGATCAATTCTATCTGATTTCGTTAATCGTGACTGAGAACGTATAATATTATTATACGAACAACACAATCGCAAATTAATGGGTTGTTTCGGATTAACGATTAATTCATCAACGATTCAAACAATTTAAATCGTCACCATAAACAACCTAGTTAACTATTAACTCTTTCAACTGATTTAAATAATTTAAATCGATACTTTAAAATAATCTAATTAACAATTAATTACTTTAATGATTCAAACAATTTAAATCACAAATACAAATAATCATCTCAATTAATTATTAATTCTTTATTGATTTGAACAATTTAAATCAAATCGTCAAATTAAACTAACTTTTCTTTTTAATAAAATCTCTATTTTATTAAATCGCAAATCTATTTATTTCGATCTTATTATACTTAGTCATGTATATTATGAATGTAATCAGAGGCTGGCTTTGATGCCAATTGCTGGGAAACGCATATGAATTTTGTTGAAAAATAAACTCTGATGCCGACTATTGGGTTCACAGTTCTCAACTACGGTCACAAAAATAGGCACCTATTAGAACACTTAGAGTAGGAGACACTTCTCTCTACCTAAGCCCCCGGTCGGAGAGTCACGCTTAGTGATACCTCACGTGCGAGAGTTCCCGGGAATTGGTTTATCTCTATAAACCGTTTGCCCTAATACCGGTTGTTGGGATGAATTTCATAAATTCTCCCTAAAGATTACGCAGCAGAACATGTTTAGAATTCATAACTCTAAACCTAGGGTTGATTTAAAATTCCTAATTTTAAATCTACTGACTTAAATTCAGAATTTAAATCATCAGATCTAAATTCTTAATTTAGATCTGTAAGCCTTTTACTCGAATACATTCATAACAATACATAAACTTAAACAGATATAATAACTAATACTGTAAATAAATAGAAAAGCGAAACTAAAAGAAGAAGGAAAGAAAAAACATACCTGGAATTGCTCCAACAAAAAAAGAACCAGAAAGATAATAATATTCTTCAAAATCGAGACCCTGAGACCTTCTACGCAATAACCTCAAACTGCCCAAAGGGTGGGCTCCGAAAAATATTAAACTGAATCTTCGAAACAATTTCAGAAACCCTAAAAAATATTTTTAACTCTAATGCCAAACCTCGGAATAAGCCCCTCCATTTATAGAAATATTCCGGAGAGAAAAAATATAATTAAAATCGAAAAAGGATTGCACAGTTAACATCAAAACGAAGCGTTTTATTCAAAATAAGTTCAAAACGCGGCGTTTAACAACAGTGCAACCGCCTCTGCGGGCCTGTCATCACGCGCCACATGTCAGCGGGCGATTCGCCCCCGCCTGGGCATGCGGATGGCCCTTGTGGGCCTCGCGCGCTGGTTCGTTGGATCCGTTTCACGTGGATCGCCATTGTGCAGGTATTAAAACGCGTTTTTCTTTTTTTATTTTTGCTTTATTTCTCACATGTAAAAATTCATCTTATGAATTTTAATTTTCAAAATTATTTTATGTTATAATTTTTAAATTTTATTCATCTCATGAATAATATTTGGCGAAATTAATTTACCCATCGTATGGATAAATATTTATCTCATGAATTCTTTAATATTTTTTCAATGGCAATAAAATACAGAGGCTTGCGTAGGGACCCCGGGGACAATTTAAATCTAACTCCAAACGGGTTAAATTAAATCATCTCAGGATATTAATTTAATTAACATTTAATGAGACTTAAATTCACTAAATAAATCTCACTGCACTCCAGACTTAAATTGTTTATTCGATATCTCCCTAATATATTGTATTGATGACAACAACCCCTCCACGAGATGTCCATGACAAAGGATAAATATAACCACTACCATTATCCTTCTCACAGCTTCTCCATTAGTTACCGACTCGCCCTTCACTGAATAATTCATTTATACTTGAACATATTCACCGTATAAATTCCAAATGTGAAACACTTGGAATACTTTGGCCAAAGTTTCCGAATCATTCAAACATTTGCGAATCAACTAAGGGGACATCTGTATCTCACAAAAGACTGTAGATTCCCTATTGAATACCTGATCCTTGTCACACTTCACGCCGCTATCCACTGTACGTGAGATTTCAGTCATTCGTTTTAGACCTTACTTATAGTACAACAAAGTAACTAACGCTCCATGCACAAGTCCAGAATACCTTCAGGATTTAGAGCCGTCGTTCAAACAGTACAATGCGAATCACTCATCTCCGATAGCAGTCTAAAAATAAGTAACTCACATGGTCCAACTCAGTGTGTCAAACACACTAACGTAAGACTTTTGGATCTCCATCCACATGGCCAAGACAAACCATCTAAAGTGTCTCGTTATAGTCTTAACATACAAGTGGTCCAGACTTGTCTTCGACTACGAGTCTTTCAAACAACAATCCATATCATTTGTTCCAAGTCTATCTGTGGCTTAGTCTCATAAACCACTTAGAACAAACATGTAAATTGTAGTATGAGGACTACACCCATCTCATGGATGCCTCTCGAATGAAAATTACATGCAGTATAAATACTCAAATATACAAATTTAACTAGGAAACGACTGGAACTTCGATTTTATTTATTAATTAAAATAATATATCCAGAATAAATCTAGATTTTAGGACACTGTTCCTAACAATTTGGACCCAAAACTTCTAGTGGGCTAAGACAGGCCCTCTTCGTACTGCTCAGCGTAAGGTTACAAACTTTGGAGTGTGTAGGTATTAGAGATGAGGGAGCTATCGTAACATCATAAAAAAGCATTATTAACGCAGGTTTCTCAAGGTAATGGCTCTTAATTAATTCCCTTTTTCTAAAGCTCAAACTACGTTACAAACTTGAGAGGTTTGGTCCTCCATACAGCTTCAACTAGAAGGCAAACCTTTCAAAGGTAGATCACTAAGACTCCTAAGCTACCAATAGTTTTGCTCAGTTTCTACTTGGTGTCAGGTCTCTAGAGGCAAGAAAACTCTCACCTCTGACTGCCACGAGCTCAATGAAATAGTCAAGAGAAAAAAATGTTAATTTAGAAGCAACTCGAACTACATCAGTTGGAGAGTCGGAGGAAGATGATGTCACCATTTCTCAGATGTTTAGGGAAAAGAACAGAAGTAGCAGCAGGGGTATCTACTTCTCCTTATTTTACTTTTCTTGCACTGTGCTTCACCTTTCTCTCATTTAACTCCTCCATAAATACAGGTTAAAATCTCAACTCGAACCATCAGAGGTGATAAAAATAGCCAACTCTTCTTCAAGGAGACACGTTCAAGTTTCGCCCATGAATACCAAGTCTCCTAACATCACTATGGAGGGGAGCAGAAGAATCCACTGCAATCATCATCGAGCAAGTAACAGGGGATCTTTTACTTGGTGCTCTGGCCTTGGCTGCATTAAACAAGGAATTTATCCAAGTGCCATTTTCACTTCTATGGGACCTCTGAAAGCCTCAAAGAAGACTTCTAGTTGTAAGTTTTGGAGCCACCAATGGAAGAATACTTCAAGTGGAATGTGGATGGTCTAGCAAGGGGATAGCCCGGTACAACACGCTCAATTCCTTTGGGAGCATGCCACTCAAACACAACAGAAATGGATGTTGTCCTATTCGGCAAGACTACCTATGCCACTCTAGACCATAAATACATGGTCCCCCATAATTTGATTGATTCGGAATCATTTGTAGTTTTTAATTGGAACAATATCAAAAATGCCATGGAAATATATATTTCTCGTCTACAAAAATCAATCTATTTCATTACAAGTGGACTATATTTGAGTATATTTGTATTTTATACCTTAAGGGTGTATGCTGCAGATGCAGTGCGTAGATGAAAATTTAGGGAAACGAAATGTTCAATGGCCTTCCTTTAAATTCTTATTATGAAAATAATTAAGAACAAAAAAGAATAAAGAGTCTAACTCAATTCTCACCTTGACAACTAGAAAGAACACATAAAAAATGATAAAAATCTCTAAAACAACCGAACTAACTAAACTCTGGACTTCCTCTTGTTTAAATAGAGGAACTAATTCAACTAAACTAAAAAAGTTGAAAATTAAAAGATAAATCCAAAAACAACCATTAATTATCTAAACAATTAATAATTATCTCTTAATCTAATCTAAGCTGAAGTCTTCTGATTGATGTTAACTTTCTCAATCCGGTTCACCCCTTCGATGTGGGCTCGTATTAGTTGGTGCTCATGATGGGGGGTTGAGTGGATAATTTTTTTGGTGGAGCTAATATTGTTGGTTTTGAGTGCGACAGTGGGGTTGTGTGGATGATAGGCAATGTTAGTGTTCATGGGATTATCAGTGGTGGTGGGCGTAGGATCCCAATATCCTTTAGTATCTCCTCATCATAGATGGGCTCATCATAAATAGACTCATCAAAGATTGGTGGAGAAGAAAAGTCGTGAATGGGTTCATCATTCGTTTCTTCCTCGCCACCTCCTGGCAGCAGGTTTTGAGCCTGAACTCTGGGTGTTTGATTGGGATTCGGCCCAAATTGGATCCAACAGAGCTCGATACGTCGAAATTTCTCTTCCAAATCCTCAATTCTCCTCCCGCACTATCGTTGACCATCACGTTCATAAACGTCTTTGACATTGGCGTATCTCTATCGCCCATGGGCCATCTTAGAGGTCGTTCTGAGCTCTGATACTAATTGGTGCTGCGCGTAAGTCAAAAATTAGGGAAACGGGAAGGATTCAACATCCTTTTCTTTAATTTTATTCTGAAAAAATAAAATAATGGGGAGCAAATACTCAATTTCTCACGACCCGGGAAAGAGAAAAAAATTCTAAATCTTAAAATAAAATCTGAATTGAATGCTAAACTCTAGGGTTCCTCTTATTTAAATAGAGGAGCTGGTTAACTAATATTAATACTCTAAAAGCTAAAAGATAAACATAATTTAAGCTAGATAATTAACTAAAACCTTCTAACACTAATCAGACTCTAATGCGTTCTTCAGTCTCCCAATTGCGTCTCCTGACTCGCAAACCATGGTATGTGACTCCAAAAGCAGAGCTGCATCAGCTACCCTTACACTGTATTACATTCTAATACACACACGCGCACGCACACACACAAACACACACACACACACACACATATATATATATATCCATAGTCTTAACATGGTACGTTTCCTATCCACATGGTATCGTAGGATGGGATACAGAGTAGTATCCAAACACAATTCCTAGTGGTACTTAACCTCCATGTCCACCGCTAGTCATAATCTCGTCACAAGCAAACCTGAAGCCGCTATCTATCCCTCTCATTGGCGAGGCTTCTCTCACAATAGTGCCTTCTAGTTTTCGTGGCGTCAGTACTGTAGTAATCACCCATGCTACCAGTGGTTACCATCACACCATTGCCTTTGGTGTCATGGCTGTCATACCCACCAAGAATGGTCCTTCTATGGTGGTTCCCCATGGAATTCATGGTTTATTTATTGCCATGACTCGTCTCTTCCTAATCACCCAAGTTTTTCTCTCCCCTCTCACCTCCAACCACAAAACCTACCTTCCTCCATCCCTCCACCCACTGTCGGCACCAATGTCACCAATGTCCTCATGTTCTCTTCTCTCCTATAGCCTGAGCCTTTTTCCTCCCACAGTGGGGCCCACGTTCTCCATGCCCTTACCTTCATATGAGACTCAAATGCGTACCAAAATATTGGTAGCTATTTTGGTGGTGGGTTGCTACCAGTAATGGCCGGCCTTCAGTTGACTCTGATGGTTTCCCCGATGGGATCCCCCAACATCAAAATACTATTGTCTCACAAACTGGACTGTAGTAACTATATGTACTAGCATTCGCAGTTCGTGACTTATTTAATTCATCATGATCATATTGGTATGTGTCAATGCTTTACTCAATATATGTTTTGCCAATCCCTCCTGCACTCAATAGGTTTTGGGTAATTTTGGTCTCTATGCTATTTTGAATGCAACCCTATCTCCCAAGATTTTTCAAGAGGTACACAATTTATTTACTTGCCATGATGTCCAGCTATATCTAGAATATCGTTTTGCTGATCTTACAATTGCCAATGAAATATGTTTAATGACAATCAACTATTGCTAAGATGAATCCTAATGAATCTGTGGAGGCTTATTTTTCTCGTATTAAAGCTATTTATGATGAACTTGCCACTATTCATTATCCTTTTACACAAAAGGATTTGTTATGTTATATGTTGCATATTGTACCTGAATATGAAACCTTTGTTGATACTTTAACTAATGCAACGATGGAATTATGTTATGATGCCTTTGAATCCAAGTTGTAGCATAAAGAAGGTAAACTCACCCTTCACCAATTCTCCAACCCTTCACTTGGTGTGCAACAACTTCATGCCTTTATCGTATCTAAATCTTCATCCTAAAGGGTGTTTCAGAGGCGGCCATGGCTAGGGCCAATGGGACCAAGGCCAAGACATTGGTTATGAAAGGGTGGACAGAATCGTGATTGAGGTCTAATTGTCATTGTCGTGGTGGCTAAAGGGGTGGTTGTGGTGGACTAGGTCCGGGTGGTCTAGCCCATTCAACACCAAACAATCGTCCACGACCTTTTAGGCGGACATCAGATTAACACAATATTCTTGTTCCTCCTTAAGAGGGTAGTTATATTTCTTTTTTACTTGGCCTTACTAATCTGCAGTTGTTTACACCCTAAATTCGAGGGAGTTGGTACGACGCTATTTTAAGCAAAGTGCCACATGCTTAAAAAGTGAGGTCCTCCTCGAGGAGAATTAAGCCTTTAGGTGCTAAAGTAACAAATTCTCACGCCCAACATCTTGAGAAGGTTATCACCCTAACAAGGTATCGATCACTGGAGGATGGAGATGGTTAAAGGGTGAAGAGAGCTCGAGTTCAAGGGGTTGCCAAAAAGGCTGCAAGATAGGTGGTTTCCAAGCTCAATGCAGTTAGGTGGAGTGCAATTTTAGATACTGTAGCACTAAGCTTAATCCAAGAGAACGTGGGGCATCTAGTGGGGACTTCAGCTAGAAATTCGGACGTGGGATTCAAGAAATTCCCTCCAAAACGGAATCATTGACATGTTCATTGATCACTCACACGCAAGAAGAAGCTTAGTGCCTTGGCGTGGGGAGAAAATTTTGTGGAATCAGGGGCTAGCAATTATATAGTTTATCAATAAATAAAGAACTATGTTATAGTCCAACACACATATCAATATAAAACTTCTTCAAGTTTTCTTTACAGCACACTTGTGCTCGTTTTGTTAGTAGTAGCTTAACTTAGTGTAGCTTAGCTTAGCATTCAACTTCTTGTACTTGCTTCTTCAACAATATAGTCTTTCGAGTTTCATGTATGAACTTCCTGTTTCGATCTATTCCCAAATTTTGATGAGTTGAGAATTGAGGCTCTAGTTTAAGGCTTTAACAGCTTAGGCTTGACCTTGATTGTGTTGGTCTTAATACTATTGTCACTGCTTGATTAGGGCTTTGACAGCGAAGACTTGACCTTGATTGCGTTGGTCTTAATCTAGTGACAAAAATACAATTTGCCCCATCTTAATCTTGTCAAACCAAAACTCATTCGAGTGATTATAAGTCAAGGGTGCCAGGCTTAAAAACTAATTGACTTGGGCTTGTAATTGGACTGCTGAGCTCTTGGATTTATCTCCACCCCAGTTCCTGACTTTTAAGTGTACTTGGAAAAGTGTCTGTGGGCCCTACTCCGTCACTATAACTGCCACTTGAGTTAGGTCCATATCCCTTTATTTTTCTACCAATATAAATGTGTAAAAGATCCACAATAAAAATTTACCAAGTCTTCTTAATTGAAGCATAAGCTATGCTCATTATATAACTGAAGTCAGATAAACCTTTTCTCCAAAAACGGTGAGTGTTAAAGGTCAAAGACTTGCGGTTCGTAATTAAGCTCACTCTCTAGTCGCGGCGAATCCCTTTTGCGTGTTTGTTTTGTTATCGTTTTACGGTGACATTGTCACAATTAATTACAAACAAATTAGAACAACCACAACTTATGGAGACGATAGTGGGAGGCTTAAAATGAGACTTCATCATCTTTAGCCCGTCATGGATTACCAGGAAGTAATTTTAGACAATTCGTCGATGGTTAAAACCAGGAGGTCCAGCGCTCTCGAGCTTAAGGAACAAGAGGGCTTAGCCCAAATTGGATCTCTGCTTTAGCATCCTCTTATGCAAAGCCCTAAAGCACGAAGAGACGAACCAAGTCATACCCATGGTAATGAGAGTAGTGGCAATGATGACATCCCAAAAGATGAATGTATTGGGCTTGATGGCCATTCTAGAAAGAGTTTCATAGCTATGCTTAAACCTCATTTAGAAATTGTGGACCAAAGAGTTCTACGAACAATGAGAGAAGCCTTTGAGAGACAACGTGCTGAAATAAAGTGCAATCTCGTGGCCTAGCATGAAAACCCCGCCGCCATGAGAGCTGTGATAAATAAGGTTGGAACCTCAATGAATGATAGCCTTCATAGAGAGACTAACAGAGTCTTAGTCGAAATGAACTTAACCTTGTCTTCTTCTGGTACCCTTATTGCTAAGGATGTGGTAAGACCTATCGTAGTTGAGGTCGAGCCAATCTTGGTTAGACAGGCTGAGGCTCACAATGGCTTAGTTCAAGTTGTTAGAGAGGATATCATGCAACCTAGGCCCACACCTCTTCCCCCTACACCAACTAGATATCCTCATGAGGCTCCTTCTGGCTCATGAATTCCAGCCACTCAAGTTGACTATATTGTCCCTGAGAGAATGGAAAACCTAGTTATGGCTAACCCTTTTGGCATTGATGCCCTAGAAAACCCAATTAGTTAGATTTTAAATATTAAATAAAATAAATTATTTTATTTATTTATTGTCTTATTCTATTTTACAAGTCAAACACGCGTGCAATTTTTTTCTAAGAAGTTCCATGAGATGGATGTAATGACATGTTAGGTTTGGCTTAAGTGGTCAATGAGATTGAACCATAGATAAACCTAGATCAAATTAGTGGAGTGTTGCCAAAGTATGTTTCGTAGTCGGTGATAAGTTTCGACAACTTGTCTGATAAGACTATAATATGATACTTTTGTAGCTTGTCTTGGTCATATGGATATCGATCCAAGAATATTATGTTAGTGTTGTTAGTAAGATTGGAACAATTAGAAGGGCCACCTGATTAGTTGTTTCTTTAATTTCCATAAAAAAAATTAATTATGTAAGAATATAACAATAAATCTCAAAAACAATCTAAACTCGTGCATGAATTCTTTGTTCCTTTTAGGTAGTCAAAGGATTAGCCAAAGTGCGGTGCCTTAAATCTTACGTACGTTTGATAACGACATAAATTGTGGCAGGAATAGTTGTTTTACGTGGAATCTACAGTCTCTAACGAGATAAAGATATTCCCTTAGTTTTTGAGATTAGTATACGGCTGAGTTTTTGAGATTAGTATACAATATTTTATAGTTTAAAATTAAAGTTTTAGGTTTTGGAACCTTATTTTCTCGCATGACGAAAATACTAAAATTGTTTTAGGATTTTCTAAATTAATGTTTAGGATAATTTTTCTGAAAAATTATTTTTTAAAAAGATTAAAAGAAAATTTTTGTTTCGAAATTTTATCCAAAATAAATATTTTTGGGAGCCCACACTCCTGGAGCTAGAAGAGGTAATTGCGAAGAAGACCTCGAGGTGTCAAGAAACCTTCTTCCAATTTTAGGTCTTCAAGTTTGAATCGGGATTTGCGCTTCATGTATGTCTAATTAAGTATGTGATACTTAATTTGTCTTTTCTTTAATCCGTTAACTCTACATGCATGCTTATACCTGTTTTATACGATATTTTCGTTTGTCATATTATAAATCTATTAGATTAAGATCAATACCTAATTAAATAGTTTTATTAGATCAGATCTTTAGATTTAAAATTAAGAAAATTAAAATTTTTTGCTGTGCCCTATCACGGGATGACTATTTACACCTTAGTCACCACGTGCGCCACCCAGTGACACCTCCGCTGGTGACACCGAGTTAGGCTACCGACACACCTAAGGCACGAGACCTTAGTACGCAGCAGAAGATTGAAGTAAGAGACTTGGAGAGATGTGAGGAAATATGAAGAGATGAATATATTACACATGGAATGAGTAGTTACAAGTATACTAGGCTTTGGAGCTTTGGTTGGTGGATATCCCAAATGAGAGCCCTCCACCCCTATTTACACTAATTCTCCTTCCCTTGGTTGGTTAGAAGGTTCTAGGTCCTTCTAAGAACCTTACCCTTCTAGCTTGCCCTAAAAACTTCTAGAGATCTCTACATAACTCTTGTATATACAAGAATGTTCCGGAATGTTCCGATCAACTCTAGAACATTCTATACATATCTAGAACACTCCAGAAGCGAATTTTCCTATACATTTACTGACTCGTGACATCCTCCCCCACCCAAACTATTGACGTCCTCATCAATGTTGCGTGGTCTTGATTGCCTCGATCGCCTCCCGAAACTGACATAAGTCTTCCTCCTTCTCCCATGTAGCTTTGCCATCTGGATGGTTCTTCCACCGGATCAAGTACTCTTTATACCTCGGCACCCCTCTACGTCCCACGACCCGTTCTGCTAGGATCTCTCCATTCTCCTTGTCGAAAGATGTTACCACGGCTGTAGGAGCTCTTTGTGACTTGTTTGGGCTCGGATCTTCATTGTCTCCATGGTACGGCATCTGGAAGCTTACATGGAACACCGGGTGAATCTTCAGTCTCGGAGGAAGCTCTACTTGAAACAATACCTTCCCGACTTTGCCTATTATCGGGAACGGTCCCTCACACCTGCGTACCAACCCTTTATGTACCTTCCTTAGGGTCTTGAACTGCTGTGCCAAAAGCTTTATCATCACTAAGTCTCCCATTGAAACTGCAAGTCTCTTTTCTTCATATCTGCCCATTTCTTCATCTTTCAACTTGCCTTTTCAAGGTAGGCCTTAGTAATGTCGAGATTTTTGTTCCATCCCTTCGCCACTTGGTACACCGTGGGGCTACTCCCGGTGTAGCCTGTGATAACTGCTTGAGGAGTCAATGGCTACTGTCCCATGATGATCTCAAATGGACTGTGCCCGGTCGACTCGCTCTTCTGCAGGTTATACGAGAATTGGGCTAAATTTATCAGCTTAGCCCAATCATTCTGATCAGCTCCCATGAAATGCCTCAGATATAGTTCCAATAAGGCATTGACCCTCTCTGTCTATCCATTTGTTTGAGGGTGGAAGCTTGTGGAGTAATATAAGTCTGACCCAATCAATCGAAAAAGCTCGGTCCAAAATGTTCCTATAAACCTGGGATCCCGGTCACTGATAATGGTCCGCGGTAGTCCCCAATACTTTACCACATGCTTGAAGAACGAGCGTGCGGCTTCCGCAGCTGTACAGTCTCGAGGAGCTGGGATGAATGTACCATATTTGGAGAATCGGTCCACCACCACCAGGATGGAACCGAATCCTTCTGAGGGAGGCAAGGCCGAAATGAAGTCCGTTGAGACGCTCTCCCAAGGCCAATCTGGAATGGGTAGAGGCTCTAATAGTCCAGCAGGCTATCTCTGCTCCACCTTATCCTACTGACAAACTAGGCACATACGTACGTAGGCCTCAATGTCATCCCTCATCCGAGGCCAATAATGCCCATTCTCTACCAGTACCACTGTGCGCTCAATGCCGGGATGTCCTGCCCATCTTGAATCATGGCACTCGCGCATCAGCTCTCCACTCAGACTTCCCCACTTTGGTATGAAGAGGCGATTGCCTATAGTGTATAGTAAGCCATCAGAAACCCAGAACTTCCTTGTATTGCCTTCTGCAACCAACTGCATTAAGCTCTTGGCCAACAGATCTTGGGTTATGCCTGCTCGAATCTTGTCCAAGAGATCCCCTTGGACACTACTTCTGCTTGCCAATTCTGCCTTCTGACTCAATGCATCAGCTACCACATTAGCCCTCCCCGGCTTGTACTCCATTACATAGTCAAATTCTGCCAGGAATTCTTGCCATCAAGCCTTTTTGGGAGACAACTTCTTCTAATTCTGGAAGTAGCTGGTTGCCACATTATCTGTCTTGATCACGAACTTACTTCCGAGCAAATAGTGTCTCCATACTCGCAGGCCATGAATGATGGCGGTCATCTCTTTTTCGTGCGTAGCGTACTGCCGTTTTGTATCATTCAATTTCCGAGACTCATAGGAAATGGGGTGTCCGTCCTGCATCAGCACCCCACCGATAGCGAACCCTGATGCATCGGTATGTACTTCGAATGGCTTGGAGAAATTGGGCAGACACAATATTGGCTCTTCTATCACAGTCTTCTTCAGGTCTTGAAATGCTGCTTGACAAGTGTCAACCCAATCCCAAGCAACCCCTTTCCTTAAAAGATTTGTCAAGGGTGTGGCCCTTACCGAAAATCCCCGGATGAATCGCCGATAGTAATTTACAAGCCCCAAGAAAGATCTCAGCTCACTAACCCCCTTGGGCGGCTCCCACTCATCAATAGCTCGGACCTTCTCTCGGTCCATGCTAATCTTCCCATCAGTGATGCGATGCCCTAAGAACATCACTTCCTTTTGGGCGCACGAGCACTTCTCCTCCTTGACATATAGCTCATTCTCCCTTAGGACCTAGAAGACCTTCCTCAAATGCTCGACATGGTCCTCCAGTGTTTCATTATAGACCACGATGTCATCCAAATACACGACAACGAACTTATCTAAAAACGGCTTGAAGATGTTGTTCATGAGAGTGCAGAACGTTGCCAGTGCATTTGTTAAACCAAAGGGCATCACAAGGAACTCATAAGAGCCATACCTTGTAACACATGTCATCTTTGGCTCGTCTTCTTCGGCGATCCGGACTTGCCAGTACCCTGACCTCAAGTCCAACTTGGAGAAGTACCTTGCTTTCCCCAACTAGTCGAACAAGTCTGCAACAAGTGGTATAGGGTACTTATTCTCCACGGGAATCTTGTTCAGCTCCCGGTAGTCAATGCACATCCTCAATGATCCATCATGCTTCTTCTGAAAGAGCACCGGGGCACCGAACGGGGCCTTAGATGGCCTTATGAACCCAGCATATAGTAACTCCTTAAGCTGCTTCCTCAAGTCTTCTAGCTCTAGTTGGGCCATGCGGTAGGGACCCATGGCCAAAGGTCTAGTGCCTGGCTCCAGCTCGATCTCATGATCTACCTCCCATCTTGGCGGTAACTTATTGGGCAACTCCGTTGGCATCATGTCTTGGTAGGAGTCAAGAACCTCTCGCACCTCCTTGGGTATATCGAAAGGGGTTGGTGCCTCTTGCTCGACTAAGGATGCAAGATAGGTTGCCACCCTTCCGAAAACCCTTCTTGAGCTGCATGGACGAGAGCATTTTTGACTCCACCTTCTCCCTTAGTAACGGTACAGCTAAGGCCTCCCGGCCCTCCAAAATGTGCATCACATTCTCCTCTGAAAAGGACAAGGGCTTGACTCGATCGTAAAAATCCATCCCGAGTACCACCTGGAAGTCATCCATCGTTACCACCGTCATGTCCACAGTGCCTCTCTAACTCCCTGATTGTAGTGGCACCTTATGAGCTACCCCATGGAATCGTTTGGATGAAGAGTTGACGGACTTCATCCATCTCGGCTCACGGGCATATCTCAATCCCAACCGCTCGGCTTCCTTCTTGGATATGAAATTATGTGAGGCTCCCGTGTCCACCAATGCCTTAGTCTCAACTCCATTGATTGTAGTACCGATGAACACCAACCCACCAGCAGGACGCGCCTCTTGTCTTGTCGTTCGAACTTCCTTCGGCATGTCTCCTACGTGCACTATGCGGGCCTCCTTAGTTATAGAACCAAGGACACGCATCGAACCCATCTGGGTCTCTTCGGTCTTGGACTGACCATGTGCAGCAATGATGGCGTTAAGTGCCTTCCTCTGTGGGCACTCCCACTCATAGTGTGGTCCTCCACATAGGAAGCAACCCCTGCTCCCTATCCTCGGTTCCTTCCCACCATCATCTCGTCTCCCCTTCGCTTTTCCTTGGGGCGGTTTATGGGGCCTTTCTCCCCCACATTTCTTCTTGCCACCACTCTTCTCCCTTCTGGTAAAGTCCCGTTTGAACTCTACCAAACTCTCAGTTTCGGCAATGGCCTATGCCAAGTCTTGCACACCCCGACGCCTCAACTCCAACTCAGCCCAGGCCTGTAGACCATCCATGAAGTAAAAGAGGCGGTTCACCTCCGTCTTGTCTGGGATCTCTAGCATCAAGGACTGAAACTCCGCAACATAGTCCTTAATGGACCCCGTATGCTTCAACCCCCGGAGCTTCTTCATGGAAATCCCTTTGGCATTCTCCGGAAAGAACTGCTTCTTAAGCTCCTTCTTGAAATCCTCCCATGTGTCCATGGTGCACAGCCCCCGGTTAATGTCACCATGACGTCTCCTCCACCACAGTGCAGCGTCATCATGCAAATACATCGTTGCCGTATTGATCTTAGATGCATCATTGTCAAGGTGCATAGCCTCAAAGTACCTTTCCAAGCCCCAAATAAAACTATCAACTTCATTAGCATTACGTTTTCCCCCATATCTTGGTGGGTCAGGTACCTTGACATGCTGCACCTCTCGGGCACCCGCACTTCGTGCTAAGGCAGCTTTGCACAAGGTGCAATCAGCCTTTACACTGTCCAGCTCCTCTTGCAGCCCGAGCACTGCGGCACTGAACTTGTCAAGCTGCTCTTCCAGTGCAGCCTTGACAGCACCCAGCACCTTGTCTTGTAACCCTGTGACACTTTCCTCCAAAGCCACGACATCGTCCAACTACTCATGGACATAACCCATGGCTAACTCGAGCTTTGCAACCCGAGCATCCAGGCTGGACAAGGCATCCCTGGAGACTGGGGGATCCTTGCCCTTAGTCTTCTTTGTGCGCGTCTCAGTCCTACCCCGTTGCTCTTCCGGGTTCTGAGTCACCGCACTCACATTCACGTCCTCCATATTCACACTAGCCATGTGCTACCCTTGCGTACTTAAGAGCAAGCCACACGCACCACAGTGTCAACAATGCGCTACTCTGGGAATCACCAGCGCACCCACGCGCACCTCAACTGCCCTGCTTTGCACGTACCATGCGTTACACCAACGCACCACAAGTGCACCCTTGCATAAACCCGTGCAACCTTTCGCAACACTTGAGCACTCCCAAATCCCAACGTACCCCAAGTGCGTAACTTGGCACAAACCTTGCGCACCCCAGCAAAGGCCTGCTCTGATACCACGCTGTCACGGGATGACTGTTTAGACCTTAGTCACCAGGTGCACCACCCAATGACACCTCCGCTTGTGACGCCAAGTCAGGCTACCGACACACCTAAGGCACGAGACCTTAGTACGCAACAGAAGATTGAAGTAAGAGACTTGGAGAGATGTGAGGAAATAAGAAGAGATGAATATATTACACAGGGAATGAGTAGTTACAAGTATACTAGGCTTTGGAGCTTTGGCTAGTGGATGTCCCAAATGAGAGCCCTCCACCCATATTTATACTAGTGACCCCCTCTCCTTCCCTTGGTTGGTTGGAAGGTTCTAGGTCCCCCTAGGAACCTTACCCTTCTAGCTTGCCCTAGAAACTTCTAGAGATCTCTACATAACTCTTGGATATACAAGAATGTTTCGGAATGTTCCGGTCAACTCTAGAACATTCTATACATATCTAGAACACTCCGAAAATGAATTTTCCTATACATTTAGCGACTCATGACAGCCCGATCTTGTCAATTTGGGAAAATTTTTTGAAAGCATCATGTTTGATAAAACTGAAGTATATAAAACTACGAAAATATGAAATTTAGAATTTTGTTAAAGGAAAAAGGTAAACATGAAGATTGTTATTAAAGAGTTTAATAAGATTGAAGATTCATTAAAGTTTTAAATTGTTTAAAATTCTATATGAGTCATGATTAAATCAAGAAGCATCTAAAACAGATCTGATGAGTTTGAGCATTCAAAGAGTTGAATGATTTAGATTATTAATCTAATTAGATTAGGTTTTGAACAAAGGTTTGAAATATCCAATTAAAGAATATTTTGTGATAATCCAAAACAAAAAATATCTAATAGAATTGGATGTTTGGTTTTCCATCTAAAGAGATTAAGGTCGGGTTGAATTAATTAATTACTTATTTGTGTAATAAAAATAAATAAATAAATAAGATACGTAAAAGGGTACTTATTGAATTTTGTACACATGTTTAATATTATTTAAATGAGTTAAATATTATGTACGATGTGAATAAAGTTATAAGGTACTATAACTTGGTGAAATATTTGATTTCGTCAAGTGGTTAATTTTTTCTAGTAGATCTAATGTGATTAGATAATTCAAAAGTTAAATATTTGATCAGAAAATTCTCTTTATGTATCTAATGAGGACATATTACATAAGTTGGATAATTAAAGGAATCTAATTGGATTAGGATTTTATTTAATGGTTAAATATATAAAATTTAGAATGTGATTCAAATATTGATTATGAGATAATTAATCAAATTTAAAAGAAAGATTTGCCATTATAAATTTCAAGTGGGAGCGAAGATCAGGATTTGATTCCCCACAGTCTCCGTCACAAGTCTGATAGTATAGTGGATAAGCGCTACTCTCCAAAGAGGGCGTTTGTTTGCGGAATACAAGGTTCGACTTCTTAAATGATATATAGAGGCACATGAAATGCGAGTGCGGCCATGCTGACATGGAGTGCCTTGTTTACTTGTACTAATGTCTAGGTAATGGTATACTTTTGACTAGGACAATATGATAATCTCATAGGGAGCATTGTGATACTGTCATAGAGACTAAGGAAGAAAAGGTGAGTTAAATATGCTTAGGAAACATATTAATTCAGATTAGTTCTCATTTGACTAATTACTTATTACGCCCCTCCCGTAGTAATGGGTAGATTGGCTAGCTCATCGTTGCACACACGTAGATAATGGTTAGGTGGATTCCATGTTTTGTTTGTTTGCGAAAATTTTTAAAAGGTTCACAAGACTCAAACTATCAAGTGGGGAGCGAGATTCTAAGTGAATGCTCATGGACATTGTCACCAATCTAGCATTATAATAGGTGGGCACGACTCCCCGAGGAGAGCGTTCATTTACGGAATACAAGGTTAGTCTTCTAAGAGATAAAGTAAAGTCCAAGCAATCAAGTACGGTCACGCTGACGTGCAGTATATCGAGACCTTGTATGGATGTTCAGGTAATGGTGTACATTTAACTAGGGTCTACATTAGCATCCCCGAGGAGTGCTGCTGTAGGACCTTAGAGGTTGAGGGAAAAGCGATGTTTTAAATATGTTTAGCAAACGAGTTCATAAGAAAGTATATTTATTGAGAAATGTTCTCACCTTTCTGATATCTCCATTCGGCTTTGCTAATGGGGAGTTTTGGGTAGCTCGGTTGGGTCGCTACAGCATACATGTAAGTGTCAGATTATGAGCTCTAAGCTTTGATTGTTTACTAAAAGTAAGAAAAGTAATATTTTATGTTATATGACTCGTTTAACAGTTTTTGATTTCAGACTAGTTGTTATACTTTAACATTGCGATCATTATTGGTATGTCTTATTTGTCTGTTCGATTATGCTTGTTGTGATATGATATGTTTTAGTACATGTAGAGCACTACAAGATGCTTAGGGTTTTCTGAGTTGCTGCTAGTATATTTAGTAAGTTAAGAAGAACTTTCAGAATGTTAAACTAGACTAATGAGTTAGTCAGATGCAAGATTCGGACATTAGATGTCAAACTTATTCTGGTATTAGATACTTGAATTGTCAACTGTAGTAGAGATGATCAGATATTTGAAAGAAATATTGGTTAGAGAACTAATAGCATGAGAACGACTTATGAGAAAGATGATATACACTAGATTGCATTAAAAAAGTTCAATTTAAGAGCGTGTCAAATGATGATGGCTTATATAAATGAGCTGGAACTCTTAATGCAAATATTGATAGTCAATCTCAATAGTATATGATCCTGATTTTCCTATTAAGGTCTTTTAATCGGTTTAGGCTGGATACATTGAGTAATAAAGATTACTCCTTGTTTGAATGGATGAAAGAACAGTTTGAGAAAATGTGTCATGAGAACTAAGAAAAGAGTCTGGCTAATATAAACATCTATCTCAAGAATTAGGAACCTCTGGAGGGTAAAATAAAACATAAGTCAAAATAATTTTGTCTCTATTATAATAGCACTGCAATTTAAAAAGAAATTGCTTAGGTACTTAAATACTATTGTTGCCAACACTAGAAGCCAACATGGCGAGGTATTTAATATCCTATTTCCTCTAGTTGTGACTAGTAGATAGCTGACTTGAATTTTGGTGAATGGGTTTTCAGTAAGGGTATCAAGAGATAGTAGCTTAAGTCAAGGAATGTAGTTCTGAATTTGAGTAACTATCTTAATGTACTTAAAAATTTTGAATCATACCCACTGTTTGTTTTCTAATAGTCTTTTGGTTATTTTTCTGAGAACCAGACCTATAGTTATGCAAATACAATATTTATTTAAAAGATACATTGGTAGATGGTTGACTTAGTTTAATCAAAACTATGTTAATGGCGATTTATTAGTCTAAAACAAGCTAGGCTTTGTAACCATATGAATGAAAAATTTCGAAAAGCCAAATAGCATTTAAGTGGTACTTATTCTTAGGTCACACTAATCTAGTATGACTCAAAAACTTGTTTGATTTGTCATATGTGATCATTAAGTACTAAAATTATAACTAGTATAGGAATCATGTTTAAATTAAAGGTCACTGGAAGAGCCATTAAGGTGTTATGATCCGAGAATCCGAGGCATGACCTTGTGGTGGCTGTGATGCTGTCCTGCTGCTAGGCTGCTACTGTTAGCTAGTGGCTGCTGCGGAGGAGGCTGTCTTGCAGCCAAATTGCAATCATTTAGTCGTATTAGAGTGTTGGTATTGTAATTAGTAGTATAAAGCTTTAGTTGAGTCATGTAATAAGTGAAGTCTTGAGTTGCTAGGTTGAGGTGCTCAAGGCCGTTAGTTAGTTAGTCAAAGGTGGCGGCTAACTTATGAGTCGGTTAGTCCTTGTGGCTAGTTTCAATGTATTAGCTCATATCATGTAAGTAGTATAAATAGGAGGTTCTAGCTTGTAATCTCCTAACTTTTGATGATTGAATTGATATCTTTTGATATTTCTCTCTACTTCTCATCTCCTTTCCCTTCTTATCTCATCTAAACTCTATATTCTCTTCTCATCTCATACTCTCTCTATCACATCCAAGGTTAAGGCTCAAGAGAAATTTTTGAGACCTTAACAATGGTTGAGGCTGTGGGTCATTGCGAAGTTAACATCAAAGCAAGTTGTGAAGACAGGAATTACACATTTTGCAAGCTGCACAATACTTGTGACGATGAAGTTTCCATTGTTCCAAAATTTGTGTTGCTTAGGTTCACACAAAAGTGTTTACTTGAAGGGTTGGTAGTTGTTGCTAATGGTTTGATGAATTGTGAATGGTTTGTGGAGGTGTTGGGCCTTTGGTATGACCTCACAACTGGTGGTCAAGGCCAAGTAAAGCCAATGGTGATAACATTTGAAAATCGGGCCAAACTGCAAATGGAAGGTGCTGATCTGGTGCAGAATCTGAATGTGTTTGGGGTGACCTGTTGCGGTTGTTCTGAATGGAAAATTAATATGAACAAGCTTCAATTCTTTCTCAATGTATGGGTGAAGGAGTATAACAAGGAAACAAGATCATTTCTAGCTGAAAATATTTTACATTTCAGTAGCCAAGGTCAGGACAGATTTTCCCTTGCACTGAAATTAATCTCAGATATTCAGTTGTGTCATTGGTGTCCTGATTTGAAGTTCATCTTTAAGTCTGATGATGAAATACGAGTGTGACCCATGAGTATTTGATTTGGTGGAGCAAAAGTCCAGTTAGTCAAGCCAATGTCACAAGAGCTCAATTGATCAAGGTGGGAGAGCAAGAATTCAGGTTAGTTGTTGTGATGGCTGGGAGAATTACAATTCTATTAAGGTTTCAAAGATTTGATCTTGAACCTCAACCTTGGTTGGGATAGAAAGAGTATGAGATGAGAAGAGAATATAGAATTGAGATGAGATAAGAAGGGAAAACAGATGAGAGTGTAGAGAAAGTAACCAAATGAGATTAGTTCATTATCAAAGTTATGGATTACATGCTAATATCCCCTTATTTATACTACTCTCATAGTATGAGCCTATTACATTGAATCTAAACTGACAAGGACTAAACCACTTAGGAAATATCTAGAATTATCTAGAACCAATGCTAACTAATATTCAAATTATTAATATTGGCACCCAACACAACAACTAACAGCAGCAGTAGTAATGCAGCAGCAGTAGTAAGTCTCCAGCAGCACCCAGCTGCAGCTGAACAACATATCAGCAGCAGTACAACTTCTCAGCCTCCATAGTCCATGCCTCGGATCCTCGGTTTATAACATTCCCATCCCCTTAAGAACATTCTTGTCCTCAAGAATTGAGAAAAGATTGGAGAACCTCAAGAACACTTATTGCTGTGGAAAGGAGAGCTGAAATTGAAAGCATCTGGGTGATGAACATGAGCTGAACATGGAGTAATTGACTGTAGAGCTGCAATTTCCGAATTCTACTACTATGAGCGCACTTATTGCCGATCAAGAACTGAAATGTACTGCCAAATTTACTGTCATTTGTACAGCTGAACTTCCAATGTTGAACCAACTCTGTGACGCAGCAGTAATCATTAATATGTTGCTTGTTCTGCACAAGGACCTTGTATGGATGTGTTGAACCTTATGGTGGTCTGCAATGATCAAACCAAATGTATCCAGCACATTCCGAGCCTCTCTTGCTGCAGTTAACCGGGCTCAAAACCCAGATTCGCTGCTGAAATTTCCCAAATGCAGATACAATTCTGTGTTTATGCATGCAGTAGGCTTCATTACCAATTTTGTGTATCTTTGTCCCAATTAAATTGTATATGAAGTCCTTGAGCATCTCGGGAGGCCTTCCAAACTCAAACCAAGGGAACCAAATATTGAATTCAGCTTGCAAACATCCCAAAACGCAGTTCGAACAGCTCCAAAACAGAGGTGTTTCATTTCGAACTTGCCGATCGACATGCCGAAACTGCATTTTAGCTACTGGAACTTGAATCCTTGCTGAATTAACATGTCCTGCTGCAACGATTTTCAACGAATTCAGCTCACACAACCACCTACCAACCCAACTCATGACATACTCAATCAATCCAAGATTGCTTTCCAATTGCACCAAAAATGCTGCAGAGTCTAGTACTACAGCATTGTGAACTTGATGCAGAGCATAATGATATATTGCAGTGGGTTTCTTGTTCAAATGGAAGCTCATTGATGTGAACAAGCTAGTACACCTTCCAAAAGACATAATAGCACCCTCCACACACAATCTAAACAGCTCCTTCACTACTGACAGAGAAGAAACTAAAATTCTCCAAGCCATAACAACATCCAACTTGAACTCTTGCTGTCCCACCTTGATTAACTGAGCTTTCGTGGCATTTATTTGAATATCTGGCCTCTTGCTCCACCAAATTGAATACTCATGGGTCACAATCGAATTCCCAACATCGGACTTAAAGATGAACTCCCAATCAAGGCACCAATGACACAACTGCATAACTGAGATCAACTTCAGTGCAAGAGAATGTCTGTCCTGATCCTTACTGCTGAAATGTAAAATTTTTTCAGCTAGAAAGGATCTTGTTGCCTTGTTGTACTCCTTCATCTATATATTGAGAAAGTATTGAAGCTTGTGTATAGGATCTTTCCATTCCGAAACACCACTGCAGGTCACCCCAAAGACCACCAGGTTCGGCACCCGAACAGCCGCTTCCATTTCCATTCGGTCTCGATTTTCAATTGCTATCACCGTTGCCTTTTCTTGGTCTTCAACTTCAGTTGTGAAGTCATATTCGAGGCCCAATGCCTCCTCTAACCAGCCACAACTCTTCAACCCACTAGCATCAACTACCATCCTTTCCAATAAATGCTTTTGTATGAACCGAAAAGGTTGCAATTTCGGGACATTGAAAACTTCAGTGCCACACAAATTATGTGGCTTGTAAAATGTATAATTCTTGTCTTCACATCTAGCTTTGGTGTTAACTTCGCAATGGCTCACAACCTCTACCCTTTTTTCCCCAACGTTTGTGCTGACATTGCATTCGTTAACAACACACAGCAGCATCGAATGCCTAGCTCCTCCAATCATATTAGTTACCGCACCAGCTGTTCTGATTTTGGGCTGTACAGACTCCCGGTACATCATACTACAGCATTTATACACGTCCAACAGCTTGATTGCTTGTTCAACCACCTCGCTTCGCCTTTGTTGAACCTTGAAACGTACTCGTGCAGCTTGATTAACTCTTTTCAACTAAGAATCAACCCTTTTCGGCTTCGTATAAACTTTGAAATCTTCTCCCAGATCAGGAGGCAAGTCGTCATATGAGTGTACATTTGAACACTCCATTTCTCTATTCCCAGATCCTTGTGAAACATCAATTACATCACTACCAACACCAAACAATTTCTGATTTTCCAAGAGCAATTGCTGGAACCTCGAGACCCAGCGTTCCTCTGATCGTATTTGTAAATGATTGAGCAATTCCTTCACTTGATCAAGCGTGACAAACTCCTGTGCACCAACCACAGCATCACAGGACACTTCTGGTTGAACGGCTGTAGCTACATTGCCTCCATCCGCTCCCATTTGAGTCTTAACTCCTTGTGTGCCATCAGTAGCTTGTGTGCCAGCATATACCTCGGTAAGGTCAGCCTCTCGATTAAGTTTTTGCTGATCATAAGGCAAGTCATGCTGAAACATAGCCACACGCTTCAATTTTGGCTTGGACAACTTCTTTTTACCCTCAAATTCCTTCAACGCTACACTCGGAAGACTCCTCTTCGATTTACACTTTGCTTTCTTAATCATTCTTTTGACATGTGAATCATATTCCCAATCCGGATGCATGTCAAATTGTGCCTCAACATCATCAAGGTGCTCTAATTCTAGTGAAGAGTCTTCATAAGGGTCATCCTGTTCAGACTCAGATTCGTCTAACTTGTGTTCATCAAATTCGACATTGTCGTGGTCGAATTCATCTTCAACAACAACGGATTCCACTTCCTCCTTTTGCTCGACATTGAACTTTTGCTGCGTAATGCTATCCACTAGCTCCGGAAACTCATTTGTATCAAGAACACCCGCACAATCAGAATGATGAGTTGAACAAGGCTGATTCGCATTTTGTTGGCACTCTCGATTGAATGCCAGCTTAATTTCTAGCAACAACCTCTCACGTTCCTCTATGAATAATAGCTTCATTTCTTCAAAATAACCGCTCATCACTGATTGACAAGAGCTATCATCAACCATATTTGTACTGAACAGCAAAATCAATCTGGACAGCAGAAATGCAGGTTCGAAAATTGCAGAAATGTAAAACTTGTTTCGTAACTCTTCAACAATCGATTGCTTAATGAAGTTCTACTCCTCCGTTTGCACCAACAAGCACTTGCTATCGGTTCTATGATCGTCAATGATTGTAATCCCTAACTGATAAACTTCGAACAGAACACTGACAAACCCTAACAGCGGACGACCTCTGACAGGAATGTTTAGTCGAGTAATTCGACTTATACTTGTTGAATTAGGCTGGACTCTAACCCAAAATCAAGTTCTTAACACAACACTTAAGCGATCTCAACGAACGAAATCAGATTTAAACACTCTTACTTCGCCTGTCAGATTTCGCCTGCTGCTAACAAAATTTCGTCTAAGCAAAATCTCGACTCAATAACACGTAATTCTCAGAGATCACCGTAGATTCTAATAAATTCTCACTACTTCTAAGCTCAGCAACACAAATTCGACATCATCCAATCAACAAACACGAATTTCTCAATGAATTGCAACTTGAAAATCACAAAGCATTACCTCAATCTTCCACTTCTAAATTGCAGAACCTGATTAAACCTCAAGTCAGATGATTTTCTGCTATTTGGATGAAGATCAAGTATAATGTGGATCAAATCAACCTTCTTCAATGCAATTGATCACCTTAATCCCAACCGCAAGTGATATTCCCAGGCTTGATGCAGTAAACCGGCAAAAAAATCTTCAAAATGCATATTTGAATTTCTGATCAAGAATTTAGAATTAAATTGTATCACAATTATTTTTGTTGATTAATTGCAATGCAATCAATCAGATTTAGAAAATTTTTTCGGATATGAGCTTCATTCGGAAGCCAAATCAAGGCTCTGATACCAATTGTTAAGGTTTCGAAGATTTGATCTTGAACCTCAACCTTGGTTGGGATAGAAAGAGTATGAGATGAGAAGAGAATATAGATGAGATAAGAAGGGAAAAGAGATGAGAGAGTAGAGAAAGTAACCAAATGAGATTAGTTCATTATCAAAGTTATGGATTACATGCTAATACCCCCTTATTTACACTACTCTCATACTATGAGCCTATTACATTGAATCTAAACTTACAAGGACTAAACCACTTAGGAAATATCTAGAATTATCTAGAACCAATGCTAACTAATATTCAAATTATTAATATTGGCGCCCAACACAACAACTAACAACAGCAGTAGTAATGCAGCAGCAGTAGTAAGTCACCAGCAGCACCCAGCTGCAGCTGAACAACATATCAGCAGCAGTACAACTTCTTAGCCTCCATAGTCCATGCCTCGGATCCTCGGTTTATAACAAATTCCTTCACTGTCAGCAGTGAATGAGTTGCCCAAATGGAAAGTGATTGGTGCTATTATGGTTTTGGGAAGTTGTCATAACTTGTTTGCATCAAGAAGCTTCAATATGGACAAGAATCGAGCTAAAATCTGTAAAATCTGTAGCTATGAGTGGGCTGGCTTAAGCACTGCAGAATTCTGGAGCTCTGTTTGTTGAGCATGGTTTGAGTTGGTTTAGTATGTGGTTGTTTAAGCAATACAAATTTTGGATAAGATCCAAGATGAAGGAGTTACAACTGCATTCTTATTGGATTCCAATGTGTTGGGTTGCCATGATCAAGAAATGGGGCTGTTTGGACTGCAATTGGGAATGTTTACGAGCAGATTTTGATGTTAGGTTCTCTTGGTTTGAGTTAGGAAGGCCTCCCAAGATGTTAAAGGACTTCATATGCATTCTCATGGGTTTAATGACATTCAAACTCTGTTACACATCATTTTACCAGCAGAATGACAGAATTGTTGCTGCATTTCGTGATTCTCAGCAACAAGATAGAAGTTTGGGCTGTGTCAATTTCTTCACAAGGGGTTGTGATGTTTGGTTTGATCATTGCCGACCTCCTGAGGAGTATTATGCACTCAAACACAAGCATTGCATCGTGATAAACAGCATACAATGTGCTCTGCTGAAAATTCAATTTGAATTGCTTCAGTGGTCCTCCCAGTGGCAGATTTTAGCAAGACTTCATCACTTCATCTATCTTTCCATATGCATTAAGTGTTCTTCATTGTTGCAACTCTCTTCTATTCTTGAGGACAAGAATGTTCTCAAGAGGAAGGGAATGTTATGATCTGAGAATTCGAGGCATGACCTCGTGGTGGCTGTGATGCTGTCCTGCTGCTAGGCTATTGCTGTTAGCTGGTGGTTGCTGCGGAGGAGGCTGTCTTGCAGCCAAATTGTGATCATTTAGTTGTATTAGAGTGTTGGCACTGTAATTAGTAGTATAAAGCTTTGGTTGAGTCATGTAATAAGTGAAGTCTTGAGTTGTTAGGTTGTGGTGGTCAAGGCCGTTAGTTAGTTAGTTAAAGGTGGTGGCTGACTTATGAGTCGGTTAGTCCTTGTGGCTAGTTTCAATGTATTAGCTCATATCATGTAAGTAGTATAAATAGGAGGTTCTAGCTTGGAATCTCATAACTTTTGATGAATGAATTGATATCTTTTGATATTTCTCTCTACTTCTCATCTCCTTTCCCTTCTTATCTCATCTAAACACTATATTCTCTTCTCATCTCATACTCTCTCTGTCCCATCCAAGGTTAAGGCTCAATAGAAATCTTTAAAAACTTAACATATGGATAAAGGCAAAAGAGCCACTAAGCTGCTAGGACTTGCTAAGAAAATATTTATGGACTGCTAAAAGTTCAAGCAAGAGGAAGCAAATGGTATTTCATAAAATGTTCATGAATGACTACTCAGTTAGTTGATATACAGATATACCTATGAAGACTTAAGTCTGAGGTCCTTCGAAAAGTTCATAGAATTAAAGACTAAAGTTCGGATCAGTTAGGTAATTATATCAACTCACTTGATCAGTTAGGTAAGTTCAAAGAAATTTTTTTTCCTTACTGTAAAGTGTTGTAGAAAGGATAAAATATTTTGTCATTGAACTGGTAAGATTCATATGATGAGTCATTTTTACATATCAAAAGGTTTGCTATGTAAGATATTTTGGAACGTGTTCTAAAAGTACAGTAGATAGCTTGTGTTGGATAGACTGACAGTATGAGATATTGTGTCTCTATAGCTCGATTCAACTTATAGTGTAGATGATGTATTAAATATATCTTCAATTAGGTTATTGTCACACTAAGTACATGAGAGCTTTGGTGTAGTGAGAGTGTTAGAATCTATTGTATAGGTTATTAATGTTTATATATTAGGCTAGTGTGGGCCTAGGGCTTATGTATTCATTAGTTGTACTCTATGCTTATAAATATACAAGAGGCCTCCCTCATTCAGTGGGTTCCTTATTATTCTTTCGCAGTATCAGAGCCTAATATTGCTCCCTCGTACATTGGCTAACCCTAGCCGTGCCTCACCAATCAAAACAAACAAATCCTAGCCATTGAGCCACCCACAACAAAACAAACAAACCCTAGCCAACCCTTGAAACCCTGGCCACCGCGCTGCGCCATCCATTACAAACCTAAGAGATCAATTGAAACGAAACCCTAGCTGTGTGTCGCGTAGCATGTCTTTCTCGTGGCTGACACAAGTTCCACAACGTCTCTCACTGGTGCCGGAACCCCGCCAGCCGCACTAATGTCGGTAATCCCAAACAATGGCAATCCCGCACTTCCAACTCTGTTTAGTGTTTCAAATATTCATCAGAAGATCTCATCTGCCTTAGATCTAAACGATCTGTCTACCTATCTTGTTTGGCATAGATCCTTTCTCCCTGCATGCCGGGGATATTTTGTTAATGATCATCTAGACGGTTCTTCCAATGCGCCGGTCCAACCGATCCAAATTGCCGAGACTAGTGACAAATCAACAATCTCCTCATATCTAGGATACTTGGTACTATTTCTCCCAATCATGCTAGCACTGTTTGTTGTGATGGTGATAATTTAATTGCTCCTTCACTTTGGGGTTCGATTTCTCGCCTTATACTATTTTTACGCAGTCTCATCAACTACAATTTAAACGAGAATTGACTAAAATAAAGAAAACTTGACAGTGGTTGTATATCTTACAAAAATCAAGTCCCTATCTGATAATCTCCAATCCGTTAATGCTTCTATTGCCGATGTTGATATGGTATTGGCTACTGTGGATGGTCTTTTTTAAAATAAAGAGTTGAGTGCTCTTTGTACTGCTATCACGTCCTGTGTCCCTTTTCCATCCTTTATAGAGGCTAGGTCCATGCTCGTGAATGAAGAATCCGGTCTTGAGATTGATAATCTCAGTTCTTCCATTGTATTAGTTTCAACAGGGAACTCTTTAGCCAATAGAGGCGCCTCTAGTGCCACTGCATCTCCTGACCCAGTGCAAGGGCAACCGGCACTTGCTGACCAACCAGTTGCTCTTCTAGTTCAGCTGATGTCACAGCACATAGGTTATAGTTTACAGTCTAGTAATGGTCAGGGCAATGGTAGAGGCCATCGTGGTGATGACCGTGAACGTAATGGTCCAGGTTACGGTCATATGTGAAATCAGAACATGTGAGTTAAACTACCTAGCATGACTCAAAGGAGAGAGAGAGAACAGGGGAGACTCAGGCGGCTAGGGCAGCACATTTCTCGTGCAGTGGTCGGTGGCTAGGGCCTGGCTAGGCAGCGCATGACTCGCCAGACGTCACCCCTCTTGTTGGTGGTGGCGGCGGCTGCAATAGGCGGCCGGAGGTAGGTGGAAAGAGAGAGTGAGGGAGTTAGGGTTTTGGTGCTTGGTGTTGTGGCGTAGGACGCATGGTGCTGCCGTGGTGGCCCCTTCTACCGGCAATTGGCTCCGATGACCCCTCTCTGTCTTTGCCGTCCCTCGGTGACTGGTGCGGTGGCTAGATTAGAGCAATTCCTGGCCGGGCAATTAGGAAGGTCACAAGGCTCGCGACTTCTCTCTCTTCTCTTTCTCGATTTTCGGAGCAATTCCTTGTAAGTCTTCTTTGATCCTCACTTGCTTATTATTGCAGGCTGTCGGTGGCTGGATTTCTGATCGATTTTTGGCTGGTGAGGCTCACGGCGGCGCGTGGCTTGGGTGGCGATTTGGAACCCTAATTTTTTAGAGTCTTTGTTGCTTTTTGTTTTGATTCATGCATCATGGCTGAGGTGCGTGAGCCTACTACTGTGGCGGGTGCATCTGGGTCGAGTGAGGGTACCGCATCGCCGCTTTCATGGGCGGACCGGGTTCGTTCTACGTCCGCTAATCTGATTAAGTATGTCCCTCTTAACCGTGAGGATGGCGCCGCTATGGGGGACGTACCTGATGAGTTTCTCACTTCGGGAATGAGAAGTGGGAGCGGTGTTTAGGGGGGGTTTGATTGGGACGGGGCTGGCTTATTCCCGTGCCCAGGAGATTGCAAGTCTTCTCTAGGGCTCTAGAGGACTTGAATGCGTTCTATCAGTTGGGGTGGTTTACATGTTTAGATTCCGTATGAAAGTGCAGGCTGAACGTGTCCTTATGGATGGTCCTTGGTTCTTCAAGGGCGTATGTATGTCCCTTCACCTTTGGAGGGAGGGGCTTGCACTCGAGAAGGATTGTCCTACTACCCCTATCTGGATTCGTATCTCAGGTCTCCCTCTTACACTGTGAAAACCCGAGGGTATTAGTGTGGCCTCCAGCACTGTTTGTGTGCCTCTGTTTATGGACAAGGTCACTGGAGATTGTGCTCAATTAGACTATATTCATGTTTGTGTCGAGGTTGAGGCTAAGGCCCCTATTCCTAGGGAGACTTACCTTAGGATTCGAGGCCAAAAGGTTAAGCTTGGTATTGCTTATGAGGCTGTGCCGAAACGCTGTGCTACTTGCTTAGTCTTCGATCACTCGTGTGTGCCGCTTGCTGCTTCTAACCCAACCATGGCAGCTCTAGTTGTGGGCCGTCGTAAGAGGAAGAAGAAGAAGAAGGGGAGTGTGATTATTCTGCCGCCTAGAGGTGTTACAGCACCGGTGGCTCCCAGCCAACTGGTGGGTGGCGCTCTGGAGGGTGGAGGTGGTGCGGGTGCTAGGGACTCAGATGCCCTAGCTCTGGTTATGGCTGAGCCCATGTTTGGGTCTTCTCCTAGGGGCATGGGCGGTGCCCCTTTAGCCTACAATAGTAGGCAACCACAAGCCACCCTTGCTGCAGTTACGGCTGGGCTACCGGAAAGCCCGATCTTGAGCAATGAAGGACGGGTCGCATTGACCTCACCCACAAAGTCACCTCTCGGGGGTGAGCCATGCTCAACCCACTAGCGGGTCCGAGATCTCTTGAGGACTTGGGTCATGCTTTGGTTCCTATTGAGATTAAGGAGGCTCTGGATGCTCTGGCTGGGATCATTGAGCCTTTTCCATACATCAAGAATCGGTCGGCTGCGACAGTGCCTATTATCAAGTCGCCGAACCAATTTACTCATTTGACTGAGGTTGAGGACCACACCGATGAAACATCCACTTCCGAGTGTACTTCGCAGCCTAATTTTTTGGACCTGTCTTGTACGCGCTCTATGGCGGCTCGAGCCGGCCACAAGGGCCGTGGCTTGTACTAGTTTCTAGTCTCCGATGATCGGTTGCTGGAATGTCTGGGGGTTTAATAACCCCAACGCAATTGCTAATATTCGTGGTTGGATTTCTTCCAACTCTTTGGGTCTGGTGGGTTTGGTTAAGGCCAAGACTAAACCTGCTGATATCAAGCTTGCGGTGGCAGTTTATGTTTTGTGGGGTGCGGGGCCGCTGGTGCAGCATCATTGTTCTTTGGGATCCCAGCATCTACCATGTAGTGAGAGCACAGGGTGGAGATCAGTATCTCACCTGCAGGATGACCAACATTCGAGAGGATGTGGACTTTATTACTACATTTGTCTACGGCATTAATGAGCTGGGGCCGCTTCGGGATCTTTGGCAGTACATTCGGGGAGCCAGCGTAAGTCACCAGGGGAGCCTTGGATACTCCTGGGTGACTTTAACGCTATCGTCAGTCCTATTGATAGGAGTGGTGGTCAGGACACTTGGCCTGGCCATATGGACGACTTTTCAGACTACATCTATGAGTCAGAGCTCACAGCCCTTCCGTATTCGAGGCTTCTTTTTTACGTGGTCCGGCACGTCAGCTGGGGGCACTCTGGCCAGGGGAGGCACTCTTTGGCACGTTTGGCGAGGAGGAATGGCTTTGCTCTTTCTCTACTTCATTTGTTGAGCATCTTCTGCGAGAGTTATGTTCTGATCATTGTCCTTTTATAGTTAGAGGACGTGGTGATCGCCGCACCCTGCGGCTTCCTTTCAAGTTCTTTAACTTCTGGGCTAACCATGAGGAGTTCATTCCTACGGTGCGGAGAGTTTGGGGGAATAGTGTTGAGGGCACTCCTATGTATCAGCTCACTCAGAAGCTGACGAGGCTGAAGGGTGAGCTGAAGGCCCTCAATACTAGGCATTTCAGTCATATTTGGGCTCGAGTGGTGGCGGTGAGGGATTCCTGGACTGCAGGCTAGAGGGCCTTAGATGGTGATCCTGCGAGTGTGGAGCTTCGTGCTGAGGAGCGTTGTCTATCTCAAGAGTACTTGAGGTTGTGTCAGGATGAGGAGGCTTTCTACCATCAGAAGTCTCGCATCCAGTGGCTCTCTTTAAGAAATCAGGATACCCGGTTCTTCCATAAGTCTGTCGCACATCAGCAGGCTAGGAACCGGATCTCTTCTATTGTTCGTCCAAATGGCAGGAGGACTTATGATGACAGGGAGATTTCGAGCGCTGGGCTCTCGTACTTTCAGGAGTTATTGGCTAAGCCGAGAGGGTTGCTTTGTGAGGACATTTAGTGGCCTTTCCAGTCTCGTTTTTCTGAGGATTAGGCTAGACCGCTTACTCTTCCGATTTCTGATGCTGAGGTTAGAGATGCTCTTTTCTCTACTGGTGATGACAGGGCACCTGGTCTTGATGGCTATACCTCCCTCTTCTTTAAGAGGGCTTGGGATGCGGTGGGTCGTGATGTAGTTAGGGCTGTTCGTTCGTTCTCCCAGTCAGGGCGCATGCTTGGCGCCCTAAACACTACCCGTATCAGCTTGATTCGGAAGGTGGAGAACCCCTCTACCTTCGCTGACTATCGCCCGATCTCCTTTTACAATGTGGTCTACATGTGTATCACTAATATCATTGCAAACTTGCTGAAAGGGGTGCTTCCTTACCTGATAGATGATTCTCAGTCGGCTTTTGTTCCTGGGAGGCGGATTTCTGACTTTATTTTATTAGCTCAGGAGCTTATGCGCGGCTATCACCTTCAAGCAGGGGGTCCTCGGTGTGCTCTGAAGGTTTACATTAGTAAGGCATTTGACACGGTGCGCTGGGACTTTATCCTTTCTGCCATGCGTTGGATGGGTATTCCCGAGTTTATGATTCAATGGGTGCAAGAGTGTCTTTCCATAGCCAGATTCTCAGTCGCCCTTAATGGCGAGCTTCAAAAGTTCTTTGGCATGAGCTGGGGTATCAGACAAGGGGATCCTCCCTCCCCCTATCTCTTTGTCATTGCTATGGAGGGTCTGCGGGGTTTGCTTTGCAGTGCCACTACCGATCAGTGGTTTCAATTCCACCGACGCTGTGACAGTACTCGCCTCACTCACTTATGCTTTGTTGATGGCCTTATGATCTTTAGTGAGGCGGATGAGGGTAGTGTCTCGGTCATTCATGAGATGTTGGATCGTTCTGCCGTTCTTTCGGGGCTGCCCTCGAATGCGACGAAGAGCACCGTCTTCGTTTCTGGGGTTGATCCTGAGTTTCAGCAGTCTTTTGCAAATGTTTTGGGGTTCAGATTGGGGAAGTGTCCGGTCAGATATCAGGGGCTGCCACTCTTATCTTCAAGGCTTTAGTACATTCACTGTAAGCTACTATTGGACCGCATCCTTTCTCGCATCCTGCTCTGGACTTCACGGGTTCTTTCGTATGTCGGGATATTACAACTTATCAGATCGATTCTGTTTTCTATTCAGGTCTTCTGGGCTTCCGTCTTCCTTCTTCCGAATACGATTGTCAAGAAGATCGAGTAGACCCTTGCTGTCTATTTATGGAGGGGTGCCTCGTTGGTCCAGGGGGAGCGAAAGTGGCCTTGCAGCACTTATGCTACCCTCATAGGGAGCGGTGCTCGAGATTCAAAGATTGACTGAGTGGAACCAGGATTCTCTTATGAAGCTTATCTGGGTCCTAATCACTGATCGTTATTCCCTCTGGCCTCGGCGAATTTATGCCAACCGTCTTCGGAGGAAGAGCTTCTGGGAGATTGAGGCCAAGGGTTCGATTCCTTGGTCATGGACGAGCATCATTGATATTCGGTCGCTGTGCCACATGGCTTTCAAACATATCATTGGAGATGGCCGAGATACTGCTCTTTGGAATGACTACTGGCTTTCGTGCGGATGACTCGCAGGTTGGTTCTTGAGCCGCATCTTGCACTCTACAGGTCATTATTTGGGCTCTCGAGTGTCAGATATTATTGATGGTGATCAGTGGAGGTTCCCTCAGGACAGGGTTGAGCTACTACCTTTCTAGGCGTCTATTGATTTCAGGCCTCAACTGGGTGTTATAGATTGTATCAGGTGGATGGGTGATAGATTAGGAATCTTCACCACCAGATCGGCTTGGGAGATGATTTGTAGCAGGAGAGAGGAGGGCTCCATCCATTATCTTCTCTTCTGGTTGCATATTCCGAGGCATTCTTTCATCCTTTGGCTTGCCTCCTGTGAGTGGCTTTATACTCGTGACAGACTGCTGAGACATCGGGCTCAGGGCGTCCTGTCTTCCTGCGTGCTGTGTGGTTCAGATGATGAGTTGCATAGCCATTTCGTCTTCTCCTGCAGCTTCTCATCCCCTGTTTGGCCCCGCGTGTCGTCACGCACCTCTATTGCTTGGCCTATACATCCTTAGCATGAGTTCGTACAATGGACTTCTATTCAGCTCCGTGGCCATGGGGTGGATCGCATCCTCGCCCGCCTTTACTTCTCTGTGACAGTTTAAATCCGTTGGTACGAGCATAACCTGAGGATTAAGCGTTCTCAGTCCAGACCTTCTGCTGCTGTCATCGAGGAGATCACAGGACTGGTACGCAGCCATCTCATTGCTGCTCCTACGCTCCGTGGTGCTCATAGTCACACTCAGCTTTTATAGGAGTGGGGGATTGAGCATTAGTCCTATTTTTGCTTCATTGCTTTGTTTCCTTTATTTGGTCATGCTGACTTTTGACAATCTACCTTGATTTGTTTCATTTTTTGATTCTTTGATGTAGGCCTTTCTGGCCATGACTTGGGGTATGCCCCTCGTAGACTTGTACATTTACTCTTTCTCATATATGGTATATATTACTGACTTACCAAAAAAACAAAAGGGTTGAACTATCTAGGCATTCATGGTCTATGCCTTTTGCTTATCCACAGTTTCAAGTCCCTTAGTTAGGCACAACTCCTCAAGGTGGTAACGTACCTTCCTGTCCACAGTCTCATCCAACCAATAATGTTTTTACTACTGGTTGTGGCTTTTTTCCAGGTTTCGATGCTTCTCCGTTTCCCTCTCAGTCCTACATGACCCCTGATGCATACTTTGCGTGTGCTTTAGCAAGTGCACTAATCGTATCAAGTAATAAAGTAGTGAGTAGAGTATCATTCCCATGAGGATTGTTATTGAGCAAGTACCGAAATTAGTAGCTTTAACACTATTTGAAAGACCGAAAATTGAGATTTTTTATATAAAATAAATTAAAATAAAAGGAAACAAAATTTGCTCACTGAATTTTATCTAAAGTTTACTAATTTTTTGTGGTTTTTGTTATTTAATAAAATCCAAGGCATCCAATTTCACCTAGTTGCATCAATACGCCTTTCTATTCTCATTATTCTAGTTGTTATTACGAGTCGATGGTTGAAAATCCTAATTTACTAAATAGTCTCTCTCTAGCAACATTTAGCATACTCTTTTATATATAAACCCATCACTCTTGTGCAAGAATTTGAATGAGAAAAGAGTATTTAAAGCTCTATGATTTTCACTTAAAAACCACACAAATCGCGTTAATCTCTCTTGAGCATTCGCCCAATTTGTGGTGCTTATCACCTTATCATAAATCTCCTCTCAGACTCATTATGAATCATTATAGGCCTTAAATGGTGATCAAGCATTTAAAACTCATGAATAACAATGATAAACACTTCGACAACGCAATAACAAAACATTGAATACGTTGAATTTGAAATAAGCATTTATTACAACTTAGGCCACATTGTAGCCTTGGAATAAAAAAAATTAGTTCATGTGAAACTTAATATAAGACATATTTAACACTAAATTCATGAACTTAATGAAGAGAAAGATAGAAAAGAACTTGAAAATTCAAAATTTCAAACCAAACTTCTTCTTTTCTCCTCCTTCTTTCTTCCTATGAATTTATACCTTATTTCTCTATTTTGTATTTGATTTTTCTTGATTGAATGACGCTAAAACACCTCCTAAAAATCCATATTTATAGTACATAAAATTGGAATAAAAAAAAAAAAAATTGCAAGCTTAAAGCTCATTGCATCTCCATTCTACTCCTTGCCGCCCAGTTCTGCAGATTTCAACAAGTTGCTGATTTCTTTAATTTTTTTCTATCTTTCCACCACCCAAAAATAGTCTTGGCATCATCTTGGACATGTCAATGAATTTTTTAAGTCATCCTTGCATTTTATTTGTTCATTTTGCCACCCAAAATTGCGAGTTCAAGTGAATTGTGCAGGCTTGTGTTCATTTTCTGCAACTTCTATTCTTTGATATTTTTCTTGAATTTTTTCCCGATTTGGCCTACCAAAATCAGTCTTAGAATTAACTTGAACATGTTATTGAAGTGTACATGAGGTTCTTTCACTTGATTCGTCCATTTTTCCACCCAAAATTCCAAGTTGAAGTGAATTGTGCAGGCTTGTGTTCATTTCCTGCAACTTCAATTCTTTGATATTTTTCTTGAATTTTTTCCTGATTTGGCCTACCAAAATCAGTCTTAACATTAACTTGAACATGTTATTGAAGTGTACATGAGGTTCTTTCACTTGATTCGTCCATTTTGCCACCCAAAATTGCAAGTTAAAGTGAATTGTGTAGGCTGGTTTTATTTAATTAAGAGTTTAGAACCACATAAATTGAGAGTTTACATCAATTTGGACATGTTAATGTATTATTTAATTAATTTTTGCCCTTGATTTTTTCATTTTGGTACCCATTTTTGCAAGTTGAGTTGAATTGTGCATGAACTTGGTGATTTCTTGCTAAAACTAGTATTTTGATTGATTTAGCTGATTTTTTGCTTTTGTTTGACGTATCTTGCATTCAAATATTGTTGTTGATGATAAAACCTAGCAAGATTTTGCATAAAATAAATGTTTTTGCAGAAAATGGCAATATGAGCGAAAAAGAGCGAAACCGAGCAAAAGTAATAAAAATTTGATGTAAAACGTTTTAAAATGAATCAAAATGATAAAAATAATAATATAATAAATTAGACTTATCAAAATACCCCCAAATATTAAATCTTGCTCGTCCTTGAGCAAGGCTAAACATTAAAGCATAGGATCTCATGTTTTTTAATAATTCTTCCACAATTTGAAGCAAGTATACGCTTTTTAGAAAAGAATGTCCAAAGCTCAAAGTTTTAATGTTCTAAAGGAAAAGCCATCTTTTCTAAGGAAAAGTATGTCAATTACCTCGGTGGCTGAGTTCAAAAGTTAGCTAAGCAAATTAAGTTTATCTGTTCTTTCTAATTTCAAGATATTCAAACCGAATAGAAAACAAAAATCATACAACTCATAACAAGACTTTTGAAGTATGCCCAAAACTACAATTATTCACAATAAGTGTCTTTTTCTTTTTCTCCTTTTTTTTTTATCTAAGGAATTTAATTGCTTAAGCCAATCTCGGCTCATGAGTATATCTTCAGTGAGAGTCAAGCTCCGACTTCTGGGCGATGACTCATAAGTAAGAGAAGCCACCACTGAGACATCCCCAATATTACCGTGTGAGTATATCTTTAGCGAGAATCAAGCTCCGACTCTTGGGCGATTATCCACAAGTAACAGAAGCCACCACTGAGATGCCCTCTTAATGGGTAGTACATATCTTTAAAATTGTTTATGTGGGATAGCAGTGTTAGAGATGTTTTCCTTTTTTTTTTCTTTAGATTTAGGCATAACTCTTCAAAGTCTATTATGTAAATGATAATTTTAAGGCAATCCATTCAAATTTGAGCATCTTTTAATAAAAATAAAAAAAGTAAAACAGCTAGTGAAGTCAAATACCATAGTTTTATCAAGATAGTGCCTTAGATTAGATCGTGTTTTGCAGTTAGAACACAAAAAAAAAAAAAAAAAAAAAAAAATTTTATTATCAGGTTATTCAATTCTAATTAAAGTAAACGAGCTCAAAAAAGTAGAAAAATTGCCTAAAAAGCATGATGACGAGTTCTCTTTTTTTTTTTAATTTTTTAAAAAGACTAGTGATTAAACCTGTAGAAAATAGAAAATCTTTTTGTTGGCCAATACTATTTACATCCCCATACAAAGTCTCCGAACTCTAGGAGGTACTAAAGCCGACTCTAAAGCATAAAAAGGAAAACGTTTTTGAAAAAATTTTGTTCAAAATTTTAAAAGTTGTCTCTCATATCCCCAAACTTAAAGTTAACATTATTCTCAATGTTAAAAGAAATATAAGGAATGAAGCAGTAGGTAAGAGATACTTCCCAGGTTAGGGGATTGTTCATTTGATGGTGAAAGTTGTGATTTGGTTACCCCAAAACTTGTTTCAAAATACTTATTTCAAAAAAGGTATAGAAACATAAGAAAATAATAAAAATAACAGGAAACTAAAATAAAAGAAGTAAGGCAAAGAGCACTTGGGTTGACTCCCAAGAAGCGCTTTTGGTTATAGTCGTAGCTCGACTCTTTGAGTGGATCTATCCTATGTCTTAAAGGAGAATAGAGTTTGCACCATCTACCTGCAATGACCATTTTCTTCCATGGATCTTCCTTGCTCCCTTCTTTACACAACCACCTCCGCCTTCTCTAATCTTGGGGTCCTTGAGCCTAATTTGCCACAACCTGGATTTTTTTTTCAGATCTTTTCTACAGTTCCTCTCCGAGGCATCCATAGTTTCAAAAATCTCTGACCATGTCAAATAAGCTTGACATTCTGTTTCAATAAATGGTGGTTGTGGGTCGGTAAAGATAGGTTTGGTCCTTGGTGGCGATGAGTCAATTAAGGGGATTATGTTACATTGAGGTGGTTCTTCTGACGTGTTCTCATTCCCCAATCTTATGGCGTTAGTTTTCTCCTCTGGGTTGGTGATGGTATTGCTAGGCAAGGAATCTTTAGACCTCTCAAAATGTTCCTCCAATATAGTCCCTACTTGAGTTTCTAAATTTTGGATGGATGGTTCTTGATTTCGGATGAAAACTCCTTGATTTCTAATGCTAGCCCTGGTTTTTTGAGTAAATGGTGTCCATTCATGCATGGACTCCCTGAACATCTCTTCTAAGTCATATTTCTTTTCTTGATGTGGATGATTGGGTGGCCAAGGTGCTTCGTGATGGTTCCATGAAAAATTAGAAGCGGTCATCCATCCTTGACTGTAGGTGCTAGAGAAGGGATAGTACTGGGGTTGGTTATAATTTGACATGTGGGTATCTTGTTCAAAATCCCATGAGGAAAAGCTCTTACCCATTTGACATTCCATACTAGCATGGTTACCTGCACAAAAATCACATCTAGGAGTACGAGCAGTAATCATGGCTTGAGTTCGTGAAAGTTAAGCTGGTAATGTATTAAATACAGCTTGGTATTGAGGTCTTTTATTGTTGTAGCAGGCCATCACTTTAGCACTTTTTTATGAATAAATAATTAAAAAAATAAATAAATAAACTTAAATGTTAGAGGAAAAAAAAAAAATTAGCGAGAAAGATTACGACAATAAGAATCCTTAAAAATCGAGTTTAAAAAAGGAGTATTAGTAACACTAAAGGTTTTGAAAATCTTTAGGATAACAAACCTAACTTTGAAAAACCTATCTATATGGCTAAAAAAGAAAAAAATAAAGTTAAAATTAATCAGAAAACCTAAAAATGCAACAATCTAAAATAAAAGTTAAGAAAACACAAATTTAAAAAAAAAGGGGGGTAGTAACCATAAAGTTTTTGGAAACTTTAAAAATATCAGATTTAACTTCTAAAACCCTAAAAAAGTGAACTAACAAGAAATATAAAAATAAAAATAAAGACAAAATATAAGAAAAATAACAAAATAACACAAAACTAACAATTTTTTTAGGGGGTATATACGAATTTATTTATTTATTTATTAATTTTTAAGAATTCTCTTTACAAATAAAATAAATGAATGAAAAGAGATTTATATTACAAATTTTAACAAAATTTACAAATTATTAATAATTTCAAATTAGCACCAAAACTAGTTGGTATCAGTATCACTCAAACAGAGACAGTCCCCGGCAATGGCACCAAAAACTTGATGCAAAATTTGCTTATGCTTTACCAAGTGCACTAGTCGTATCAAGTAACAAAGTAGTGAGTAGAGTATCGTTTCCAAGAGGATTGTTATTGAGCAGTACCAAAATTAGTAGCTTTAACACTTTTTGAAAGACCAAAAATTGAGATTTTTGGTATAAAATAAATTAAAATAAAAGGAAACAAAATTTGTTTACTGAATTTTATCTAAATTTTACTAATTGTTTGTGGTTTTTATGATTTAATAAAATCCAAGGCATCCGAGTTCACCTAGTTATATCAATACGCCTTTCTATTCTTGTTATTGAAGTTGTTATTACGTGTCGATGGTTGAAAATCCTAATTTACTAAATATTCTATCTCGAGCAATATTTAGCATGCTCTATTACATATTAACCCATCTCTCTCATGCATGATTTCAAAAAATAAAAGAGTTTTTGAAGCTCTATGATTTTCACTTAAAAACCACACTAATTGCAGTAATCTCTCTCGAGCATTCGCCCAATTCGTGGTGCTTATCACCGTATCATAAATCTCCTCTCGGACTCATTATGAATCATTATAGGCTTTAAATGGTGATTAAGCATTTAAAACTCATGAATAACAATGACAAACACTTCAACAACACAATAACAAAACATTGAATACGTTGAATTAGAAATAAGCGTATATTACAACTTAAGCTACATTGTAGCCTTGGAATAACAAAATTAGTCCATGATAAACTTAATATAAGACATATTTAACACAAAATTCATGAACTTAATGAAGAGAAGGATAGAAAAGAACTTGAAAATTCAAAATTTCAAACCGAACTTCTTCTTTTCTCCTCTTTCTTTCTTCCTGCGAATTTCTATCTTATTTCTCTATGTTGTATTTGATTTTTCTGGATTGAATGATGCTAAAAAACCTCCCAAGAATCCCTATTTATAGTACATAAGGTTTGAATAAAAAAAAATACAAAAAATTGCAAGCTTATAGCTCATTGCACCTCCATTCTACTCCTTGCCACCCAGTTCTGCCGATTTCAACAAGTTGCTAATTTTTTAAATATTTTCTTGCTTTGAACCACCCAAAATCAGTCTTGACATCATCTTGGACATGCTAACGAATTTTTTAAGTCATCCTTTCATTTGATTTGTCCATTTTGCCACCCAAAACTACAAGTTGAAGTGAATTGTGTAGGCTTGTGTTCATTTTCTACAACTTCTATTCTTTGCTGGTTTTCTTTCTTGGCATTGTTGTTGTTCTTGCTGTTTTTTTTCAAATTTTTAAGCATAGCACCACCTAAATTCAGATTTTACATCAACATGGACTTGTTAATGCATTGTTTAATCAATCCTTGCTCTTGATTTGTACATTTTGGTGCCCATTTTTGCAAGTTGAATTGAATTATGCTTGAACTTGGTGATTTCTTAGTAAAACTTTTATTTTGATTGATTTAGCTCCCTTTTTATGCTTTGGTTTGATGTATCTTGCATTCAAATATTGATGTTGATAATAAAACCTAGCAAGATTTAGCATAACATAAGTTTTTTTGCAAGAAAATGGCAATATGAGCTAAAAAGAGCGAAACCGAGCAAAAACAATAAAAATTTAATGTAAAATAGTTAAAAATGAATGAAAATGATAAAAATAATTATATACTAAATTAGACTTATCAACCCCTTTCCTTGACTCCTTCTGGGTTATGGATAGTGGGGCATCAGCCCACATGACAAACAACTCAGATATCCTTACATCTCTATCCCCTTATCGCGGTTATGATCAAATTTTTTTTGGGAATGGTTCGTCTCTCTCTATTGCTAGGATTGGATCATGTTCTATTTATACTCTTATGGGTCGGTTAACACTAAATAATGTCTTATATGTCCCGGGTCTCTCCAAAAATTTACTTTCTGTTCACCAATTTTGTTTTGATAGTCATTGTCTTCTTAAATTTTACTGGTGTTTTTTTTTCTATAAAGGATCCTAAATCAATGCCCATGGTCATCAGGTGTGTTAGTCTGGGACCTCTCTTCATAGTACCCACGTCGTCTGTCCAATCTGCATCACTCATGGCATCATGAGTCTCCCCCTCACTGTGGCATCGTTGCCTAGGACATGCCAGAGCACCAGTTTTGTCTTCCTTAGTTAAGCAAAAAATTATTTCTTGTTCTAGTGACTCGTCTAAGTCTAGTGTGTGTCATGCTTGCCAACTGGGTAAGCATAGTCATTTACCATTTCATGATTCTTTCACAAACACAACTCGTCCTTTTGATATTGTTCATTCCGATGATTGGACATCACCTATTTTAGGCTTCAGTGGTTTTACGTATTAGTTGCTATTTTTGGATGATCATTCTCATTTTCTATGGACTTACCCTATGCATGCCAAATCAGAGTTGTTTTATTTGCTTGTTCAATTTTGTAATCTCATTTTAAATCAGCTTGGTGTTGTGATTAAGCATTTTCAGTGTGATAGTGGGACCGAATACATCAATCGTCACTTAAATACCCTTTTTGAGCAGTAAGGCATTCTCAGCCGGGTTTCATGTTCTCACACCTCAAAGCAAAATGGTAAGCCTAAGCGCATGCATAAAATGATTGGTAATATGATAAGGTCTCTTCTATTTCAGGCATGCATGCCTCTCGAGTATTGGGTGGAAGCTGTACTCATTTCTATTCATATTATTAATCTCTTGCCTTCTACTTCTTTTGAAAAGAGGGTTTCTTACCAATGCCTTTACAAAAAGAAAGTTACCTATGATCATCTACAGGTTTACAGATGTGCTTGTTATCCGAATTTAAGTGCAACAGCGCTACATAAACAGGCTCCTCGAGCCAGTTTATGTGTCTTTTGGGGTACCTGCTTAATCACAAGGGCTATAAGTGTCTTGATCTATCGACTAACAAAGTGATTATTTCTAGACATACAATGTTTGATGAAACAGATTTTCCGTTTACACTATTGAGGGCTTTTTCACAGGTTACAATGCAACGTCTTCATCAAGTCTTTTCATTACCACTCGATTGAACTCCTATTGTTGGGTCCCCTATGTCAATTGCTCGATTAGACCCTATTTTTGTTACCAAGGTCAACCATGAGCCTGCCATGGTATCCACCCCACAGCCCAACTCCTCGATGCCAACTGCAAGTACTGTGGATGAAGTACCCATCTGTGCATTGTCACCTCCTACACCCGCCGCATCTCCCGCCCCGCCCACTTCCTTTAATCTAATGATCACTCGCTCTGAAGTTGGTATTGTAAGGCCTCTTTTCAAGCCTTCTAAGCTGGCTCATACTATTTTGCCTAACATTCCATGCTCTAATAAGCAGGCTCTCAATGAGATATTTGGAAAAATGAATTGCTTAATGAATATAATGCCCTTTTACGTACCAACACTTGGATGTTAGTCCCTCCCCTTGATCATGCCAATGCCAATGTAGTCGGGTCCAAATGGGTTTTCAAATTAGGCAATCACCAACAGGACAGGTTGAATGATACAAAGCTTGTTTGGTGGCACAAGGGTTCATGCAAAAATATGGGATTGATTAGTGTGAAACTTTTAGTCCTATTGTTAATTCATCCATAGTTCATACTGTCTTGACTATTCCCACTTCTTGTAAGTGTCCTATTCATCAACTCGAAGTAAAAAATGCTTTCCTGCACGGTACCCTTAATGAGGAGGTTTGTATGAGGCAACCACTGTGATTTGTGGATCCCCAGTTTCCTGATCATGTTTGTAGGTTAAACGAATCTCTCTGTGGTCTTAAGCAAGCACCCTATTCTTGTTATAATCATTTTGCTACATTTTTCTATTGACTTGGCTTTCGTAGCTGTAAGATTGATTCATTGTTATTTTTTTCACTTCGAGGACTTGAAATGGCTGTCTTATTAGTATATGTGGACAACATTGTTGTCACGACTTCATATGATTCCTTACTTCATGCGCTACTTCACTCTCTTCGATGTGAATTTGATATGACAGATTTGGGACACCTCAATTATTTTCTTGGGATTTCATTCACTCATTCTATAGGTTTATTTTTGTCTCAGATGAATGATGCCCAATATCTTCTTGATAACAATGACATGCTCTCATGTAAACATGTTGCCACACCTGCTGATTCCAAATCAAAGGTATCCTTGACCGATGGAGATCTTATGCCCGATCCTACTCTATATCGATATGTTGTGGTTGCCCTACAATATCTTATCTTTACGCGTCTTGATATTTCATTTGCAGTGCAAGAGGTGTGTCCCATTATGCTTGCTCCTCGCGTTCCACATTGGGTCACTGTGAAACGCATTTTTTGCTACATCAAGGGTGTCACCGAATATGGATTGACCGTCTCTCCAACCTTTCTAGATCAGCTTGTGGCCTATTCCAATGCTGACTTGGCAGGATGCCATAATACCTGTTGTTCCACCTTTGGTTTCTGTGTTTTTATGGGTGAAAATATCATCTCCTGGTCTTCAAAGCGCTAACCCAATCTTTTTCGATCTAGCACAGAGACCGAATACCAAGTTGTTGCTAATGTTGTCTCAGAATGTTGTTGGATACGTTCCTTATTAGATGAACTTGGTGTTTTGATTCCCAAGGCTACTTTGGTTTACTATGACAATCTTTCAACTACATACTTTTCTACTAACCCCGTGGAACATGTTTGTACCAAACACATCAAAATTGATATTCACTTTGTTAGTGAGTGCATTCAAATGGGGCTTGTTCAAGTTCTTCATGTACCCTCTCCACAGCAAATTATTAATATTTTCACTAAAAGCCTTCCGACTATTTATTTCTTTTATTTAGACACAATCTTTGAATTCATTTATCTCCTGCTTCGATTGAGGGGGAATGTTAGAATATATTGCATAGGTTTCTAATATTTGTATATTAGGCTAGTGTTGGCCTAGGGCTCATGCATTCATTACTTGTACTCGATACTTATAAATATACAAGAGGGCTCCCTTATTCCATGGGTTCATTATTATTCTTTCTAGGAGGATGGTCAAGGTCACCTGAGGGATTCATATTTTCAATCATAATTGTTAAGCAAGATGGTGAATTCGATCCTTTAGACTTCAATGAGACTCTTAAGTATAAAGATGTAGACCAATGGGTCAAGGGAATAAAAGTTAAGTTAAAGTAATTGTATTATAACTAAATATGGAAACTTGTACAGGTATCGAAAGAAATTAAGTCCATTAGATTGGATCTGAATCGATCTACAAGTATAGAGAGTTCATTGGACAAGAAGGTTGGGACCTTTAAGGCTAGATTGATGGTAGTGCGTTAATACCCTATAGGAAAGAATCTTCCTTGATGAGACCTTCTAGCCAGATGCTATGCTTAAGTCCATATGGCTGCCTTTGTCCTTTGTCTCACATTGTGATGAGGTATGGGAATGGGAATCAAGAGGACGTTCTTTGAATGTTCATCTCGATAAGCTTAGGTATATGATAAATCCAGACAAGGTCGTTGCCAAATGTTAGGAGCGTATAGTATGCAAACTGAGAAAGTCTATTTGTAGACTTAAATAAGCATCTTGTTCATTAAATAGTAGATTCGATGATGATTAGTCAAGTCCTAGGGATTTGAGTCAATGATTATTAAACAATCACTGTACGAGTGACATGACAAGAAAGTAGTGACTTTATATGTGTTGTATATAGGGATGGCATTCTACTCATTGATAATGGCGTAGAATTTTCATGAGTTGTAAAGATTAAATTGTCATATCAGTTGAAGGAGAAAGACCTAAGATGTACCAACTACGTTCTTAGGGTCAAGCATTAGCGAGATTCGATAGAAAGGATGTTGGGTTTATCATAGGTCATTTGTTTTAAGGCCTAAACCAATTGAAAGACCGTGATAGGCAAGTCTGAATCATATCATGTTGAGATTGGCTATTAGTACTTGCATCAATAATTCTAGTTCAATTAAATAAACCATCATCATATGCTATGCTCTTGAATTGAACTTTCTTAACACAATCTAGTGTTTATCATCTTTCTCATAAGCTATTCTCATGCTACAAGTCCTCTAATCAAACATTTCTTTTGATATCTTATCTTCTGTACAATAATTCAAAAAGTCAAGTACCAAATACTAGAATACATTCGACATCTAATGTCCGAATGTTGTACCTGACCAACTCATTAGACTAGTTCAACGTTCCTAATATTCTTTTCAACTTAGTAGATATACTAGCATCAAACTAGAGAAATCTGAGCATCTACTAGTATCCCGTATGCACTAAGACATATTAAACGACATAGATGTTTGACATCAGAGTTCCTATTTACCCATTGTAGTGGGAGTTATTAGATGATGAAGAGTAAAGCAGTCTTGAATTGCTTACTTTACTATGGAAGTCGAGCACTTGACAGCTATGAAGTTGTTATGTAAACTACTTGACACAGAAGGTTCCTTATAGATGAAAGCATGTGACAAAATAATGAGACAGGTACATATTAGTATTAGTTGAAGTTTATAGTAAAAGAATTGGCAGATCCCATGGGGATAGTTAAGCAATGCTCGGCTAATTGGGTTTACGACAAGTGGGAGAATTTTGGAATCGGCGTCCTTGAAAACCGAATTAGTTAGATTTTAAATATTTCATAAATAAAAATATTCTATTTACTTATTGTCTGATTATGTTTTCCAAGTCAAACGTGCATGTGATTGTTTTCTAAAATGTTCCATGTGATAGATAAACTTAGATCAAACTAGTGATATATTGCCAAAGTATGTTCATAGTCGATGATAATTTTGGACAACTTGTCTAATAAGACTATAATATGATATTTTTGATGACTTGTCTTGGTCATGTGGATAAAGATCCAAGAGTATTATGTTGGTGTTGTCAATAAGATTGCAACAATGAGCACGGCCACCGGAATTAGTTGTTTCTATTATAAAAAATAATTAATTCTATAAGATGATAACTCTAAGTCCAGGAATTAGTCTGAACTCGTGCATTGACTTGTCAAAAGGATTAGTCAAAGTGCGTTGACTTGAATCTTACGTACATTAGGTAACAACATAAAGTGTGCTGGAACAATTGTTTTACATGGAATCTATAGCCTTTAATGAGATAAAGATATCCCCTTAGTTGATTCACAAATAGATGAATAGATTCTAGAATCTTTGGCCAGAGTATCCATATGTTTGACATTAAAATTATTACGGATATTGTTTTTGTATTGTTGAATTGTTCCATAGGGTCGAGTCAGGATCTACGGTGAGAGATGTGACAAAAGTAACGGTAGTAGTTAAAGTTACTTTTGCTCTTAGATGTGTACTATAAGGGTCAATTGTCATAATAATAGAAGTTATTTGGGAAATTCTTGAGCAAATATATTTAATCCTAGAGTGCAATAAAACTTATTTAGTGGAATTAAGTTACTAAATGGTAATCAATTGTAATCATGAGATGATAATCAGATTTGACTCATTTTAAGAGCTAGAATTAGATTGTCCCTAAGGTCCTTCCACAAGCCTCCAATTAAACCATATTTGAAAATATTTAAAAATAAATTAATGAATGAATTATTTATTTATGAGAAAAACACTACAAGAAGAACGACCTTTGGCAACGACAAAAGTCGTTGCGAAAGATACTTTATCGTTGCTAAATATATTTTCGACAATGACAATTGTCGTTGCGGGGTTGTTGCGCATGATCTTGTTGTGAAAGCTCTTTGGCAACGAAAACTATCGTTGCCAAATATGATGCTTTTTGGCGATGACAATTTTCATTGCAAAAAGTATGTTTTATTGGCAACGACAATTATCGTGGCTAAAAACTATTTTTTGGCAACGAGTGATGTCGTCGCTCAAAACCATTTTTTGGCAACGACTAATGTCGTCGCTAAAAATTTTTTTTTGGCAACGACTGATGTGTTGCTAAAAACTATTTTTTGGCAACGATTGATGTCGTTGCCAAAAACCATTATATTTGGCAACGAGTCATGTCGTTGCCAAAGAGTGCTATGTTTTGCAACAACAATTGTTGTTGCTAAAAATTATTTTGTTTTTCAAGCAAAATTGTCATTGCCATAAATATTTGATATTTGTCAATATCATTCTTACTATATTCTTAAAAGCTGTCAAATATACTAAAGAAAATATCTTACATGAAATATTAATACTCAAGAAAATTCATTTACAAGGAGACACTCCAATACAACAAATTGTACATAGCTCCATTATTAATAATCCATACAAACATACAAAACATCCTAATTTATAATACCATAAGGTATATACATAGCCATTTCAGTACAATCAACATATTGCAATCCTAAAACATTACAATCAATGTATTGTGATCTCAGAACATTACATAATTCCACAAAAAATTCACATTAAAACTGCCACATGTTTTGGCTTTCTTCAAAATCTAGGTGACTACCTAGAGCTTCCAATTTGTAACTCACAATTTCCTACAACAATGAATATAAAATAAATTAATTATAAGACCAAGTAACCCAAAGCCAGAAAAAAGGTATTACCACACCATGCATCAATAATAAACCAACTACTTTTATAATTACCTCCTATAGTTAGCGAACATTTCGCATCATGTCCTCCATCATTTGTTTCCACTCATTGATCTCATTCTTATGTTTTCGAAAATCCTCCATTTCCTTTTGATGTTCTTCAATGCGTTTTTTTTGGGATTCAATTTCTTTCTCCTGAGATTCAATTTTTTGATGTTGATATTCAACTATATCCTTCAACTCATCTATCTTTTTAGTTTGTTCAAATTGTTGTCGTTCTTTTGTATAACCTTTCAAACCGGTACCCTTTCCTCGAATGTATCCATATCGAGGACCAAATACAGCAAGCAACATCTCCTCTTGTGTTTGGGGGGCACCTTCTGAAGATCGATTTTGAACCAACTCATGAAGTTTTTCCTATAATTAAAGTAGATCAAAATCTTAAATAAGGATAATATATGTTCTAATTTGAACATTTAAATTAATTAAAGCACATACATGAACTTTTTTGGAGCGAACTTCATCTGCCCACTCTAACACTCCTTCTTCATTTGGGCGTGTGTGCTCAGCAAGCCAAATAACATCAACAGTGGGCTTATCTCCATTACTGTTCAATGCCATTAAAAATCATGCTTTTATTAAAAATTTATTTTTAAAAAATAACAATAAAAATACAGGAGTAAAATATATTACTTTCTTACCAACATGTGCTCAACTTCCACAAAAGACAAATTTCCAATTGTGTGCGTACACCTGTTTTCAGAGCGACAATTTTTTGAATTTCTTTCACTGATTTTTTGATTCAAAAAAATAACAATAAAAATAGATGAGTAAAATATATAGAGTCGGTTCCGAAAGTAATGCTAAAAAATAAAAATATAATAAAAAATAATGCTGGAAAAAAATTTTCCAAATGTACTGTTGAACCGCATTTACAAAATGCAGTTATACTAAACCGCGTCAAAGAAACGCGTTTATACTCGAAGAAAACCGTGTTGAATTTTTATAAATAAACTGCATCATAAAGACGCGGTTCTACTTGAGTAAAACCGCGTCTTTACAATGCGGTTTATTATGACATAAACCGCGTCCCACGAACGCTGTTTATGGGCATCCCCCCCCCCCCCTATCTCGGCTCTTACCATTTCTCCGCTTCCTTCTCGTTAACTCACCGCCGGTCACGTCCTCTGTCGTCACCCTTCTTCTGCTTTATACACCGGAGATTTTTAAATACCATTGTCGTAGCTATTTGACCACTACTGAATTAATAGCCTTTTATTGATAACTTTTTTTAATTTTTTACCACCTACACTTATGATGTTGGAGCTTTATTGAGAGGAACATGGGATCAACGTGACGATCATCATGAATTGCGGCATAATGGCGACTATAAGTGATAAAAACTTTCACAGCTGATAAACCGCATTAATAAAATGCGGTTCACAGTAGTAAACCGCGTCTAGTAAACGCAGTTCACATTAAAACCGCATTTACTAGACGCGGTTTACTTTTTCTCGAACCGCATTTTATTAATGCGGTTTATTCTTCTGTGACCCATGTTATCCAACTGCGGTTTTTTTCTATTTTAAACACTTCATGTTGATGCAGTTTAGTATAAACGCGGTTCAGCAGTAGATTTGGAATTATTTTTTTTTGGCATTATTTGTTTTATTTTTTTATTTTTCAGCATTATTTTGGGAACCGACTCAAATATATATGATATCACATGACAATTATTTTAACAATTGAAACCTTGAACTCTTCTGAGCCAAACAACTCTACAAGGTAACGCCACCCGTCAATTGGACAATCTTCAGGAGGATTGTTCAATCGTTCTTCATCTGATTTTCCACATTTTTTATAATGTGTATGCAATCGGGCCTTCCAACTGCATACAATCTTTGCATTACATCCAATACAAAACATTGCAATCTTGTAGCCTCTCGGTTGTCATCATTTTTTATATCAAAGTAATCCTGACAAAAAAATATTAAAACAAGAATGAGAAATAACAAAGAAGTCATAACCTAAATAGAGAAATTTCAAATTATAAACATGGATAAACCTGCACTTTCTTCCACATAATGTCGCCAGCAATTTGAAATGCTTCTTTATAGTTTTTAACATTCACAGGAGCCGATGTTCTAACTACATAACCACAATAAATCACCAATTGCTGTGCGTTGTCACCAACTGCTCGCAAAATATCATCAGGTATTTCAATTTGGAGCTTCGACTTTCCACCGCAAGTTTTCATATCCACCACAATGGATTTGTACTTCCCCCTTTCTCCTCTCTTTCTTTTCTTGCTTGTAGTTGATCCTTTCAAAAAGTAATTACACAATAAAATTAATTACATTAATATTTTCCGCATAACATAATAAATAAGGTTTGAGAATTTGGATGAATTACGTTGACTACTTGGAGAGGCTACTATTGGTTCTTCTACAATATTACGGTTATTTGTTCGAGACAAACTCGTATTAGACCTAGGAGCGGGATTAGCTGCTCCATGAATATCCAAAAGTGTAGAGATTCTATTGACGAACTTGGTCTTTCCTTTTGCTTACCTCTTTGGATTGGTGTATCCATAGAATGACTCTGAGACTCATCACTTGAAGATGGTCATGCATCAAGCTCATCATTCGCAATGTGGGGTATGTCATTATGAGTAGAGTGAAAAGGTCTAATTTCCCTTCCCTTTTCGCCTATTCCACCTATATTTGTGGGGCGTGTCGTTTTACCCTTTCCTCGACCAACCATTCCTATAAATTTGAATCAAATTCTAGCTTAACATCATAAAACAACAATACCATACAAACCCAAAAACAATTATGTGTGCGAACAATTCAAGTATAGCCTTACTAGTTAATAAATAAGTCCCAAAAGAAGATTGTGCAAGTTGAATGCAATGTCAAACAAGACCACAACTATGCTTTTAGCCTACAAGTAAATAACAATAAGCTCGTATGTTATAACTAAAATTAGGAGTCAAATTGAATGGTATCATAAGCAAAAGAAAGGAGAGAAAGAAGGCACTAACCAAGAATAATGTGAGAAAATAATTGAGTAATCGTTCATCACTCAAAAAAAAAGATTGTCATCTTCTTTGTTGCTCCTAGCTTCTTTATCATTTCCTTGATTTTCTTAAAAGTCTCTTTAACCAATTTAACAACATTAGCTCCTCTTTCAATTGAAAACCCAGTTCCAACCAAACCACCGATCTCATCATCATTATCAAGTGGCGTAGATATGTTGCGTAATGTATCAACATCAACCTCATCTTCCTGACAAGCATCATCTTCACCTTCCTCATTCAAGTCATCAATTTCTATTGTCGTCATGTTGTATAGATCTCGAGGTTGTGTCTTTACAATAATTAACCAATTATCTACTTGAGGATCTTGCACTTAAAAAACCTGCTGCACTTGTGATTCAAGAACAAAAGGCTCGTTCGTCTTTAGCCTTCTTTCTTCATGAACACTTATTATGCCATATGCATCTACTTTGTATCCCCGATCGCGGTTTTCAACATCATACCAATCACATTTGAAAGCAAAGACACGATTTCCGCCCCCATATTGCAATTCATAGACATCTTTCAATACCCCATAGTATTCTTTATCAAATTCATCATCACCACGAACCATTACACCACTATTTTGACATTTCCTAGTTTCTTGAAGATATAAAGTGTGGAATCTAAAACCATTAACAATATACCCATTATACCGCTTCACAATGCGTGAAGGATAACATACTAGGTTATATAGATGTTCGCCCATACTTCCATGTTTATGCATTTCCTTGACCTATTATAAAGGACAAAAATAACTCAAGTTATCTACAAAAGGAAGTTATTCTTATTAAATATATGATTAACATAAATATACGTACATGGTTGTATATCCACTTTGCAAATTGCTCCTTATGCCTCTTTTCAACATTTCGATGATTTTCTCTTTCTAATTCCTACTTGTGGTCCCTAATAGGATGAATTGGAAGAAATTGGGAATAGTTTGGTATAACAAAGACATCTACAAATAAAAGTATCACAAGTTACCTAATAAAATCCAAAAGATCATCGCAGTTGTGTAGGACATATAAATGAGCTTGCTCAAAATCCTCCAAAGATAGATGATGTTGGGAATCCTTTCCTAGAGGACGACCAATAGATCTAAATATCTCTAAGTCACTGCTTGGATGTGCCGCAATATCACCATCATCGTTTCTTGCTTTGCGATTAAATTTAGTATCAACATCATCCATAAATCTAGAACAAAATGCAAGACACTCATCGGCCAAGTACCCCATTGCAATTGACCCTTCTGGACGTGTTTTGTTGCGAACATATGATTTTAAATTTCATAAATACCTATAATACCATATTCGTTTTCATGTTAGAAAGCTTTCGCTAAGTCAAATGCAACAAATAAAAATAATAACAATATTGTACCTCTCAATTGGATACATCCATCGATATCGAACAGGTCCGGCAAACTTTGCTTCTTCAGCTAAGTGAACCACCAAATGCACCATGACATCAAAGAATGCAGGTGGAAACACCATCTCTAACTTGCAAAGAGTGTAAGGAATTTGCTTTTGAAGATCATCCAAATCTTTCAACATTATATTTTTAGAGCATAAATTCCGAAAAAAGTGACTCAACTCAATTAATGGTTCACATACTTTTCTAGGTAAGCATCCACGAACCACAATGGGAAGGAGTTGTTCAATGAATACATGATGATCATGGCTCTTCATTTGTGAGATTTTATCACCCTTTACACAACGAGAAATGTTTGATAGATAGCCATCAGGAGACTTCAAATTTATAAACATTTCACAAACTGCTCTTTTATCATTAGAACTGAACGTGTAGCATGCAGTGGGAATACACACTTTTTCTCCTTCTATAATAAGATGCAGTTCCTTCCTTATTTTCATTGCAACAAGATCAAGTCGAGCTTTTATCGTGTCATTAGACCTACCCATTGTGTTCATCAACGTAAAAAGGATATTTTCAGAAACGTTTTTCTCTGTGTGCATGACATCAACATTATGACGCAACTTCAACTTTCTCTAATAAGGCAACTGAAAGAAAATGCTTTTCTTTCGCCATCACTATAAATTAAAAGTGGGATCGTCATGTTTTCTCTTCTTACTCTTACCAAACGGTGCTTGTTTGAATTTTTCATAATGTTTCAACACATCATCACCTGACAAAAGTTGAGGAGCCAACCGTATTTCCTCTGTGTTATCAAAAGCTTCAGAATTTTTTCTCCACCTATGATCTTGTGGCAACCAATGCCGATGACCCATATAACACATTTTGCTATTTATATGATGTGACTCCTTTTCCCCATGACAACAAGGACAAGCAAAATATCCTTTGGTTGACCAACCAGACAAATCAGCATATGCAGGATAATCATTTATTGTCCACAAAACAGCTGCATGCATCACAAAATTTTGTTTTAAGTGGGCATCGTATGTTTCCATACCAACCTCCCAAAGCATTTTTAACTCTTCAACCATTGGTTGCAAATGCACATCTATATCCATTCCTGGACACTTTTCACCTCCAGGGATAAGTACTGTTAACATAAATGAAGAAGATTTCATGCACATCCATGGAGGCAAATTATAAGGGATAAGTACAACCGGCCAAACACTATGTTCTGTGTTTCTAAAAGGTTGGAAACCATCACAAGCTAAGCCAGGCCTTACATTACTAGCATCTGAAGCAAATGAATCATAAATCTCATCAAATGATTTCCAAGCAAGAGAATCAGCAGGATGTCTCATTACCCCATCATCTATCCGATCCTCTTTATGCCATCGCATATATTTAGCAGTCATACTTGACATATAAAATCTTCGGAGTCTAGGAGTAATGGGAAAATACCAAAAAGTTTTGTAAGGAATGTTTTTTCCATTAGGTTTTTTCTTTTCCTTCCACCTTGACAGGTGGCAAGTAGGACAATCCACTGCGTCAATGTGTTCCCCCCAATATATCATACAATCATTTCTACAAGCATCAATCTTAACATATTTGAAACCCAAATCTGTAATAATTTTTTGGCCTCATAACATGATGTAGGAAGTTGTAGACCCAATGTGTCATTTTGAAATTGGAGCAAGGAAGTGAATGAGCTATCACTCCAATTGTTAAGGCATTTCAAGTGAAGCAACTTCACTAAATAAGTTAACTTTGACATCTTTTTACCCTCAACGGTTAATGGGTCTTGGTGCTCTTTTAATAAGCGATAAAACTTTACCGCCTCACTATTTGGAACTTGTTGACCCATATTTGGCCCAATATCATCATGTTCACTACCTATATTACTTACTTGTAATCCCATTCCCGCCACACCACAAGCGGCTTGTAACATATCGGGTACATAATCATGAGCAGTTGTATCAGTACTATTATGTTCATCCTCAGAATTGAGTTCTTAATATCATCAAATTTTTCACCATGTAAATTCCATATGGTGTATTGTTGAAAAACTCCATGCCTCAATAAATCATATCGGACATTACATCTTTCTTTCACAGAAACATTTTGGCATTTATTACAAGGGCATCTAATCTTCCCATTATCACATAAGTCTAAGGTTTTGTATGCAAAGTCAAGAAAACTATCAACACCGTGTAGATACTCGCATGTTCTTCGATCTTTTATTTTCATCCACTTCTTGTCTACCATCATGTCCTCAAATCATTATAATAATGCAATTTAGCATGTATTTAAGTGTTAAGAGAATAACTACCAATAAAGTAACCACAAAACCAAATTACAATATGATAAATTATTAGGAGTTTAGTAGCTCCTCTTCTTCAATTTCATTAGAAAAGGGGTATTAGGTTGTAACAGACTTATACTGATATAATTGATTTCAAGGACTAAGTACATGTAATTCATCAACTCTTATAAAAAGAGGACGTTTTAGACAACATTCACATAGAAAAACCAAGCATGAAACCCCTAAAATCATCATGAGCAAAGCAAAAGAAATTTAGACCCACAAGTTTATTAAACAAGAATAATAAAATAGGCACTCAAACAATGAAATTATAAACTGAAAATATGAAAAATTAATTCCAAATATCTGAAATTTTAAGCAAAATGGGTACTCAAATATTGCAATTTTTGTCACACAAAAAATAAACACATATATTATACTAGTTTACATAACATCAAACTTCTCAATCATTCCACTTTCTTCAAAATTTCATATTGTAAAATAAAATACCCACAAATTTATTAAAGAAGAACAACAAAAAAGGCACTCAAACATTGAAATTTAAACTAAAAATATGACAAATTAATTTCAAAATATGTGAAACTTTAAACAACATGGGCACTCAAGCACTGCAATTTTTGTCATACAAAAAATAAACACATATATTATACTAGTTTACATAACATCAAACTTCTCAATCATTTCAATTTCTTCAAAATTTCATATTGTAAAACAAAATACCTAAACCCGGCTTGAGAGAGGTGCGATTGCAAAGATGCAGCGGGAACCGGTGGAGAGAGAGACTAGCACAATGGAAAAACAAAGATGCACTTAGGGTTTAACTTGAAAGTAAATATGAAAATAATCAAAACAAAAAAATCAAAAATACAGTTCACTAACCTTCTCTCTCGTGTTTCAAAACTACAATTTCGTCTCTCACTTACGAAAAGAGCTTAATGGAGGTTTAATAATAGAGAAAAAATGGAGAGAAAATGGTTTGGGGTGAAAATTTGAATGTGTAAGAAGTGGGAGGTGTGGGATTTTTTTTTGGGGGTTGGGGGAGTTTGGGCGGGTAAGTGTGGAGGGGATGGGGGTTTGGGGTTTTTTTTTTTAATTTAAAAAAAATATTATAATTAAATTTAGATTATTTATAATTTGGTACTTTATATTTTTAAAAATAATAAAAAAGATCATAATACTTTTAAATTAGTGAAAATATAAATTATAATAAGAACTTCTGAACTTTATAGTAACCATAAAACATCCCCTGCACTTATGATATTGGAGCTTCATCGAAAGGGACATGGGATCAATGTGACGATCATCCCAAATTGCTGCATAATAGTAACTATATGCTTGAGCTGTTTTTCCGATTAAACCGCGTTCACTAAACGCGGCTTAATAGATAAACCGCGTTCACTAAGTGCGGTTCATTATTAAACCGCATTTTTAAAACGCGGTTCATTATTAAACTACATTTTTTAAACGCGGTTTTTTTCTATATTAAACGCTTTGGCATGACCCGGTTTAATTTGGAAATATTTATTTTTCAGCATTATTTTTTTATTTTTTTATTTTTCAGCATTATTTTCAGAACCGGCTCTAAAAATAGCCCCTTTAATTTTATAACTAAATATAATACACCCCTCTCCCACTTTTAATTCCAAAAAGTAACTCCTTGAACTTTGCTGCTGCATACAACTTACCCATCAACTTTGTTACTAACCATAACACTCCTTTTTAAACATTAATAAATTTAAAATTAAACAAATTATTGAAAATTATTATTTGGAAAAAGCATAAAAAACTATAATAATATTTTTAAAATTTATTTTTCAATGTTTAAAAAAAAACATTTTCAGTATTCATTTTTAATTTATAAATTTATAAATTTTTTTTAATTTTTTTAACATTAAAAGTAATTGGGTGTGTTGTAGTTAATTACAAATATCAAAAAATTTTCTTTAATTCATGTTTTAGGGGATAAGAGAGGGAAAAATAAGAATGAAAGTAAGGAAGAGAAATTGAAAAGTGAGTTTTGGAGGGAATAAAAATTGGGTCAAAATATTATTATTTTAGTTTGAGAATTTAAAAATATTATATTACAATAAAATTTGTAAATTTATTACGTAGTCGTCTTAAAGTTCTATAGTAAGATTGATCAAATTTTAACGAAAATTATTAGATTCTAACATGTGATACTTAAATTTAGTACAAAATCTTAAAATTCATTATTTAATTATCTTTTTTTTTTTGGAACACTTATTTTTTATATTGTGAAAGCTAGTAATGGCGGCAAACTTGTGAATAATAAAATATATTTGTGCAACGATAATATAATGTCGTGGCTAAATATCATGATTTTTTCCAACGGCCGCTAAAAGTCGTTGCTAAAGTAGCATTTTTCGCAACGAAAATTCTTCTCATCGCCAAATACATGCTTTTTGGCAAAGATTTATTATTGTCGTTGCTAAAGTAGCATTTTTCGTAATGACAATTCTTGTCGTTGCCAAATACATGCTTTTTGGCAACGATTGATCAATATCGTTGCTAAAGACAAGGTCTATGGCAACGATTTATTATTGCCGTTGCTAAAGTAGCATTTTTCACAATGACAATTCTTGTCGTCGCCAAATACATGCTTTTTGGCAACGATTGATCAATATCGTTGCTAAAGACAAGGCCTATGGCAACGATTTATTATTGTCGTTGCGAATAAACAAGTTTGCTTTTGCAACGACAATACATGTCGTCGCGAAAAATATATTTTTATCAATAAAATATATTATCGTTGCCAATAATTTATTTTTAGCAACGACATTTTCTTGTCGTCACAAAATATTAGTATTTGCCAACGACTTTTATCAGTCGTTGCTCAATCTTGTCTCGAAAAATCTGTTTTCTTGTAGTGAAACAAATTAATTTTCCTAAACATAATTTATAAGATAAATTATTTAGAAGATGAATAAATTAGTCTTTACTAAAAAATAAATTAATGAGATGAATTATTTATTTATGAGATAAATAAATTTTTATGCTAAATAAATATTCATAAGATTAATATATAATATGATAAATTATATTGTATTTTAAACTAAAATAAAAAAATATATAAAAAAGAAAACATGGGTGGGGTAATGACTCACACAATTCTTTTACACACACACACAAACACATACAGACACATACACATAAGTGGCTGAGTTTTTGAGATTAGTATACGCTATTCTATTGTTTAAAACTAAGGTTTTAGGTCTGGGAACTTAGTTTTCGCCCACAATGAAAATCTTAAAATTGTTTTGGGGTTTTCTAAATTATTTTTCAGTACAATCTTTCTAAAAATTGTTTTTTGAAAAGATTAAAAGGAAAAAAATTTTGTTCTGAAATCTTTCCTAAAATAAATAATTTTTGGAGCCCGCGCCTCCTGTGCCATAACAGGTCATTGTGAAGAAGACCTTGAGGTGTCAAGACACCTTCTTCCAATTTCGGGTCTTCAAGTCAGAATCGGGATCTGGACTTTAGATATATTTAATTAAATATGTGATATTTATTTGTTTTTCCTTTATTTCGTTTATTCTAAATGCCATGTTTATACTTCTTTTATTTCGATGTTTGTCGTCTGTCATATTATGAATCTATTAGAGTTTGATTTAGACCTAATTAAATAGTTTAATAGATCAAGGCTTTAGAATTAAAATTAAGAATTTTAAATTATTTTTTGCTGCACCCGTTCTAGTCAATTCTAGAAAAATGTTTGAAATACATTCCCAACAAACCTAAGTGTCACACACTTGGAACACATCCATAGAAATAATTAACCCATTTGGGGTTACTAACCCTTTAAATAAGAGTTCTTGTCTTGCCTCGATGGATCTCAACGCAAATGTGAAAGTGTTGCCTTTCCCTGAGACAGGGGAAGCAAAACCATCCATACCCTCCTCAGTTAGTAGAGGTTGTCTCGAGGCCCACTCAAGGCCTTGAAGTAAGAGTGAAAGGATAGGTACCCACTTATGGGGGCTAGCCTTTCCTTCCAAGACCTCTCCCAACTTATCACACAAGGGGGCAAGTTAACCACCCACTTCTTCAAACTCACGACTTGGGGATTGATGAAGCAAAGGATGAACCAACAGCCTACTAGCAATGGTGTGCTCCCAGGCATGTCATATAACCCAGGTCCTGCTGGGACATACTTCATGGCCAACCAAGCGCATGGCCAAATTGATCAGGGGGGATACCCCGAATTTGTGGGGCAACAACCGTTCCCACACCCGATTGTTGTGGGTGCCCAGGTGTATCCAACAGATCTCCAATGAGATACTCACCCAATTGGGGGGCAACGACAGCCGCATAAACGTGTGCCTAGCCTACCCCTCCAAGAACAATTGGCTGCCCGCAAGGAGCAGATGTATCAGCCAAGCCTCAGAAGGGTCAATAGACCCTTTTATAGTAAACCTTACCTTGACTACATGGATAGGGACTATCCTTTTCCTCGAGGATACAAATCCGCATTTTTACCCTCCTCTCTCGAGAAGGGACTGTGTTTGCCCTCGAGCACTTGGCAAGATTTAATTGCCAGTGTAAAGAAGCAGCTGGTAGTCAGTACCTCCAGCTGAGACTGTTTCCCAATTCCTTAACTGGTAATGCTTTTAAGTGGTACATTAGCCTACTGCCTAATTTCATCTATTGTTAGGATGACTTGGCCAGACAATTCTAGGCTTAGTTCCCAAGAATTGAACTATGTCTAACTTGGCCTAAATGAGACAAAAGCCCGGCGATTCAATGGAAGATTACATTAACCTATTCAAGAAAGCTACGTTAAAATGTACTTTAGGCCTTCCTGAAGTTTGATATGTCAAGCGGGCCTTGAATGGCTTGGATATTGAGTTTAGAAAGAAATTTGAAGGCTTTAACTTCACAACACTCTTACAACTAGTAAAATGCCCTGTTAGATACGAGGCCATCTTAAAAGAAGAAAGCCTGAAGAAAAATAGCAAGTATTGGACTTTACATACATGACCTAATTGAAGAGGATGAAGATTCTCCATATGAGATTAAAGTCGCTGAATACGCCAAGGGACCTTCTATGGCTTACAATCCTTTGGTTAAGAAGGATGTCATAGCTCGGAAGTCTTATCAGTCCCAAAACATGAGAAAATACTCTTTCGACCTCTCAAGAGCCAATGTAATATTCGATTGGCTTAAGGCAAATAATAAAGTCAAAATTAGGGGGTAAACATAGAAAGCCTGACTTGAATGCTACTAAGGGGAAGGTATACTGTAAATGGCAAGATTCATTGACACATTCAACCCAGAACTACGTCACGTTTAGAAACGTGGTGCGGAATTTCATAAAAGCAAGGGAATTGATATTCCCGAAAGAAGGACAAATAGGCATTGATAACATCCATTCCCCAGTGTTTTTTCCCCAAGTTAATGTAATTTCGGTAACAAAGCCTTATGATTCCCATGATGGCCATGTTAGGATGAATTTCAAAACAAATTTCCTAGTTTAATAATTTTAACACAGTGGAAGGTTTTAAAATTCTTAATTTTAAATCTAGGGTTGATTTAAAATTTTTAATTTAAAATCTTCAGATTTAAATTCTTAATTTAAATCTACAAACGTCCACTCTAATACATTCATGACAATTACATGAAATTTCACCAGCATAATAAGACAACTATAAAAAGAGAATGAAAGAAAGATATACCTGGAATTATCCCAATAATAAAAAAAACTAGAATGATAAAACTACCAAAAAGCCGAAAGGACCGAGACCTGGCTGGCTTCTACGCGATGACTTCGAAATGTCAGGAGAGTGGGCTCCGAAAAATATTAAACTAAGAAAAGAAAATTTTCAATGGAAAATTTTCTCCAGTTAGGTCCCCGAAAGTCAACAGTTTCTTAAACCCTAAATTTTGAACTGATTCCAAACCTTTAAAACAGATAACTCTATTTGTAGTAGTATAAAGGAGAAAAAAAAATACAAATATGTCGATGTGGGACGCACATAAATCAATTGCAAAACACACCTTATCAATTGAAAACAAGTGCAAAATGCAACGTTTCACCGGGAGTTCAAATCACGCGACTTTATTTTTCAAAACGCGTGCCAAGTGTCGCGGCCGAATTGGCTAGTGTCCGAAGGCGGGGATCATGCCCAAGCCATGCTGGAGTGTGCCACGTGGCACAATCTAATTGGTCCACGACCAAAGGCCCAGATCCTCCCCTATGGGACAAACCAGCGCGTCGCGATCCCTGTGTAGTTTTTCCGGCTTTTTTTTTTTTTTTTTTTTTTTTTTGCTTTGTTTTCCACATGTAAAAATTCATCTTATAAATTTTAATTTTCAAAAATTATTTAATTTTAAAATTTTAAACTTTTATTCATCTCATAAATAATATTTGGTAAATTAAATTTTACTCATCTCATGAATTCTTTAATATTTTTTCAATGGCAATAAATACATAGGCTTGTGGAAGACCTCAGGAACAATTTAACTCTATCTTCAAAAGGGTTAAATTAATTACATCTCATGATTAATTTTAATTATTATTTAATGAGACTTAATTTCACTAAATAAATTCCACTGCACTATAGACTTAAAATATTCAATATTTCAAAAATAGACTGTATTGATGACAACAACTCCTTTGCTAGATATTCATGACAAAAAATAAATATAACTGCTACAATTATCCTTCTCACCTTTTCTCCATTAGTTACTGACTCACCCTTCAGTAAATAATTCATTTATACTTGAACATATTCACAATACAAATTCCAAATGTCAAACAATTGAAATACTTTGGCCAAAGATTCCGAACTATTCAAATACTTGCGAATCAACTAAGGGGACATCTGTACCTTATAAGAGATTGTAGATTGCATATTGAATACCTGATCCTTTGCACACTTCACCCGCTACCCAGTGTATATGGCAATTCAGTCATTCATTTAGGCCTTACATAAAGTACACCAATGTAACTAACATTCGATGCACGGGTCTAGAATACTCTCAGGATTTATAGTCGTCATTCAAACAGTACAAAATGAATGACTCATCTCCGATAGTAGTCTAGAAACAAGCAACTCACATGGTCCAATTCAGTGTATCAATCTCATTAAACACACCAACCTAACACTTCTGGATCACCATCCACATGGCCAAGACAAGTTATCTAAAGTGTCACATTATAGACTTAGCATACAAGTGGTCCAAACTTGTCTTTGATTACAAGTTTTTGAAACAACAATTCATACCATTTGTTCTAAGTCTATCTGTGGGTTAATCACATATACAACTTTGGAACACATATGTAAATTATAATACGAGGACTACACCCATCTGATGAACGTTAACAGAAAAAGAAAATCACATGCAGTATAAATGTACGCTTACTAAAATTTGTCAAGAAAACGACTAGGACTTCAATTTTATTCTTTAAAAAAATCACATTTAAATGACAAATCCAGATTTTAGGACACTAATCCTAACAATCTCTTACTTGTCCTAAACCCAATTTATTACAAACTTTACACTTATCCCTTTTATGTATGATCCAAAGGTTTACTAAGTGAATGTCTTAGTCAAGTCAATTACTCTATCCGGACTAACATGCCTTGTTTACGGCTTCTAAAGCTACATATTCAGCCCGATGGTGAAGTTAGCAATACCATATTGCTTGACATTCGTCCCACTAACGTCTCGTCCTCCAAGGGTAAAGACATGCCCATACATCGAATGACTAGCATCTCTATCTGACCGGAAGTCTGAATTAGTATAACCAACTGGAACTAGCTCGTCACCATGTGAGATTAGCATATAATCTCTAGTTTTTCAAATCGAACTGACTTGACAGCCAAATCCTTGTAGGCGATGACACCCTACATCATTCCTAATGAGTAGTATATCGTCGACACACAATACTAAGAAAGTCACAACTTTCTCTTGATGTCATTTGTACATGCATGATTCGTCAACCAATTTCTCTAAACCATAAGACTTAATTACTTCATTGTATCTAATATTCGATAAGCATGATGCTTGCTTCCGTCCATATATGGACTTCTCCAGTTCGCATACCATGTGGTCCTGATTTATGGCAATGATACTATTTGGTTACACCATATAGATGTCTTCTTCAAGATAATCATTCAAAAGAGTCATTTTGACTTCCATTTGCCGAATCTCATAATGAGTTGCAATAGATAGGAGTATGCTTATGGACTTTAGCATGGCTACTAGTAAAATGGCCTCATAATAATCGATTCCATCCTTTTGGGTAAAACCCTTAGCAACCAGCCTTACTTTGAAGGTCTCTACCTTCTCGTCCACTCCTCTTTTCCTCTTTTGATCCATTTACAACCAATGAGCTTAATGCCAACAAGCACCTCTACAAGATCCCAGATCATACTAGATTACATAGATTCTATCTCATATTTCATTGCTAGGATCCACTGGTCAGCATCCTTGTCTTTAATTGCCTCATTGTAGCTGAAAGGATCAGATTCAATGTCATGGTAAACCATTATGGATCTCGCCATGAACCTGTAAGGTGTCCTAACAATCCTCCCCCTACCCTTAGGCTCTCATATACTTGGAACATTCTCAACCCTAACAATAGGTGCATCTAATGCATCTACTACATCCCGAGCTGTGTCTAGCTATTCAGAATTAGCGTCATTTTTTTAACTCCTCTAACAATACTCTGCTTTTGCCTTTGTAGTCTACTACAAAATCCTTCTTTAAAAATTTCACATTTACAATTACAAAAAACCTTTTGATTAATGGACTGTAGAAAAGACCACCTTTGTTCCTTTGGGATAACCCCAAAAAGAGATTAGTAAAGTAGCGTGACTCATTATGGACATTACCATCTCTAACAATGTCCTATTCCTTCTTGCTACAATATTATTCTACTTCGGTATACCTAGAGCAAAAAGCTGAGATCTTATCCCATTTGCAAATAGGAAATCTAGAAACTCACCCGAAAGATATTCACCAACTTAATCTAATCATAATGACTTAACTTGTGTACCCAATTGCTTTTCAACTTCAGCTTTGTACTCCTTGAACTTTTCAAAAGAGTTCGACTTATGTCTCATTGGGTAAATATGTCCACACCTTGAGTAATCATCAGCGAATGTGATGAAGTACTCATATCCAAATCTTGCTTGAACGTTCATAGGTCCACAAATATCTATGTAAACCAGCTCAAGCAAGTCACAAACCCTATTGCTTTTACTCAAAAAGGCAGACTTGATCATCTTTCTTTCTATACAAGATTCGCAAACTGGTAATGAGTTCAAGTCGAAAGCCCCTATCAGTCCATCTTTCACCGGTACTTGGATCCTGTTCGAATTAATGCGACCTAAAGGTTTGTGCCATATGTAGGTATCATCCCCTTTAAGGAGTTTTCTTTAGGAGATTTGAACAAGCGAGCTTGTGTTAAATTTATTTAGGGAAATACAAGAGTTTTGATTAGAAAGATGCATGAATAAACCATTTATACCTATACTTTTGAAAATAAACAACTTATTTTGCATAACAACAGTTCACAACTAAAATTAATTGAATAACCATTATCCATAAAACGAGACATAGAAATAAAATTCCTACGCAATTCAGGTACAAATTAACAATCCTTTAACATCAAAACTCTACCACTAAATACTAAGCCAATATCTCCTACTCTTAAGACCGCTATTCTTGTATGATCTCTAATCGTAAGGTACAACTTCTCTTTATGCAGCCTCCTAGTTAGCTTAAGCCTGTGTAACATATTACAGATATGGTCAGTTGAACCTGAGTCTACACACCAGGATCGTGGTGGACTCTCAACTGCACATGACTCAACTAAGTGAGATATCAACATACCTTCACTAGATAGCTTAGCAGTTTTTGCAGGAAGTGCAGCTAAGTCCGTAGTATAGTCGCCTTTCTAGTGGCCCACTTCTCCACAAAGGAAACAATTTCCTTTGATGTGCTTACTCTTACTAGTCCCCAATTCCTGGGCACTCATCATGCCCCACATTATGTCTTCTGTATCTTACAACACTTTCATTAGTTTAGGTAGCGAATAGTTTTTATTATTCATTTAAAAATTTAGCCTAAATTGAGTGAATAAGCTGGACAGAGAACTGAAGATGATATCTTGTTTAGTTTGACTGTCAAACTTAGCTCCGAGGATTTTTAGTTCAGAAAAACAAGCTATCAAATTCATGATGTGTTTCTCAACTGGTATTCCTTTGGACATGAGAATTCTTACTGGTTACCATTGGCAAACAATCTTTGCTTCCAAGAAGCGGGCGTCGACGAAGCTCTTGCACATAACACATAACCTTTGCGGGGTTATGGCCACAAGTTGGTGTCTGAAATGAAGAAGCTATACCTTTACCCAAAAAAAAAAAAAAAAAAAAAAAAAAAGCCATCTCCCTCAATAAAGACATCACTGACAGGGCCTCCTTGAGGTCTTACGTCGAAGACCTATACCATTATGAGAACTTGGCATCCAAGGAGGAATCTGAAATATCACCTATTGAACATGGACACCAGTCAAGAACCACGACAGTCAGGACACCAGCCTTCCGAGGTCCGATTCAGTAACATCTGGAAGAGAAGTCACCTCGATAAAGAGGAGGTTAGTCCTTCTAGTCTTACTTAAACCCATAACAGGAGGTAACTACTAAAAAAAAGTAGCTCAACAAAGGACTCTGCTCTATACTTGTTAACTAGGCTCTCGCAAGTGGAAGCTGGGGTCAGTAAGCGCAAATAAACTGAGCCTATGGAGCTTAAAGGCCAAACAACAAAGTCCAAGCCTATTGCTACCACCAAAAAAAGGGCAACCGCACAAAAAGCTTGAGAGATGGACCAGTTCCTCATCTTATGAAGACCAAGAATCTTGGTGGGACCAGCTTCCCAAGAGTTCACTGGCACAAAGATCAGTTGATGATGAAGAGGAGTATTCCCATCAGTTGGTGATGAAGAAGAGTATTCCCCTCCCAACATAAACGTAGTGGAACCTCTAGACCGTGTTAACCCAACATGGTTAGATATCGAGAATGTCTTCCATGAGGAAGACTTCCCCCAACCTATGGAGGAGCCTCAAGCTCAAACTGTTGATCCAGAAGACTAACCTCTAGCATAGGACATGCTAACTGATGGTAGTCCTCAATAGCATGATAAAGATGTGCCCATGGATGGCAGCCTTGAAAAAGAAATAGATCAAGGGGTCCGGGTACAATTCATGACTCTCCCTAAAAAGGTTGATTTTAGATCTGCCCTGGTCCTTTCTTTGGAGTTCATGGCAATTAACGCTTAAGAAGGCCTCAAGGGGGATGTCATAGCAGTGGATGAGCATCCCGGGAGGACTTGTGGCAGACATTGCAACAACCAAAGGTAACTTCAATTCTTTGTCCATAAAAGTTAATACCCCAACATTCAAATCACCTAAGGATTTACTTGACATAATGAAGATGCTATTTGATGGGCTTAATACGGCCAATAAACATATCAGGCTTCTATACATCAAGGCCAGATTTGATAGTATTCTGGTTAATAAGGTCTTAGTGGATAATGGTTGGCCATCGTCGTCCTGTCTTCATATATGTTAGGGGTCATTGGTAAATCTCAAGATGACCTAATTACTTCCAATGTTGCAATTTGTGACTTTTTTGGAGCTACTACTAAGTGTGAAGGATCTCGATTGAGTTAACTGCTGTCGGCTTAAGTAGGATGACAGCTTTCTTTGTAGTAGATACTACATCCAGATACAACTCTTTGCTTGGGAGAGATTGGTTACACGCTAATTATTGTATCCCATCCTCATTGCACCCGTTGATAATCTTCTGGAACCATGATAAGCATAGGATTGTTATGGCAGATAACAGGCCATTCATGGCTTGCTCCAACTACGTTAAGAAAAAAATTTCTTTGAAGATGGCATGGGACCACTTGACGTCGAAAGGGACGCTCCATAGTCCTCCCAACAACAAGACGCAATGGCCATCCTTGATAGCCCAATCACTGAAGCTAAGGTTGGTCAAGTTGAGGTAGAGTCTGAAGACTCTGATTTCTTAGGATGCAGGAGGACCCTTGAAGACAGAGATCTCCAAGACATGCCAGAACCCTTATGTGAGGGAACCAAGACCTCCCATTGATGGCTCGAGAGGCCATTTCCTCAGCGCTAGCGAGGCTTGTGGCTTGGCATGCTGAGGATCGACTTTGGGCTGAACATCCAATCAATGGCTTCGAGGTCCAAATGACGTAAGGAAAAGAGCTAGAACCCTCTGACTTAGGAGCCGCACTGGACAAGATGGAGGATTTAAGGGTTGGTGTTCAAGATCCCCTCCTCGAGGTTAACTTGGGCACAAAAGAAGACCCGCGACCTACCTTTCTGAGCGCTATGCTTTCTGAGGAGCAGAGAGAGTAGTATTTGACCTTGTTTCATGAGTTCAAGGACTGCTTTGCTTGGGACTATCACAAGATGTCTGGTCTATAAGAAAAGGTGGTTGAGCATAGGCTTCCTATCAAGCCAGGCTCGAGGCCTATCATTTAGGCCTAGAATAGAATGTTCCAACAAGTTATTAATTTAGTCACAGAGGAGATCGAAAGATTCTTAAAGGCCAAATTTATCAGGACTGCCAGTATGATGAGTGGTTGGCAAGCATTCTTCCTATCATTGAGAAAAATGGTAAAATCCGGGTCTACATTGACTTCAAAGATCTCAATGCAGCCACTCCAAAAGATGAATACCTAATGCCAATTACTAACTTGCTTACTAACTCAGCCTCGAGGCATGAGGTCTTGCCTTTTTATGGATGGCTAATGTGGGTACTACCAAGTTATGATTACTTCGAAGGACACCCATCAGACAACATTTAGGTGCCCTAGGTCATTAGAAACCTTTGAGTGGGTGGCTATGCCATTTGGTTTGAAAAATGTTGGCACCACCTACCATAGAGCCATGAACATGATCTTCATGACTTCATCGGCAAGACCATGGAAGTCTACATTGATGATATTGTGGTCAAATCAAAGTCCCAAGTCAAACACTTGGAAGACTTGAGTGGGGCATTCCTTAGAATATGGACCAACCACCTCAAGATGAATCTATTGAAGTGTGCCTTTATTGTACGCGCTAGAAACCTTCTTGGTTTTCCAGTCCACCAGAGGGGCATTGAGGTGGACATTAATAAGACCAATAGCATTCAATAGGCCAAACCACCTTTAAGCAATAAGAAGCTCCAATCCTTCATGTGATAGGTTAATTTCCTTAGACATTTCATCTCGAATGTCGTAAGAAAAATGAAAGTCTTCTCTCCATTGTTTAGGCTTAAGATTGAGAAGGCCTTCAACTGGGAGGAGCCACATGAAATAGTTTTTGAATCCATCAAGGAGAACTTGATTAGGCTGCAGATTTTTATTCCGTCAAAGCAACGCAAACCTTTGAAAATTTGTCTCTGCTTCTGAGGAATCTATTGGTTGTTTGCTTGTACAAGACAATGAGCAAGGGTTTGAACAGTCTGTGTTATACCTTAGCCTTTGCTTAAATGAATTTGTGATAAAATAATCCTCAATTGAGAAATTATGTCTATCTTTATTCTATACATCTATAAAATTGAGGCGTTATTTCATGGCATTTACCATATACGTGGTTGCTCAGACAGATGTCTTTAAATACATGCTAGATAGGCCCTTGATGAGGGGGAGACTGAACAAGTGGAGTGTTTCTCTACTTCAGTTTGAGTTAATCTATGTTCACAAAAATCAGTCAAGGGTCAAGCCTTAGCAGACTTTTAACTTACAACCCAAACATTCAAACTAGCTTAGACTACGACCCAAATCAGCTCCTAATGGTGGAAATGGTCCCTTGGAAACTCTATTTTGATGGATCAAGGACCAATTTAAGTGCTGGAGTTGGAATTTTGATAGAATCCCCCACTGGGATCCTCCCTAAATTATTTGTTACTTTAGTTGGAAAATGCTCCAACATGGCAGAGTATGAAGCACTGATAATAGGCCGACAGACTCTCTTGGAAATGTGATTCCTCAATTTTTTTATTAAAGGGGATTCCTAGTTGGTGATTCGCCAAGCAAGAGGGAACATTCAATGTTTGGGCAGCACCTCGAACTGATACTTTTAACTAGTGCAAAAGCTTTCAAGTATGTTCGATGGTGTGTAGTTTGAGCATGTCCCTAGAGAGCAAAACAAAGCAGCCAATGACTTGGCTTGGTTTGCTTTAGGGCACCAGTTGCCTAGGACTTGGAGAAAAGAGAACATGGTCATCAACACTAAGGTTTTGGACCATGACATTGAATTCGCTAAGACTTCCAGTTTTGAGAGCGAAACCATGGCAAGTGAACACTTGGATTGCTTTGAAACCCATCACACTATCATAAGTCAACAAGAGGACTGGAAGAAACCTTTCATATATTACTTTAAGAACCCTCAAATTACATTAAGGACAAAAAGATGAAAATCAGAGCTCATAGATGCAAATCTTGACGATGAATTTGGAGAGTTATACAAAAGGAACGCTAGTGGAGTGCTTCTAAAGTGCCTTGACTTGGACGAAGAAATGGTAGTGATGGTAGGAGCTAATGAGGGTATTTATGGATCCCATCTAGCTGACAACGGGATGCATTGTCTCATTAGACATTATGGCTATTACTAGCCATGAATGATGGATGATTGCCTAAAGTACGCCAAGGGGTACCGAGCATGCCAAAAACATGGACATGTACTGAGAGTCCCTACAACTGAGATGCATTCTATTTTCAAACTGTGGCCCTACAGAGGTTGGGCAATTGATATCATCGGGGAAATCACCCCCCTTTGAGCAAGCAGCACTCTTACATCTTTGTGGCCACAGACTACTTCACAAAATGGGTGCACGCTAAACCGTATAGAAGATCAATCAACAAGACATGATTGATTTTATCAAAGAATACATCCTATGTACATTTGGTATCCCTGATACCATAACTGTGGACCAAGCTAAAGTTTTCAATGGGGCTAAGGTTAAGGAATTTACCAAGAGTTTGAACATAAAAATCTTGAATTCAACTCCTTGCTATGCTGATGTCAATGGCCAGGCAAAGTCAACAAATAAGATTCTGAAGGCCAATATTGAAAAGATTGTCAAGGAAATCCCAGGAGGTAGCATGAATTGCTACTGGATGCTTTTTGGGGTTATAGAATGTCCAAACGTGATACAACTGGAACAACCCCCTTCCATTGACGTATGGCCATGATGCCCTGCTCCGATGGAAGTAACAATTCAATCTATTAAGTTGGCTCATCAAGGGAGGTTTTCTGAACTTGAGCATGAGTAGGCTATGGTGGATGAACTAACTAACTTAGACCAAGATAGACTTAATGCCCTTCACAAGTTAGAGAAGAAAAAGAAGAGGGTGGCCAAAGCATACAACAAAAAGGTTAAACTCAGGTCTTTTAACTTAGGGGATATAGTCTCGAAAGTGGTTTTGCCCATTAGCTAAAATGATCATGCCTTTGGGAAATGTTCACCCAAACTAGGAGGGCCCATTTAGAGTCATTGAGGTATTTATAGGCAATGCTTACTTACTCGAAGGGCTATTAATGGAAGGTTCCTAAAGAAATATATGCCATCAATTTGGGATTCTAACAAGGTGGTCCTTAACTATAAATTCCCTGAATTATGGGCTAAGTTTCACTATCAATGTCATAAGGATCAACTCCATGATCCTTAGGTTAAGAAAATATCGAAAAAGAGGAACACCAAATTGAGAGACGTGTTTGACAAAAATGCATATTGCATTAATATTATTGGAGATAAATATGTGGCTGAATAAACTCTTTAAAAAAAATGAGCAAAGTAAAACTTCAGGCTCGTGTAGAGAGTTTCATCTAAAGATATGTCCGCAAAGCTGTGGACATCGACTTCCTCCTTACTGGTGGTCAAAAAAGCTGGTCTCTCCAAAGGGGTCTTATCACTTTCAATGATAACAAACCTGATCCTCCTAATTTAAAGTTCAATGGATTTCGAGTCCTGATACTATTCCCTTAAGGTTCTCAAAGTATGATTAAATATGGAAAAGGCTTGCTTATCTTGTTTGATACCAATATGTCGTAAGACTTTTGATACTTATGGACCCTTAAGGGAATACATGGAGTCACTATGATCCTATAATTAGATTTCTCAACAAATCCCCTGAAAATTGAAAGAGGTAGGACGTGTGCGAGCGCAAAAAGAACGTCTTTGGATACAATGTGTGGTTTGTTGCCAGCGTAAAAGCCACCAGCAAGTGGATTTGCAGACCTGCTGTGCATTAACGCGGTGACTTGGAAAACGTTCACCTCAATAGGTGAATAGGGGTGCCACCTATGCTGGAGGCAAAACAAGGTGGTGCACCTGATTCAGGGAGCCACACAAGGTTGCCCACACTACTCACATGGAGAACAGCATCCACTGACATAAGGCTCTTGAAGGTGGCTTGTGGTTACAGACGCCGAGACCTATTAGAAGAGTCTCGCATATTAAGAGGAATAAAAGGCCTAATGGCATAGGGATCAGTGGTTTCAAGCAACCTAAGAAGATCCTCCTTAATGATGTTGAGATCAATTGGACTCTAAATCAAATTAGAGACCATTTAAGTGTCGGATTTTACTTAATAGGGCTATCAGCCTGGGGAAGGGTTGCAAAGACGGCTAAAAAGATTTGGGCCATCTTCATATTTGTTTCAAGAAGATGCAAAGGGATGGAAGCAGATTGAATCAAGAATTAAAGATTCAACAGCAACGGAGAGAAAGTGTCTCGAAAGCGCTTGATCATAGTAAAAAGAGAGAGCACATAGCATAAAAGTGAGATTTCAAGCCTTCAAGGGTCAAATGACAAACATTGTTCTATTGAGCTCCTTGTAGCCTTCAAGGGTCAAATCAGGAATGTTTTTTTCACCCATTGTCAATTAAAATTTACCAACAGCCAAAAGGGGGGCATTTGTCTACACCATAATTAGAGGGGGCTAGGATGACGCAATTTTGAAAAAAGTGCCACATCCTTAACACGTGAGGCCCTCCTCAAAAAGAATTAGGCCTTGAGGTGTTGAAGCAACGGCATCTCGAGCCCAGCGTCCTGAGAAGATTATGTTATGATCCGAGCTTGGTAAGTATCAAGGGGAACCAGGTTGCTGTTGCTGGGGAGCTGCTGTGAGGTTCAGTTGCTGTTAGAAGTTGCTGTCAGGTGGCCTTTGAGCTGCCGCTATGCTGTTATTATTGTTAGTTGCTGGTTTTGGCGCCAATAAGGGATTTAAATGTTAGTTAGATAGTTTCTAGATATTTTTCTAATAATATGGTTAGTAGTGTGTCTTGATTCATTGTATTACTTGTCTTGTTGCCTATAAGTAGTACTTGATTGTATTTTTCATATCATTCAATGAAATATTCAACAAAATATCTCTTTTGAGATCAACTTCTCTCTCTTATCTAACTCTCTCTATTTCTCATCCCTAATTCTCTAATTTCTCATCTCAATTCACTTCTTCCTAATCTCATACACCCAACGATCTTTAAATTTACATAGCTTATGCTAATGATCCAATCATGAGCGTAACAATTGGTATCGGAGCCTCGTTTGGCTTCCAATCGAGTGCGTAATCAAAAGAAAATAAAAAAAAAAAGCAGAAAAGAATCAAATTCAGTGCTGAATTTGTTGATCAAATGTAGGTTCCAGTAAAATATGATCAGTTCAGATTTATATTCAATCAGAAAATTTTTGATCCTGCAATATCATAATTTGTTGATCATATTTGTGATTGTGCTGCTGTCAGTTCGAAAATCAAATTGATCAATTCAAGTTGTGAAGCTCAAGAGTGAAATTATGGCTGGAGGTGTGACAACGAGATTAGGAACCTCCAAGGCTGTAGCAAGTCCCTCTTATGCAGAATTAACCGCAAGAGATACTGTTCCTGATGCTGCTACAATTGGAGCGAGGGCAACAATTGAGGTACATTTTGTTACCAATGATCAATTGGCGCTGCAATTGGAACTTCTATTCAATCGAATCCAGCAGCAAAGACAAGAGGATCGAGATTTTATGCATCAACAAATGAGGCAGGTGCTTAGAGAAAATGATCAAAGTAAGGAGGATCTAGTGTCTCAACAATTGCAAGGTTTGGAGGAAAAGATTAATGATCATGTGTTACATCAAGTTCAGGAGGTTGAGGAGAGAATTTCAGGTCGGTTGGATCAACAATCTCAACAATTGCAAGGACTTGAGGAAAAAATAACCGATCGTGAGAATCAACAAGCTCAAGAGTTTGAGGAAAGGATCACCGATATGATGAAACACAAACATTGAACTTGGAAGAGAACCTCAAGGAGTTGCGCAAACAGAGTGATAAACAAAATATGGTTTTCGGTTCTGCACCTCTTTTACCAAAGGGCCAGTTGAGGCAATCTCGTGAGGAGGTAAATCCTCAGGTGTTAAATGCTGCAGCTGATACAAGAGGAAATCCTCAAATTCATCTTCAATCAGATGATGACAGACCTCGAAATCAGGTTCCAGATACTGAAAGATCTGTCAGTTGGCGTGAACGTCTACTGGATTAGGAGCAAAGTTGATCTGAAAACATGAACTTTGGTCAGAAAGGTCGACCACCAGACCCTTCAGCTCATATCAGGTTGAGTAATGAACATCAGGATCATCCAATAAACCTCATATCAAACACTTTAAATTCTGGACACCTTGATCAACCTCTTAATACACCACACCCGCGACCTGTTTGCTTGAATGCAGAACATTTGGTTAAGCCTCCAGATCTATTTGTACAGGGGCAAAATTCATCTTCAATTGGTCCTAACTATGGCAGTGATGTCACATGTGGTAATAAAAGCAATGGCTTGAGACAACCGAGAGTACAAATTGAGAACTTTGATGGGAAGCAACCACACTCGTGGTTAAGGAGATGTGAGCGTTATTTCAACTTTTATTCCATTCCCGATGATCAAAAGGTGGAATTGGCTGCGGTTTATCTTCAAGGAGATCATGAAGTTTGGCTCTATAGTCTATTGAAGAGCAATTCGACACTTACTTAGGCTGAGTTTATGATTGAGTTTTGCGAACGCTATGGTGATGAAGATTTGGGTGATGTAGTGGATAGCTTCAACAAGCTCACTCAAGTTACAACCGTAAAGGAATACATGGCAAAGTTTGAAAATCACCGAGCTAGTATGATAACTGTTACACTTCAAGCCCCTGAGTCCTTTTATGTCTTGAGCTTTATCAGTGGACTAAACCCTAAAATCAAGAATTTGGTGAAGGCAATTGGTCCTACTTCCTCATCTCAAGCTTATGCAAAGGCAAAGTTGATTGAGGTCACAGTTCTAACATCCCATGATGGGCCAAAGCATCATGGAGAAAACTTCTAACAATATCACAAGGGGTTAGATGAATGTAAAGATCCTCGAAATGTCGAGAAGGAGCCTCGAAACCTCTGTTTTAAGTGTTGTCAGCCCTATGTAATTGGCCATAAGTGCAATCCCAAATTCCTCATGGCAGTTAGAGAAGTTGATGTTGAAGGCCAATCTGAAAATGATGAGTTTGATACTGATATTGATGGTTTAGATCAGGAAGCCGGCAGTGAAGATGAAGTGGACACTACATCTCATAGAAAGGAGATAAGAAACATGCTTAAGAGATTGTCAAAGTCCAAAGCACTCCAGCTTGGAAAGGGAAATTCCTATTCCTACAACAAGAAGTGATCTTCAAAGTCTCATTCTCTTTCATTCTTGAGGACAAGAATGTTTTCAAGGGGAAGGGAATGTTATGATCTGAGCTTGGTAAGTATCTAGGGGAATCCAGTTGCTGTTGCTGGGGTGCTGCTGTGAGGTTCAGTTGCTGTTAGAAGTTGCTGTCAGGTGGCCTTTGAGTTGCTGCTGTGCTGTTATTGCTGTTAGTTGCTGGTTTTTGAGCCAATAAGGGATTTAAATGTTAGTTAGACTGTTTCTAGATATTCTTCTAATAAGATGGTTAGTAGTGTGCCTTGATTCATTGTATTACTTGTGTTGTTGTCTATAAATAGTAGTTGATTGTATTTTTCAGATCATTTAATGAAATAATCAACAAAATATCTCTTTTGTGATCAACTTCTCTCTCTCATCTAACTCTCTCTATTTCTCATCCCTAATTCTCTAATTTCTCATCTCAATTCACTTCTTCCTCATCTCATACTCTCAACTATCTTCAAATTTACTTAGCTTATGCTAATGATCCAATCACGAGCATAACAGGCGTCAACCACTTGAGGCTCAAGATGGTTGAAGGGTAAATGGAGCTCAAGCTCAAGGGACTGACAAAAGGGCAGTAATACAGGTGGTTTCCAAGCTTAAGACCGTTATGTAGAGTGAAATTTCAAATACTTGGGTACTAAGCTTAATCCATGAGAACGTGGGGCTTCTATGGGGGACTTCAGCTGGAAATTTGGACGTAAGCGTCAAACAATTCCCTCCAAAACCAAATCATGGACACGTTCATCAATCATTCACGTGCAACTAGAATCATGCTTATTGGCCAGGCTCAAAAGAAGAAGAGGTTTCTTTGTAGTTATTTTGGATGAACAACTTCTTTTTTACCAATTCCTCGAACACCGTCGTTGAATCTCTTAAGAGCATGGTGGTTAACCTACCTTTTGTTAAGAACTATAGTTTCTAAACAGGAGGTCGCTTGTGACTTGTCCAATTATAAGCTTAAGCCTACTTCCCCCATTGGTGTCATATAGGCCCGTTTAGCCATACAAGGGACACTGTCACATGTTATGGTGAGTTCCTTGCATGTGCGGAGGTCATTTCTCCTCCGGATTGGTCTTTAAAGCGCTACCTCGAGCAACTTATAGCTCCAAATGATAGGTCCGGAGTCTAGTGGAGTCCCTTTAAAGAGGGGAAGCTTTGTCTCCTTTGGTTCAGGAAAGTGAACCTTGACAAGGATGTCTTAATGGACGTCAATTCTCAACATTGGCAAGTAATCTTAAGCCCTCCCGATCTCCCTTTCTTTCATCAGACTAATCTTGGGGTAGAATCCTGTAGGCCTAGATTATTTGCCAGGCAATTTGGTGTGGCCCAAGATATTCCTTTCCCTATTGTCTAGACTAAGACCCTTCGTTGGGCCAAGAGGCCCTCCTTACATCCTCCTCAGCCCGAAGCTTTATCAAACAACTTTTCCATTAGGAATGCATACGAGGATCATGTTTCTAACTCAATACCAAGCCTGCTAGTTCTCCTTGAGCCTACAGGTGTAACCTCAACAACTTCTTTGAGTTTAGCAATCAAGGAAGTCACATTGAAGTAGATCCTTCCAAGTAACCACGTGTCTTGGTGGTTCCATACTCTCAAAGCCCAAGTCATCTTATGAACTTACTCAAGATTGCTCTTTTGTAGGTCTCGCTTCCCAAATAAGTGTACTAGAATCTTCCAATGCTACCAGGAGTTTTCCCAGATTATTTGAGCATCTTTAGCCTTTCACGAAGTTAGCTTAGTTGCTGCTCCAACATCTAGATTTGGTCATTAGTGGTCCCCCTGTTTCTTTGCAATTCTTCATACAAGGGGGAGGGGGGCATGAGCCTTGTAGAGTGGTTGAGTTCTTTAGTTCTAGACTAGCATGAGCGCTTCCACTGAACGAGGAAAGGTACCTCCATGAGGATATTGATGATTGTGCTTTCAAGGCCCTCTAACTCCTTAATGATGAGCTAAGTTACCTTTGATTCTTATTAGAGTCGTCTAACAAGAGCACAGGCTTCCCAGTTGTTAGTTAGTAAAGCTAGTTCTTGGACAAGAAGTTGAATCAATGCACTCAGTCTTTTATCTTAGGGATGATTCAGGGTCCATATGCTCCAAATCCAACCTTCTACTCACCTCAGGTTGCTCCAAGTAAGAGAACACCCCGTGTGAGAAAGGAGATGAAGTGGTGGCCTAAATTGGAACGAAATGTCTGAAGTCTATCACTTCAAATATGATGGCATCGTAAGCAAGGAGGATTTTCCTTATGCATGAGGTCTCAGGCAGTGGTGAAGCTATTGCTGGCTTGGGGCTCATTGTCTTTGGTTCTGCGAGAATAGGGGTAGCTGCTTCAAATGGTGTATCTACAAAGAAAAGTGAGTTAGAGCCAATTAATGGCTTGAAAAAGATTAACTTAAGGGGAAGGTAAAACACCTTTGTCTTCATGCACTTTTTTAGGAGCAGATGATGGCTTCTAATGAAGGAGATATGGGGCGTATATTGAATCATGCCTAAGATAGGTTAGAAGAGGTTCTCCAACTAGATCATCATAAGTTACCAGCTCTAGAATGAAAGACATGGAACCTTTAATCTCCTCCATGGTCTTATCAAGAGGCTATGTGTTGGTCGGAGAGCCTGGAACTTGACTCTAGGAAGAGAGTTAGGATCTCAAACATTTCAAAGAATTTATCAAGAATGTTTGAAACGAAACAAGAAGAATAACCAATCAACATGAGGAATGAGTACCTATCATTGGTCACTTCTCTCCGTCTCTCTTGATCAATTAAGAGATTAGACTTCTTCTTCCTCTGCAGCTGAAGATGCCTCTACTGGTACTGGTGCTAGCATTTTTTGGTGGACAATTTTAATTTCACAAATTAAAATTTCCTATAATGATTAGGTCTAGCGTAACGGAATGATAATTTGAATTTCATAATTTTACAAAATTATAAATTTACTACTCTAATTATACATAACAATGCATAGAATGACAGACATAACAAAAATAACAAATCAAATATGAGTTAAAAAGTATTAGTTGAGAATTTTCATACCTCGTTGTGGACCACAAATGTAAAGATGCACGAATGATACCTCTGAGATCTTCTCTACCATCCCACTTTTATGCAAGATGTGTGGGTGTCATGAAATCAAGTAGTCTTTGAAAAAGGATTTTCTAAAGAGCTAATAGGAAAAGATATTGTCTTTCCAATCACCCACTGAAGAATTAGGTGAATAGTCTAAAAATTATGCTAAACCCTAAAGAGTCAAACTTTATATTTACATAAGAGGCAAAAAACTGACTCTTCAATTTGAAAATAAAATTAAAATATAAAATTAAAGTACTTGATAAGTCAAAATACCAAGATACTTGTCCCAAAAAATAGCATATGCAAAAACTCTTACAGCTTTGCGTCACTATGAGCCACGTGGCACCCCGTGACTGATCCACGTCCTTTGACGAGGATCATCAATCTAGGGTGCCCCAGCGTGCGACAGGTGTCGCGCACTAGTTGCTGCCCGGGTTGGGGGGGGGGGGGGGGGGGGGGGGGGGGGGGCAACCACAAATCACCTCCTCACTTCCAGTCAGCTCGAGACACACGTCGCACATTGATTGGGTCAAATGTGTATATTTGGATTTTTTTTTTAATTTAATTACTCTAGTAGAAATTCATCTCATGAAATTTTGGGTTTAGTAATAATAAATAATTTATTCAACTCTTGAATAAATAATTCATCTCATGAATTCTCTTGATTTCTTAAGGTGCGTAAATTAAAGGGATGCACAGCGACCTCAAGTACAATTTTATTCCAGCTCCAAATGTGACAAATTCTATTACATCTCATGATAATAACTTATTACCATTTAGCAAAACTCAATTCCACTAAATTAGGTTTATCACGCTCTAGAAATAAATATATTAATCCGTTAAATTCCCTGTAATAGTTTATTCATGATTGGCCCCTGTATTAAATATCCATGAGAGAAATAATTTCAATTACTATTATAATTCCTTCTCAAATCACTTTCGTAGTTGCTGACTCGCTCTTCTTGAGTAATTCACTAACAAAGAAAAGCAAATTTGTACCAATTCCAAATGTCAAACAAATGAAATGCTCTGGCTAAAGTCTCTGAATCCATTTGAACACTTACGAATCAACTAAGGGGACATCTTACGTTGTAGATATGATGAGCTAAAGTCTCAGTTTGTCCATCTGTCTAAGGGTGATATGATGAGCTTAAAGCAAATGTTGAACCCAACAATAAGAACAATTCTCGCCAGAATTGACTAATAAACGTCCTATCTCGGTCTGAAACAATTGATTGAGGTAAACTGTGAAACTTATAGACGCTGTCAAGGAACACCCTGGCCAACATTTATGTATAAATTGGATGATTTAAAGTAATTAAGTGGCTAAATTTTGTGAATCGATCCACTATGACCTATATCACTTTCTTGCCATCAGCTTTAGGTAATCCTTCCACAAAATCCATGCTAATGTGTTGCCAAGCCCTATCAAGAACTGGCAAAGGCTGTAGTGAACCTGGATACTGGACATGATCTAACTTGGTCCCCTGACAAACATCACTCCCTTGAATAAACTCTACAACACCCCTCTTAGCTCCAGTCTAGTAGAAGTATTATTTAAGGCTCCTATAAGTACCATCAATTCGTGAATGTCCACCCCAAGCAGAGGAATGGAAGGCTTGGATTATTTATCTTCTCAATTCCGTAGATGCTCCTACATACACCTTTGCCTTTACTTGTAAAATTCCATTAATAAAAATGATTTATGTCCCTGAAGATGAAGAATTATTCATTCTGCAGGTCATAATGCAGTCATTAGCAAATCTGTCTTCTTCATAGGACTTGTACACTTCTACCATCCAATCAGCCAAAGCAAATGAAATGGCTAGGTAGGAACCAGATTCCCTCCCTTCTTTTCTTCTTAAAAGGGCATTTGCTACTAGATTTTCTCTGCCACTTCAATATTCAATTGAATAACTCAAGCCCAACATCTTCATAAGCCCTTTTCATTGCAGACTATTGGTGATTTTTTGTTCAAGCAGATACTTGAGCCTTTGATGATCAATTCTAATAATGAAATGACGACCCTCAAGATAATGTCTCCACTTCTGCACTGCCATAAGTATAGCCAAGTATTACTTTTCATAAATGGAGAGCTGTTGGTTCTTTGGACTGAGATCCTGCCCAAGGAATGCCACCGGTCTTCCCTTTTGAGACAACACTACTCCTATTCCAAAACAACTAACATCAATCTCCAAAAAAAAGGACTCATCAAAATCTGGCATGATCAGGACTAGTGTTAAACACATTGCTAGCGTAAGACCCTTAAATGCCTCTTGAGTAGCTTCAAACCATAAGAACGCATCTTTTTTAAGAAGATCAGTTAATGTCTTAGCTCATACTCCATACCCAGCTTCAGACCAAGAAATCCTATTAGCTGCTTGAGAGTTAGGGGAACAGGCCACTTCTTCATGGCTTGTATCTTGCTTGGATCTATTACCACTCCCTCACTTGAAACTATGTCTCCCAAGTAATCCACTTAAGCTTGAGGAAACAAGCATTTGGAAAGCTTAGCATACAACTTGTTCTTGCACATAGTCTGAAAAACTTGCCTAAGATGCTTGACATGCGTAAATTATGTATGTCATCAAAGAATACTAGCACAAACTCCCTCAAATAAGCCTTGAAAACGTGATTCATCGATGCCTGAAAAGTAGATGGAACATTGGCTAAGCCAAAAGGCATAACTACAAATTCATAATGGCCATGATGTGTTCTGAAGCCAATCTTATGGATGTCCTTGTCCAACACTCTAATCTAATGATATCCCTGCCGCTGATCCAACTTTGAATAATACTGAGATCCATTAAGCTCATCTAACGGATCGTCAATGACTGGAATTGGAAATTTATCCTTGATTGTGAGGGAATTGAGATGCATGTAGTCAATACACATTCGAGAAGACCCATCCTTCTTCTTAAAAAGGATCACCAGAGAGGCAAAGGGACTATGACTGTGTCTAACGAAATTTGTCTTCGAGAGCTCCTCAACCTGCCTTTCAAACTGACTTTTCTGAGAGTGAGGATACTTATAGGGCCTTAGATTAACTAGATTGTAGTTAACCATAAGAGGAATAGCATGATCCAAGACTCTCTTACGAGGCAATGTAGTTGGCTGCAAAAACAAATCTTCATACTCATGTAACAATCTCCCAATAGAAGGATCAGAATTCACTTGAGTTGTCTCAGGAATAGTATTGATGGAAAATAGTTGCCCAATCCACTGATATTTACCCTTCCTGACCACCTCTTCCAGCCTTTTCCCTTTCATCATTTGCAATTGTCCACGTTCCATAATTCCTTGTAATGTCACACTCTAGCCCTCTCTTTCAAAGGAAACAGACAGCCGAGCAAAATCAAAGACAAAGGGGCTAATGGTTTTCATCCAATCCATCCCTAAGACCATATCACATCCTCCTAACTTAAGTACTCTAAATTCGTACTCAAATTTGTGTCCTAGCATACTCTAACAGAAGCATTCACATTTCATTTGTGTTGTCATTGAATTCCCATTAGTAACAGTAACAACTAAAGGGCTGGTCTTGATCGTCTCATGCCCCACCAAGTTCACTACTTTCGTATCCACAAAACTATGCGTGCTTCCACTATCTATCAAAATCATTATATGCTTGTGACCAACCTCTCCTTTGATTCTTATCTTGTTGTGAGAACCATTTCTAGTTAGAGCTCATACTGATATCTCCATTTCATCATCCTCAGAGTCCCCTTGCTCTTCTTCCCCCTGATCAGCGACAACTTCCTCACCTTCTTGAATCTCATTATCATCACTTGCCTTAGCTCCAGTGACTGTCATTGGAAGCTTGGGATTACACTTATGTCTAAATAAATACTTCAAGTTACATTTAAAACACAATCTTGGTTCTTCTTTGCCACAAAAAGTAAGGCCCTTGAACCACTAGTAGGCATTATCTGCTAAGTAGAGGATGATTGAGGAGCTTTGGTCTTCTTTCTATCAGAACCGGCCAAGACCGTAACTTCCATTAATTTTGCCTTGGAGAATGCCTGAGTCAATGTCTCTAGATTCAATGTCTTTACCAGATTTTTAATTCTTGGCTTGAGACCACTTATGAAGCTTGATATACAGTACGATTCTTTGGCTCCGGGGTTCATTGTCATCATTCTAGCCCTCAAATTCTCAAAGCGAGTCATATACTCCTTCACTGAGGTTGTTTGGGACAGTTTATTAAAGTGATCTATCACATTACCAGGATTGGTTTAAGCTTGTAGCGAAATAGGGGATTTGAAGGGAGAAATAGGGGCGACTAGCGGCAGTGGCTAGGGCATCGCGTTTCTCGCGGGATGGCCAGCAACTAAGGCCCGGCTGGGCGGCTCTTGACTCACCGAACTCTACCCCTCCTGTTGGTGGCGGCGGCAGCTGCCATAGGTGGCAGGAGGTGGGCAGAAAAGAGGGAGTGAGGGTGTTAGGGTCTTTGTGCGTGGGTGCAGAGGCGTGGGACATGTGGGTTGCGGTGGTGGCTCCTTCTACCAACGAACAACCCCGATGACTCCTCCTTGTCTTCGCTGTCCCTTGGCAGTTGGTGCGGCGTCCGGAATCTGGCCAAACAAGGCCGGGCGATTTGTGAAGTCGCAACCCATGCGACTTCTCTCTTTTCTCTTTCCCGATTTTTGGAGCAATTTCTTTTAAGTCCTCTTTGACTCTCGCTTGATTGTTGCTGCTGGGTGTAGGTGCCCGGTATCCCTACCGATTTTGGCCGGTGAGGTGATCGGTGGCGTACGGTGAGTTTGGGTGGTTTGGAACCCAATTTTCTAGGATTTTGGGTGCTTTCTTTACTGTTTTGTCTCACGCACCATGCCTGGGGTGCGTGATGCTGTGGCTGAGAGTTCGGGGCAGGCGGGTGGGGGTGCGGGGACCGCCACTTGGGCTGACCGGGTCCGAACCACTGAATTGGACACTTTGCAATATTTTTTAAACCTGTTCTTGTTGGCGGCAATCCTCTAGGGGTTGATCCTGATGAGGTCTTAGATTCCGCTAGTGATCTATGGGACCGTTGCTTTGTGGGTAGGCTCATTGGCACGAGATTGGCATACTCTCGTGCCTAGGAGATTGCTAATTTTCTCTGGGGGAATAAGGGCCTTGAATGTGTCTTGTCTGATGGAGAAGTTTAATACTTTCAGTTTCGTACTAAGATGCAAGCTGAAAACGTGATGTTGGGTGGTCCTTGGTTCTTCAAGGGCATTTCTATGTCTTTCTAGCTTTGGAAGGAGGGACTAACTGTGTGTAGGGATAGCCAAACAGCTCCTATTTGGGTCCGGATATCGGGTCTTCCTTTGTCTCTTTGGAAGTCAGCAGGGATTAGCTATGCTAGTAGTACCGTTGGTAGGCCTTTGTTCATGGACAAAGTCACGGCTGAGGGTACGCGTTTGGGATACATTTGGGTATGTGTTAAGGTGAGGGCCACGGATCCTGTGCCGCGGGAGACCCTCATTGAGGTGCGTGGTGTTCGGGTCCACCTTGGTATCACGTGTGACGGAATGCCTAAGTATTGTCCGACTTGTATGGTGTTTGGGCATGATTGTTCGCCTCCTACTGCTCAGGAGGCTCCTAGCAATGCCGCCCCAGTGCTAGGGCATAGAAAGAAGAAAAAATCTAAAAATAAAAATGGTGCCGAGACTTCGGGTGGCCTCACGGTACTGGCTCCGGTGCCGGTGGGTGTCACGGCGGTTGATGGGGGCGGAGCTGGTGGTGTGGCTATTGCCACTAGACCGGGTGGTCCTGACCAACCTACAGTTCAAACCGAGCTCGGTTTGGGGTCAGGTATCAGGCCTTGCATCGGCCCACACCTCTCATTCTACTACTGATTCGTCCGCTGATGGTGAGGAAGCTAGCTCGATGGAGGATCTGAGTCGGGCTCTTGTTCCTATGGAGGTTGAGGAGGCTCAGGGTGCTCTTTTGGGGATTTATGAGCCTCTTGCTTGTGTTGAGAGCCAGCCCGTGGAGACAGTTCCTAGTATCGCGTCTCCGAACCGGTTCGCTCTTCTGGCTGAGCGGTAGTCTGGGAAGGTTTCCACGTCGGATGCTCCTCCCAACCCTGCTCCAGTTGTTCATCTTACGCGCTCTGCTGCTGCTCTCATTACTCAGGGTGTTCAGGCTACTCGGGGCACTCAAGTTGCTCAGGGTACTCGTGGTGGCCGTAAAGGCACTGGGGGTTCGTGATAGTTCTCCAGTTTCCCATGATAGGATGCTGGAATGTGAGGGGCTTTAATAACCCCAATACTATCAATGTTGTGCATCGCTGGATCACTTCCAGTCGTTTAAGTCTAGTTGGCTTGGTTGAGACCAAGACCAACCCTGCTTTTGTTGAGTCCGCTATTACCAGTTGTGCTGAGGGGTGGCAGTTTCTGATCAGTGGGGTGCGACCCCATGGGTGTCGCATCATCGTTTTATGGGATCCGACTTTCTACCGTGTAGTGAGAGTACAGGGTGGAGATCATTATCTCACCTGCCGAGTTTCTAATATCCGAGGTGATGTGGACTTCACTGCTACATTTGCCCACGACTTTAACGAGCTAGGACAGCGTCGGGAACTATGGAGGTTTATTCGAGGAGCCGGCGTGGGTCTTCAGGGGGAGCCTTGGATACTCCTTGGGGACTTTAACGCTATCCTCAGCCCGAGTGCCAGGAAAGGGGGTCAGGACTCTTGGCCTGGCCATATGGATGACTTGGGGGACTGTGTTCATGATTCTGCGCTCACAGTTCTGCCGTTCTGTGGGCTACGTTACACGTGGTCCAATGGGTTAGATGGGGACGCTCTCATTCTGAAGCGTCTTGACTGGTGCATGGTAAGCGAGGGCTGGCTTCGCACCTATTCTTCCTCATCTACTGAGTTCCTTCCACGAGAGTTATGTTCAAACCATTGTCCTTTTGTAGTAAGGGGCCTTAGAGAGCGCCGCACATCGCGGCTCCCTTTCAAGTTCTTTAACTGTTGGGCAGACCATGACGAGTTTCTTCTTTCTGTGAAGAGGGTTTGGGAGACTAGCATTGAGGGCTTGCCTATGTTTCAGCTCACTCATAAGCTGAAAAGGCTGAAGGGTGAGTGTTAGCTTCCAATTAAGATTTGAAAGCCTAACCTAGTTGAAGAAAGAGTTAAGGTCAGAAGAGAAGTGAAAGGGGATGAGAAATAGAGAAAGAGATGAGAAAAGAGAGTTAATTCCAAAAGGAAATCAGTTTGTATTTCATTGAATGATGAGATTACAAGCTTAAGATCCTATTTATAGACCTTGGAATACAATGCATCAAGACTAACCAACTAAACTTCCAAAAAATAGACTTTCACGCCTAAATCTGCAGCAGCGCCGAACTGGCCATTTTGGCGCCAAACACAACTCAACTAATTTTTAAAAGCATACAACTCAACCCTTGAAACACTACTCAGCCACTAATACAAAAAATTGCAATTAAATTCTAACGATTCATAACATTCCCTCCCTCTTGAGAAGCTTCTTGTCCTCAAGAAGTGAAGCTCGGGAATTGACTCTTCAAGAAATTGCAATCTTCCCAAGTCTTCAAACCCTTGTCCAAGTTGCACCAAGTCACCAAAACCTCTTGCACAGCACCGTGTTCATGCTGCAGCGACCTCCGAGCCTTTATAGCAGCAGGCTATAGCACCAGCAGACCATTCGCCTCTGCAGCAGGAAGATCTCGAGCAGCAGCAGCTCCCTTTTTAACCTGCTTTTTAAGTAAGGATACGTGAAACACGGGGTGAATGTATGAGTGGGTAGGTAAGTCGAGCTTATAAACTACATTGCCAATTTTCTCCAGAATTTTGTACGGGCCAAAGTATTGAGCACTTAGCTTGACATTACTCCTGGCAGCCAAGGAGGACTGTCTATACGGTTGTAATTTAAGGTAGACCATTTCACCAACGTCATAGATTTTTTCTACCCTTTTATTATCAGCGTAATACTTCATCCGGGCTCGAGCTTGTTGAAGATTGTCCTTAAGCACTTGCATAAACTGCTTCCTCTGCTGAACGAAGTTAGTTGCTGCAGAATCGGTGGCTTTTGGTTGTTGTAAAATCATAGGAGAGAGTGGAGGATAGCCATACAATGCTTGGAAGGGTGAAGTGCCAATGGATGTGTGAAAGTGGGTATTGAACCAAAATTTGGCAAAGGAAAGCCAACGGTTCCACTCCTTGGACCTCAGGAAGACCATACTCCGAAGGTACTGCTCTACACATTGGTTGACTCGTTCGGTTTGGCCGTCCGTTTGAGGATGATAAGAGGAACTGAATGCCAATGTAGTACCCATCAACTTAAACAACTCCCTCCAAAACGTGCTTGTGAAAATCTTGTCTTGATCGGACACAATGGATTAAGGCAATCCATGTAATTGGTAAATGTTGTCAAGGAAGATCCTTGCCAATTTTTCAGCGTGATGGGTCGAGCAAGAGCAATGAAATGACTATACTTGGTGAAACGATCCACCACTACCCATATGACCTCCTTGCCTTCGGACTTCGGTAGTCCCTTAATGAAATCCATGCTAATGTGAACCCAAGCCCCTTCCGGACTGGGAAGAGGTTGAAGAACTCCCTTGTAACGAGGATCTCCTAACTTTGTTTGTTGACAAACTTCACAAGACTTCACGTAATCACTTACATCTGTTTTCATACTCGGCCATGTAAAATATGCTTTGATTCGATGATAGGTGCCTTCTACACCCTCGTGACCACCCCAAGCAGCATCATGTGAAGCTTGGATGACCAGTTCTCTCAAATCAGTGGCTGAACCAACATACGACAGCCCTCTGATACGGATCAGCCCCTGCTGCACAGTGATACCAGTGTCTGCAGCAACGATCTTTGCTTCGCGTGTGAGGATAGCAGCGACTAGTTTTTCCTAAGAAAAAGGGTCCCTCTCATAGGACTTATGTAACTCTTCCACCCAAGAAGGAATTACCACGGTAACAGCAGCACAGGTGGCCTGATTATCGTCCTCAAACTGCCTTGACAGAGCATCCGCAGCAGTGTTCTCCTTGCCACTTCTATATTCGATGTAGTAATCAAGGCCTAGCATTTTCATGAGACCTTTCTTTTGAATCCTCGTCACGATCTTTTGTTCAAGGAGATACTTGAGGCTTTGATGATCCGTTTGAATGATGAACTTACGACCCTCCAAGTATTGCCTCCATTTCTCCACGGCTAAGAGGATGGCTAAATATTCCTTCTCATATGTTGACATCGCTTGATGTTTAGGGCTAAGAGCTTGGTTCAAGTAAGCTATAGGCCTCCCTTTTTTTAGCAAGAATAGCCCCTATACTAGTACCACTTGCATCGGTCTCAAAAATGAAGCTTTCGATAAAGTCCGGTATCGCCAAAGCTGGTGTAGCACACATTGCGGCTTTAAGGGCTTCAAATGCAGCTTGAGATCTCTCATTCCATGTAAAAGAATCCTTCCTCAAGAGCTTGATTAAGGGTCTGGCAATAGAACCATATCCCTTAATAAATTCTCTATAATACCCGGTCAACCCCGAGAAACCCCTTGATTTCTTGAAGGTGATTGTGATTGCCCATTCTTGCATTGCACAGATCTTGTTAGGATCAGTAGACACTCCCTCGTGTGAGATGATATGACCTAAATACTTGAGCTTATCTTGAGCAAACGAACACTTGGACATCTTTGCAAAGAACATGTTTCCGTATTGATTCAAACACTTGTCGGAGGTGAGTGAGATGAGCTTCATATGTTGAGCTATAAATCAGTATATCGTCGACGAAAACAAGCACTGAATTCCTCAGAAAAAGGCTTGAAAACGTCGTTCATGGCTGCTTGAAAAGTGGCTGGAGCATTTGTCAAGCCGAAAGGCATAACAACAAACTCGAAAAGGCCATAGTGAGTTTGAAAGGCTGTCTTGTAAATATCCGGCTCGAGGACCCTGATTTGATGGTATCCTTGCCTCAAACCTAGCTTTGAGAAGAAGCACGCACCATGTAATTCGTTGAGCAAATCATCTATGATCGGAATGGGAAACTTATCCTTCACCGTTAGAACATTCAACCAGCGTTAGTCAATACACATTCTAGTCGAGCCATCTTTCTTCTTCACAAGGATCACGGGTGAAGCGAAAGGACTATGGCTTGGTCTAATAAAGTTCATGTGAAGAAGTTCCACCACTTACCTCTCTATCTCTGACTTTTGCTGTGTGCATATCGATAAGGCCTAATCTTCACCGAATCAGCATTTGCACGCAAAGGAATGGCATGGTCCACACTCCTTGGAGGAGGAAGACTCTTGGGTGGCTCAAAGATGTCACCAAATTCATCCACTAAGGTCTGCACTTCTAGTTGAAGACCCTGCTACAGCTCAACCGTAGCTATCATGAACAAATGACCTATCCATTGTATTGCCTTCTTCTTGATCCCATCGTGCACATGTTTGCCATCAATTATCTTGAGTTGAGCTTCCTCTGACATGCCCTTCAAGGATACTTTGGTGCCAAGAACCTCAAATGCCACGGTCATCGTATCAAAATAGAATATAACCGGGTTGATGGTCCCCATCCAATCTACCCCTAGCACCATATCACAACCCCCTAAAGGAAGAACTCTAAAATCAAAGGTGAAGTGATGTTCTTGCATAGACCATGGGAATGCTATGCACTTGTAATGAATGGTTAGAGAGTTTCCATTAGCGACCATCACCTGCAAAGGATGAGTCTTTATCGCTTCATGCCTTGCCTTCTTACTCAACTTAGGATCGATGAAACTATGTGTACTCCCACTATCAATGAGGATAATGATGGAAAGTTTTCCAGCCTTACCTCTGATTTTAATAGTGTTATGAGCTCCACTACTGGTTAAAGCCTTCATTGATATCTCCACTTCATCTTCACTCAATTCATCTTGTGAAGAATCACCAACACTGTCACATTCTGTTGATGAATGTTCACTGCATGTTTCAGCTTCAACACGGGTCCCTTGAGCACACATTATTGCTTGTGTTTTGTACCTATGTCCAAGCTAATATGGCTGGTTACAACGAAAGCAAAGTCGCACCGAGCTTCTGTCAACAGCACGTTTAAATCCAGCACCAGATCCTACACCTACACCAGAACCTGTTTTCTATTGTGGCCTGTACTTGCTGTTTGGCCGCTTAAACTTGTTATTCGGTTGGACATGAGTGGCCTCTATCAATTTTCCTTGTTATAAGCTCTTGACAAGGTCTTCATGGGACCAATCGCTTTCACCATGTTCTTGATCCTAGGCTTTAATCCACTTATAAAGCAAGACACATAATATGACTCGGTATCCTCGAGAGCTGTAGACAAAACAGACAGCCAATTGGCTCTTAAATTCTCAAATCTAAGCAAGTACTCACGCACAGTTGAAGTTTGAGATAATTTGTTAAAATTATCCACAACGTCCGTTGATTCTCCTTCTCCATAACGTTCGCACATTTCTTCCATGAATTGGCCCCAAGAAAGGTTCGGTTTGCTCTTCAACAAACTGTAATACCACACCTCATGGTCGCCATGTAGATGTACTGCAGCTAATTGAAGTTTTTCATCATCAGGAATGTCATAATACATGAAGTACCGGTCACACCTTCTAAGCCATGATTCCGGTAACTTGCCATCAAAAGGATCAATTTCAACTCTTGGCTGCCTGTGATTACCACTCTTACCACCAAATATCATGTCATTACTCACGTTCTATGCAGATAATGTTGATCAGGAGGTCTGTCCAAATGTTCGTACTCATCAAAATCAGCACTGTGCTGCAAAACTGAGTTCTGAGACCTGCTGTTGTGGTATGAATTCGAAGCTTCAGGTCTGCAATGTGCTTGTCCAGAGACTCAATTCTGATTGTCTACATCAAATTCACGTTGTAGAGATTGATTTGCTGCTGATCTAATGTTAATTGAAGGTACTGCAGTCGCTTGAACTATCGGAGACTTGTCACGGTTCCTCACTAGAGTCTCAGGCCTGTCAACATGTTCTTGCTGCTGATCGGGCTCTTTTTGATGAAAAATCTGACTTGCAGGCATCAGGATTGCCTCAACGCTTGATTCTCCTAGTTTATCAACCCGATCTTGCAATTTTTCAATTTTCTAAGAAATTTTTTGCAATCGTGCCTCCTTATCCATCATCAATTTCAACATCCGCTGAATGTTGTCATTTTGCTGTTCAAACTTCATATCAGACCTCGCATTTTGCTGATCAAGCTTAGCATTCAATTGTTCAAGCTTGTCATTCAATTCCTTGTAGTGATCGGTTGATGCATTCACACCAGAATTTGTAACCGCAGCCACAAAATCTAGTCCCGAACCTGGTGCATTGGCACCTCCAGCTCCAGATATGGTTCTCAAGCTTTCAATCATGTTTTTTATACATTTTTTTGATTTTGCTAGCCTCAATCAATCAATTGATTGTAGAACCAGCTCTGATACCACTTGTTAGCTTCCGATTAAGAATTGAAAGCCTAACCTAGTAGAAGAAAGAGTTAAGGTGAGAAGAGAAGTGAAAGGGGATGAGAAATAGAGAAAGAGATGAGAAAAGAGAGTTAATTCCAAAAGGAAATCAGTTTGCATTCATTGAATGATAAGATTACAAGCTTAAGATCCTATTTATAGACCTTGGAATACAATGTATCAAGACTAACCAAATAAACTTCCAAACAAAGACTTTCGCGCCTAAATCTGCAGCAGCACCGAACTGGCCATTTTGGCGCCAGCACGACTCAACTAATTTTTAAAAGCATACAACTCAACCCTTGAAACACTACTCAGCCACTAATACAAAAAATTACAATTAAATTCTAACGATTCATAACAGTGAGCTGAAGGCCTTCAATGCCAGACATTATTGCCACATATCGGCTCGGGTTGTGGTGGTGAGGGATGCCTGGACAGAGGCTCAGTGGGCTTTAGATGATGGGCCCGAGAGTATGTTACTTCGTGAGGAGGAGCGTCGTTTGTCTCGGGAGTACTCGCAGTTGTGTAGGGATGAGGAGGCTTTCTATCGTCAGAAGTAGCGCATCTAGTGGCTCTCTTTGGGAGATCAGGGCACCCGATTTCTCAATAAGTCTGTCACGCATAGGCAGGCGAGGAGCCGGATCTCTTCTATCATTCGTGCTGATGGCAGGAGGACGTATGATGACCGTGAGATTTATGAGGCAGGAGTCTCCTACTTGCTAGACTTATTAACCGAGCCGAGTGGGCCACTTCGTGAGGATATTTCGGAGCTCTTTCAGACCCGTGTTTTTGGGGATCAGGCTCGTCCGCTATCTATTCCGGTTACTGATGTTGAGGTGAGAGATGCACTGTTCTCCACTGGTGATGATAGGGCGCCTGGCCCTGATGGTTATACCTCCCTCTTTTTTAAGAGGGCTTGGGACATGGCGGGGTGCGATGTTGTTCGGGCTGTCCTGTCTTTCTTCTAGTTAGGGCGCATGCTTGGTGCTCTGAACTCCACTCATATTAGCTTGATCCAGAAGGTGGAGAATCCCTCCACTTTCGCGGACTTTCGCCCGATCTCATGCTGCAATGTGATCTATAAGTGCATCACTAAGATCATTGGAAACAGGCTGAAGAGGGTTCTTCCTTACCTCATTGATGACTCGCAGTTTGCTTTCATTCCTGGGCGGAAGATATCTAATCGTATTATGTTGGCTCAGGAGCTTCTGCGCAACTATCACCTTCAGATGCCTTCACATCGATGCGCTCTGAAGGTTGATCTTCGCAAGGCTTTTGTCACGGTGCGCTAGGAGTTCATTCTTACTGCTATGAGCTGTATGGGTATACCTGAGGTTATGATTCAATGGTTGCGGGAGTGTCTTTCCACAGCCAGATTTTCATTCGCCATTAACGGTGAGCTTCATGGTTCTTTCGGCACGAGCAGGGGCATCAGGCAGGGGGATCCTCTCTCGCCCTACGTCTTTGTTATTGCCATGGAGGGCTTACGAGGTTTGCTTCACCGTGCATCTTCTGATCTGAGGTTTCGCTTTCATCCTATTTGCCAGAGTACTAGCCTTACTCACTTGTGCTTTGCTAATGACCATATGATTTTTAGTGAGGCTGATGAGGGTAGTTTGTCAGTTATTCATGACACTTTAGATCATTTTGCTGCACTATTAGGGTTGTCCTCGAATGCAGCTAAGAGCACCGTCTTCATTACTGGGGTTGACTCTGAGCTTCAGCGGACTCTCCTAGATATTTAGGGATTCCGGTTGGGTCAGTGCCCGATCAAGTATTTGAGGGTGCCGCTCATCACGACGAGGCTTGGGTTCATATATTGTAAGCCTCTTTTAGACTGCATCCAGCTTTGGACATCTTGTGTTTTATCATATGCCTAGCGCTTGCAGCTTACCAGATCGGTCATGTTCTCTATTTAGGTCTTCTGGTCATCTGTCTTCATTCTCCCGAAGCTGATGATCAAGAATATTGAGTCTACTCTTGCAACCTTTCTCTGGAAGGGCGCTTCTCTGGGCCCGGGTGGCTCCAAGGTCTTCTGGGAGCATCTTTGTTACCCTCGCAGGGAGGGCGGTCTCGGGGTTTTGCGTTTCCATGAGTGGAACCAAGCTTCTCCCATGAAGAATATTTGGGTTCTACTCACTGATCGTGACTCTCTCTGGCCTCGGTGGATTCATGCCAACTGACTTAAGGAGAAGTCCTTCTGGGATACTCAGCCGAGAGGTTCGATTTCATGGTCTTGGAGGAGCATTCTTAGTGTTCGATGGCTTTGTGCTGGGGCTTTTTGACATATCATTGGTGTTGGCCGGGAAACTGCTTTGTGGTCCAATTACTGGCTGCCGTGTGAACGTCTGGAGGGGTGGCTCACTTTCCACCTCCTCCATTCCACTGGATATCATTTGGGATCTCGAGTTTTAGATATTATTGAGGGTGATCATTGGCGTTTCCCATAGGATATTGAGGAGCTGCTTCCTACCTGGGATTCTGTTGACTTCAGGCCCCGAACAGGGGTAGCTGACAGTGTACGATGGATGGGGGACCCATCTGGGGTTTTCACCACTAGATCGGCATAGGAGACGATTCGCAGTCGGAGGGAGGAGGACTCCATCCATCATCTCCTTTGGTTTTAGCTTCACATCCCCGAGGCACTCCATTTTGTGGCTTGCCTCCTGTGAGCATCTATGGACATTTGACAGACTGCTGAGACATCGAGTGCAGGATGTACGGGCTACTTGCTGTTAGGACAACTAGAATTTGATTTCTAACCATAGAATTAAAAGAAAAGATGGAGTAAAAAAACAAGGAGATTTGATTATATTTTCATTCAATGCCTCTTCTTACACTTACAAGTTTTTTTTTTAGAGTTTTACAATGCTAAACTCATTCTTATAACAACTGGACACATCACCTTTATTCTAGCAAACTTTCCCGCCATTTGAACTAGTAGTAATTGTTCCCGCCAAATAAGCATATTTGCCTAATCCTATGTTCGGATCATGACAATTCCCTCCCCTTCAATTCATTCTTGTCTCAAGAATGAAAGGAAGGAAATTGGGATTTGATGAAGTTTGAATTTTCCCAAGCAGCCTGTTCAGGACCCAAGTTAGTCCATTTGATCAAAAGCTGCCGTGTAATATTGCCTTGCTGCTGCACCGATCTGCTGTCAAGAATGACCTTTGGTTCAAGGATCAGTTGGCCATTTTTTCCTCCCTATAAGCTTGCTGCTGCTGCTGCTCTTGTGGTTCCTTCAGTTCCGTCAGTCTTGTAGGAAACCTGTTTCTTCAGTAAGGATATGTGAAACACAGGTTGAACCAAGCAATCTCGGGGAAGCTCCAATTTGTATGCTACTTTGCCCACTCGTTCTAGGATTTTGTAAGGCCCATAGAACCTAGCAGATAACTCGATGTTTTAACGGATTGCTACTGAACTTTGTCGATATGGCTGCAGTTTGAGATATACCATATCTCCCACATTGAAGCTCTTGTCAGTTCTCTTCTTATCTGCGTAAAACTTCATTCTAGCTTGAGCCAACTGGAAATTATCCTTAAGCTAACGAATTAGTTGCATTCTCTGCTGAAGTAAGTCAGTAACCCCTTGTACATGAGAGACTACTCCCTGATTGAATAAAGGAGAAGGAGGATCTTGACCATAGAGGGCCTTGAAGGACGTAGTTCCTAAAGAACTATGAGAATGAGTGTTATACCAGTACTCAGCAAGAGAAAGCCACTTGTGCCATTGCTTGGGATGTAAGAATGTCATGCCATGCAGGTATTGTTCTACACTTTGATTAACTCTCTTAGTTTGGCCATCCATTTGTGGATGGTAAGCGGAACTCAAGGCTAAAGTGGTGTCCAACGGAAGGAACAGCTCACGCCAGAAGTTACTGGTGAATAACTTGTCTCTGTCTGACACAATTGTTTGAGGAAGGCCATCGAGTTTGTAGATGTTGTCTAAGAACAATCGAGCCAGCTTTTCTGCAGTGATGGGGTGATGAAGAGAAATGAAGTGACCGTATCGGGTAAAACGAGCAATTACTACCCAAATGATTTCCTTCCCTTCAGATTTAGGTAGTCCCTCAATGAAGTCCATGCTGATGTGAGTCCAAGAACCTTCGGGAACTGGGAGAGGTTGCAGCAGCCCTTTGTATGGTGTGTGATCCACCTTGATCTGTTGGCAAGTCTGGCACTGGTCCACGGACTCTTGGACCTGCTTCGTTAGCTTAAGCCAATAAAAATGCTGCTTGACTCGCTGATATGAACCTTCTCTGCCAGAGTGACCCACCCAAGGAGAGTCATGAGAGGCTGCGATGATCTGTTCTCGTAGCTTGCTGTCATTTCCCACATAGATCTTGCCGTTAACCCTTATGATGCCTCCATTGACAGAAATATTGGAATCAAGATTTGCTAGAGAGGAATTGATGCAGTAAGGGACAATGCAAGCTTCAGCAAATTCGTCATTTTCATAAGATCTGATCACTTCTGTCATCCAGAGAGGCACTACTTCAGTGATTGTAGCATACCAAGCTTCATCGGCCTTTTCCTCTGGTTCTGCTGCCTCATTACATCTGGAGAGAGCATCTGCTGCCAAATTTTCAGCCCCTTTCCGGTACTCAATGGTGTACTCTAACCCCAGCATTCGCATCAACCCCTTTCTTTGGACCCTTGTGGTGATCCTTTGCTCGAGCAAGTATTTGAAACTTTGATGGTCTGTTTTGATGACAAATTTATGACCTTCCAGATAATGGCGCCACTTTTGGACAACCAAAAGTATGGCCATATACTCCTTCTCATATATGGAGTGGCTTTGGTTCTTTGGTCCCAAAGCTTGGCTTAAGTAAGCCAATGGTCTTCCTCCTTGCAAAAGAACAGCACCAATGCCTGAACTGCTAGCATCAGTTTCAAGAATGAAGGGCTGGCTGAAGTCTGGCATAGCAAGGACTGGAGCCTTGGTCATGATCTGTTTCAGTGATTCAAATGCCTCCTGGGTTGAAGCATCCCAATGGAAGTTGTCCTTCTTGAGCAATTCTGTCAATGGTTTGGCAATCAACCCATACCTCATTATGAATTTGCGGTAGTAGCCTGTTAAACCCAAATATCCCCTTAATTCTTTAAGGGATTTGGGCTCTGGCCATTGCAACTTAGCTTGCACTTTACTTGGATCGGTAGCAACTCCTTCAGATGATATTATATGTCCCAGGTATTCAACCTGAGTTTGAGCAAAAGCACATTTGGAGAGCTTAGAGAACAACTTATGAATTCTCATTGTCTGGAAAACATTCCATAGATGCACCAAGTGCTGCTGCAATGTGGGGCTGTAGATCAATATGTCATCAAAAAAAATAAGGACAAACCTCCTCAAGTAAGCTTTGAACACCTCGTTCATCAAAGCTTGAAATGTGGCTGCTGCGCTGGATAGCCCAAAGGGCATTACCACGAACTCATAATGACCTTGATGGGTCATAAAAGCTGTCTTATGGATGTCGCCTTCTTGAACTCTGATCTGATAATACCCCTGCCGTAGGTCCAGCTTGGAAAAGTAGCAAGCTCCATTGAGTTCATCAAGTAAATCATCAATGACAGGTATTGGAAACTTATCCTTGACTTTAAGGGAATTCAACTGGCGATAATCAATGCACATTCGTGATGTTCCATCCTTCTTCTTCACCAACATTACCGGTGATGCAAAGGGGGAGTGACTATTTCGAATGAACTTGGTCAAGAGCAGTTCATCCACCTGTCGCTCAATCTCATTTTTTTGAGAATGTGGGTATCTGTCGGGGCTTTGGCTGACTGGATGGGCTCCTTCCTTCAGTGGAATAGCATGATCCAAGGACCCGGTGGGAGGTAACTCATCAGGTTGTCTGAAGATATCATCAAATTCTGTCAACAGATTCTGCAGAGGTGCTGAGATCTGTTGCTGATCAAGTGTTGCATTCGGTGTAATTGAGCAAAACTGACGAACCCAATTGTAGTCTTCCTTCCTCAGTGCCTTGTGTAGCTACTTCCCACTCATGTATTGCAGCTGCCCTTGCTCACAAATGCCTTGCAATTTGATCTTAAGACCTTCCTTTTCAAAGGAAACTGCCAATTGTGAGAAATCAAAGAGGATTGGACTAAAGGACTTCATCCAATCCACTCCTAGTACCATGTCACAACCACCAAGCCTCAAAAGTCGAAAGTCGTAGACAAACTTGTGCCCTTGCATCTTCCAACTGAAATTCTTACATTTTGTGTGAGTTAGGACGGAATTACCATCAGCAACGGTCACGGCAAGGGGAGTGGTCTTGATGATCTCTTGTCCTACAGCTCTCACGACCTTGGGATCAACAAAGCTGTGTGTACTACCGCTATCAATGAGGATAACCAATGACTATTGTCCTGCTACACCCTTTATTCGAATGGTGTTGTGTGAACCAGACCCGGTTAGAGCTTTCACTGATATTTCCATTGAACTGTCATCTTTTGCCTCGAATTCCTCCTCCAGAGTTGGTTCCAGAAGAGCTTCTTCATCAGCCTCTTCCTCATGGCTTTCTTCACCAATAACTGTCATCAAGTACTTTGGATCACACTTGTGACCAAAGAAGTATTTCTGATTGCACTTCTAGCATAGTCGTTAAGGCCTCCTGTCCTCCAAGCTGTTATTCTCGCTGCTAGGTCGAGTCGCCCGACTGGATGAAGAGCTAAGGAAATTCCCTTTGCCCCTAGGAACATCCACATTTGATGATACCGAGCTTTCCACCTTCGTAGCCTTGGTATATGCCTGAGTTAAGGACTCTCACTACAAAGAAAGTGACAACTACCAACAACAGGATTGTTGTTGGCAAAGGCAATTTTTCTGTTGGTAAAGGCTTTACCAACGGAAATCAGTCTGTTGGTAAGCTGTTGGTACAGCCACTGTTGGTAAGAGTTTTACCAACAGAAATTTTAAACTGTTGGTAATAGCTTATCATTAGCAACAATTGTTCATTTGTTGGTAAAAGTTATACCAACAAATTTTTCTGTTGGTAAAAGTTACTACCAACAACAAAGTTTTTTGTTGATAAAAGTTACTACCAACAAAAAATTCTCTATTGGTAAAGAGTATACCAACAATAAGTTCTTTATTAATAAAAGTTATACCAATAAAAATTGTCTGTTGGTAAAAGATTGTACCAACACAAATTTTTTGTTGGTAAAAGAATTTTTACCGACAACAAATTTTTTGTTGGTAAAAATTATACCAATAAAAACTGTATGTTGGCAAAGGGTATTCCAACCAAAAATATTTTCAATTGCTAAAAATTATTCCTACAATCAACATATAGTAGTAGCAGATATACGAACAAATACTTTCTGTATATACCAACAAAAATTTTCCACTGGCAAGGATTTCCCAACAATTTTATACAACTAGTTCCTTCATTAATACATATACATTTACCAACAAACAAATCCCCCACAACATCCAAAATAAATCTTTAATATCATGTCTAATTTTGTGCTCAAAAAAATATATCATGTCTAATTTAATCCCCAACAAAAGAAAACAATCCAAAATAAATCCTAAAAGTTTATGTAGCAAAAAAGATAAATTCATAATATATATGCAAAATAGACATCCTCTTATATGTCATCTTCATCTGTGTAATCCTGGTCTCCATGCTTTTGATTAAGCTCATCATCAACTAACATGCCCTTTTCCTGTGACAACGATTAACAAAGACATCAAATGTACCACTTAAACTCAATCCCAATCTTTTAGCACATAAAAACTCAATCCCAATCTTTTAGCACATAAGTTACTTATTCATAATAGTTAGCAATCAAGTCCTAACATTTGCACCACCATATTTTGAAATATTTATCTTTATAATTCATATTCACTGTTGCAAAGCCAAAATAGACATATTATGTTGCAAGTAAATGATCAATAGTCAATTAGGTTCAATAAGAAACAACGGTAATTAACATACCATCGAGAACTATATTAGCTAACTTCAAACTAATAAAATGTTGCTCTGCTACTATATGTTGAACAATTACCTTTCCTATAAATTTCAGAAGAGTGGACTCGAGAAAGTTTATCTTTTCCCATGATTTCTTTAAACTCTCTTCTAAATTAGACCACTTCTCATTCATAATTTTCAGCTCCTCCTCCAACTTTCTGGTCTTAGCCTGTTCCTTAGCTAGAGCGGCACACTTAGCACTAGAACGAGGAAACTTAACACCTAATCCGTAAGTTTTTGCATATCCATTATTGTTCTCTCCCACAACTTCAAAAAATATCTTCCTTCGTTCTTCTTTAATGAATGCTTCATCTGCATCATCCGGAAGTTCTGATAGTCTCCTATCAATCTCCTTCTGTATAAAGTAATATTTTAATCTATTAGAATGGGTATTGGAATGCATAAACACTAAACGAATTTAAAGTGATCTAATCAATATAGCAATTATCAAACCAAGGCAGTAGAAGTATCATCATCAAGCGTGGCGTGATGCTTCGGAATATGGGTTTCCTTATAGATATCAATCTCATCGGGTTCTTGACCATCTTGTTTCCTCTATTCAAATAAGAATGTATATGTTACTTAACATTAAAATTTAGTGTACAAAAAGTATTGAACTATGAAACTAAAAAGAGCTTCAATTACCTTAGCTTTCCATACTCTAGCAAAACTCTTGCTGCCTACATAGCGTCTCGATTTTGATTCTTTTTGATTGGCTATAGCTCTTTGGCGGCGTTTCTATATCAAAAATTATGACACTATGAGAATAATTAATAAAAAAGCGGGAACTACAACCATTATCAATATAAGAATATTAGATCCATTATTACTATTACAATCACATTGATATACCTGCCCTTTTTCAGAAAAGCAAAATTATACAAACTTTCTCCACTGTAAATCAGGTACAACGTCAGGTTTATTGCCCAAAGCTCTCTCTTTTGAGAAACTTTGAATAAGGTCATTTCTCCACTCGCTTTTATTTTCTCTCCAACTGGAATTCATTTTTGAACGGACCCACATGTATGGCTCCCTTCCTTCGGGGAAGTAGTACTCTTCCTAAAATATAAATACAGCAATCACTTAGAACTCAAGCAACGTAACTAATAATCTATTTCTGTTTTTTACATAATAAGAAATAAGTTACATTTATGATTTGCCATATGTGGTCAATTCTCCACTCTTGCATTTCTGACCAATGCTCTAGATCAATTGGCAACTTTCGAGGATTTCTACCATGAATCCCAATTGAAGTTGACATTTTTCTTTGAATGTCGTCGTCCGGTTGACCTTCAGCATTAACGTCAATAAAAACTTTGTCCTTCAACCTCTTTAATTTATTTGGCCCCCTCTTTTTCTTTTAAGGCTGCAATCCTACAACACCAAACAAATTCCATTAGTATATATTAAAGGTGCTAATTTTAAGGCAAAAAAAATTTGTAATTGAGTACTAACTTTACCAAATTAAAGTCTTTGCCATATCATTAGTATATATTAAATACAATATTGCAATTAAAATCCTAAAAATATTATAACACAACCTGATTGAGTGCTACTAGGTTGTTGTGCTTGCCCTTGAGATTGAGATGATGTACCAGATGTATTACCTGTTCCAGACCCTAAACAAATTCACATGACATCAAAACATCAAACATAAGTGTGTACTTGATACAATGCCCACAATTACAAAATTAACATGATTAATTCACAATCTTGTCTTTCATTACTTCCAGCTGTATCAACCCTTTTCTCCCGCAATGAACAATTAAGATTACCTTTAGTATCTTTTCAAATGGAAACAATAAAAAAAGGGGCGAGAAAGGGTTAAGAGTACCCATAACTAGTACACAATTACAAGATAAAACATAATGTAATCTGAAAAAATAGACTCATGAATCATATCTTCCCCTTCAACGGGAATGATATTTTCTGTAACATGCTCTACTTCTGCTTTAACTTGTGCCAGATTATCATGCGTAGGATCAGTAGGAAACAAAGCACGTCGTGCTTTTTGAAAGGATGTCTCATCATCACTCCGCTTTTGAGGTAGAGGACGATGAGCTAACCTTGGGCTGCAATGTAATTGCTGAAGAATATGTTGTGCTTGTGCTGTTTGATGATCACTTCTACGAGATGCCAATTTCTACATAGAAAATAGGAATGAAAACATAGCAAAAATATAATCGAGATACATTAACAAATAACAATATAGCAATAAGATGTTTGTAAAACCAGCAAATCCGACGACTTCACTAGCCTTCTCTTCATTCTAGTAGATGCCATGAAAACCTTCAACATTTAAGATTAGCAAACAAATAAAATACAACAATATTCTTAAGATCATGGCATATTATATTAAACAAGCATAATGCTATAATCAACCACAATACTAGAACTCACATTTAATAGAATTCAAAAATCCATGTCTCCATGTTACAATTCCAAAAAAAAAACATGACTATTAACTCTAATCATAATCGTAATCATATAAAGTGTCATCTTCTTCACTACTATCACTATAGTAGAAATATTCATCATCAACTTCCACACTAATTAGTTCATTCAAGGGTTTGTCAACCATAACCCCTTCCACATCTTCTCTAACAATGTTTATCTCATCCATGTCAACATCTTCTCATATCTCATTGGAATGATGCCTGTCAAGTTATGGTATGTTATCTTCCTCCATGTCAAACAAATCCCTTGGTTTTGTACAAGTCACGACATGCCAATCATTTTCTCTAGTGTCAGATGTATAGAAAACTTGTTGGACTTGGTCAGCCATAACAAAAGGCTCGTCTGTTTTCATTAATGTCTTAAGGTTTACTAAACTAAAACCAAGCCGATCTTTCTTAATACCTCTCAACCGGATCTACCCAATCACATCGAAACAAGACAACCTTCCTATCATGATGATAGTCCAACTCAAGAATTTCTATTAGCACACCATAAAAGCTGATATTCCCTATAGGTGTAGTTGCGTGGACAAGAACACCTGAGTTCTGAGTTACAGCTTTCTTGTCAACACTTTTTACACGGAACATAAAACCATTGCATGTGATTCTTGTCATCTTCTTTATCCAATTGCTAGGCCATTTACTCAACCATCGTAGGTCCTCTACTTTGTCAGGGTTAGCAGGTACATATCGCTCAACCTACAAAAGTAAACAATTGTTAGGAAAAAAAAATGTTAAAATTATTTATCAAGAACTACATCATGACGCTTATATTACATACAACTTAAACTTACATTGCATGGAAACCAAGTAAGAAACTCTACTTTGTGGATCTCCTCAATTTCTTTTTCAGTCATGTGGCTGTTTTAAGCAGTAATAAGATCATGACGCTCACTGCGAACAGAAAAGTTGTGAGTTTACATTTGAAATATAAAATTTACATCATCAATGAAGAAACAAATGAAATAAAAGTCCTTGTTAAGGAATATAATTAATGCATTCTTGAATGTCTTCGCAGTTGAACAAGATATATCCATGCGCTTGTTGTCAAAGAACATTAGAGGCCAACATGACATTCTTTTCAGAAGTGTAATAACTTTTGAGGGAGAATATCGACAATCCTTTGCGTACTTCGCCATCCTTTGCATCATCATTTCTTTTGGACCTTGTCTCTCTTGTCTCAACACCATGCAAATACCTCCCGCAAAATGTAAGGCATTCTTCTGAAAGGTATCCTTCAGCAATTGATGCTTCTGGTCGACTTCGATTACGTACATAGCACTTTAACTTATGCAAAAACCTATTTAAGATCATTAAAATAAAGTTAGGATGCGCCAAACACATTAATTGTAAATATAAAAACCATGAAAACCTCTAACTATATTACATACCTCTCAACCGGATACATCCAGCGAAAACAAACAGGGCCTGCTATGCATGCTTCATATGACAGATGAATAGCAAGGTGCACCATGATGTCGAAGAATGAAGGAGGTAGTAATCGCTCGAGTTCACAAAGGGTTATTGTTATTCGATCTTGTAAGCACTCAAAATCATATGTTGTCGCCACTTTTGAGCATAGCTCTTGAAAACAGTTGCTGAATTGAATTATAACACGACTCACCCTCCTTATTTCCCAAATTCAGCACTGACAAAGCAAACAACTGCTGCATCAAAATATGATAATCATGACTTTTCAAGCCCAAGATCTTTCTTTCCGTCGTCCTCACACATCTAGCAATATTGCTTGCATATCCATCAGGAACTCTAATACTAGTTAAGACTCCCAAAAGTTGCTTCTTTTCTTCAATACTTAATGTGAAACGTGCAGGAGGTAAATACACTTTGCCCTTTCCCTCCTTTGGGTGAAGATATTTTCGAATGTTCATATCCACAAGGTCAAGGCATGATGGCAACGTGTCTGTTGTTTTCCCTTCAATATCTAGAATAGTACAAAGCAAGCTTTCACAAATATTCTTCTCGATTTGCATCACGTCAAGGTTATGCCTTATTATTAAATGTTCCCAATATGGCAGTTGGAAAAAAATACTCTTCTTCTTCCAAGGGCCAACTTCCTTAGCCCTTTTCTTATTTTTATGCTGCAACTGCAAACCCTTACCTAATGTCACCTGCAGTCCTTCCATCTGTTCTAACAACTCTGTTCCAGATCTCAACAATGGAGCGTGCCTTTTTTCAGTGGTTCCATCAAACGCCTTTCTGTTACGACGAAATTTATGATTGTTATCGAGAAAGCGTCGATGTTCTTGATAACATAATTTCCTACTCCGTTTCAGGTAGCGAGAGCATGTATCTGCATTACAATGAGGACATGCACATTTTCCCTTTGTTCTCCACCCAGACAAATTACCATAGGCTGGGAAATCATTGATTGTCCATAACAATGTTGCATGTAAAGAAAAGGTCTCACCTACTGAAGCATCGTAAGTGTTCACACCCATCTCCCACAGCTCACTCAACTCCTCAACTAAAGGTAGTAAGTAGACATCGATGTCATTACCAGGTGCTTTCGGACCAGGAATAATCAAGGTTAACATGAAATAAGATTGCTTCATACACATCCATGGTGGCAAATTGTAGTTCATTAATATAACTGGTCATATGCTGTATTGAGTACCCATAATTCCAAAAGGGTTAAACCCATCACTAGTAAGGCCAAGCCTAACATTTCGATGATCTAAAGAGAATTCTGGGTATCGCTCATCCAAACTCTTCCATGCTTCGGTGTCTGCAGGATGTCTTAGCTTATCGTCTTTCTTCCGTGCATCTGCATGCCATCTCATATAACTAGTTGTTTTAGTTGACATAAACATCCTCTTAAGTCTAGGTATCAAGGGGAAGTGATGAAGCACCTTATTCGGGACTTTTTTTCCACTGGCTAAAGACACTATATTCCCATCGTTTGTGGTCTTCCATCTTGAAGCACCACAAATAGGGCATGCGTCATAGTCCAATAAATCCTTCTAAAACAACACATAATCGTTGGGACACGCATCTATTTTATTGTATGTAAGACCCAACTTTCAAATTATGCCTTTTGCTTTGTAATAAGTGTTCGGCAATGTTTCCCCCTTTGGCAAAGCCTTTTTAAACAAAGTCAAAAGTTCAGTAAATCTAGCATCGGTCACCCCATGCTTGCATTTAAGATGATATAGCTGAATAAGAAATGAGAGCTTGCTGAATTCCTCACAATCAGGATATAAGGGTTGCTCTGCATCTTTAAGTAATTCATAAAAACTTTCAGTTTCTACATTAGGTCCTTCCATTGGTGGTTGTGATGATTCTTCCATATTAATATGATTATGTACCCCATATGCATCTCCAATCATCTCATGAACACCATAATCATCGTCACAAACATTCATCTCCATCTCGCTACAAGTATCATTGTCCTCATAAACTTCTGATTCCCCATGACTATGCCATATGCTACGAGCATAATTAGAATCCATGCCTTTAAGTTGAAGATGGCGTTCCACAATGAGTTTATCTTTGCTATATTGATTAGCGCATAACTTACATGGGCACGGTACCAACCCATTTTCACCAACAACATTAAGAGCATACGAGACAAATGCTCGCATTCCATTCTCAGATTCACTTGAAGCCCTTGGGAACTTCACCCAATCCTTATTTTTAAGCACATCCATATGGTAAATCCTACACTTACCAATATTAACAAATCAATTACAATAGAGAGTAAAATATCTATCCAAATCAACTCATACCATATAACTGCAATGTTCTAAGCTTGAATACTAGAACAGTGACTAGATGAGGAAATAATCCAATTGATAAAAATAGATCAACTGATCAAATACTTTCAGTGCTAAGGGTAGAAATATTTTTCCATGTTTATTGGTCATATATGTTTGCTAAATATTCTAATACATCAAGTAGGTGTTGTAGTTTTGAAGTAAATTTTTGATCATTTCTTCATTGATTTACATCATACAACTAGCTTATGCAATGTTTTAGTTCAACTTTGGGAGATGTTATCATAGATTCCTTAAGACAAAATAAGTCAAGCACAGTAGTTTTAGTTCTATATAATTTTCTAACTTCTACATGGTATAACTTTTTTGTAGTGTTTAATTTAGTAGGTTTGATCTCGTATTATACACAATCATTGTAGTATAACTTCTAGGTTTGGTCTCAATCATTTATGGACATGAACATTAACATATGGCTCACCTCGAACTTGAATCAGACAATATTTATAGCTCTAAATCACTAAAGCACACAAATTTCCATAAATCAAATAGTACAATCAGTACAAAACAACCTAATTACCCTATCTTACTCACAATTAAAAGTAAAAAAATAGCAACAAGAACCAATATATCAACAAACATATGATTTCAATTAAACAGTTTAGACAAAACTAGTTACCTAATCCACACTAAATTCAAAGCAAATATACATGTTAATATCCACAAAACTAATGAATACAAACCACAAAATGCACGAAAAATAGATTAAAAAAAAAAAATCATAAGCACCACCACAATCCAAGCCCAAGAGTTGATAGAACCTCTTCAATATCCAAACCCATAACCTCCCGCCACAAAACTACTCAACAACTAGCAACGACCGGCATAAATTTCAGCAAAATTCATGTCGCATACAACAAATTCACATGTTTTAAACAAAATAAAATGTAAATTGTATATTAAACCTCATGTTTATACCAGAAATTTAGGGCACTGAGCCTGGCGTGAGGGCTGTCGAGTCAAGCCGGAAGACCCAGCAGCGGTAGCCGGGGTGGCGGTGGTCGAGTCGATGTGGCCGGCTTGGTGGCGGTCGAGTCATAGTTGCCGGCATGGTTGCTTGTTGGAGAGAAGTTGGGGGTGTGTGTGGGTGAAGTGAAATAAGGGGGGCTGTGCGATATATGCTTTTACTTTATGTTTTTTTTTTTTCTTGAATGAATTATTAAATTTATTTAACTATTAAATTAATTTTGGGTTAAAATTGTAAGTATTGGGAGGAAATTTGAGAGGAAAAATAAAAATTTGAGAGAAATGGGGAAAATTTGAAGAGGAAACGAAAATTAAGGAGGAAAAATAAAAATTGAGTAAAAAAGAATTAAGTATCATTAATTTTTTTTTAAATTTAAAACTAGTGACTTTGTTTGTTAATAATGATTCTTTTAATATTATAAGAATAATACTAACAATAAATTTATCTGTTTGTAAATGTCTCTCTCAATATTGGTCCAATATTAAAAATTTATTTGCTAGTAATATGATCTTGTCTTTTGGTAATAGTTATGGAGGGAAAATGAAAATGAAGAGGAGAAATAAAAATTTTTGAAAACATTATTATTATTATTATTTTATTATTTAAAGACAATATAAATACATGTTCAATTATAACTTATTACTATTATGAGGTTTAGTGCACTAAGTTTTTAGTTCATAAATTTTGTAAAATAATGTTTTAATACAGCAAGTTACATATATTTTATAAAATCATCCAAATGACGGTAAAAAAGAATATAATGGGGCATAGTTACACCAATACAGATTGTTATTTAAACTATTTTCTAATTATGTTTTTTTGACTAAAAAGTTATCTCACAAAAGGCACTATAAAATTAATATATCAAACTTCATGTCATTAATATCTAAATTGCTCTAATAAATTTTTTATAGTTACTAATTTTATCGAAAAATTTATGATAAATACATCTATTGGTATTAATTTAGTCTATACCAACAAAATTTATTTTAATTAGCAATGATCTAGTCAATACCAACAAAATTTATTTCTGTAGACATTGAACTAGTCAGTCCCAACAGCACTTATTTCTGTTGGCATTGAGCTAGTTAATACCAACATCACTTATTTATGTTGGCATTGAGGTAGTCAATACCAAAAGAAATCTATTCTGTTGCGATTGACTACATCAATACCAACAGAAATCTATTTTGTTGAGATTGACTATATCAATACCAACAGAAATTTATTTTTGTTGGGACTAAGTCTTTATTATTTTCACTTTTTACTCCTTCTAAGTTATTACCAACAGTAATATTTTGCTGTTGGTAATGTATAACTATTATCAAAAAGAGACTGAAATACAATAAATAGCATAGATTAACTCACTGGAATGGCGACGAGAATGGAAACGTGGATAAGAAAATAGATGAAGAAGAAAAGGAAGAATGAAGAAAGTTAAAAGAATGAAAAAATTATGCAATTTAAGTAATTTTGGAGAATAAAATTTGAGCGGGAGCTGGAGTGGGAGCGGGAGAATGAAATTTGGGAGAGTGAGAGATGAAAATCGAGAGGGAGGAGAAGGGGAGCAGGGTGCCAATTTCAGGAAATGAACCGAGTAGAAGCGGTTTTAGTTCGAGTCAAACGCGTCCATGCGACGCAGTTTTATTAATGCAGTTTTATTTAAATGTTGTTGGGCACTAGTAACAAGCCGCGTTAATTAACCGCGGTTTACTTTAGAAACGCGTTTTTGTGACGCAGTTTTATCTGAAAATAAACGCATTTTTTTAACGCGGTTTTATTTGAGTATAACCGTATTTTTTAAACGCGGTTCATTTGTTGCCACATGATCTTCAAACAAGTAAATATTTTATTTTCAGCATTATTTCTTTTATTTTTTTATTTTTGAGCATTATTTTGAGAACCGGCTCTAATATATATTTGATAGTTTAGTATCGTAAAATATTCGATACAATAGGATAACAACTCAATTATATCGGAAAACTTTAGATACTATAGAATTTTTAGTATCAGTTACAAAATTTTCCGATACAATAACAATTTTCCCTCTACAATGTGCCACCATGTTACTTTAAGTATCCATAACATTAGAATAGGTAGCATGTATCCGATATAATTAATGTCTTTTTGTATCGGTTCACATATTTGATACTAAATTTTTCGATACATATTTGATAAATACATCTATTGGTATTAATTTAGTAGATACCAACAAAATTTATTTTATTTAGCAATGATCTAGTCAATATGAACAAAATTTATTTCTACAGATGTTGAGCTAGTTAGTACCAACAACACTTATTTCTGTTGGCATTAAGCTAGACAATACCAACAACACTTATTTCTGTTGGCATTGAGTTAGTCAATGCCAACAGTACTTATTTCTGTTGGCATTGAGGTAGTCAATACCAAATGAAATCTATTCTGTTGGGATTGACTGTATCAATACCAACAGAAATCTATTCTGTTGGGATTGACTGTATGAATACCAACAGAAATTTATTTTTGTTGGGACTAAGTCTTTATTATTTTCATTTTTTGCTCATTTTAAGTCATTACCAACAGTAACATTTTGTTGTTGGTAATGTACAACCATTACCAATAGAACCTGAAATACTACTATTGGTAATGGTCACTTTTTTTGTAGTGTCTGGTTCAAAAGCCTTAACCAAGCTCTTGATGCGTGGCTTGAGTCCGCTCACAAAGCTGGAAACATAAAAGGACTCCGGAGCATCAGGATAAACGGAGAGCATTCTAGCTCTTAATTCTTCAAATCTTCCCATATAATCTTTGACAGTGGTTGGTTGGATCAATTTGTTGAAGTTATCAACAACCTCACTGACATCTTCATCCCCATACCGAGAACAAAGTTCATTTGAGAATGTGGTCCAAGTGAGATTGGGTTTGGTGCGAATCAACCCATAAAACCAAGTCTCCATTTCCCCCTTCAATTTAACTGCCGCAAGTTCCACTTTCTCATGCTCTTCAATGTTATAGAATTTAAAATACCTCCCAAATTTCCTCAACCAAGATTGAGGCAAGGTTCCTTCAAAAGGCTCCAGTTCTACCCGAGGCTGTCTATAAGAGGAACTTCTTGCATTTGAGGCACTGTCACCTGAATCTGAGGGTGAAGGAATGAGATCAGGAGACCTGACCGGCTGTCGAATAGGTTGTTGGTTAGTTGAAAAGGGAATCCCACATTTCATTGCTGTTGAGATTCACACCTTCTATGCCAATCAAATAACTGATTCAACCTTTGGCCCTGGTTGTCCATTTTCTGATCAAGCAATTGGACATTCCGGAGCACATTTCACATCATTTGCATCACCTAATCCATCTTTAACCCTTGAGAACTACCTCCTTCAGCTCCCGCAATAGCAGCATAAGTGGGAGCTACACCCGAAGCAACACCAGGCCCCAAATTGGGCACAGCATTGGCGGTATTGTTAACTGCATTCGATCGTGTGGTGGGAGGCATTGTCGATCTTCTCTTCCTGGCCAGAATGGATCAACGATCTGATTGAATTGCCTAGAACTAGGCTCTGCTACCAAATGTTAGGAATCAACTAGAATTTGATTTCTAACCACAGAATTAAAAGAAAAGATACAGTAAAAAAACAAGGAGATTGGATTATATTTTCATTCAATGCCTATTCTTACACTTACAAGTTTTTTTTATAGAGTTTTACAATGCTAAACTCATGCTTGTAACAACCGGACACATCACCTTTATTCTAACAAACTTTCCCCCCATTTGAACTAGTACTAATTGTTCCCGCCAAAAAAGCATATTAGCCTAATCCTATGTTCGGATCATGACACTTGCATGCTGTGCGGGTCAGATGCTGAGTCACATGACCATCTCTTCTTCACCTGCTGCTACTCTGCTGCTGTTTAGTCCAAGGTGTCCTCTCGCACCTCTTTTGCCTGGCCCACGCTTCCATGGTGCGAGCTGGTTCAGTGGGCTGCTACTAGGCTTCATGGCCGCAGGGTGGATCGGATCTTTGTCAGCCTTTGTTTCTCCGCTACGATTTACATCCTTTGGTATGAGCGTAACCTGAGGATTCATCGCTCCCAGTCCAGGCCTTCTACAGTCATCACTGAGGAGATCACAGGATTGGTCCACAGTCGTCTTATTGCTGCCCCCATGCTTTGCGGTGCTCATTGCCACTCGCAGCTTCTGCAGGAGTGGGAGAATGAGCATTAGCTTTGTTTGCTTTCATTTGCTTGTTCTCTTTGTTTGATCGTTGATATTTCTTACTTTGTTTCTTTCTTTGATTGATTCTTTGATGTAGGACTTCTGGCCTTGGCTTGGGGTATGCCCCTCGTATATTTGTACATATATTTTGATTATATATGGTATTTATCACTAATTTACCAAAAAACAACATTACCTAGATCCTCTTTCGTATATTTTTCACAATGTTCATCTACGAACTTAGTCCAAGTCAAGGATGGATTACTGCGTATCAAACTGTAGTATTAGACCTCCTGATCCCCATGTAGATATACCACAGCTAACTCTACCTTTTTTGCTTCATCTATATGATAGAATTGAAAATATCTTTCACACCTCGGAATTCAAGACTGAAGCGGCTTTTCATTGAGCGGTTCAATTTCAACTCGAGGCTGTCTAAATCCATTGCTTGCACTGCTAACTGTCCCATTCTCACTAGCTCATGAAACCTGAGGTTGCAGAATGTCTGGAGGTCGATCGTGCTGACAAGCAACTGACAATACTCCAGCTCCCGTAGGCAAATTATGTCCAGTAATCTCCTGCTGTAATCCATGGATCTTTAATTCAATATGCTAAGAATGTTGATCTAACTTCACAACTAACTTTTGATCCTATGACTGCTGCAATTCTTAAAAAAATTTCTTCCATTTGAAGTCTCAATTGTTCAAATTGATTAACTTCCGCACCAGCTCTAGAATTTACTCTAACAATAGCAGCATATGTAGCATTAACAGTAGCATTTTCTCTAGTTGTCACTCTACACTCTTCTTGCATCTAGCCAACCCCAATCAATCAATTAACAATCGATCAGTACCAAACACAAGCTCTGAAACCAATTGTTATGATTCAAGATCAAACTTGAATCATAACCTAGGGATAAGAGAGTATGAGATTAGAAGATAAGTGAAAGAGATTAGAATAGAGAGAAATTAGGGTTGAGAGAGGACAGGGATCATATTTCTGTTCAATGGACCAGCAATACAAGATATTTTGCTTATTTATACACAAGATTAAAGACAGCTAAAACATTGCACCAAGACAAACACTTAAACAGAATTAACTAAACTAGGCGCCAAAACATACTTCATCCACTAACCAACTAAACCAATTTTCCCACCAAAATGATATTTGAATGAACAAATGTAAAATCACAGCAAATCGACTATGACAGCAGCTGCAGATGAAGAAAATGCTTCATGGTCATGAAACCCAAGATTGAGGAACTAGACGGCTTAGCCCTTATTGGAATCCCCCTTGAGCTTCCTCTTGAGCAAAGTCCCATATCTCAAAGTAATGAACCGAATCACTGCCACGGCAGCAAAAGTGGTGGTGATGGTGACATCCCAGGAGATGAATGTCTTGGGGTCGATGGCCATACTTGTAAACGTTTCATTGCTATGCTCAAACGCATTTAGAGATATGGGACCAAAGAGTCCAACAAACAATGAGCGAAGCCTTTGAGGGATAATGTGCTGAAATAGAGCGCAATCTAGCAGCTCAGTCTGAAAACTCTACCGCCATGAGAGCAGTGATTAATGACGTTGGATCCTCTATGAACGAAAGGCTCCACAAAGAGACTGATAGAGTCTTGGTTGAAATGAAATTGAACTTGCCTTTTACTGCTACCCTTATTATGAAGGATGTGGCTAGGTAGACAGTGGTTGGAGTCTAGCCTACCTTACATAGACAAGCTGAGACTCATAATGGCTTGGTCCAGGCCGTTAGGGATGATATCAAGCAACTTTGGCCAACACCTCCTCCATCAGTCCTAGCCGGTTATCCTCACAAGACACCCTCGAGCTCGTAGTTACCAGCTGCTCAGGCAAGCTATACAGTCCCTGAGAGAACGAAAAACCCAACGATGGCTAACCTAGGTGTTATACATTTGGAATCCAACCATGGAAACGATAAATGCCTCTTGGAGTTGCTGAACCTTGTACTCAGAGTTTCTATCAGACCACTAGGGATCTTAACCCCACTGTGTCATCATTACTTGTTCTTGAAATAGTGAGGCATAGCCGTTCATACCCTCCTCAAGTAGTGGAGGTTTCCTCGAGACCCACTGAAGGCCTGGAGCTAAGAATCCAAGGTTAGGTCCCCATTTTGGGGAACTAGGCTTCTCATCTTAGACCTCCTCATTCTTATCACACTGGGGAACAGAATAATTTCCCACTTCTTCAAGATCATGACTTCGAGGTTGATCAAGCAAGGATTAACCAACAGGCTGCTACTATGGGTACGTTTCCAAGCATATCATGTAACCTAGGTCCTACTGGGGCATACTTTATGGCCAACCAAGTGCATAGCCATTATGATAAGGGGTTTATCCAGGGTTTAGGGGGCAACAATCTTTCCCACCCTCGATTGTGATGGGTGCTCTAGGGTATCCAGCAGATCACCTGCGAGATTCTCACCCACTTAGGGGATAGTGGCAGGCCCATAATTAAGTGCCTAACCTTCCTTACTAGGATCAATTAGCTGCCCTCATTGAGCAAATGTATGGGCTAGGCCTCACAAGGGTCAATAGACCATGTACAGTAAGCCTTATCCTAACTACATACACAGGGATTACCCTTTTTCTTGATGATACAAAATCCCCAAGTTTACCCTTTTTTTAGGAGAAGGGACCATTTCTGGTCTCAAGCACTTGGCATGGTTTAATTGCCATTGTGGAGAAGCAACAAATAACCAATATCTCAAATTAAGGCTATTCCCTAGCTCATTGATCGGGACCGCCTTCTTGTGGTATGTCAACCTTCCCCCTAATTCTATTTATTGTTGGGATGATATGGCCAAGCAATTCTAGGCCCAATTCCCGATAATGGAATTAGGTACTTTCATGTCAGACTTGGCTCGAATGAGATAGAAACCACATGAGTGAGTGGAAGAATATATTAACCGGTTCAAGCGAGCCAGGTTAAAATACACCGTAGCCCTTCCTGAGGTTGAGTAAGCCAAGCTGGCCCTGAACGACTTGGGTATTGAATTCGGGAAGAAATTCAAAGGTTCTAATTTCATGATGCTTCTTCAGTTGACAAAATGTGTAGCTAGATATGAAGCGATTTTGAAAGAAGAAAGCCCTAAGAAAAATAACGAGTATGGGACCTACGTGCATGATTTGATCAAGGAGGAGAAAGAACCTCCATACGAGATTGATGTAGTTTAATACCTCAAGGGACCTCTCATGGTTTATAATCCTCTGTTCAGGAACAAAATCAATGCCAGGGACCTCTCTAGAGCTGACGTAGTATTCGATTGCCTTGAGGCAAATAATAAACCTAAAATCAAGGGTAAGCATAGGAAACTGGATCCCCGCTCAAATAAAGGAAAACGTATACTGTAAGTGGCATGATTCGTTAACTCGTTCACCGAAGAGATGCGTGATCTTTGGAAATGTGGTTCAGAATGCCATATAAGCAAGGGAATTGGTCTTCCTGGGAGAAAGACAAATGAGCATCGACAAAGGCCCTTTCCCTAGTCCTCTTTAGGTCAAAATGGTTGAGATCGTTGACAAAAATGAACCCAATTGTGTCCAAACTAACCCTTTTTCCTCATACAAGAGGAAAATTGTTCTCAGTGGTAGCCACAAGGTATGAGTGGCTAACCATCTTTTTGAGCAGTTGATCATTGAAGGGGTGTTAGGATTCCCAAGACTAATACGCACTTCAGATGATGGGATATGTCATTGGCACATCACCGAACTCCATCCTACTAACAAGTGCACCATTTTCAAGACTTTGCTAATCAAGCTCCACAATAATTCTACCAATACGTTGAGAGTGGCAAAAGAATTGGCTATGGAGATCAGTGGTGATCAGGGATCTTCCTAAAATCTAACTAGTCAAGAGAAATATCTCGTAACCTGGAAAGAATGTATTACATGGCATGTGAGCAATACTGCGGGAGAATACAAGCTGCAATGAAGAAACTCAGGCTGCTTCCCCGGTATATTTTACAGCCGATCCTTTGTGGAACTAAAGATGCCATCTGAGAGACCTCGAAGAAGTGATTCGTTCATGGATTCTCCCTTGAAGACTCAAATCATTATGTGGGCAGGGCACCCTAAGAGGAACCCGAAGTACACCTGACCTGATGAAAACACTAGTTTGGCACCACGAAAGTCAAGATATCAGCCTCATGCGTCAACTTTTGTAATGTGTGGAAGACGAATCACCTCGATCAAGAGGCAGTTGGTCCTTCCAACATTACTCGAACTTAGAAAAGAAGGCAGCTATAGAAAATGGCAGCTCAGCAGAGAATTGCACTTGATTCTTGCTTGACTAGGCTTTCTCAAGAGGAAGCTAGGGTCTGTAAGGACAAGCAAGCCAAGCACATGGATCTTGAGGATCCAATGACTTAGTCTAAGCCTTTTACTGCTAGTAAAGGGCTAACTCACAAGAAACATGAGAGATGGGCTATTCTCTCATCTTCTAAAGGGTGAGAATCTTGGTGAGATCATCTCGCCAAGGGCTCTTGGTGGTCTTAAGAATGGTTCGGGTGGGGGTTCGATAGAATACAAGACACCCATGTTATTTGCTGTAGGGTTCATCATCTTCCTATTAGGGGATTCTTCCAAAATCGTTTTTTCTATGGATGAGTGAAGAGGAGTATTCCCCTCTCAGCATTAACTTAGTGGAACTACGAGACTATGTCACACCAACATGGTCTTACATCAAAAATGATTTCCAAGAAGAAGACTTCCCCCAGCCTATGGAGGAATCTCGAACATCAGAGGTTGATCTCAAGGACCAACCTCCATAGAAGGACATCCGAACAAATATTAGTCTTCAACAGCAGGATCAGGATACACCCAAGGTTGACAACCCCAAGAAGGGAACAAACCAAAAAATCTAGATACAATTTGGGATGCTTCCTGAAAATGTTAACATCAGAACATCTTTACTCCTTCCCTTGGAATTCATGGTAGCCGAGGCTTAAGAAGGTCTCAAGAGTGATGTGACAACATAAGGAGCCTCAAGTGGAGCTCGTAGCTGAAGTAGCAGCCGCTAATGGTACACTTGATCCTTTATCAGTTAAAGTTAATGCTATAACATCCAAATTTCCTGATGATCTACCAGACATAATGAAGATGATGTTTAATGGGCCTGATGCTGCCAATAAACACATCAAGCCCTATACATAAAGGCCAAATTCGATAGCATTTTTGTAAATAGGGTCTTACACGGCTATCAACGTGTTGCCTTCATATATGTTAGGAGTCATTGGTAAGTCTCTAGAAGACCTAATCACTTCAATTGTATCTAGAGCTACCACCATATCTGAAGGGGTCATCTCAACTGACTTAACTGTTAGCGGCTTAAGCAAGCCAAAAGCTTTCTTTGTGGTGGAAACTACCTCAAGGTACAATGCTTTGCTTAGTAGAGATTGGCTGCATGCCAATTATTGTATTTCATCTTCACTTCACCATTCTCTAACCGTCTTAAACCATGACAATATGAGGTTGTTCTGGCAGATAACAGGCCATTCATGCCCTGCTCCAACCATGTTGAGGCAAAATTCTACGAGGATGGTGTGGGACCACTAGACATCAAAAAGACCACTCCATAATCTGTAGACAACAAGACCTGATGGCCATCCTTGATAGCCCACTAATGGGAGCTGAGGCTAGTCAAATGGATGTTGAGTCTAAAGACTCTGACTTCTGGGGATACATGAGGGTCCTTCTTGACGAAGTGGACTTCTAGGCACTCTAGAATCCCAATGTGGAGGCACCAAGACCTCCTAATAATGGCCTAAGAGTCCATTTCTTTAGCACTAGCAAGGCTCATGGCCTGAACACTAAGGATAAGCTCTGGGTTGAGCAATCATTCCATGGTTTTGATGACCATGCACCACAAGAAAAGGAGTTAGAGCTCTCTGACCTAAGAGTAGCACCAGCCAAAATTGAGGATCTAAGGGCTGAGGTCCAAGACCCCCCTTCGAGGTTAATTTGTGCTTGGCAAAAGATCCAAGACCTACTGATCTATGTGCTTTGCTTTCTGAGAAGCAAAGCAGTAACGGACTTTGCTTTGTGAATTCAAGGATTGCTTCATCTGGGATCATCATGCGATGCCTGGCTTAGACAGAAAGGTGGTTAAGTACAAATTTCCTATCAAGCCAGGCTCGAAGCCCATCATTTAAGGCCAGAGAAGGGTCTCCTAAGAAGTCGTTGATTTGGTCAAGGAAGAGATAGCAAGTGCACATGATAATAGTAGAGAGAAAACAAAGTAGAAAAATGAAAACTTCAAGTCCATACTATCATATTTATAGACACGCGGGAAAGAAGAGCTAGCAACATACGTATTCTCTCAAGGAGTACTTGTAGCTGTTAAAGTTCACATCCATTAGATTTTACCCGTTGCAAATTCGAAATACCAACGGCTAAAAATGGGGCATTTTTTTATACTCTAATTTTTATGGGGCTGCGACGAACTGTTTTTAGGTAAAGTGCCACGTGACCATCACATGGCTCAAAGAAGTTCCTTTCAGCACAATATCAGGTGCTTGGGCCTTAAGCTTAATTTACGAGGACGTGGAGCTTCTAGAGGGAACTTCTACTAAAAATCAAGATGTGGGCATCAAGGGTTTCTCTCCAAAAACTCAAGACACATTGATGAAGAGTAAGCGCGTGCAAAAGAGGAGCATAGTGGCCTGATGTGGGTGAAATTACCATGAAATTAGGAGCAACATTATTTTATATTTCTATAAATATAGGGTTCTGCATTAGTCCAAAGTGTACACATACACTCAATACAAAACTTGTTTTTCTTTATAGCACACTTGTGCTCTTTCCTAGGAGTAGTGTAACTTAGCTAGGTGTAGCATAATGTAGATCTTTGTTGTACTTACCTCCTTAGTAATATAGTTCTCTCGGGCTTCATAAATGACTTTCCAGTTTTAGTCTGTTCAGACAAATTGACAAGTTGAGATTTGAGGCTTTAATTTAAGGCATTGACGGCCATGGTTTTATCCCTTAATTGCGTTGGTCTTAACACTACTGTCACTGCTTAAAAAGTCCGGTAAACTTGGGTTCACACCATTGATTAGGGCTTTGATGGCCATGGCTCGTCCCTTGATTGCGTTGATCCTAATCCAGTGATCTGAATACGGTTTGCTCCACCTTAACCTTGTCATACCTAAAGTCATGCGAGTTATTATAAGTAAAGGGTGCCAAGTTTAAAAACCTATTTGACTCGGGCTTATAAGTAGACTGCAGAGCTCTTGGGTTTTTGGCCACCCCAGTTCCTAACTTTTAAGTTTATGAGGAAAGGTGTCTGTGGGCCCTGCTCCATTATTATAACTGTCACTTGAGTTAGGTCCATATCTTTAATTTTCTGTCATTAAAAAAGCATAAAAAATTCCGCAAAAATATTTAACAAAGTCTTCTTAATTGAAGCGTAAGCAAAACTCACGTTATAATAGAAGTCAAATACACCAACATATCACGACCTTTTTTCCAAAAACAGTGAGTGGTTGAGGTCAAGGACGTGCGGTTCGTAATTAGGCTCACTCCCTAGTCGCATTTAGTCCTTTTTGCTTTTTTTTTTTTTGTTTTCACATTTATGGTGACCAACATACATCACTTGAAACAAAATATAGCAAACACATTCCCATTCGACATATTTTTAAACCTCTTTTTAATAACTCCAAATCAAGTTGTAAAAGACAGAGAATATTTTTCCAAACTGTTTTAGAAAAAAAATAATTATCAAATAATCTCTTTCAGAATTCCATTCCAAAATAAAAATAAATTTAATTGGTGACGTCAGCTGCTGCATCATTGCCGATGTCAGCAGCTGTTGCAGAAATTATTTTATTTCATTTTTTTTTTTTGTTCAAAAACTAATTTTCCATGTAACCGAATATGATCATATTACATCAATTAATTTATCTAATCTTACAAGATAATTATTCGGAGAAGTTTGACTAAGCATTTAAATCCAGTTTTCACAGCGAAAATCCAAACACAGTAAACATTGATGAATATATTCCAATTAGTTTAAATCTTAAACAACTGAAAAAAATCAATTAAATGTACAACAGTTCATATGAACATATTCAATAACGATTACAATGTACTTCTATATGATCTCATCAAAAATTCATATTCAAAACATGGTTTCTCAATTGTGCCTAACTACACTAGCACAAAATAGGCTTATGGCAACGGTTCATTGGCAGCCGTTCTAAAACCATTGCCAAATCGAACTTTATGCCGCAGTTTTGCAACGGTTTCAAAACCGTTGCATAAGGGTATCTATGGTTACGATTTTTGTAATGAAAATATAACCGTAGCACATAGTTATCTAACGCAACGGTTTGCTGCAATGGTTTTTTAAATAATACTTATTGTAGGGATTTAGAAGCATGCCTATTATCATGGATGCCCATGTCAAAATTTATGAATATAACTTTAGATTTTTTTGCCCTAACTGTTATATCCTTCGCTAATATGCTAATTTGAGTTATCATCTAATACTCAATTAATAAACGAGTATGGATTGAGTAGTTTTACACTCAACTCAGTACTTGATTATTAAGTAGGCTTGACAACTAAAGTAGCATGCCACTCAATATTGGACTCGATTTTGACTCATTTGTCCTTATACTGAAATTATACTTGTTAATTACTTGTTTAAAATACTGGAATATAATTTATGTTAATTAAAAAATAAATAAGTAAAGTATATAAAAAATTACTACTTTTAATTTTGAACTAATAACTAAAATAAGTCAAAAAAATAAAACAAAATTTGGAATCAAACCCTAACTCTATTTGGAGCTTGAACCCTAAAGCACCTAATTTCATTTCCCTCTGCTGCTTTATCTTCCTTGTCCAAATCCAACACCAAACCCTAACCCAACCCAGGTGTGGACAGCCAGCCCCTTGGCTCCCAACCGTTCGAAACCATAACTACTGCGACCATTCTTCCGTGGTGACACCATCCTCTCCGTCAATTTCTTCTTCGACACTGTTACTCGCAAACTCGGCTAGCATAAGGATGACGACGATTTCGGCGACTAGCAGTGATGAATCTCTCAATGATGATGCTGATGCTGGCTTTGTGATGCTAAATTGAGGTCGTTATTGAACTATGTTGAGCTCATTACCAATTTCAACTTACTATTGTGCTTTATTTATTGGTAAAACATTCGCAAGGTTAAGGCCCTAGGACAAGATATCTTAGATTCAAATCCTTAATACCACTTACCTACCAGAAGAAAAGACTACTTGTTCAATATGACATGATCGATTTTTGCTTGAAATTTGTTTAATAGGACTCTCGAGTGATGGAAGTTCGAGTTAATAGAAAATAACTGAATACAATTGAATTTTCTGATCCGTGTAGCCAATCCCACCTAGTGGGAAAACAATACTAGATCGTGTTGTCTATTTGTTACGCTACTTGTTTTTTGTATCATGAATTATTATATTCATACAATTGATAATAAACTATGCTTCTTCGCTTACCGTATCTAGCTGTAACAGATGCCAATTTTGCTATTTACTACCTGTTTGAGCTCTATGAAGTAACTTCTGAACTCAGGCAGAAAATCTTAAGCTAAGGTGTTTTTCCTATGACATAATGAACCTATAAGCCTCCATTGGTATAACCTCACTGTACATTCTCTTTCTACTTAAGATATTTCATAGCTCTTCATAATACATTTCTGATATTGTATCGCGTCTTCCTATCTGGTTGGCTATGGCCCTATTTATGTCCTTCAATGACTTAAGTTGCCTATATCACCAACCTTTCAATCACTTACATTCATCTGGTAATGTCATTTTTTTCATGAAAATGGCTCAAAAAGTCCTAAATATTGAGCTTGTTGATGTTGGAGGTGGCATATTTTCAACTATATAGGAAACCTTCTTTGTGTCCTATTTGATTCTTAAGTAAGATATCATTGTGATTTTTACTTAAAATTTCACTGTAGGTAAATGATGCAGCGTGCCAAATGTCGCCGAAACTGTTGATTCCTCTGAAGTTTAGTCATAGGCAGTTCAAAGCAAGGTCCTATGATTTATACGCTTGTTTGTTTACCTCTCTGGTGCCCGTCATTCATTTTTCTAGTGTTCAAGTCCTTATGTTTGTTTTAACAAGATATTCTACAACATCTATTTCACATAATCTTTTTCCTTTATTATTGTGAAATTTATGTCAGGTTTCCACGCTATTGCTTTTGTCACAGCAAGAAGAAGGGCATTCTCTAGAGAAAAATGTTCTCACTAAATTGTAGGAAAAAGTAGACGAGCTTTAGAAAACCATGGTACAAGTAATTTCTTTTATAATCCTTTAACTTTTCGGGCTATTGCACCATTATGTGCTGCAGCATTTTTCAAGTATGTTTAGTACATAACCCACACCCGGGGGGGAGGGATCAAGAGTGATTCGATTCGACAATACTTGCATGATATGCTTTATTAAATAATGATTGATTTTGGTTATCTTCTATTAAATTGTGTGAGTAATGATTGACGTTATGGATGCGATCAAAGCCGAAGTCAAAGCTGATGTTATGAAAGACGTTCTGAAGGAACTTATATCAAAGTTTGGAGGCATTGTCCCAAACTTAAACAATGTTGGACCTGAAGTGCTACATTGATTAGTTGAGTCACCTAGAGATGCTGCTAGTGCTCCTAATTAAAATGGTGCTTCTTCATCTGGTGCCATAAATCCTAGACAGATTCAGGTGTGCTTCTTCCATTTGAGTTTTTGCTTCTATCTCTATAGAATATGACTTAGGGTCATGTGGGTTGAGATTGGCTTTAAGACTTTGTGATACTTCTATTGGAATGTGTTATGCTTCAGTTTTGGGAATTGTGTTTATTAACTTGGAAATTGGTTTGGTGGAATAGCATTCTATGAAATTTTTTTTGGGTATTGTGGTCTAATTTATATATTTAAGATAGAGAATGTGTGAGAAATGTGTGCTTCAATTAGAAATTAGAGATTGCGTGATAAATGAGATGCGATATGACTTATGTTCACTTTGCTTGAGATTTTTCTTTGAGATATTCTTGCTTTGTTGGAATGTGGCTTGAGATTTTTGCTATAAAGTTATGTTTAATTGTTCTATTATCCATATAACATTCCAAGCCCTCCTTGTAGCATTATTTTGTGAGTTCTTAATGTGAAGAAAATAGTTAAATCCTGGTTATGTTTGATTTTGTTTACTTTTTCTATGATGATTCAATTCGATTAAGTTTCCTGCACTTGTCAAATGTCCAATTTAACTATCATTTTAAGCGTATGGGCCGGATATAACCCCAAACAACTGCTTGGTGCTCCCATATTTTAAGTGGTGCATACATTTGTCAATGACAATTTAATTTTGTATTAAGTTATGTTATGGCTTGGTGGATAATCGTGTTAGTTGAATTGGGTTGTATGTTGGACTTGAGTTAGTTCATTGTGATTGTCAAACAATAAATTGCTACTGATAAGAAATGAACTTGGTTCACCACAACATTGTACCATAGTGCAATGCCTCTTAAGGCTGCACTTCCTTGAAGCTTAGTTTTCTATGAGTTTGAGTTTAAATGCTAAGCTGCACAATTACCCTATGTTTGTACTTAGTGATATAAAGAAGACTTAATAAAAGTAGATGAAATACAGTATGATTATAGGCATATCAAAGTGGAGCAAGATACAAATAGAGGAATCAAATTAAGTATTAATTCTTTCTAGTCCTTGGGCATAGAATCCCATATGCCATAAATTATGCTAAAGTTGATAGTTTAATTAAAATAAGACTTAAAATGCTAGTGAATCATTTCATTCCTTACAAAATAAATGTTTTTCATTTCTTGTGGGTATAATTCCTTACAAAAGTGGAGCAAGCAGATTGACACCTTGTATCTAATGTAGCAGTTCATCAAATGGTTTGACTTCTCAAAACAAGACCGCCTTCACGGTAATTCTACTCAATAACATCTAGAATACAACAATAGTTGAATCTTCACTATTTCTCTATGCTATCACGAGCCAACTAAATGAAAATGTGGCTAGTCAATGTAAAGGCGGAATGTGTCCTTTACTAAATGGTACTCAACTTTGTGCTTATGATTTAATGTTTTCAAATGGTAGGTTTAAGAAGATGATGTTGAAGAAGATCTTGAAGATGTTTTTTTTTTTTTAATTATTATTGCATGTAGTAAAAATACAAACTATTAGGTGGTGCATACTTTTGTCAGTTACAGTGAGTGCATTAGGCAACTTTGTGCTTTGATGGATTGTTGTGTTAAACTAATTAGGCTTTTATACTGGACTCGATGGATGGTTGTAATTTTGTTGACAGTTAGTGGTAATTTTGTTGTCAATAGAAGAAATTGGATTGTGGTGAATACTTGTTGTTTGGAAAATTAAGTTTGTCATCTTTGTTGTTGAAACAGGCGTATTGGACCAAGAATTTTATTGCAATAAAAGATTATAAACATATATAGAACTATTGCTATAGGTAAATAAACTATTGCAATAGGTATCCCAAATCGGCCGCTTGTTTGCTGAAAAACCGTTGCCATATGAAGTATTGAATACGATACCTGTTGCCACTAGGAAAAAATCGTTGTAATAGATATCACGAACCATTGTGATTTATGCTAAAAAAGAATTGCTATAGAGTATTACTTATAAAAACTGTTGTCATAGGGGAAAAAACTATTGCAAAAGATATCTAAAACTGTTGCAGTTTATGAAATAACCGTTGCGATAAACAAAACTAAATACAACAATTTTTGCCATTGTGGGGAAAAAAACCGCTGCAATGGTATTTCTGTTTCAAAAAAAAAAAAACGTTCCCTTAGGAAAATAAAACCGTTGTTGTATGGAAGCCAAAAACCGCTAATATTGATAGCTCTACATAAACGGTTTCTAGAGTGTTGCTGTTGTGCCAAAAACTGTTGCCATAGGCTACGACAATCACTGCGTATTAAACAGTTCAAAGACCGATGCCGTAGACCTACTATAACGGTTTTGGGTCTACAGCAACAGTTTTAAACCGTTAGCGTACCCTTATTTTGTAGTAGTGCTATGTCCTCATGCATATCATGAATAATCAGAGTCCAACTCTAATACTGATTGTTGGGTGGGAAATTTTAATTCCATGACCTACAATTTCTTATAACGATTGAATCAAGCACAATAGAATCATAATTTAAACTTTATAATATAAAATAATTATACGTCTACTACTCTAATTCTGTATAACAATGCATAGTATGATAGACATAGCATGAAGAACAAATCAAGTATGAATCTAAAAGTATTAATCGAGAATTTTTATACCTCGTTGCAGATCGCAAGTGTAAAGATGAATGAATGATACCTCGGAGATCTTCTCCGTAATTTGTCTTTTACAATATATGTGTGGACGTGGTGAAATCAAGTAGTCTTTAAAAAATGTTTTTTTGAGGAGCTAACAGAAAAACCCTCAGCCTCTTCAATTCACCAATTGAAGAATTAGGTCAATAGTCTAAAAACTCCCTTAAACCCCAAAAAATTAGCTTTCTATTTATAAAGGAGGTGAAAAACTGGCACTTTAATTTTTAAAACAAAATTACAAAATAAAATTAAAGTTCCTAATAAGTCAAAATACAAAGATACTTATCCAAATAAATAAAAAAAAAAACATGCATAAAAACTCTCCTAGCAATGCATCATAGGATATCACGTGGCACCATATGATTGGTCCGTGTCTTTTGGCACAGATCATCAACCAGGGCACCCGACGCGTGACACATGTCTTGCATTGGTTGGCAAGGGGCGCGACACAGATCACCTCCTCGCCGCCAGTCAGCACGCTGTTGCGCACTGATTAGCTAAAATGTGTATTTTTCATTTTTTATTTTATTTTTCTACTATTAATTCATCTCACAAATTTTTTAGGTTAAAAAATAATAAATAATTTATTAAACTCTTAAATAAATAATTTATCTCATGAATTCTCTTAATTTCTTATGGTGCGTAAATTAGAGGCCTATGCTGGGACCTCATGGACAATTTATTTCTAGGTCAAAAATGATTAAATCTCTTAATTATCTCATGATAACAATTGATTTTCATTCAGTAAAATTTAATTCTTCTAAATAAATTTTAATGCAGTCTATATCTACTCGTTAAATTCCCTATAATAGTTTACTGGTGATTGACCCCTCTGTTAAATGTTCATGAGAAAAGTAATTTCAACTACTATTATTTCTCTTTCTCACATCACCCTCTTTCTTCCCGACTCACCCTTTCTCGAACAATTCACTAATACAGAAAAATACTTCTGTATTAATCCCAAATGTCAAACATATGGATTGCTTGGACAAAAGTCTCTAGAATTAATTCCAATACTTGCGAATCAACTAAAGGGGCATCTTACATTGTAGATTCTTAGTAAAATATACGTTCCCGCTGCACTTCATGCAATTATCCAACGAATGTAAGATCTCAGTTACACTTTATAACCTAATCCTTTTAATGCATCAAAGTAACTAGCATTTCATGCACGAATTCAAGATATTTTCCCGGATTTAGAATCATTTTATAAACATAATAAAATGATTCACTCACTTCGGATAATAGTTCAAAAACGAGCAAGTCATGTGGTTCAATTCAGTGTAACAATCTCATTGTAATACACCAACATAACATTCTAAATCATTATCCACATGACTAAGAAACGTTATCTAAATGTTGTATTATAGTCTTCACAAACAAGTAGTATAATCTCATCATTGACTACAAATTAAATGTTAAAAAGCATTTTAATATGTTACTAACCCATAGGTGGCATAATCTCATCATCCACTAAAACAAATATACCAAATGTAATTTATGGACTACGCCCATCTCATGGGATGTTACTTGAAAGAAAATAATATCACATGCATCACGATAAACTCGTAAACATAAAGACAACAAAAAATCAACTTTATTCAATAATAAAATTGTTCACATAAATTGGGTTTTCTAGGACACCAAATTTAATAGGCACAACCACCTTAGGAACAGGTGCCGATCTCTTACCCCTCTTCCTCGAACTGCTGGTCATGGGAGTTGAGATATTCTGGATTCTAGGGAATTCCTTTAGAAATTATCATTTGAAGCTCCTAGTGCCTCGTGGAGTCTCTACGACACTCTTTTGAGGAGCAACATTTGCATCAAAGCAAAATAATTTAGGGTTAGCCAAGAGCTTTAGGAACGTTCTTAGAATGGCCTGTCATATAGAGGTACTCTTGGCTGTTGCAGCTTATACTAACTTTGAGTAGTATCTACAGACTCGAAAACAGAAGTAAAATAATGCCTGGTGCTCCTAGCCTCCTAAGAGGACCACTAGTCTTGGTACTAGGCAACAAAACCAGGAGTGACATATGGAGCATACATGCAAGGGGCAGGATCACCATATGCATGCCTAATGACTAGGTTTTTCTCATAAACTTTCTCATTCTGAGAAATATGCAAAGTGGCCGTCTTAGCCTACCAAAGGTTTTGTGAGACCATGCCAAATCATTTGGCAAATAATCCAAGCCTATAAAACTATAAACTAGGTTTTGTTTGGGGCAAAGGATTAACTCCTAGGGTAAGAGTGGATGTCAGCAAAGACATCCAGGTCTAGGTTCCTTTTCCTCAACCAAAAGAAGGGGATTGGGCGTCGAAGGGACACTATTAAACTCCTTACCTAATATGTGGAACCAAAAGCTGCTCAAGGCAGCACTGTAGGGTCTATCCTAAGTAAAGAAGAACCTCCATTCAAACGTAATACTACCATAAGAGCTTAATGAATAATTTGTTGGGCCCAAGGGCCCTATACGAAATAGAAAAGGGAAATAGGCTTTAGGCCACAATCAGAAGAGCTAAGATGTCCCTAAGGCAGCCATATCCTTGGGCTAAGATCAATGGTCCCTAGGCCAAAGGACCATTACTGAAAGCGAAGTTAACTATCGTCGTCTTAATGGACTTAAGGACGGTGTTAGAAGAGTTAACAAAGAAAAACTTGTTCAGCCACAACAAGTTGAACACTACCTCCTCATCTCATGAACCCGATCCAAAATCATGAAGTTCCATGAGGAAGGAATTCACAAAAGACTTATAGTTGGTTGACAAAGGGGAGATAGAAAAAGAAGATGAGAAGGCCTCATCATTTTTTGAAGCAAGTTGTTTAAATGTAGCTCGAAGCCTCCTTAAGAAAGGTTTGTTAAGGCCACCACATCCTCCAAGGTAATCCAAAGAAAGCCTAAGAAAGCATTACAGCAGCTGTTCAAATGCATGCGAGGGCAGTGACAGATGTGACGGAGTACATGAGAAAGCTTTTTGAGAGCTTCATGGCTTGAACAATACGAATTTCCTTCTAGCTCTTTTTGAGATGGGGGGATAAGAAAGTCCCCCTAGTTTGTATACTATTTAGTCAAAAAGGTCCAGTCATTGAAGGCAGCTGATTCTTTACACAAATGAAGTCCTCCCCAGCTTTAGTCTACTAAGAAGGACCTGAGAAGAGGGGATTTTGGGGTATCGGGTGATAAGTCTAATTTAGTATATAATTATTTATCTCATTTTTTTTCATTTTTAACCATTTTTTATCAAAGTTCTATCGCTTTTGCTCGGTTTTGCTCTTTTTCTCTCATATTTCCATTTTCTTGCAAAAACACTTATTTTATGCTAAATCTTGCTAGACTCTATCATCAAACATCGACAAGTGAATGCAAGATACATCAAACAAAAGCATAAAAATGAGCCAAATCAATCAAAATTCTAGTTTTAGTAAGAAATCACTAGGTTCATGCACAATTCAATTCAACTTGCAAAAATGAGTAGCAAAATGCACAAATCAAGGGCAAGGATTGATTAAACAATACATTAACATGTGAAAGTTGATGCAAACTCTGAATTTAGGTGGTGAGAAGCTCAAAAATCTGAAGACACAGCAAAAATGCAGAGAATGAAAAACCAGCTTGCACAATTCACTTCAACTTGCAAATTTGGGTGGCAAAATGAACAAATCAAGCGCAAGGATGAATTAAAAAACACATTAACATGTTCAAATTGATGTCAAGGATGAGGTTTGGGCAGAAAAAGCAGAAAAAAAATGAAGAAAAATCAGCAATAACACTAGTGTAGAGAATGTACAAACTTGAACAATCCATTTCAACTTGCATATTTGGGTGGCAAAATGGACGAATAACGTAAATAACTTCTTGTGCACTTCTTGAAAATGTTCAAATTTATGTTAAAGCTGATTTTGGGTGGTGTAAAACAAGAAAAAATTGAAAAAAATTAACCTGTTTCAGATCTGCAGAAACTGGGCGGCGAGAACAGAATGTGGTGCAATGAGGTTTTAGCTTGCAATTTTTTTTTCATTCTAAGTAATCCCAACCTTATGCACTATAAATAGGGATTCTTAGGAGGTGCTTTAACATCATTCAATCCAGAAAAATCAAATACAAAGTACAAAAATAAGGTAGAAATTTGTTGGAAGAAAGGAGGAGAAAAGAAGAAGTTTGTTTTTAAATTTTGCATTTTCAAGTTCTTTTCTATCCTTCTCCTCATTAAGTTCATGAATTTTGTATTAAATATGTCTTATATTAAGTTTATCATTAACTAATTGTCACAATCTCGGGATTGTGGCAGCCAAGCTCACCAACTTAGGCCCGTAATGACAATAGAGGTTTAGATGAGAAAAGAAAGAACGAGAGTTTGAGATGAGGAAAGAATTAGACTTAGGCTCCGTTTGTTTTGACGAAAAATTAGAATTTAGGAATTGATTTTTCTTTGGAAAAGGTTTTCCAAGGAAATATAAATTCCGAGTGGAATTTTTCGTTGTTTGTTTCAAAGGAAAACTTAATTCCCCATTGCGATGTCTTCGTGTATGTTTTAAAAAAATATTTTTCATCAATCATTTTATATCTTTTTATAAGATAAAGTAAGTAATAATACAACATATACGAAGTAAAAAATTAAAAAGTTAACTATCAAAGCTATATAAATTAGAAATATTATTCCTTAGGTACTCTAAAATTTGAACATTTATCATCTACATAGTTTGCCATTTTAATATATACGATGAGGTGCCATGAGATAAGAAATTTTATCACTTGTGTATATACTGTGTTAAAATCTGGTAAATTTTTATTAAAATTCGTCTAGTTTTTGTCAAAAAACTGATGATACAAATATTATATTATCAAAAGGTTGTCCATGTTCTAACAAAAATTACTTATATATTATCAAAAAATGTGTTATGTTAGCATTTTTGGACCAAAGAAATTATTGCATTATGATATATGATACATATAGATAGCTATTTTTATTTAAAATATACTATATTTTGGCAAAAGATAACTGATCTATGAGAAAATTTTTAAACTTCATCGTACATCATTGTATATTACTGAAATATTATAGTACCTATATAATAAATGCTAAAATATTACCTAGATAATTTCCTTCTATAACATTATATAACAATTCAACTTGATTAAAGTTGTTCTATTGCAACAATAACAAATTAATATTCAAGCTGCTTTTAATTATTCAGTCTAATTCTTATCCGATGTTGTGATGTTAAATGCCTACAGTGCAGTCTGGTTGATTTTGATTCAATCATAATTTGCATGATAATAATCGCGAAGGTTTTCGAGTCACTTAGAATCACGACTTCCCTCGTTTTGAAAGGGAAGTCGTTTTCCCTCATTTGAGGGAAAAGTTTTCCGTTAGAAAACCTTTTCTGTAAGCTAATGACGCGCCAAACAAAGGAAAAGGAGAAAACCACTTCCTAGAATGTGGTTTTTCCCCGAAACAAACGGAGCCTTAGAGAGAGATGAGAGAATTAGATGAGAAAATAAGAGAAATATTTCATTAACTCTTGGATGATTTTTGAAATAAAATACAAATACAATATTTATAGTTCTTACATCCAATGCCAAAAATCTCTAAAATAATATTAATTACATTAATCAAATCTCAAAATACAATCTTAGAGGATCTAATCCTAACGGCTAGTTTAAGGAAAACCAACGGCTAGTTCAGCTGGAACTAACGGCTAGTTGGGGAGCGTCCTGGGCACAGCTAAGCTGCAACGTGGCACTAGGATGGGCCCTGGACATGGGCCTGGGACAGGCGCTGAGCGCTGGCCTTTACAAGAGATCATGAACCTGGACAGCGAACTTGACAAGCGAAGCACGGTCCTGGGTAGCGAACTGGACAGTGTCATGACATTGTCATGACATGCGATTGCACGAACCTGGCACGGATCTGGACACGAACCTGGACACGGACCTCCTGACCTGCGCCCGATATCTATACAATGTCAAGGAACCCGAAAGGAGTCATGACCATGACAATACCCCCTCCTCAAGCCAATCCTTGTCCTCAAGGATTGAAATTTGGAAATTGGCCTTGGATGAAGGCCCAATCCTCCCAAGTAGCAACATCACTTTGGATATTCTCCCCTTGGACTAGGACTTGAGTAATCTTCTTTCCTTTGCGCATTAGGGTCCGCTGCTTGAGCACGGCTTTAGGTTGTAAGCCACCTTTCCAATTTTTGCAAGCACCTTAAAGGGCCCATAATACCTAGTGGCCAACTTAAGGTTTTGTCTCATGGCCACCGAAGTTTTCCTATAAGGTTGAAGTTTAAGGTAAACTAAGTCACCTACGTCAAAATGCTTTTCAGTTCTATGCAAGTCCGCTTGTTGTTTGTAGCAGTGTTGAGCCTCAACTAAGTTTTCCCTCAGCAAATTAGCCATGGTTTGTCTTTCATTTGCCAAGTCCTCTACTCCGAGTGAAGAAGAGACACAAGGATAATCTATGGCCTAAATTCTAGATTCATAACCGTAAAGGGCAAAGAAAGGTGTAGTTTCCGTAATTGGCTACAAACTTGTGGTAATACCCAGTTAGACCCAAAAATCCTCTTAATTGTTTCAAAGTAACTGGGACAGACCATTCTTTCATGACTAGGACCTTTGAGGGATCGGTGGCAACTCCTTCACAAGAGATCACATGGCCAAGATATTCCAGATGAGTTTGAGCAAAAGAACACTTGGCCAACTTAGCATACAACTTGTGCTCTCGCAAGACCAAAAACACTTCCCTCAAATGCTTCAAATGCTCCTCGAAAGATGCACTGTAAATCAGGATGTCATCAAAGAAAACCAACACAAATCTCATAAGGAATTGTTTGAAAACATCATTCATAAGAGCCTGAAATGTTGCTGGTGCGTTTGTCAAGGCAAAAGGCATGACCACGAACTCAAAGTGTCCATGATGTGTGCGGAATGCTGTCTTGTACACATCGAGCTCACCCACTCTAATTTGATGATATCCTTGCCGTAGATCCAACTTGGAAAAGACTTGAGCTCCATTCAACTCATCTAGCAAATCATCTATAACTGGTATGGGAAACTTGTCCTTAGCAATCATAGAGTTGAGTTGCCTATAATCAATACACATGCGAGCCGTGCCATCCTTTTTCTTGAAAAAAATAACCGGAGAGGCAAAGGGGCTATGACTTGGTTGTATAAAGTTGGCCTTAAGCAATACTTCAACTTGCTTCTCAATCTCCGACCTATGAGCATGAGGATGTCTGTAAGGCCTAAGCTTCACCAGCTCTGCACCCTCTTTTAGAGGAATGACATGGTCTAAACTCCTATTGGGAGGTCAAGACTTGGGCACCTCAAACACATTTTCAAATTCTTTGATCACTGCCTGCACTTCTGGCACGGTTATGCCAATCAATTCAGTAAGAGCAATCGCAAACAGCTGACGAACCCACTGAAATGCACAACTCTGAATTTCCTTCTTCAACTTACTTCCCTTCATTACTTGTGATTGAGCTTACTCACTATCCCTTGTAAAGTGACCTTAGAGCCTTGTACATCAAAAGAAACCGTGAGATTAGCATAATCAAACAACACAAGGCTATAAGTTCTCATCCAATCGACCCCGAGCACCATGTCACACCCTCCCAAAGGAAGGATTTTAAAGTCATAGCTAAACTTGCAATCTTGCATCAGCCAAGAGAACCCTTGGCACTTGTTTTGAGTAGTTACTGATTTCCCATCAGCCACGGTAACAGCAAGAGGATGAGTTTTTATCACTTCATGTCCCACTTTCTTGACCACTTTAGGATCAACAAAGCTATGAGTACTCCCACTATCAATGAGAATGATAACAGACCTTTTTCCAGCCTTTCCTTTGATCCGGATCATGCTATGAGCCCCATTACCTGTCAAAGCTTTTACTGAAATCTCCACTGCAGTATCATCCAAACTTTCCTCGATTTCCTAATCTGAATCAGTTCCTTCCTCTACAATTTCCTCACCATCAGAGAGCTCACCAGCACTAGTCCCTTCAGCAGTCATGAGGAACTTTGGATTACACATGTGGCCAAATTGCTAAGGTTGATTACAACAATAACACATTCTCTGCTGCTGCCTTTCATCTGTTCTGTTGGTTCTGAACTTGACAGGCCCTTGTTGAGGTCTGGAGCTGCTGCCACGAGGTCTGGAAGCATCACTTGCAGACAGAACCGTGGATTCATAAAGCTTGGCTTTAGCATAAGCCATAGATAGAGTAGTAGGATCAACGGCTTTAACCAAGTTCTTCAACTTGGGCTTCAAGCCACTTATAAAAGTTGATACACAATAAGATTCGGAGGCCTGAATTTTAGTTATGATGCTAGCTCGGAGATTCTCAAATCTGGTCATATAATCCTTCACAGATGTCTCTTGCTTCACCTTATTGAATTTATCCACAATATCGCTTTCGTCCTCATCACTATACCGGTCACACAAGGCCTTTGCAAACTCAATCCATGAAATGGAAGGATTGCTTTTCATCAAACTATAGAACCACACTTCATGATCACCAAGCAAATACACCGCAGCAATTTGTACCTTCTCTGATTCATCAATGTGGTAGAAGTGGAAGTAACGTTCACACCTCCTCAGCCAAGAATGAGGTTGCTTCCCTTCAAAAGCATCTATCTGTAACCGAGGCTTCCTGTGGCCACTACTTCTGCTGTTGGAAGTCTCCTCATTGCTTCCTGATCGTTGTTGCTGCCAATAATTAGGTGGTCTATCCAATTGATCCACATTCACTTCCATGGATCTGTTAGTGTCCTCCATTTCACGAGTTCGACCTTCAGTTGCTGAATTCCAATATGAAGGTCGAGATTGCATATGCTCACTGCGACCCTGTCTGTCGGTTATCTCAGCTTCATGAACTCGATTTTGAGCCCTAGCACTAACATCATGACTTAAGGCTTCAGCTCTCACTGATGGATTAGCTTGCAACGCACTAGCAGGTATTAATGGTTCTGATATAATAGGAGGACTTGGCCTCCTAAATTGCTCTCGAATTTCAGCTAACTTTACTTCCAACTGCTACATTTCTCGATCAAACCTCAGGTTAAACTTCTCCTCCAACTCTTGTGATTGTCGCGTGACCTTATCAGAGACCACATGCTCCACCTGCTGAATCCGTTGATCAAGCTTTACATCAATTTGCTAGTTCATTTGCGAGAGCTGCTGATTCATTTGCAAGAGCTGCTGATTCATTTGCTGAGAGGATTCAGCATTAGATTGCTTGATTTGAGCAAGGATCGCCTGCACTTGACTATCCAAATGTGCATTTGCGACCACATCTCGATCAGTTGCAACACTACTGCCAACGTCATTAGCATATGAAGATTTAGCAGCTGCCTTAGCTGCTGCCGATCGGATGGTAACTCAACCTAACACTGCAATCTCTGATGATTCCATCGACTACTATGATTCAAGAGGTGTAATTGTTATCAATTCCATTGAAATGGAAGCCAAACGAGGCTTTGATTCCAATTGTTAAGATCGAGATTAAATCTTGATCTTAACCTAAGATAGGGAGAGTTTGGGATGAGAAAGAAGTGAAGGAGATGAGAAAATAGAGAGAATTAGATGAGAGAAAGAAGGTTAATCTCAAAGAGATTGATTGATATTTTCATTGAATGAGTAAGAATTACACTTGATCAATCTATTTATAGGAAACTAGTTACATTGAACTAAAAAAGCACTCCTACCCGGCTAACCGCCTTTGGCACCAAAACCCAATTCAAACATTACAAACACATGGCACCTTATTACATCAAAAACGAGTAAGAAACATAACAGCGGCTTTGGTGATCCATTCGAATAATGAACTTGTGGCCATCCAACTAATGCCTCCATTTCTCAACGGCTAAAAGAATTGCTAAATATTCTTTCTCATATGTCGACATAGCTTGATGCTTGGGACTAACAGCTTGACTCAAATAAGCAATAGACCTTCCATGTTGGGAAAGAACAGCCCCTATACCCGAACCGCTTTCATCTGTCTCCAGCACAAAGCTCTCAGCAAAATTTGGCATTGCCAACACGGGAGCTGCGCACATAGCTGACTTGAGAGCCTCAAAAGCAGCCAGAGACTTCTCTGACCATAAGAATGCATCCTTCTTTAGGAGTTCTATTAAAGGTTTTGCAATAGAACCATATCCTTTAATGAATTTCCTATAATACCCGGTCAAACCCAAAAAACCTCTCAATTGCTTCAAGGTTATTGGAATTGGCCAATATTGCATTGCTGGGACCTTAGTAGGATCAGTGGAAACTCCTTCTTGAGAGATGACATGGCCCAAATATTCAAGCTTTGTCTGAGCAAACGAGCATTTGGACAACTTAGCAAAAAACTTGTGCCGCCGCATCACCACAAAAACTTGTCTAAGGTGAATGAGGTGATCTTCATAAGAGGAGCTATAAATCAATATGTCATCGAAGAAAACTAGCACTGATCTTCTCAAGAAAGGCTTGAAAACATTATTCATTGCCGCTGGAAAAGTGGCCAGAGCATTTGTTAGGCCAAAAGGCATAACAACAAACTCGAAATGCCCATGATGAGTCTGAAAAGTAGTCTTGTATATATCCTGCTCAAGAACTCTGATTTGATGATACCCCGGTCTCAAATCAAGCTTAGAGAAGAAACATGCTCCATATAACTCATCAAGCAAATCATCTATGACGGGAATGGGAAACTTATCTTTCACTGTCAAGGAGTTCAATTGTCGATAATCAATACACATTCTAGCCGATCCATCCTTCTTCTTCACAAGGATCATAGGTGAAGCAAAAGGGCTATGGCTTGGTCTAATGAAGCTCATGTGAAGCAACTCTTCAACTTGTCTCTCAATTTCTGACTTTTGGGCATGGGCATAACGGTATGGCCTGATCTTAACTGGATCAGCATTTGCATAAAGAGGAATGGCATGGTCCACACTCCTTTAAGGAGGAAGACTCTTTGGTTGCTCAAAAACATCCTCAAACTCTTCAACCAAGGCAAGAACCTCTGGCTTAATGTCCTCCTGCAGCTCCACCGAAGAAATAACAAACTGGTGGCCGAGCCATTGAATTGCTTTCTTCTTGATTCCACCTTGTAGTCGTTTACCATCAATCAACCTGAGTTGTGCTTCCTCTAAAACGCCTTCCAATGAGACTTTAGTGCCATGGACCTCAAATGCTACGGTCATTTTATCAAAATCAAACACCACCGGATTGAAAGTTCTCATCCAATCCACACCTAGCACCATATCACAACCTCCCAAGGGAAGAACTCTAAAATCGAAGGTGAATTGATGATCTTGCATAGACCATGGAAATGCTAAGCACTTATTTTGAGTAGTTGGAGAGTTGCCATCAGCCACCATAACAGCCAATGGATGTGTTTTTGTCACTTTATGCCTCATCTTCTTAATCAATTTGGGATCAACAAAGCTATGCGTGCTCCCACTATCAATAAGAATAATGATAGAGGTTTTACCAACCTTGCCTTTGATACGAATGGTATTATGAGCTCCACTCCCAGTCAATGCCTTCATGGATATCTCAACTTCATCATCCGACAATTCATCTTGTGAAGAGGAGTCATAACTGTCATGCTCAGCATCTAAATTCTCACTGTCAGAAACAACTCTTGCACGGGACCCCTTTGTAGACATTAAGGCCTGAGATTTGTACCTATGACCAGGCTGATAAGATTGATTACAACGAAAACATAACCTCACTGAACTCTTATCAACAGGACCCTTGAATCTGGAACCTGAATGCTCCTTCTGCTGCTGTTTGAAATTACTGCCTTTGAACTTTTTCTTATCACTTGAATGGGCTAAAGTAGCTTCAATCAATTTAGCCTTGTTGTAAGCATTAGACAATGTCTTAGGACCAATGGCTTTCACCATATTCTTGATCCTAGGCTTCAATCCACTAACAAAACAAGAGACATAATAGGCTTCTGTATCCTCCAGAGCAATGGATATTATTGACAACAAATTAGCTCGTAAATTCTCAAATATGATCATATACTCCCTCACGGTTGAGGTTTGACACACCTTGTTAAAGCTGTCCACAACATGTTATCTCTTCCTCTCCATAACGTTCACACATTTCTTCCACGAATTGGCCCAAAAAGATTAGGTTTGCTCTTCAACAAACTATAATACCATACCTCATGATCGCCATATAAATGTACTGCAACTAGCTCAACCTTATCCTCTTCATTTATGTTGTAATATTGAAAATACCGATCACACCTTCTTAGCCGAGATTTCGATTGTTTACCATCAAAAGGATCTATCTCCACCCTCGGCTGCCTGTAAGAACCACTCCTGCCACCAGATGAATTGTCATTACTCCCTGATCTTTGCTGGAATTGTCGATCAAGAGGTCTATCTTGATGCTCGAAATCTTCATCTGCAATCCAGTGATGCAAAACAAAATTTCACGGCCTTGAATTCTGATCTAAATTTAAGCCATTCAATTTGGAATGAGCTTGTTATGCGGCACGATCCTAATTTTCTGCAGTAATTTCAGGCTGTGAAGGTCGATTCTCAGCTGATCTGATCTGAATTGAAGGTCCTGCCTCAGGTTGTAACATCGGAGATTTTCCTCGAGTCCTAACCAAACTTTCAGTTCTGTTAATGTTAATTTACTGCTGATCCACTTCAACAGATGGAAAAATCTAACTAGCTGGCTTAAGGATTGCATTAACTGAGGGTTCTCCTTGCTTATTAACCTGATCTTGCAACTTCGCAAGCTTAGCCTCAATTAGCTGCAACCGTGCTTCTTTGTTCGCATCACTTTCCCGTGATAACTGCTGCATTTTTATCAATTTATCAATCTTGTCATTCTGTTGATCGAACTTGTCATGTAAGTCCCGAAGATGATCAGTAGTAATATACATTGTTGCATTTGCACCAGCTTCCACAGTGCGAGGAGCCTTAGAACCTGCAACTGCAGCAGCATAGGACACATCTGGTCTAGGTGCATTTGCTTCACCAGCTCCCGATCTAGTTCTCACACCATCGATCATGATTCTTTTTTGTGTTTGCCAGCCTCAATCATTCAATTGATTGCTTGAACTAGCTCTGATACCAATTGTTAGCTTCCAATTCAAAGATTAAAAGTTAACCCTATAGAAGAAAGAGTTGAGATGAGAAGAGAAGTGAAGGGGATGAGAAATAGAGAAGGAGATGAGAAATAGAGAGAGAAATTCCAAAGGAAAATCTGATTGTTATTCATTGATTCCTCAAATTACATGTTTAGAGCTTATTTATACATGATCGGAAACATTGAATCAAGACAACTTGCTCTAACCACACTTTAACCGAAATTGGCGCCAAAATCAGTTAGCTGCCAGATTTGAATTTGCTAGACTCCTAACCAACTTAAGCTCCAAAACCAACCCCCAACTAACTACCCATTACAACCCCCAAACACAAATCAACAATACCTCAAACAATACAAGACCAATTAAGAACAAAACTATAGAATTCATAACAGAAAGGTCTCAAGGTTCCTTACCCAATAATACTGTCACTAACCCATGAAAGCAGGTAAAGAAAATAGAATTATGAAGTGGGAAAACTCTGAAGAAATCAACTTAGGTAGAGAAAACCACGCAAGATGAACTACCCATAATTGACATGTCCACAGATACCAATCAAGAATTGGAGAATGAGGAAGGGACAAAAATCCAAAATGAAAATGAACCAAAAAGGGATGAACCTCAACCCTACGAACCAAAGGTCCCATTCCCTCAACAACTGAGAAAGACAAAAGTGGACAAACAATATACTAATTTTTTGGAAATTTTCAAAAAGTTACACATTAATGTCCCTTTTGCTGACATGTTAGAACAGACGCCCAAATATGCAAAATTCATAAAAGAAATCCTGTCTAATTAAAGGAAGTTTGGAGAGTTAGAAACAGCAACACTTACTGAAGAATGCAATGCCATACTACAAAAGAAGTTTCCTCCCAAGCTAAAGGATCCAAGGAGTTTCACGATACCTTGCACCATTGGCTCCATTAGTTTTGATAAAGTTTTATGTGATTTAGGTGCAAGTACAAATTTAATGCCTCTCTCTATTTCCAGGAAGCTTGGGTTAGGAGAAGTGAAGCCTACCACTATATCTCTCCAAGTTGTAGACGGATCAATCAAGTATCCTAGAGGCATAATTGAAGACATTCTTGTGAAGGTTGATAAATTCATCTTCCCGTCTGACTTCATAGTGCTTGATATGGATGGACCCTAATAGATGTGCAACAATGAAAATGTTATGATTCGGGCTTGATGAAGATTTAAGGAGGGGGTTGCTAATTCTGTTAAGTTGCTGTTAATTCTGAGCTGCATATGGTTGCTGCTATTGGGTGTTCCTTTGAGCTGCTGCTGTTCTGTTGTTACTGATTTGTTGCTGCAATAATGTTGTTAGCCTTGTTACTGCATTGTAATAAGCTTAGTAGCTACATTGTAATAAGTTTGCTATAGCATCGCACGGTCAGGCTGGTCATTGTGGTTAGTTGCTGGTCTTGGCGCCAATTAGGCTTTAAAAGTTAGTTATAAGATATTTTTCCAATGCCTAGATATTTTCTTTAGTCGGTTATTAGGCTTTGTCTAGGTTGAATGTCTAGAATTTCCTATAAGTAGTAGTTTGAGCCGTAATTCAGAATTCATTCAATCAAATTCAATGAAACAATCTCAATTTGATATCAAATTCTCTCTCTCATCTAACTCTCTCTATTTCTCGTCCCTAATTCTCTAATTTCTCATCTCAATTCACTTCATTCTCATCTCATAGTCTCAATCTATCCTAATTTTACTTAGCTTATGCTTGTGATTCAATCACGAGCATAACAATTGGTATCAGAGCCTCGTTTGGCTTCCAATCAAGTGCGTAATCTAAAGAAAATTAAAAAATATATTTCAAATTCAGTACTGAATTTAGTTTAGTTTAGACCGATTGAAGCTCAATTGTGGTAATTAGATCATCTGGATCAAGTTTAGTTCAGATTTGAACCAATTCAGTGCCGATTCATTACATTCACCACTCAACAATGACAAGTGGAGTTACAACAAGATTAGGAGCTGCAAAAATTGTTGTGCAACCAACTTACGCAGAGGTTACTGGTGGAAGTGCTGCAATTGATCATAACCTTGTGACTCAAGATCAGCTGAACACACATATGGAGGCAACGTTCACTAAGCTAGAGCAATCTCAGTTAGCATTGGAGGAACGATTGCATAAAAGGTTACAAGAATAGGATCAAAAGTTTAATGAGCATTTTGGCTTGCAAAATCAGTGTTTCGAAGAGAAAATAGTTTATCAATTAAATCAGCAAAAGCAACAATTTGAGGGGACACTGGCGGATCGAATTAATGAACAAGCAAAAGAGTTTGATGAGAAGATTGATGCTCATTTGAATCAACAATTGTAGATGTTTAAAGTGAGATTTGCTGAAATTAACAAACAAGCGATTGATGATCGAGTAACTTACCAATTGCAAGGAATTGAGGATCGAGTGGACAATTGTCTTGCTATGTTGCAGAATCAGGTACAAAAATAGAATGCAGGTGCAAGTGTTGGTGGTTTTTTGCCTGTAAGTCAGTTAATGAGAACCTCTGATCTGTTACAATCACAAGTACCGAATGCTGGTGTTCATCCCGTTCATCCACAAGTTGGACCTCAAGTTGCTAATGTGAATGCTAGACCTCAAGTTCAGCTTCAATCTGAAGATGTTAGGCCTCAGAATCTAGTTCCAGAAGCTGAAATAAATGTCAATCTGCGTGAACCACTATTGGATTAAGAGCAAATTCGATCTTCAAGCATGAATTTTGGTCAGAAAGATCATCCTCCAGATTCTTCAGATTGGCCACCAGGTCTTGCAGCATAGATCAAATCAAGTCAGGAAAATTCTGGACACTTTGATCCATCTCATGATCCAACACACACACGACCTGTTTGTTTGAATGCCGCACACTTTGTTCATCCACCAGAATCTATTCAGCAGTATAATCAAGGACAGAATGCATCTGAATTTGGTCCTAATCGTAGCAATGAAGTCACTTGTGGTAATAGAAGCAATGCCTTTTGGCAACCAAGAGTACACATTGAGAACTTTGATGGGAAGCAACCACACTCTTGGTTAAGGAGATGTGAGCGATATTTCCACTTTTATTCCATTTCCGATGATCAAAAGGTGGAATTGGCTACAGTTTATCTTCAAGGAGATCATGAAGTTTGGTTCTATAGTCTATTGAAGAGCAATCCCACACTTACTTGGGCTGAGTTTATGATTGAGTTTTGTGAACGCTACGGTGATGAAGATTTGGGTGATATAGTTGATAGCTTCAACAAGCTGACTCAAGTTACAACGGTGAAGGAGTACATGATAAAATTTGAGAATCTCCGAGCTAGTATGATAACTGTTACCCTTAAAGCCCCTGAGTCCTTTTATGTCTCGAGTTTCATCAGTCGATTAAAGCCTAAAATCAAGAATTTGGGGAAGGAAATTGGTCCTACTTCTTTATCCCAAGCTTGCGCGAAAGCGAAGTTGTTTGAGGCCACATTTATCCACCAATGATGGGCCCAAACAACGGGGAGAAAGCTCGCAACAACATCAAAAAGGGGGAGATGAACCCAAAGTGAACCGCTCCTTTGAGAAGAATACCTTTGAGGAGAGGCCTCAAAGACTCTGTTTTAAGTGTCGTCAACCTTATGAAATAGGCCAGAAATGTAATCCTAAATTTCTCATGACGGTTAGTGGAGTTGACATCGAAGGGCAGTCCGATGGTGATTGGACTGATGTTGCATATAAGGATTCTGACCAAGAACTTTTCATTGAGGATGAAATGGAGATTTCCTTGACAGCTTTGACAGGGCAAGGAATGCATAAAACTATCAGGATCAAAGGGAAAGCAGGCACGATATCCGTTGTTATCTTGATAAACAGTGGAAGCACTCACAGCTTTATTGATCCAAAAATAGTGAAGAAAGTGGGACATGAGGTAATCAAGACTAATCCCTTGGCAGTGATTGTGGCGGATGGAAACTCTATCGTTACTTAGGACAAATGTCGAGCGTTCCAGTGGTCTACGCATGAACATCAGTTCGCACACGATTTCAGAGTCCTTCCCTTGGGTGGATGTGATATGGTACTTGGAGTTGATTGGATGCGTGCTTTTAACCCTGTGTCCTTCAATTATGCTAAGCACGTTGTGTCATTTGAATGTCACGGATCTAGAGTTACATTGCAAGGCATGGATGATCACTAATTTCCATTCTTGAGGACAAGAATGTTCTCAAGGGGAAGGGAATGTTATGATCCGGGCTTGATGAAGATTTAAGGAGGGGGCTGCTAATTCTGTTAAGTTGCTGTTAATTCTAAGCTGCGTATGGTTGCCGCTTTTGGGTGTTCCTTTGAGCTGCTGCTGTTCTGTTGTTGCTGATTTGTTGCTGTAATAATGTTGTTAGCCTTCTTACTGCATTGTAATAAGCTTAGTAGCTGCATTGTAATAAGTTTGCTATAGCATGGCACCGTTAGGCTGGTCATTGCTGTTAGTTGCTGGTCATGGCGCCAGTTAGGCTTTAAAAGTTAGTTAGAAGATATTTTTCTGAGGCCTAGATATTTTCTTTAGTCGATTATTAGGCTTTGTTTAGGTTCAATGTCTAGAATTGCCTATAAGTAGTAGTTTGAGCTGTAATTCAGAGTTCATTCAATCAAATTCAATGAAACAATCTCAATTTGAGATCAAATTTTCTCTCTCATCTAACTCTCTCTATTTCTCATCCCTAATTCTCTAATTTCTCATCTCAATTCACTTCTTTCTCATCTCATACTCTCAATCTATCCTAATTTTACTTAGCTTATGCTTGTGATTCAATCACGAGCATAACAGAAAACTTATCCTAACAGTGCAAGATGAATAGATAACTTTCAACTTCTTTAATGCCATTCAATTTCCTTCTAACGTGGATTCTTGTTTTGAGGTTGATATAGTAGACGAGTTGGTCACCAAGACATTTAGGGACACATTCCCTAAGTTGCCCCTTGAAGCGCGTCTAACAAAGTCTAGTACCATAGACACAGAGAACAAATTTATAAGGGAATGTCCCCAATACCTCGAAAGCTGCGAGCCTTTCAAATCGCATCACGAAACAAGCGTGGAAAACGTTCAAGCAATTGAAACTCAGCCAAGAATGGAAGAAGATGAACCTCCAAATCTTGAGCTCAAGCCATTGCCACCCCATCTCAAATATGCCTATCTTGGTAATTCTAACACTTTTCATGTTATTATTAATGCCTCATTGAGTAACGTTGAACAGGAAAGACTACTTAAAGTTCAAAGGGACCATAAATTAGCAATTGGATGGACCCTTTCTAATATCAAGGGAATTATCCCTTCCATATGCATACACAAGATTCTCATGGAGGATAACTTCAAACATACCGTGCAACCCTCATGGCAGTTAAACCCTGCCATGAAAGAGGTGGTGAGAAAAGAAGTTGTCAAGTTATTAGATGCAGGGATCATTTATCCTATATTTGAGAGTCCATGTGTAAGTCGAGTTGAAGAAGTTCCAAAGAAAGGGGGAATAACTGTAGTAGAAAATGAGAACAATGAGCTCATCCCTACTTGGACCATTAAAGGATGGAGGGCGTGTATATATTATCGAAAACTGAATGATGCAACCCGAAAAGACCACTTTTCCGTACCATTCATTGATCAAATGTTAGAAAAACTGGCGGGCCATTTGTATTACTGTTTTCTTGATGGTTATTCAGGATACAACCAAATTGCCATAGCACCGGAAGATTAGGAAAAGGCCACTTTCACTTGTCAATATGGTACCTTTGCCTATAAGAGAATGCCTTTTGGGTTATGCAATGCTCTTGCCACATTTCGAAGGTGAATAATGGCAATCTTTAGTGATACGGTGAAAATTTTCATAGAAGTGTTTATGGATTATTTTTCAGTCTTTGGGGCCTCATTTGATGATTGTTTAGCTAACCTCCCCATGGTTTTACAAAGATGCACTGACACTAATCTTGTTTTGAATTGGGAGAAATGTCATTTTATGTTACAAGAAGGAATTGTGTTAGGGAATATGATTTCAAAACAAGGAATTGAGTTTGATAGAGCAAAAACTTAAGTGATAGAATGATTACCAGGCATTTGAAGTTTTTAAGGACATGTAGGTTTCTACAGAAGGTTTATTAAAGACTTCTCTAAGATCGCTAAGCCCCTTTGCAATTTATTGATGAAAGATATCCCTTTTAACTTTGCTAGTGACTGCATGCATGCCTTTGAAACTTTGAAGAAGAAACTAGTGTCAGTACCAACCGATTGGACCTTACACTTTGAACTTATTTGCGACGCTAGTGACTATGCTGTAGGGGCTGTGCTAGGGAAAAGAAGGAACAAAAATTTTCATGTAATTTACTATGCTAATAAAAATTTTACTGATGCACAGATTAAGTATGCCACTACCAAAAAAGAATTACTAGCTGTTGTTTTAGTATTTGACAAATTTCATTCTTACTTGCTTAATTCAAAGGTAATTGTTTACACTGATCATTCTGCTTTGAAATACCTTTTTTGCAAAGTAGGATGCAAAACCAAGACTGATTAGATGGATTCGATTGCTTTAGGAATTTTATTTAAAAATTCGGGACAAAAAGGGAACAGAAAATGTTGTGGCAGATCATCTGTCACGTCTTGAAAGATTGGACGAAGGTCCTTCTATCAACGAAAAATTCTCGGATGAAATTCTTTTTTTGGTAAGCAAGAATCCTAATTGTCCATGGCACGCTGACATTGTTAACTATCTGGTTGCACAAGAACTGCCCAAGGACATGACTTATCAACAAAAGAAGAAGTTTTTCACTGATTTAAAGCATTACTTTTGGGAAGAACCACTCTTGTATAGGCATTGTGCAGACCAGATTATCAGAAGATGTGTACCTGAGGAGGAAATGGAGAACATCCTGTGCCGTTGTCACTCTCTTGAAACTGGTGGCCACCATGGTGGAGCGAAGACTGCAGCTAAGGTTTTACAATCTTTGTTTTACTGGCCTACACTCTTTAAAGATGCTTTTAAATTTGTTAGTAAATGTGATAGGTGTCAAAGGACAGGTGGCATCTCCAAGAAACATGAAATGCCCCTAAACAACATTTTGGTTGTTTAATTATTTGATGTTTGGGGGATTGATTTCATGAGTCCTTTCCGTTCATCATTTTCTAACAGATTTATTTTGGTTGTTGTGGATTATGTATCAAAGTGGGTTGAATCAGCTACTTTTCCAATCAATAATGCTAGAGTTGTTGTAAACTTTGTTAGAAAGAACATCTTTTCTTGGTTTGGAACTCCTAGAGCAATTATAAGTGATGGCGGAAAACATTTTCGTGACCGCCAACTTAAGGCTTTATTGAGTAAGTATGGAGTCACACACTATGTGGGTGCTCCATACCATCCTCAAACAAGTGGTCAAGTGGAAATTTCAAACCGAGAATTGAAAGCTATTCTTTAAAAAACAGTTAGTGCCACTAGAAAGGATTGGTTGAAAAAGTTAGATGACACACTTTGGGCATATAGATCAACATTCAAAACACCTTTTGGAATGTCCTCATATCGACTAGTTCATGGCAAGGCATGTCATTTACTAGTAGAATTGGAAAACAAACCATACTGGGCCATAAAAACCTTAAACTTCAATTTAGAAGCTGCAGGTGAAAAAAGGTTGCTACAACTCAATGAGATGGATGAGTTCAAAAATGAAGCTTATGAAAATGCTCGAATTTACAAAGATCAAACCAAAAAATGGCATGACAAGCACATCTTGAACAAAGAATTCATTATGGGACAAAAAGTTTTACTATTTAACTCCCGATTACGACTCTTCCTAGGGAAGTTGCGCTCTAGATGGTCAGGACCCTTCATTGTAACCTGTGTTTTTCTATATGGCACGGTTGAGACTCAAGATGAGAAAAAGGGTACTTTCAAAGTCAATGGTAAAAGACTGAAACCTCACATTGATGGCGAGCTCGAGCCACAAAAAATTTCCATTCATCTCAACAACGCCGAATAATCCACTCAGAAAGTCAAGCTAACGACCATAACTAAAGGCGCTTCTTGGGAGTCAACCCAAGTGTTTCTATCCTTGTTTATCTTATTTCTCCTTTCATTATTTTTAATTGTCTCATATTTATGTATATTTTTGTTTAAGTAGGTATTTTACAACAAGTTTGGTGGTAGCAAGATGTCAACATACACCATCAACAAGCAATCCTCAAACCTAGGAAGTATCTCTTGTCCACTTAATCTTTTTGGTTCTTTTAACATTAAGAACAATGTTAACTCTAAGTTTGGGGGTGGAAGAGACAATTTTTTAAAAATTTTAAACAAAAATTTTTTTTTCAAAAAGTTTTCCTGTTTTGTCTTTTAGAGTCGGCTTTAATGCCTCCCAGAGTTTGGAGCCATTGTATGGGGATGTAAATAGTGTCGGCCAACAAAAAGATTGTCTATTTTTTACAGTTTTGATCATTAGTCTTTTTAAATTTTAAAAAAAATTATCATCATGCTTTTTAAGGAATTTTTCTACTCTTTTTAGCTCGTTCACTTTAATTAGATTTGAGAAACCGGATAATCAATTATTTTTGTGTTCTAATTGCAAAACACGATCTAGTCTAAGGCACTATCTTGATAAAATAATGGTATTTGACTTCACTAGTTAGCATGACTATTTTACTTTTCTTTCTGATTAAAAGATGCTCAAATTTGAATAAATTGCATTAAGATTATAATTTACATAATTGATTTTGAAGAGTTAGGCCTAAGTCTAATAAAAGAAAAATATAATAAAAATAGAGGGAGAAAATCACTAAGCACCGCTGTGCTGTTAAAAATGGCTATCATTTGGATATGTGCTACGGTGTGATGGTTTCGTGCCTTGGTACCTTGAGCAAGTAGATCCGTATGGGTGTTTCAACACCTAGTACCCTGGGCCAACTGGAACAGGGGTTGCTACATTGAAAGCTCACTACAAGGGGTACTTAGAAAGCTAACAAGGAACACCCCAAAAAAAAAAAAGAAAAAAAGAAAAAAAGGAAAAAAAAAAAAAAGAGAGAGGAAATCATCTCTAGCACCGCTATCCCATTTATAAACATTTTAAGATATGTGCTACCCATTATGAGGACGTCTCAGTGGTGGCTTCTCTTACTTGTGGGTCATCGCCCAGGAATCGGAGCTTGATTCTCATTGAAAATGTACTCAGGAAGTCGTAATGAAGGCATTTCAGTGGTGGCTTCTCTTACTAATGGGTCATTGTCCAGGAGTCGGAGCTTGATTCTCGCTGAAGATATACTCATAAGCTGATATTGATTTGAGCAAATAAATTCCTTAGAGGAAAAAAAAAGAAAAAGAAAAAGGCACATTTTGTGAATAATTTAGTTTTAGGCATACTTGATAAGTCTTGTTATCAGTGATATGATTTTTTGCTTCTATTTGGTTTGAATGTCTTGAGATTAGAAAGAACAGATAGACTTAATTGGCTTAGCTAACTTTTGACTTCGGTTACCTAGGTAATTAACAGGTTTTTCCTTAGAAAAGATGGTTTAGCCTTTAGAACATTAAAACTTTGAGCTTTGATCATTCTTTTCTAATAGGAGTATACTTGCTTTGAATTATGGTAAAATTTTTAAAAAGCATGAGATCCTGCACTTTAATGTTCAGCCTTGGGTATTTTGATAAGTCTAATTTAATATATAATTATTTATATCATTTTTATTCATTTTTAACCATTTTCTATCAAACCTCTATCGCTTTTGCTCGATTTTACTCTTTTTTGCTCATATTTCCATTTTCTAGAAAAACCACTTATTTTATGCTAAATCTTGCTAGGTTCTATCATCAAACATCAACAAGTGAATGCAAGATACATTAAACAAAAGCATAAAAATGAGCTAAACCAATCAAAATTCTAGTTATAGCAAGAAATCACCAAGTTCATGCACAATTCAATTCAACTTGCAAAAGTGAGTAGCGAAATGCGCAAATAAAGTGAAAGGATTGATTAAACAATACATTAACATGTCCAAGTTGAGGTAAACTTTGAATTTAGGAGGTGAAAAGCTCAAAAATATGAAGAAACAGCAAAAACGCAGAGAATGAAAAACCAGCTTGCACAATTCACTTCAACTTGCAAATTTAGGTGGAAAAATGAACAAATAAAGTGCAAGAATGAATTAAAAAATACATTAACATGTTCAATTTTATTTCAAGGATGAGTTTTGGGCGGAAAAAGTAGAAAAAAATAAAGAAAAATCAGCAAGAACAGCCAGTGCAGAGAATATACAACCAGCTTGAACAATACATTTCAACTTGCAAATTTGTGTGGCAAAATGGACGAATAACGTGAAAAAACTTCTTGTAAACTTTATGAACATGTTAGAATTTATGTTAAAGCTGATTTTGGGTGGTTCAAAGCAAGAAAAAATTGAAAAAAATCAACTTGTATTAGATCTGCAGAAACTGGGCGACAAAAGCAGAATGTGGTGCAATGAGGTTTTAGCTTGCACTTTTTTTTATTTTAAGTAATCCCATCCTTATGTACAAAAAATAGGGATTCTTATGAGGTGTTTTAGCATCATTCAGTCCAGAAAAATCAAATACAGAGTAGAGAAATAAGGTAGAAATTTGTAGGAAGAAAGAGGGAGGAGAAAAGAAGAAGTTTGATTTGAAATTTTGCATTTTCAAGTTCTTTTCTATCCATCTCTTCATTAAGTTCATGAATTTTGTGTTAAATATGTCTCATATGATGTTTATCATGAACTAATTTTGTTATTATAAGGCTACGATGTAGCTTTTGTCGTAATATATGCTTTATTCTAATTCAACGTATTCAATGTTTTGTTATTACATTGTTGAAGTGTTTATCATTGTTCTTCATGAGTTTTAAATGCTTGATCACCATTTAAAGCCTATAATGATTCATAATGAATCCAAGAGGAGATGAATGCTAAGGTAATAAGCACCACAAATTGAGCGAATGCTTGAGAGATTAACGCGATTTGTGTGGTTTTTAAGTGAAAACCATAGAGCTTTAAAAACTCGTTTCTTATTTAAATTCATGCACGAGAATGATAGTTTAATATGTAAAAGGGCATGCTAAATGTTGCTCGAGAGAGAATATTTAGTAAATTAGGGTTTTCAACCATCAACACATAATAACAACTTGAATAACGAGAATAGAAATGTGTTGCGCAACTAGGTGAAATCAAATGCCTTGGATTTTATTAAATCATACAAACTTCAAAAAAAAATTCAATAAGCTTAGTTAAAAATCAGTTAACTCATTTTGTTTCTTTTTATTTTATTTTATTTCATATCAACATCTCAATTTTTCAGTCCTCCAAATAGCATTAAAGCTATTTATTTTGGTACTCGCTCAATAACAATCTTCGTGGGAATGATACTCTACTCACTACTTTATTACTTGATACGACTAGTGCACTTGCTAACGCATACGCAAAGTGAGCATCAACGGGGTTCCAAAGTAGGCACCTTATCCATAACATTAAGGCCAAGGATCAAAATTTCAGGCTCTAAAGAAGATCTTTCTTCCTCTAAGCAAGAAGGAGCCTCCTCGAGAGGAGTTGAGTAAATGGGAATTTGGAGCATGTCTAAGATAAGAGTTATTGAACTAAACAATGCAAGTGAGCTATTCCACAAGGCTATCTACCTTAGCTACAATATTGGAAATGCAGTGATTTATTTAAGCCATTCGTTGAAAAGACAATAATACTTAAAAGGACGAATCGAACGCTTACCAAGAAACAAGAAGAGAAAGATCTGAATGAAAGTTTGGATGCTGAAAAGTAACGGATTTCATCCTTAAAGTTTAGGTAGTTATATACTCATGAAGTCAAAATAGCCTCAAGCCCTAATAGTGTTGCTTCTGGCCTCTTGTAGCCATTGGAGGTCAAATCAAACTTTTTTGCTTGTTGTAATTTGGAATTACCAATGGCTAAAAGGAGGCAGTTTGTTTATATCCCCAAAGAGGGACTTGGAACAACATTGTCTTGGATTAAAGGATACGTGTTCAACACATGAGATCATTCTCGAGACTTAGAAGTCTCAATGACTGGAAACAATGGCGTCAAGATTCCAGCTACTCCACCATTTGATGTCCCAAAATTATAGCTGCTCGTGGTGGCTTACTAGACTTATAAGTTTGAGCTTGAGGCTATTCCCAAGAGCGTTGCAAGAAAGGTAAACTGCCAGAACTAAAGACCATTATTGTAGTGTGTATCAAGAATGTGGCCCTCTAGAACATTCAAGAGAGAGTGGCGAACGTAGGAAGATGAAGATGACCTCGAGCACGGGTCAAAGCATGTTCAATGGAAGCATGGAGGCTGAATGTGGGAAATATGTACCGATAATATAGGATGCAACATTTAGGGTTTTAGTCTACAAATGAAGGGCTTTTCTTACATTACAAAGGGTCCCATTAGCAACACAAAACTTCTTCAACTTTTCGTGAATTCCTTTTTTACAACACACTTGTGCTCAGTCATTTTTCTTTTCCCATGGGAGTAGATGTACTTGTAATTTGTCTTGCTTTTTCAAGCAATACATTTTGGGTGTTCAGTTACGGTGTATGAGTCTCAGGTTGGGGGTCCTCGGAAATAGTCTCTCTTCAGGGTAGCCCCCTGAAGGGGGAAGGCTGCGTACATCTACCACCCCAGACCCTGCTTAGGCGGGAGCCCTTGGAGGCACTGGGTTTATTGTTGTTGTAGTTATGGTGTATGAGAAAGTAATCCCTTCTTCCAAAGTCTTTGTCCCCAATCCTTTTGACAAGTTAAGTTTAATGTCATTGATTTAAGGCTTTGACGGTCAAGCTCAGAGCTTGTTTGCATTTGAGTTAGGTTAGTGAAATGGCTTAGTGTGTTAGGTGAATTTAGGTTTAAGTTATCAGATCATATCTTTGATGGTCGAGGCTTTGACCTTGGTTATGTAGGTCCTAATCCAATGAACCCGAATACGGCTCGCTTCACCAAAATCTTTTTAAATTGAAACTCAACTGAGATATTTCGAGTGAAGGGTTCGAGACTTAAAAACTTGATTGACTAAGGCTCAAGATAGGCAGCTGAGCTATGGAGCTCCATGACCTCAACTGCCACTTGGGCCAACTCCATGGCCACTTTATTTTTCTTGCAATATATTAATGAAAAAGCACCAAACATATAAGCAAAGCCACCTTAATCGAAGCATGAGTAGAATCCACATTATAATTGCAAACTGAAGTTGGATTCACCAAAAGCACCAACCCCCTTATTGAGGTGATTGATTGAGGTCAAACACGTGCAATTCAATTTTTAGACTTACTCCCAAGTCAAGGCAAGTGTCTTTTTGCATATTTGTTTAATAACATTTTTAAAGCAACCACACACATACTAAAAAGCAAATCAAAAGAGGAAATAGACCTAACGACTCACCATGAGCCTAGGTTGCGGCCGACACTTCCGTTGCCGCCGCTTGTGGTCTCCCAATTCCACTATGTGTGTGACGTTTCCACCCTTAAGGATTTCCCACTAGGTCATAGCAACGATCGTTAGTACGTTCCTGATGCTTACAATGAGAATAAGACAAATGACTATTGAGAAGGGAAGGTGATCCAGACAAGCCATTATAAGCACCCTCGCAAACCGGGTCATTGCCCTTGGTGTCCAACACCGCTGCTTCAGATAAAATAACTTTACCGGATACAACACTTTGTTGTTTTACTTCTTAACACAGTACTGCATATGCATTTCCCACAAAACTTAAAGGTTAGGTATTCATCAACTAAGAGGGTATCGTTGAAAAAGAGGAATCCAAACCCATGAAAAGATCTAAAAAGTTTTCATGTCATGTATGTGAGCAAAAGCCATAGTTGAGCCACATGTGCACGGTGAAATCTCAACGAGAGTGTACAACCCATCCCAAAATGACCATAATTTATTAAAATAAGTGTAAATCGGGAGATTTTGTTGTTGCAATTGTGATATTTTATGTTTAGCTCATAAATTTAAGGGACATTCCCTTAGGAGAAATGTTCTTGTAAATTTAGGTATACCTCATGAGCCATCTCAAGGGTGGTGGTACTTTTGTTCATTTCCTTACACAATGAATTTAACCGCTAAGAGAGTACCACTGAATCACATGCACTCCAATTTTCAAAATTCAATGAGCGTTCATCAGGTTTTATATGGTACCATCGATGGAAACAATTTTTTGCTTAGGCTTAAAAACTTTGTAAATTGAATATTTCTTAGGCTGATAATTAGCACCCGTTAAAACATTTGTAAGAAAACTCATCCCACGTGACTCAAGGGGAGGAGATAAAATAGGGATTGAATATTAATGACTGTCCTTGTCACAGGCATAAGTGCAAAAGTATGATCAAAAATTGCTTTTGACATTGTAAATTAAAATGCCAAAACGAAAGACTTGTTTACATGTAGTGCACAAATTCTAACTAGAGCCAGAGCCAAAACCAAGGAGGCCCCAACAAATACAGTGAATGAGATTGATGATATGTGGATGCCGGACCCCGAAGATGGTTGTTTGGAGTGTGGTGAAGGGGAAGAGTCAGTGGCTAACAGGGCATTATGTTCAAAAGACAAGGATCATGTGCTGGCAACAATATTCGGAAATCCATATTTATTCTGGTTACATTATTTAATTAATAAATAAAACTGAAGTCCTAGTCATTTCCTAGTTAAATTTGCATAAGCGAGCATTCATACTGCATGTGATTTTCTTTTGGGAGACATCCATGAGATGGTTGTAGTCCTTAGACTACAATTTACATGTTTGCTCTTAGTGGTTTATGAGACTAAGCCACAGATAGACTTGGAACAAATCGGATGGATTGTTGTTTAAAAGGGTCGTAGTCGAAGACAAGTTTGGACCACCGGTACGCTAAGACTATAATGTGACACTTTAGATGACTTGTCTTGGTCATCTGAATGGAAATCCAAAAGTGTTGGGTCGGAGTGTTTAATAAGATTGACACGCTGAGTTGGACCATACGGGTGTTACGTTTTCCTTTGATATTGCGATGTAATAAAACACTTAAGTCTTAGCTGGGTTTGAATTAAGCAATTTAGGCACCAAAGTTAGTTAGGCTTGGCTTGCGGTAGTGTTTTTGGCGGAGTCTAGTTTAAACAAGGGATTTTGATGGCTTGTTTCAATTTACCTTTAAATAGAGTGATCTTATGTAATTTTGAGGTATTCAATGAAATTTACCTATCTCCTTGAGACAAACTTCTTTTCTCATCTTAATCTCTCTATTTCCTCATCTACTTTCAATTCTTCTTCATCCCTTACTCTTTTCCCCTTAAGTTAAGATCAAGATTCAATCTAGATCTTAACAATTGGTATCACAGCCTCGTGGCTTCCCAAATTCAGTAGCAATAAGCAATGTCAGCCGAAACAGCAGTGGCCGGTGGTGTAACCACCAGATCAGCTGCTGCTAGAGCAGCTTCCAGACCCCCAGTGTCTGAAGTAATTGGTGCCCATGATCCTGCAGGTCAAGAGGTGGTTACAAAGAATGTTTTGGAGAATCAATTTAAGGCTTGAAGTGAATACATGATTGATCTACTCAAGGTGTTGCAAGTGGAATCAATTCAGATGTTTCTGCAGCAATGGGAGGAGAAATTGGAACAACGATCTCAACAGGTCGAATTGAAATTCTCTGATCAGCTCACATGACAGACACAAGAGCTGGAAGAGAAGATTGCAATGAGGTTTGATCATGAATTATAGTAGTTGGATGTGAAATTAGCTGAAATGCGGGAGCAGTTCAGGAGGCCTAATCCTCCATTGGTTCCGGATCCTTTGATACCAGCTAGTATGCTTCAGGCTGGTACTTCTGTGAGAGCTGAGACATTAATTCGTGATGAGGGAGTCCCGGTTGGGTCTCAGGAGGCAGTTATTCCTGAAAGACCTGAGCGCAATGAGCAAGATCGGTCTCGACATTCAAACTGGACTGAAGTTGCAGAGGGTCGAACAGCAAGAATGGATCCTGCTTTCAGAAATCAAGGGGTCAGTGCTGGTCAGCTGGACAAACCTCCTGATTCTTAGCAACATCCACGATCCGGCAGTAATGAGGAATCATCTAATAGTCGAAGCAACAATCACAGAAAGCCGAGAGTACCGATCGATGCATTTGATGGTAAGCAACCTCATTCATGGATGAGAAGGTGTGAGCGTTATTTCCTTTTTTATCAAATTGATGAATCAAAAAAAGTGCAAATTGCAGCTGTGTATTTGCTTGGTGATTATGAAGTGTGGTTTTATAGCTTGATTAGAAGTAGACCTTCCATTACTTGGTATGAATTTACCAAGGCCTTATGTGTTCGATATAGTGATGAGGATGATAGTGATATTGTGGATAAATTTAACAAAGTGAAGCAAGATTCAACTGTCAAGGAGTACATGACTAGGTTTGAGAATCTTCGAGCTAGCATTGTGACTGAAATAGAAGCATCTGAATCCTACTATGTGTCAGCTTTCATAAGTGGATTGAAGCCCAAGTTGAAGAACTTAGTTAAGGCTATTGATCCAATTGATTTGTCCACAGCTTTTTCTAAAGCAAAACTCTATGAGACCACGGTCATAACAGCAGGTGAGACTTCTAGATCTCGTGGAAGTACCTCTAGATTTCAGCAGAATTCGAGCAGAAACAGATCCAACAGGGGAGAGGAAAAACCGCAACAAAAGTTGTGCTTTCGTTGTAATCAGCCTTATCAGTTTGGTCACAGGTGCAATCCCAAGTTCCTCATGGCTGTGAAAGGTACTAATGCGGATGAACACCTTGATGAAGTGGAAATTGTGGATGAGGATATTGAGTCTGATCAGGAAAGTGTGCAAAGTCTAGATGATGCTGCGATTGAGATTTCTGTTAAGGCTCTCACTGGCAATGGGGCTCATAGTACAATCCGGATTAGAGGAATACCTGGTAAGAGATCCATTATCATTCTCATTGATAGTGGGAGTACTCATAGTTTTATAGATCCCAAGGTGGTTAAGAAAGTGGGGCATGAGGTGATCAAAACTCACCCGCTTGCAGTTACAGTTGTTGATGGGAAGACAGTGACCACCCAGAACAAATGCCAAGGATTCTCGTGGCTGATGCAAGACTTTAAGTTCAGCTACGACTTTAGAGTCCTTCCTTTGGGAGGGTGTGACATGGTGCTTGGGGTGGATTGGATGAGATCCTATAGCCCGGTATTGTTTGATTATGCAAACCTCTCAGTATCATTTGATGTTCAAGGATCCAAAGTTACACTGCAAGGGATTGCTGAACCAGCTCATTTGCAAGTCATTAAAGGAAGTAAGCTCAAAAAGGGTCTTCAAGGGTGTGCTTATCAATGGGTTGGCCAATTGTTTGCCATTGCATCAGTAGAACTAACTGGCATCACAGAACCTGAAGTGCAGAACCTAATAGCTGAATTTGAAGATGTTTTCGAAGTGCCTAAGTCATTGCCTCCTAAAAGGAGTTTCGATCATGAGATTCCTCTCGAGGAGGGGGCAGAACCTGTGAAGATCAGACCCTATAGACATCCTCATGCTCACAGAACTGAAATAGAGAAACAAGTAGATGAATTTCTTAAGACTAACTTCATACAAGTTAGTCATAGTCCATTTGCTTCAACGGTCATACTTGTGAAGAAGAAAGATGGTACAGCACGCATGTGTATTGATTATAGGCAACTTAACTCTATGACCGTGAAGGACAAGTTCCCTATACCTGTTATAGATGACTTGTTGGATGAATTGTATGGGGCTCAAGTCTTCTCCAAGCTGGACCTTCGACAAGGTTACCATCAGATCAGAGTTAGTGAGCCTGATGTGTATAAGACTGCCTTCCGGACGCATCATGGACATTTTGAGTTTGTGGTTATGCCATTTGGCTTGACCAACGCACCTGCTACATTCCAGGCTCTCATGAATGATACTTTCAAACAATTTCTTAGGAAATTTGTATTGGTCTTCTTCGATGACATCCTCATTTACAGTGCAACCGTTGAGGAACATTTGAAACATTTGAGAGAGGTATTTTTGCTCATGCGTAAGGATAAATTGTTTCTAAGCTATCCAAGTGTTCATTTGCCCAAACACATCTCGAATACCTCAGCCATGTGACCTCTGCTGATGGAGTTGCCACCGATCCTTCACAGGTCCAAGCTATGAAAGAGTGGGCTGTTCCGGTCTCATTGAAGCAATTAAGGGGGTTTTTGGGGTTAACTGGCCACTACCGCAAGTTCATAGCTAGATATGGTGCCTTAGTTAAGCCCCTAACAGATTTGCTTAAAAAGGACTCCTTCAAATGGTCAGAAGATGCTCAAAGATCCTTTGATGTCCTCAAATCTGCGATGTGCCAAGCACCAGTTCTGGCTATGCCAGATTTCTCTTCAAGTTTCATTTTGGAGATAGATGCTAGTGGAAATGGGATTGGAGCAGTTCTTTCGCAACGGGGGAGGCCCATAGCTTTCCTTAGTCAAGCTTTGAGTGCAAAACATCAAGCTCTTTCCACGTATGAGAAAGAGTACCTTGCCATATTACTTGCGGTTGAAAAGTGGAGACATTACTTAGATGGGCACCACTTAATCATTAAGACTGATTACCAAAGTCTTAAGCACTTGTTGGAGCAAAAGATTGTCACAAGGATACAGAGGAAAGGGTTGTTGAAGATGTTGGGGCTGAACAATGATATAGAGTACAGAAAAGGCAAGGAGAACTGGGCTGCGGATGCACTGTCACGCAAGTTTGAGGGCCATGAGCAGGGTTCCCTTGGTGCTATTTCCTTGATTTCTCCTGCTTGGATGGAAGAATTATATCAGTCCTATGAGAATGATTCCTTTGCTCAGGAATGTATAGCTGCTGCTAGCATGGGCAGAGCCGACAATCTGGTTGCTAGAACATCTGTTACCCGAGGAATTATCAGAATTCAGGGGAAATTGTATATTGGTAGCTCCACTGATCTCAGGCACTTGATCATCAATTCAGCTCACGATTCTTCATGGGGAGGTCACTCTGGCATAGAGGGGACTTATCAGAGGTTGAAGCTTCATTTTAGCTGGCTGGGAACGAAGAAAGAAGTGACTAATCTGGTGCAAGGCTGTGAGGTTTGTCAACAAACCAAGCTTGGTGATCATAGATACCAAGGATTACTCCAGCCCCTTCCTGTTCCTGAGGGCATATGGCAGCACATAAGCATGGATTTTATTGAAGGATTACCTAAGTCAGAAGGAAAGGAGGTGATTTGGGTTGTGGTGGACCAGTTCACCAAATCTGGACACTTCATTGCTTTGGCTCAGCCTGTCACTGCAGAGAAATTAGCTCGTGTATTCTTGGACAACATTTACAAGCTTCATGGTTTGCCTCAGTCCATCGTCTTAGATAGGGATAAACTCTTCACAAGTCGCTTTTGGAAGTAATTGTTTGGGCTTTTGGGCACAACCTTGGCTATGATTTCTTCATACCACCCTCAAACTGATGGACAAACTGAGAGGGTCAATCAATGCATGGAACAATACCTCAGGAGCATGGTTTTTAATCATCCCAAGGTGTGGGGTAGATGGCTTTCCTTGGCTGAGTATTGGTATAATACTCATTTTCACACTTCCTTAGGCATTTCACCATTCAAGGCATTGTATGGGTATGACCCTCCTTCTCCTTTTGGTTTACAAGGGGTTGAGTCTAATTGGAGTGCAGCAGCTGATATGTTGCAGCAAAGGGGTCATGCCTTACATCAATTGAAGCTCAATCTCACTGAATCACAGTCCCGGATGAAGTGGTAAGCTGATAAGAAGAGAATTGATCGAAACTTTGAGGTAGGAGACATGGTATATCTAAAATTGCATCCCCATAGACAATCCACAACAGCAGTAAGGAAAAATGTCAAGCTATGTGCCAGATTTTTTGGTCCTCGCAAGGTGTTGGAAAGAATTGGCAAGGTTGCTTACAAATTGGAACTGCCAACCGATTCTTACATACACCTAGTTTTTCATGTTTCCCTTGTGAAAAGACAGGTCCAGACTGGTCACAAATCTTCATTAACACCTCCAGATGTAGGCACCAATGGACTTATGAAGTTACAACCTGCTGCAATAGTCGAAGATGGAGCAACTTAGATGAAACATTCTCAACTCGGGAAGAAAAGAAGTTCTTGTTGAGTCAATTTCCTTCTTTTCATTCTTGAGGACAAGAATGTTGTAAGGGGAGGGGATTGTTACGTTTTCCTTTGATATTTTGGTGTAATAAAACACTTAAGTCTTAGCCTGGTTTGAATTGAGCAATTTAGGCGCCAAAGTTAGTTAGGCTTGGCTTCCGGTAGTGTTTTTGGCTGGAGTCTAGTTTAAGCTTGGGATTTTGATGGCTTGTTTCAATTTACCTTTAAATAGAGTGATCTTATGTAATTTTGAGGTATTCAATGAAATTTACCTATCTCCTTGAGATAAACTTCTTTTCTCATCTTAATCTCTCTATTTCCTCATCTACTTTCAATTCTTCCTCATCCCTTACTCTTTTCCCCTTAAGTTAAGATCAAGATTCAATCTAGATCTTAACAATGGGTTACTTATTTCTAGACTACTATCGAAGATGAGTGATTCACGTTGTATTGTTTGAACGACGACTCAAAATCCTAAGGGTATTCTGGAGTTGTGCTTGGAGCGTTAGTTACTTTGGTGTACTATACATAAGGTCTAAAAGCATGACTGAATTCCCACGTACACTGGGCAGTGGCGTGAAGTGTGACAAGGATCGAGTATTCAATAGTGAATCTATAGTCTCTTATGAGATACAGATGTCCCCTTAGTTGATTCATAAATATTTGAACAGTTCAAAAACTTTGGCCAAAGTATTCCAAATGTTTGACATTTGGAATTTATACAATGAATATGTTCAAGTATAAATGATTTTTTCAGTGAAGGGCAAGTTGGTAACTAATGGAGAAGCTGTGATAAAGATAATGGTAGTGGTTATATTTTCCCTTTTTCATGGACATCTAGTGGAGGGGTTGTTATCATCAATACAGTCTATTAGAAAAATGTCGAATAAATAGTTTAAGTCTAGACTGCAGTGAGATTTATTTAGTGGAATTAAGTCTCACTACATGGTAATTAAATTATTTCATAAGATGATTAATTTAACCCATTTGGAGCAAGATTTAACTTGTCCATGAGGTCCCTGCGCAAGCCTCTGTATTTATTGCCATCGAAAAAATATTAAAGAATTCATGAGATGAATTATTTATCCATAAGATGGATAAATATAATTTCGCCAAACATTATTTATGAGATAAATAAAATTAAAAATTATAAAATAAAATAATTTTGGGAAATTAAAATTCATAGCATGAATTTTTGCATGTGAAAAACAAAGTAAAAAACAGAAAAACAAAACAAAAATCAGCACAGGTCTCGTGATCCGCGACTTCACGGACAGACCAACCAGCGCGTGGGCGTCTCCAGGGGAGGATCCGCATGCCACGGTACCGGCCAATCAGGCCTTGACATGTGGCACATGTTATTTAAAAAAAAGTAGGTTTTGTACTATGCTTAAACGCGTCATTTTGAATACTTTTTGAATTAAACGCTGCATTTTTTATTTTAATTTGAATCTATTACTACGAATCCCGCATCGTTTTTTTCTTAATTTTTTGCTCCTGTAGCCTACTATAAATAGAGGTACTTATTCCAAGGGTTTGGCATTCAATTCAAACAAATTATTTGGGTTTTTGAAAATTATTTCACAGACCTAATTGGAAAGAAAAATTTCCGTTGAAATTTTTCTTTTCTTAGTTTAATATGTTTTGGAGCCCACCGTTCGGGCAGTTCGATGTCATTGCGTAAAAGATTGTGGGGTCTCGATTTTGTTGGTATTCTTTATTATTGGAGCAATTCCTGGTATGTTCTTCTTTCCTTTATCTTTTAGGTTTCACTTTTCTATTTATTTATAGTATGCATTATTATGCCTGTTTAGGCTTATGTATTATTAGGAATGTAATAGAATAAAAGGCCTGTTGATCTAAATTAAGAATTTAGATATGTAGATTTAAATTATAAATTTAAATCTGTAGGTTTAAAATTATGAATTTTAAATTAACCCTAAATTTAGAATTATGAATTCTAAACCCTTCCGCTGCATAAACTTTATAAAATTAGGGAGAATTTTTAAAATTCGTCCCAACAACCGGTATTAGGGCAAAGGGTTTATATAGATAAACCTATTTCCAGGAACTCTCGCATGTGAGGTGTCATGAAGGTGACTCTCCGACCGAGGCCTTAGGTAGAGAAAAAAGTCTCCTACTCTAAGTGCTCTAATAGATGCCTATTGTTGTGACCATAGTTGGAAACTGTGAACCCAATAGTCGCCATCGGAGTTCATTTTTCAACAAAAGTTATATATTGTCTCAAAAATTGGTATCAGAGCCAGCTTCTGATTACATTCATAATATACATGACTAGGTATAATAAGATCGAAATAAATAGATTTACGATTTAATAAGATAGAGATTTTATAAAGAAGGAAAGATTATTTAAAGTAACGATTTAAATTGTTTTAATCGTTAATGAATTAATAGTTAATCAGATTGCTTAAGTAATGATTTAAATTATTTAAGTCGTTAATGAATTAATTGTTAATTAAGATTATATAAGGTAACGATTTAAATTGTTTAAATCGTTAATGAATTAATCATTAATTCGGAACAACCTATAAATTTGCCATTATGTTGTTCGTATAACGAGATTGTATGTTCTCAATTATGATTTACGAAATCAAATAAAATCGATCTAATGAGATTAAATACAAATATATATATATATATATATATTACGTAATAGGATAAAGTCGATCTGATGAGATTATATTCAATTATTTTATATGAAATCGAATAAAATTGATCTAATGAGATTAGATTCAATTTATTTTAAAATTAAATATATTTAATTTTAAAAAATAAAAAAACTGACGCTTCAGCTGCTGACGTCAGCACGTGTTAGGCTAACATCATGCTGACATCAGCGTCAGTAATTAAATTTATTTAATTTTATTTATTAATTTATATAATAATTATTATTTTATTATTTTATTAATTAATTTATTTTTAGAATGAGATTCTAAATTAGATTATGAGATAATCTAACTTGTGAGTCAATGGTATTTACAATAAAAGTTAATTTTAAATTATTTTAGAATAAGATTCTAAAATAGACTATATGAAAATCTAAGTTAACTTTATTTTTAAAATAAAAGTTAAATTTTATTAATTAAATTTTAGAATAAAATTTGAAATTAGACTACTTAATAGCCTAAGCTTATTTAACTCTTAGAATGAGATTTTAAAATAGACTATGTGGTAGTCTAAATTTTAAGACGTTACTGATTTTAAATAAAATTAATTTTAGTAATTAATTTAATTTTAGAATTAGATTCTAAAAATAAGTTAAGAGATAATCTATGGTACCATTTTTAAAAGTAATATTAATTAATTAATTTTATTGAATAAATTTAGAATGAGATTTTGAAGCCAAATTATGAGATAATAGATATTGTAAAACGTTAATGTTTTGAATTAATTAATTAATTAATTTTGGCTAATTTTTGAATGAGATTTTAAAAGGAGTTGTAAGATAAGTCGGGTTTTAAATGTAAGTTGATTAAAAATCACTGGTTATAAAAATCAAGTGCGATCGAGGCTTCAATTGTTTTAGCCTCACGGTCTACATTACCTATCTAGCAATACAATAGATCGATAGACCTCCCTGCGGAGGATGTCGGTTTGCAAATTACAGGGTTAGACTTCTGTTGGGATAAACCAAAGTGTAAAAAAGCAATGCGACCACACTGCTGTGGAGTATTTTGTGTATTTGTATGGAGGTTTAGGTAATGGTTTACACTTGACTAGAATGGTGCATTAGCCTCCTCGAGGAGCTCTGTTGTGTCATGTTAGAGACTTAGGTAAAGTGATGAGTTAATCATGTTTAGTAAGAGCTACAAGAAAACATGTTAATTGAGAATAGTTCTCACCCGAACTAGCTTCGTGCGACCCCACTGTCGGGGAGTAAGGAGTGGTGTGTTTGGGTCATCATTATATGCATGATAATATAGTTTGGTAGATATCTGACTTATTGTGTATGCTAAATTAAAAGAATATATATCACTGCATTACATATGACTCTTGTTAGACAGTAACATAAATGTTTGCATTTACAGTATTTTTGATATGGTACCACTGGCAAACTTCCCTTGATTTTGAATACATAATGTACTCACTGGACCAAATCACTTTGCCTTGAAAAATAAGCTAGACTTACTGATTACTCATAAGGGACCTATTAGAAAGAAAGGAAAGGACAAGGTTCTATTGTAGCAACCCAGTCTATAAGGAAATCAACAAAAGAAAAGTGTTTCTTTTGCAAGAAAACTTGGCCACTGGAAGAGAAACTACACTAAGTATATAGATACTCTTCCTGCAAAGATTGCTAAGCCATCTAGTGGAGATATGCTGATATCTCACTTAGTTGAGTCATACGCAGTTGAAAGTCCACCAGGTTCCTAGTGGGTGGACTTAGGTTGAACTGACCATTTATATAATATGTTACAGGAGCTCAAGCTAGGCTAAAGGCTATACGATGGGTGTTGTACCAGATGGTCAGGGCAGTACAATAATAGTGGTCTTAAGTGTAGGAGATGTTAGCTTAGACTTTAGTGATAGAGTTTTGTTTTAAAGGATTGATTATTTAAACCTTCGCTGTACAGGAATTTGATTTCTGTATTTCGGTTAATGGATATTTGTTATTCCGTTGATTTTGATAATGAAAATTTTAATATGAGAAATAAATTGTTTATTTGCACATGTATATGAATAAATTTTTTATTCGTGTTATTTCATTGTCAAAACTTTGGTAATTGTTTAAATGAATGTAATATAAGTTCACTTGTTCAATCTTCTAAAAGAAAACACCCTGAAAGTGATAATGCCTACACCTCGCACCATCGCTTAGGTCACACCAATTCGAACAAGATCCAAAGACTAGTAAAAGATGGACCGATAGAGGCTTTGGACTTGAGTTCATTACCAGTCTATAAATCCTGCATAGAAAAAAAGATGACCAAATCTGTCTTTAAGAGTAAAGGCAACATGGTTAGTGACTTGCTTGAGCTGGTTCACATAGATGTATGTGGACCAATGCATGTTCAGGCAAGAGGTGGGCATGGGTACTTTACGACATTTAGTGATGATTACTCAAGGCATGGATATGTTTAACTGATGAGATATAAGTCAGGCATTTTTTAGAGAAATTCAAAGAGTAGAAAGTTAAGATTTAAAAGCTATTAGGTAAATAAGTTAAGTCACTTCGATCAGATCGAGGTGGTGGACATTTTTCGGGTGAGTTTTTGGTTTTCCTAACTGCAAATGAGATAAGATCTCAGCTTTCTGCTCTGGGTACACCATAACAGAATGGTGTTGCAGATAAAAGGAACAAGAACGATTTTTTCTACAGTGTTGATTTAAAAGGTTTTTTATAAATAAACATGCAAAATACTTAGAGAAGGATTTTGCAAGTAAACTACATAAGAAAAAAGCAAAATAGTATTATAAGAATTAAAAGAAAATGATTCTAATTCCGAACAGCTAGATACAACTCAAGACATAGTAGATGCATTAGATGCACCTACTAATAGGAACTCGAATGTTCCAAGTACACGACAATTTATGTGTGGTGGGAGCATTGTCAGGACACCTGATAGGTTCATAGCGAGAACTTTTAGTGGTTGACCATGGCATTGAATATGATCCTTTTAGTCATAATGAAGCAATTAAGTGTTATAGTTTTGAGCAATTTGTTGAATGAACCATGCGTGTACAAACGACATTAAGAGAAAGTAGTAACTTTTTTGGAATTATATGTCATCAATATACTACTCATTAGGAATGATATGGGGGTGTCATTAGCTGTAAAGGTTTGTTTGTCAGGATAGGTCGATATGAAGGATAAAGGAGAAGCCAGCTCCACTCTTAGGATTACGCTTCTGCGGGGTCGTAAGAGTAGGATGTTGGGTCATTCTCTAGCCACTTATATTGACAAAATGTTCTCAAGGTATTGCATGGAGCGCTCTAAGAAAGGTTTTCTTACCTTTCAAGGATGGAGTCCCTTTTTCTTCTTTAGAGTAGTGTTCTATGGCACCTCAAAAGGAGGAATAGTTAAGGAATACTTCATATGCTTTGGCAGTGGGAGCCTCATGTATGCCATGCTATGCATGAGACCAGATATTTGCTATGTTGTGGTATAGTAAGCAGGTGACAGTCTAACTCGAGTCCAATGCACTAGGTGGCATTGAAGCATTTTCTTTAGTACTTAAGAAGGACTAGAGATTATATGCTGATGTTTCAAAGTGATGAGCTGGTTCCAGTTGGATATATTGTTTTAAGACTTCCAGTCAAATATATATGATAAACGTTCGACGTCGAAGACTATCTTTACCCTTGGAGTGGGAGCCATTAGTGAGAGGAATATGAAGCAGTATTGTATTGCTAACTTCACAATAGAGTAATTCTTCCCACTAAGGGTTAAGCTCAGTAGACCTTTAGTTCAAACTTAAAAGGGGTGAGTATGGACTTTGTCATAAATTGAAATTCGGACAAATGGGAGATTATTAGGAACAGTGTCCTGAAATCCAGATTTATTCTGGATATATTATTTAATTAATAAACAAAATTGAAGTCCCAGTCATTTTCTACTTAAATTTGTGTAAGTGAGCATTTATACTGCATGTGATTTTCTTTTGGGAGACATCCATGAGATCGGTATAGTCCTTAGACTACAATTTATATTTTTGCTCTACGTGGTTTATGAGACTAAGCCACAGATAGACTCCGAACAAATGGTATGGATTGTTGTTTGAAAGGCTCATAGTCGAAGACAAGTTTGGACCACTTGTATGCAAAGACTATAATGTGACAAGTTAGATGACTTGTCTTGGTTATATGGATGGCGATCCAAAAGTGATGGGTTGGTGTGTTTAATAAGATTGACACACTGAGTTGGACCATGTGAGTTACTTATTTCTAGACTACTATTGGAGATGAGTGGTTCACGTTGTATTGTTTGAACGACGACTCTAAATCTTAAGGGTATCCTAGACCTTTGCATGGAGCGTTAATTACTTTGGTGTACTATAAGTAAGGTCTAAACACATGACTGAATTCCCACGTACACTGGGTAGGGGCGTGAAGTGTGACAAGGATCAGGTATTCAATGGGGAATCTATAGTCTCTTATGAGATACAGATGTCCCCTTAGTTGATTCGCAAATATTTAGATAGTTCGGAAACTTTGGCCACAGTATTCCAAGTGTTTGACATTTGGAATTTATACTAGGAATATGTTCAAGCATAAATGAATTATTCAGTGAAGTGTTTTGTATTGTGCTTAAACGCGTCATTTTGAATTCTTTTTGAATTAAACATTGTGTTTTTTATTTTAACTGGAATTTATTTCTACGAATCCCACATCGTTTTTTTTCTTAATTTTTTGCTCCAGTGGCCTACTATAAATAGAGGTACCTATTCCAAGGGTTTGGCATTCAATTGAAACAAATTATTTGGATTTCTGAAAATTGTTTCGGAGACCTAATTGGAAGGAAAAATTTCCGTTGAAATTTTTCTTTTCTTAGTTCAATATTTTTTGGAGCCCACCTTCCGGGCAGTTCGAGGTCATTGCATAGAAAATCACGGGGTCTCGATTTTCTTGGTACTCTTTTTCATTGGAGCAATTTCAGGTATGTTCTTCTTTCCTTTCTCTTTTAGTTTTTGCTTTTCTACTTATTTATAGTATTCATTATTTTGCCTGTTTAAACTTATGTATTGCTATGAATGTAATAGTGTAAAAGGCCTGTAGATCTAAATTAAGAATTTAGATATGTAGATATAAATTATGAATTTAAATCTGTAGATTTAAAATTATGAATTTTAAATCAACCCTAGGTTTAGAATTATGAATTCTGAGCCCTTCCGCTGCATAAACTCTATAAAACTAGGGAGAATTTTTTAAATTTGTCCCAACAACCGGTATTCGGGCAAAGGGTTTATAGAGATAAACCTATTCCCGAGAACTCTCGCACGTGAGGTGTCACAAAGTGTAACTCCTCGATTGGAGGCTTAGGTAGAGAGAAGAGTCTCCTACTCTAAGTGCTGTAATAGGTGCCTATTGTTGTGACCATAGTTGATAATTGTGGACCTAATAGTCAGCATCAGAGTTTATTTTTCAAACAAAAGTTGCCTTTTTCCCAACATCATTGCCTTAATGATATCATACCCTATGCTTCAATGAGATTGGAGGAACCTGTTCGTATGTTGTCCTTGAGTGTAGTTAATGAAAGCACGTATGAACTAACAATGGAAAGGGCGCACCCCTCTCCTGAGGGTGATCGCATTTGTAATGCAATGGCTGATGAAGATGTAGGTCTAGGGGTATGCGGACTTGCCGATACACGGGATGGTGAGCGGGAGCTATCCATGGGTGACCGGAGCATTAACAAAAATGTTGGTGGTGAGGAACCGGAAACGATAAGCTCAGAGGATAAATTCTCACCCGGGTTCATGAATCTCTATGACGTTATCGTCAACGAAGACTCAGAGTTGAGGAAAGTGTCATTGAGTAGTGGAAAAAAGAAAAAGAAAGGGAAGAAGAAGAGACAAGCATGCATGATGAGAGCTGCAACAGCAGATGAAAACGGTGAGTTTACTGAATCAGAATCAGAAGCTGAAAGTACTAAGGGGGTAGAAAGAGAGGCAGATATGATTCTCAAGACGGGGAAGGCTGTGGGCATCGAGTGGCAAGATGAGCACAGATCAGTGGTGAAAAAACTATTGAAAAATATGAAGGTGATCAAAAGGGTTAGGAAAAGAAATAATAATGGGAAAGAAAAAGGTGTAAAGGATTTAGTAACAAGTGGGATTTCTAGTGCCTTCTATTTTTGTTGTGTTACGTGTGGTGATTTGCCCCGTTGCATTTGCTGTGAGGTCTGAGAGTCAAATTTCCTTTGTGCTCGATTGCTTCGGGTTCCTTGTCCCTCGTGCTGGAGTCAGAGCGGTTTCTGGTCCTTCTTTTGTTTTGTTTCGATGTCTTTTTGGGTTTTCGTGAGGTGTTGGAGTTCTTGCGCTCGCATCCTCAGCTTTGAGGAAATCAAGGGCTTTTCTTTTCTGTCTTCGTCAGTGAGGTTTGTTGGTTGTTTGTAGTTTCTGAGGGTGTGGTTCGCGTGACTTTTTTGCGCCGCTGTTCTGCTGGTTTGGTGTTGTTGGTTGTATCTTATTCGGTGCTTTAGGTGTTGAGGGGTCTTGTGGGTGGTCTGTATAGTTCGAGTCCCGTGTGTGTTTGGTTGTTTGTATTTCGATCGTTATATATGAATAAATTCTCAATTATCAAAAAAAAAAAAAAAGAAAAAATAACACAAATTGCAAATAGGGGGTCGACTGACCAAGACCAGGGGGAAAAAAATCGTTACGCGTATTGTTTTAAATGATCAAATTTTATGATACCTAAATGATAAATTTCCTTAATATTATTTTGAATAAAAAAGGTTTTCCATTTCGGACTTGGGAATATTTATTTTGATAGGTTGTAAATGGCAAATCAAGACACCGCCAAGCAACGGCTAGAAAACATGCTCAAAAAAAAAAAAAAAAAAAAAAAAGTAACAGCTGGACAAATGAGCTACCTGCCCTCTTCAACTGCGTGAAAGAGATTGCAACAAAATAACATTTATGAGAAAACTAGTACAAGCCCTAGCATAAAATAAAATATAAAAAACAAAAAACCAAATGAACAAAAAAAAAAAAAAAAAAAAGAAAAACATTGAAACTGTTGAAGACTATTTTTTCTTTGTTTATTACTTTGTATTTCATACCTTTATGTATTTTCCACTTCGTATAATCTTGCAATTAATATTGGGCGATTAAAGGAGTAATCAAAATCATTTCACTTGGTACCCGGAAGTTAAAAATTGGTTAAGTTACATATTAGTAACTTGAGGTGTTGTGCAACAGCAGCACCGGCACTACAAAGTCAGAATCGAATCTTTCAGTTGGCTTTCCCAATTTATTCTATTAATATTTTTGTTATAAAATTTGTGAAATAATTTTTTAGTACTACAGTTCATGTATTTTAATGGAATAGTCCCAATGACATTGCAAACTACATTTAAATTTATCGTTATTTGTTGGTCAGCACATCAACCCCTTGCCATTCCTCTCATCATATGCGTGAACTATAATATTGTGACACTCCTAATAAAAAAGGAGACCAATTTTAAATCCTTAAACACCATATTATTAAATACAATAACTTTTGAACTAAAATATTATTCCACAAAGCTTGGGAACCAAAATATTAACATATCAAACCTCAGTGTACTAATATGTAATTTACCCGTAAAAATTTTATCAATTTTGCACAGGTTTTCAAAATTCGATAGATTTTAACAAGAAATTGCTAAGGTAGAACATAGTTATAATATATAGGTGTTATCTAATTACAAAATTATAATTTTTTATCATAAAATGCTAATATACTTGTTTGTGATATTTCTAACAGGTAGGTTAAGATAAGCAAAACTCAAATTTTATGAAAGAATTATTAAGATCCCATTTTCCCTTGATGTTATTTTCTACCCCTTTTTCCTTTGATGTTATAGTACCAAAAAGTTATGGCTTACGTGTCCTTTAATATAAGAAAATGGTGACAAGTGTGATCTTGTTTTTGGTTAAGATAAAAATGCTTGGCTATATCCACTAATTGCTATTCATGTGATGCTATGCGTGTTATAAGTGCGGTTTATGTTAGTGAACGAAGTAGGTGAATTATAAGAAGGGTAGATGGGTGAATTGATGAGTGGGTGATTTGCAGAAATAGAGTGGAAGTGAGTAAGAAAAGTGGGCGAATTACAGAGTGTAAGTGGTCGAATTGAGAAGTGGGCAAATTACATATTGTAAGTGGCCAAATTGATAAAGTAGGCAAATTGGCATTACAAGTTAGCGAATTGTGGCTCGTAATTGGGTGAATTGTGGAGTAAGTGGGCAAATTGTTGAGGAAGACTTGTGAAGCTTGGAATTATTGAGGAAGAGCTGGAGTACTGTTTGATGTGTAATCAAGCACCAGAATTAGTTGATCACCTATTCATACACTGTCAAGTGACTTAGTCAGTTTGGTCAGCCATGGGGTGCTGGTGGAACCAGTAGATTGTCTGCCCTGCCACGCCAAGGCTGCTGTTTGAGTAATGACAAGGAGTTTTCGCAGGAGGTTTCAAAGGAAAAGTATAGTATGTGTTATTTTTTGCGGTGCTATGGTCTATTTGGCTGGTAATGAATGACATGGTGTTCAATGAAAAGATTACATCTATGGAAGAAATTATTGCATTAACAAAATACCGAGTGGCATTATGGATAACAGTAGAGAATGAAGATTTTCCTTACTCAGTGCAGCAGATCATCTCAAACATAGAGAGTGTGACCAAGTGGAAGTGTCTGAAAGCTACTAGAAGTGATATTCAATGGTCCTGTCCAGATCTTGGTTCCCTTAAATGGAATGTTGATGAATCATCCCTTGGTAAACCAGGACCGGCAAGGATTGGTGGAGTTCTTAGAGATAACCAAGGTAATATCGTCTGTGTGTTCTCAGTTCCCGTTGGCATCAAGGACTCTAATTTTGCGGAAATTGAAGCCATCAGATTTGCCCTCGAAACATCAGTACAATGCAACTAGATAAAGGAGTTCAGCATAATAATCGAGTCAGACTCCAAAAACGCAGCTACTTAGGTCAACAACTTTGATGCAGCCCCGTGGAAGACAAACTACATTGTTAATAGAATCACTATGCTGAGGAAGGAATTCAGTTGGGTCTCTATTATACATCAAAGAAGGGAAGTAGACGAAATTGCAGATTCACTTGCAAAGAATGCAGTCTCAAGACAATCACAGTTAGTTGCCTGGATGCAATGACAAAGTCCATTATGAAGCCTAGGAATGTAGGATCAATATAGAAAGGAGCTAAGAAGTAGGATTTAAGTGTTTCATGTTCTGAATATTGTGGAAAATTTTTTTTGCCTTTTTGATGTTGTAAGATATTTGTACATATTTTTATGATAAATGAAAGTCCAATTAATAAAAAAAAAAAAAAAAAAAGTGGGCGAATTGTGGTGGCATAATGGGCGAATTGTGGTGGTGTGAGTGGGCGAATTTTGGTGGCATAAGGGGGCGAATTGTGGCATAAGTGGGTGATTGGCGGCGGTGCAAGTGGGCGACTTGCAATAGTGTAGGTGGACGTTTTCTATTTTATGCTTTTTTGAGTTACTAACAATGCTACATTATTTTACTATTATATAGATGTCTTCCGTTATAATTCAGTGAACGTTTTCCGTTATCCTTCAAAATTTTGTTTAAAACATTGATATAACTCATATATAATCATAATACCATATTGACATTTTGTGTAGAAAATTGAAAGATTTTGACAAGAATTCACTATGCTCCAGCATATGATACTTAAGTGAAAAAATTCTTGAACTTTAAGGTATGTCAGTTTATATATTGAAATGTTAGAGTACCTAGATGATAAATACACAAAATTTTGGGGGTACCTAAAACCCATGATCCAAAAGTATTATTTGATACGAATAAATTAGGACAAAATTGTTGGATATACTCTCAATACCGTCAATGTGATAACACCATTCTCAAATCTCTGACCCCTTCACCAACAACATGTACATTTTCCTTTTGTTTTTTTGTTTTTTTCCTTTTTCCTTTAGGGGGTGGGGGCACACACTATGTACAATTATGTATGGAGTCATTTTCAGTTTGTGTTGTTTAGCACCTGCCTCAATTTAGTGTAGGTATAATTTAGTGTAGGTATACAGTATTGCTACATTCATTGTTGCACTGTTAGGGGTTCTAAGTCCAATTTCATGGTTGGCTCAATTTGCAATGATCTTGTTCTCAAAAAACTTTGCAGTGGTACATATTATATTGGATCCCAATTCAAGGAGAGCCAATTAGGACATATATTGCCCTCGATCTAAATTAAGTGTTAGTGTCAGATTAATGTGGCTACTTGACTTTTCGAATAACTCATAACAAATTTTATTCATACAACTTCAACATGTAAGCAAGCCTTTAGGATTTGTTCTATCTAGATTAAGCATCAAGCTGCTCAAATTAGGCCATTTAGATCCAAAACTTCATGGAACTTCTTATAAAGCAAAAATATTGTATTCAGTTAATTGTTAAAGAATTTCAAATAGTTGGTTCATTACTAATGTCAAAACCTTATTGACTGAGAGGTTGTCAATTCGAACAATATAGTCCTTATTCTTAATATTAATGTACTTTCACCATAAGGTATGAAATCACATGTATACAATTCATACTTCAAATCAAATAAACATGTGCATAAAGGGATATGTTACAGCACCTAACTATTCTTGCACCTTCAGTTAGCAGAGTAAGCTCTTAACATAGTTAAATTCTAGCTAGCTAGCTTTAACTAACATCCGAATTTAATTACATGAGGATGAGCAATTCTGAAAATATTTGAAGTTTCTATTCACCCTTTATTATCAGCAAACCAAAAACAAAAACCACAAAGAAACCAAATAAACATTTGAAATAGATTATTACGTGTCATTCTCATATCTAACCAATATGTTTAGAAGCCTAGGTGATGAGCAGAGAAGCCCAAATTAGGTCATGTCCTGCTCATATGTACCGGTTCTAGTCTGGCAACATAAACTATTAGAAAAAATGCTTCAATTTTTATTTATTTTGTATCATTGTGCACCAAATAATTTTTTTGATTGGACATCAAGAAAATTTTGAATTGGACACCAAGTATTTTATAATTGGGCACCAAGTAAATTTTTGAGTGGTGCCCAAATATTTTTAAGTAGTGCCCAAGTAATGACTCCCATTATTTTTCCTATAAATTTTGATGGTTCCTTGGTTGAAAAGAGCACAATAATCTTCTCCACTCTCTTCTCTTCAAATTATAACATATTTTACTCAATTACTGAGCAAGTTGGGGAGTATTCCAACCCATCTCCCCAGAGCACACTGCTGAGGTGGGTGCCGTGTTAGCCCTGGGAGTCGGAGCACCATTCATCCCATTATATCCCTGTGAAGGCATAAACGACTTAGGGCAGTGGATTCTCTACTATGTGGGAATTTCTTTGGTCAATTCTCTCCCTGCTGTTATTTTGTTTAAAGTCGTTTCTCTCATTAATTTTTTGTAATCTTTAATAATAAATTGATTGTAATATTTTGTAATTCTTGAAAAAAAGTTGATTATAATAAGAGTTATATTTTGACTACTCATTTATCTAATTTTTCCAACATAACATCATGAACCCCTTTCTCGCTTACAATTTACCCAAACCACCTGTTGATGTATTTTTAAAATGTGTGTTGAATAATATAAAATGTTGTTTAATATGTGTATAAGATGTGTTTGAGATTGTCCTGATACTTATTCAAGTGTTTAAAGCTTGTTAGGGGTGTGTGTCGACAAATGGGCCATGTGTGTCAACACACAATCCTACAGAACCGAGGAAAGGCATCTATGTGCCGACACACATGGCCCTTGTGTCAACACATATGGCCCGTGTGTCGACACACGGGCTTTATAGAAGTGCAGGAAAGGCTCTGTGTGTCGACACACAGACTTACAATAAGGTATGTGTTGAAGCAGTGGTCGACACAGAGCTTCAACACACAGGACAGTTTTGACAGTTTTTGCGCAGTTTGTTCCTAGTTTTTGGCGGTTCTTCTTGGCTTCATTTGGGACATCTTCCTAGTTTTTGAATGTTTGAATGTTTTTCAAAGTGGTTGTGTTCTTGTGTGTTCTTGTGAAAGTAAAACATCAATCTCTCTACATCTCAATCAATCTCTCCCTTTACACACTGGCTTCATATTTGGTTGTTGATGTATCTCTGAGGATATTTCGTATACCAAAATAAGCCTTAATGAAAGTGATTACATAGCCTCAACACCTGAAACCTTTTGGGTACCCGGTTGCAAGGGTTTTGCAAGATATTTGAAGATTTTTTCTAACAATCTCAAGTTTTATGTTCTGGTTCTGGGGATATGGTTCTTTCACTTTCCGTGATTGGACGGTGAACCTTATGAGATTGGAGAAAGTGACAGAGAGAAATGTATGTCTTCTTGGATTCTAATCGTATACAAATTGCTATGGATCAAGGTATGTGATTTTGATTCAATATGAGTAAGAAGAATCATGACATATTAAGATTAATATCTTAAAATTTGATCAAGAGGTGTCAAAATCACGAAATTCTATAATGCCTAAGAAGGAGTGGTTGTGCATTGTTGTTTATGCATGAAAGTATATTTACTCATGGGGTTGAAATTCTAAAGATAAAAATTCGTACGTTTTCATTTAGGCATTGTTTGATGATTTGAGACAAAATCATTAGATTCATGTGAATTTATGTGCATTCAATGATGAGAATAGATGTGATATCAAAATGAAAATTAAATAGGCATTGATTGTTTGGGTCATGAATTACGATCAAATGCCTTGAACCAAATGGTGATATATATATATTGACTTGCAGTTGAAAAACCTCATACCGTAGCGCCTGAGGAAGGGGATGGAAGTTCCCGACAATTGATCCAAATTGAGTTTTGTGTATGACTTTCAAAAGGAATACATTTTATATGATTAATTAAATAAAATAAAAATAAAAGGTTGGACGCATGAGTGTGAATACAGAGGATCATACTTACATGCCCTGGATGCAAATGTTAAATGATTAACCACTTATATCCATGCAATTTCGTGCATGATTGAACCAAGGAATTTATCTATTACCTTTGATTTTTGGCAGTGGTAAAATGATGTGTAATAATGGTTAACATTTGGTACTGTATTAAAATTTAGATAATAATCGAAATGAAGTCATGTATGGATAATGATAATTAGGAGTACTTTTGCTTCGTTGGAAATCCATGTATACATTCGTGATTCTGGTATTGTGATGCGTATTGGCTGTTAAAGTCATGCATTATATTATAAATTGGTAATATAAAAATTTTGAGTTTTGGGTGGATGTTAAAACTAGACATTGAGGTGATGCTAAAAAGGGAAATCCTAGTTATAGCATGGTTGTTGAAACCAGACGCCGAGATGATGCCAAAACTAATAATAATAAATGAGAATGAAGTATGTTAATAATGATACCTGTGTTCTATGAATTAAAAAGAATAATGGGCTTTTCATGAAACACAAAAAATGCATACATAGTTTGGAACAAACTATAAAGTGTGCATTCTGTACAGTAAATTCATTGTTGTATGAATTTGTAATATGAACGACAATTGGATTGAGGTTTAATGCACGTATGTTAATAAATATGTAGAAATAAGCCCATAATAAATACGTGTAGGTTGATTCATTCTTGTTTTAATGATCACTGATTTAATCTCGTGTACGTATTGTTAATTGACAGAATTTATATTAAGAAAAAATGGGGTGAACAATAGAGGAGTTGGAAAATCATGAAAGGCAATGCTCATATATGATTATGATTATGATTATGAATGGAGTTTGAGTATAATCATGTATATATATATATCAATGGAGTGATAATGTTAATGCATTATAGTTAATATAACTAATACGTGCATGTCTATAGATATGAAAGTATAAGCATGGGTGTTAATGTGGTTATATGATTAATGCTTATATGCATGTTGATACAGTTAAAGATGTATGATTTCATTAAATTGAGACTGATACTTCATAAAAATGATTTGTGTAACCACATAGGCTGATATGGTTATGAGGACCATATGTCCATGAACTTGAACATGATTATGAATTTTTACCTCATGGTTATTTGTGAAAATGAATTCCATTTGTTTATTTAATAACGTGAAAGTAATGTGAATTTGAATGGAATTAGTGGATCTTGAAGTATATGATTATTTTACAATAAGTTGATCTCTAATATTACTAATATGAAGAATTCAAGTTGAAGTTCATGGTTAAGGATGATGAAAGAAGTTGTATAAAAGCACTTGGAAATGATGATTTATAATTTCATAATTGACCATATATCTCAAGTGGGTTTTCCAATGTTATTGGATATAATGATTCAATGGAAACCGGTATGCGTGTTAAAGTTTGTGTCACTCATTATGATTAATGTGGTCGAAGTAAAGCTTACTTGCATTTTAATGGCATATGTACAAGATGATATGTGTATGAGGATTGACTAGTAGGTTGAAATGAAGTGCATTTATACAATGAATGTTAAAATGCTCGAATTGAGTGATAGTTGTATGCAATTGTTGCATGGTAAACAAGATTATTGTGTGACATTATTTTCACATATTAGGATGTTGTCAGTCATCAAAGTGATAAATTCAAAATAGTATGTAAATAGTTAATTGTGATGACAATTTTATTACCCATAAAGTCTGATGCATACGAATGGAAAGTAAATTTGTATGGCCAAATTGTGGGTGAATTGAACATCTTAAGATATAAATGTAAATGAATACATAGAAAGTGACTTCAAGCCTTTCATTGATATTGAGTGGTGCACTATGATAGTGTGGAAATAACGTATATTATGATGAAAATCATGTTTGAGGGTATATCTCTGGAAAGACTCTTGAACTTTGAAAGAGTAAAAAGTGTGAAAAGAAAAGTCCTAGCAATTGGACTCGTATATTTCTAGAGAAATGTACTAGAGATAAAAGGAATGTCAAAGTTCAATATTATTGTGTCATAGATTGTGACGCTATGACGAGACTATGAACTCTAGCGGTGTTGCCTTTGAAAAAGGTAGTTAATGAATCCGAAAGATGAATATGGCAAGTTTAACAATGTCAGAGTATTCGTTGTATGTACATATGTTGATTACATTTTGAAATTTGGTATGACTATTTAGAACCAAATGAAAATGTTTCAATGATATAATTAGAATTTGGAAAGGTTAGATGTAGCCTTTGTTGTTCGATAGCTAAGTGTATATAACTAGCTATGTAAGTAAAGGTACTAGAATAACCATGAGTTATGGTGTTAATTTTAATCAGTATTCTTCTATAGAGAAGAATACTTGGATGCTAGTTGTATATCCTATAAGAAGGACTACTCTTCTAAAAGCTAGTGAAAGTTTACAACGTGGTGGGGGTGTTGTTCCTTGGGTTTCAAGAAACTAACACTTATTATTAATTCCACCGTAATTATAGAGTTTGTAGCTCTGGTTTCTGCTTGTAAAAAAATAGAATGATTAAAGGATCTTGTGTTTAAGATTCCTTTGTGGCCTAAGCCAATATTGACTATGTCTATCCATTGAGATAGTGAGATGTGCTTTCAATTGTATAAGAGTGAGATGTATGACTAAAAGTTTGGACACATTAGTGTCAAAAGTTGTTAAGTGAAATATCTCATTAAAGATTGAGTGATCACTACGGACTTTGAAAATGTAAGCCAGAATCTAGCAGATCTCTGGTTTAAAAGTATTGCTAGAGACTTGATAATAAATAAATGAAGGGATGGTGTGAAACCTGTCACTATTAGTAACCTATGATGGGCCCTCAACTCGATGCCTAATATGACGCTAGGTCTCGGGATCAATGAGAGAGACTTGTCATCCATGTGACTGCAAGCACTAAATGATATTTTTTTCATCTCGACGGTGAAGTGCTTAGTACCTGCATCATAGATTCTAAGAGGATGAGCTGATGCTCTTCATGGACCTAGTTTTTAAAAAAATTATTGAATGTCGCGTTGCAGGGACATGATCAATGAGGTCCACTTTAGTGTGTGTTGAAGTTTGGTCGCTTCGAAAGGGTGATTTTTGACTAAGGGTTTGGCCCTGAAACACTCATGAATGGTACAGGACAAAAGGCCATAAATGTGTCGATTTGGGAGTCGTAGGGTGTGTACGGGGAGTGCGTCTTATGTGTGATTAGATAGTCGGTTAGTCAAATGGGTTGTATGATTCAAGGCTTGGTCAACCATTTTTGATTTGATTAACTATATGATCTTTTCACTAGCTAGGGGTTCAATCATGAGACACCCTTGTTGATGCACAATAAGACCTCCTTTAACTGAGATGTTAATTTTGAGATTGATTGTATTTTAAAAATGGTGGGGGAATATTGATGTATTTTTAAAATGCGTGTTGAATAATATAAAATGATGTTTAATATGTGTATAAGATGTGTTTGAGTTTGTCCCAATACGTATTACAGTAAGGTATGTGTTGAAATATGTGTCGACACACAGCTTTACAGTGAGCTGTGTGTTGAATCTGCGTGTTGACATACAGCTTCAACACACAAGACAGTTTTGTAGTTTTTGGAGGTTTGTTCCCAGTTTTTGGCGGTTCTTCTTGGCTTCATTTGGGACGTCTTTTACACCATAGATACATATGTTTCCCCTTGTTTTTCATATGCTTTTGAACACAAAAGATTGAGAAAAAAGATTGGAAGAACATTGAGAGAAAACTTTGGCTGTGTGAATGTTTTTCAAAGTGTTTGTGTTCTTGTGTGTTTTTGTGAAAGTAAAACATCAATCTCTGTACATCTCACTCAATCTCTCCCTTTACACACTTTCACTTCATATTTGGTGATTGTTATATCCCTGAAGATATTTTGCATACCGAAATAGACCTTAAGGAAAGTGATTACATAGCCTCAATACCTGAGATCTTTTGGTTACCCGGTTGTAAGGATTTTGCAAGATTTGTTCTAACACCACCCACCCTCATCATGAAAATGTCTAGTGGTCGATCGAATTTATTTGTTTGAATATGTAGTCGTTACACTCTACTCTGTCAATTTATTGCAACATCAAGAAATCTATTTCAAAAACATTTCCATTTTTAGGTTCTTTTTGTTCGGAAAAAATAGATTTGAAAAATCGGCTTTCATTTCTTCAGTTATTTGGCACGTGTTTTTTGATGAAAAACATTTTATGAAGGTAAAGAATTTCCATGCAATTATGGAAAATGACTTCCTCAAAAATGGGGAAAATGGTCATTTAAAACAACCTAAAAAACTTCAGTGTATTCTTCTGTTTAAATTTGGATAAGATGAATTGAATTGCATGTGACCATAAATCGTTATTGGTCATAATTTCGAATGAAAATTGTACCGAAAAATGACCATTTAGGTCTGATATTGGACAAACATATATAATTCTGATTTGATTTTCATTACTAACTAATAAAATATATTTTAAAATGTTCATGACTTCATACTTGAATCCGCCTAGGCCAAAGATAAATAAGGATCTAAATCAAAGATTAAGGATAGAACTACATAAAAATCGATCCAGTCAACTAATAGAATAAATAGTGTCACATCTGGGTTTATGGTATTGACTGCTATTTGAAAATGCCTACCAGCTCTGGTCCTCTATATGAAATTTCAATTTCTTAGTTCATCTTGGAAGTCCCCATTTTGAACCAATAGCGGCACTCATTGGTCCAAACCTAGTGTTTGCGATATATGTTTGTCATTAGTACGATGTAGTCACCATAAATGCAAATGTAAAAAAATGTGCAAAAGGGACTCACCATGACTAAGGAGTGAGCCTAAATTCGGACCACACGTCTTTGACCTAAACCACTCACCATTTTCGGAGAAAATGAGGTGATATTTTGTATCTAACTTCAGTTAATGAGCGGATTCTACTTATGCTCCAATTAAATAAACTTTTTATATTTTTTTATGGATTTTTTGATATATAATATGACCAAAAATTAAAAGATATGGATCTAACTCAAGTGGCCGTTACAGTGATAGAGCAAGGTCCACATACACCATTTCTTGTACACTTAAAAGTTAAGAATTGAGGTGGAGAAAAACTCAAGGGCTCAACAGTCTACTTATAAGCGCCCAATTAATTAGATTTTTGCACCTGGCAACCTTGACTTATAATAACACAAATGCATTAGAGTCTGAAAAGATTAAGGTGAGCAAACCATATTTGGGTCATTGGATGAGGACCAACACAATCAAGTTAAAGCCTCGGCTGTCAAATCCCTTAAACAATGGTGGAAATCTAAGTTCATCTGACTTATTAAGTTTTGACAATAGTGGTAAGGCCAACGCAATCAATGTCAAGCCATGGTCATCAAATCCTTAAACAAAAGCCTCAATTCTTAACTTGTAGATTTTGGGAACACGTTAAAACAAAGAGTTCATATCTAAAGTCCTAAGCACTATTTTTTTGAAGAAGCAAGTACAGCAAGATCTACATCATGCTAAGCTAAGTTAAGTTAGGCTACTCCTAGGTAAAAAGCACAAGTGTGCTATTTAAAAAAAAAAAAAAAAAAAAGAACTTGAAGAAGTTTCGTATGGTTGCTGTTGAACACTTTACTACAACAATAGTGCCTCTTATTATGGAAAAACTAAATAATAGCTGCCGCTATTTCCGCGGCATTTTTCCTACCACATAGGCCATTAAGCTCATTTGGCATGATCAGTGAACGTGACCCTAACTTGGTGTGCTCAAGAATATTTCTTGAAGCCAACTTCCCTTTTTTCAACTAGAATCTCTTCTAGATGCCCCATGTTCTCTTGGATAAGCTTGCAGCCCACGCATCTAAAATTACGCTCCAAGTAACTATCTCGAGCTTGGAAACCACCTATCTTGCAGCCTTCTATGAAGCCCCTTAAGCTCGAGCTCCTTTACCCTTCAACCATCTCGAGCCTCAAGTGGCTGTTACCCTTGTTAAGGTATTGAACTTCTCAAGTAGTTGAGCTTAAAACATCGTTATGTTTGCACCTAAAGGCCTGACTTTCCTCAAGGAGCGCCTCATGTGAAAAATGTGGGGAACTTTATTTAAAACGGCGTCATCCCAACTCCCTCGAATTGAGGGTGTAAACACCTAATGCAGACCAAACTGAGGACTGAAAAATAGATTTTACAGTACATATTCGATTCAGCCATGGACCAAAATTTATTGATCGAGTCCAAGTTTTATCTTGTACCGGTATTGGGGATGTTAATTACATTAAATATGCATAGGAAGAACAAAAATCTACTAAGCCTAAATTGAGGAACACGTGTTTACAATCCAAACTCGAGCAAGTTGGAGCGACGCCGTTTGAGGATAAAAGGACATACGCTTATCAAATGGGGCCATGCTCAAAATTAAATGGCCTTTGGTGAAACAAATACCAGTGTCTCAAGTCCAACTATATTTGAAGCGCGTATCAAGGAATGTGGGCCTCAAACATATCCAAAAACAAGCGGATGGATATAGGCATCTAAAAGAAACTCGAGCATGTGTGTTTAAGCACATCCAATGCCATTTCAGCACGAGAAAAGAGAATGGAGGTAGAATGTGGGAAAGATATGTTAGTTTTTCAAGATTTAGTAGTTAGAGCTTGGCATTATAAATAAGTGACATTATTGTCATGGTAAAGAGTCAAGCACCAACTACAAAGCTTCTTCAAATTTTCTTTACAGCACACTTGGACTTTATTCTTAGGAGTAGCATAACTTCACTTAGCCTAGCATAGCGTAGCTTGTAACTTGTTTTTCTTTCATCAAGGCAATACAATTTCAGGTATGAACTCTCTGTTTTATATCTTTTCCCACAATCAACGAATTTCGACTTGAGTCATTGGTTTTAGGCTTTAATGGCCAGGCCTCAAGCTTGATTGCATTGCTCTTGACACTCGCGTCACTGCTTAGTGGGTTATGTGAATTCAGGTTTGAGTCATCGTTTTCAAGGCTTTGATGGCCAAGGCTTGACCTCAATTTCATTGGTCCAAATCCAGCAACCCAGATATGATTCGCTCCACCTAAATCTTATCAAGCTTTGACTAATATGAGTTATTACAAATCAATGGTGCCAGGCCTAAACATCTATACACTAAGGCTTGTTGTGGATCGCTGAGCTCTTGAGCTTTTGCTCCGTCCCCGTTCCTAGCTTTTAAGTGTATAAGGTAAGGTTCTGGGCTCCGCTCTGTCACCTCAACTGCCACTTGAGTGGGCTCCATATCCATTTCTTTTCTGTCAAACGATTAAACCCAAAAATACCAAAAAGAATGTATAAATTAAGTCTCCTTAATCGGAGCAAGTGTGCAATTCACATTATAATTGCATATCAAATTCGGATTCACTAAAACATCAACCCTCTCCATAGCTGATTGATTTCGGTTAAACAGATGCTATTCATAAATTAGAATCGCTCCCAAGCCGCTACGAGTCCCCTTTTTTGCATGTTTCTTTGATTTTGTACATGCGACAACCACACATGCATACACTAAAACAGACAAAAGGAGCAAACACACTTTTTGGCAACCACAGTGAAAGGCGCAATACAAGAATTTATAGTCTTCAACCCCATCATGTATTATCATAAAGTAGTCTCAGACTGTTCACAAATAATCTGAACTAGTAGAGCTAGATGAGCTTGAAGGTTTGGCCTTGTTTAGGCCACTACTCAAGCATCTCTCAGAACAAAGTCCTATTTCATAAGGGGTGTAAACTAGTCACAATTGCAATAATGAAATGGGAGGTGATGATGATGTCCTAAAAGACAACTTTAATGGGCTTAATGTCTGTTCTCAAAAGAGTTTTATGGCCATGCTAAAACGTCGAATGGAACTTGCTGATCAAAGACTTGAGTAGGCTTTGAGAGAAGTCCTGGAAAAACAACGTGCAAAGGAATACCGTGCTCTAGCTGGTTAGCATGAAAATGCAACCGCTTTGAGGACTATTGTTAATGACATTCGAACTTCAATGAATGAAAGACTGCAAAGGAAACAGATGGGGTCTCAGTTGAAATGAATGCAACCTTGTCTTCCACCGCCAGCCTCGTAGTAGAGATGTGGCAATGCAAATCGGGGTTGAGTTGAGCCTATCTTAGCAAGACAAGCTAAGACCCACAATGACTTAGTTTAAGCCGTAAGGGACAACCTCAGAAAATTAAGCCATGTCCTCCCTTACTCAACCCCCACTGGGTATAGTCATGATGTTCCTTCAAGCTCACGTTTAACAATGAATTAAAGTGCAAATGCTACATCCGAGAGCATAGGAAATAATATTGTGGCTAGTCTAGTTGTCATATGCACGTAACTAAGCCTTAGGAATGAAAAGGTGACTTATGGAGTTCTAGACCCTTGAACCAATGACATACCTTGCTTCCAAGGACATCAACACCAATGTCCAAGCTATGCCTGCCCTTGAAATTGTGGGGTAAAGCCACATATACCATTCTCATGTAGGGGAGGATATCTTGAGGCCTACGCAAGGCCTCGAGGTTAGCAAACAAGGGCAAGTACCCACCATTAGGGACCAATGCCCTCCTCTTAGGCCTCTTACAGTGATCAAACTAGAAGGAAATTGAATGCACCATGCCCCAAGGATTACCCTTTGGGGATACACCACTTCAGGATTAACCATTGAACATGGGGGTGCCTTCAGAGATGCCTCTCATTCAAGATTCTATTGGTCCTTATATAATGGCTAACCAACCAGTTGGCCACATAAATAAGGGGGCATAATCCAATTTACATGAAATAACACCCATTCTCTCACCCAATGTTTATGGGCGCTTAGGGATACCCTAATGATCCTCTCGGACACATTCAATCCAATGCGGGAAAATGGTAAGTGCATAACCAAGCACTGAACCAACCCCTCTACGACCAAATTGCTTCCCTCATTGAGCAAATTTATGGGTCATGCCTTAGAAGAGTCAATAGACGCCTTTATAGTAAGTCATATCTTGATTATATTAACAAGGATTACCCGTTCCATATAGGGTACAAGATACCTAAGTATACTCTTTTCTCAGGAGGAGGGAACACTCGAGCACTCGGTAAGACTTAATTGCCAATGTAGAGAGGCAGTTGATAATCCTTAGTTGAAATTAAGGCTATTCGCTAGCCGTTTGACAAGGACCCCCCGCTTTTCCGTGGTACATACGCATACCACCTACATCTATTTACGATTTGCATGACATGGCTAAATAATTTCAGGCCTATTTCCCAAGCATGGAACTAGATACCTCTATGTTAGACATAGCACCATTAAGACAAAAGCCCGAAAAATCCATAAGAAATTAATTCAATCGGTTTAAGAGAGCCAGACAACGTGTGCAGTGGCTCTCCTCGAAGTTGAATATGCCAAGCTGGCCTTAAACATGTTGGATATTGAATTTAAGAAAAAAATAGGCTTGAACTTCACTAGCCTTCTTCAGCTAACAGAATGCACATCTAGCTATGAGGCTGTCTTGAAAGAAGAAAGCCTCAAGCAAAATAGCGTGTATGGAACTAACATGCATGACGTAATCAATGACGAGAAAATCCCTTCTTATGAAATTAACATTGTTGAGTACACCAAGGGACCTCCTATGATTTGTAATCCTTTAACGAAGAAGGTTATTCGGTCTAGGACTTATGACCAATCCCAAGACTCAAGAAAATATGAATTTGACCATTCAAGAGTCGACATAATATTTGATTGGCTCGAGGCGAACAATAATGTTTAAGTCAAAGGGAAACACGGGAAACCTAATTGTAGGGGGAAGGTTGACTATAAGTGGCATGATTCCTTCACCCACACAACAAAGAACTGTGTCATCTTTAGGAACGTAGTCCAGGATGCCATTGATGCAAGGAAACTTTTTTTTTTTCCAATAAAGGGAAAATGGGTGTTGATAAAAACCCATTCCTAAGTCCTGTACAAGTTCACGTAATTGAAAACGTTGGCCAGAAGGATCAAAACCATGCTCCTACTAACCAATTGTGTTGTAACAAGAAAGTGTTAACTACCAAACCTAATTGATAGTTAAATGTGTGAAGGAAAGAGGTAAGATGAGAGAGAGAAGTGAAAGGGATGAGAAATTAGAGAAGGGGATGAGAATCAAGAGGGAAACCCTAAAGGGATTCAAATTTTGATTAATTGGATAACAAGAAATACAAGCTTTAGATCTATTTATAATAGATCTTATTACATTGAATCAAAAGAAAGCAATAACCGATCTAAAACCTGAACTAGCGCCAAGAATTACAAAAACCGGACAGGTTAGTTGCAACAGCAACCGATTTTGGCGCCCGAATACAATTTGAAATTGCAACATCATAAATCTAAACCTTCTATGCTTATTACATCAAAATATCAATGATACTAATGAATTTTATGGAATTATAACAGTCCCCCCCCCCCCCCCCCCCCCCCGAAAGACTCCTTGTCCTCAAGGAGAAAAACTCAAAAATTGGCTCTTCAAGAAGGTCGGATGCTCCCATGTGAAGATGTTCTTGTCCAAGTTCAAACATTTCACCAACATCTATTATGAAGCCCCTATACCTGCTGCAATTAATCCAGCCTTCTTGCCTGGAATTGGCCCCAACAACAAGTTCCCATCTGAACCGGTCTCGGGAGGAGCCTTTGAACTTTTTCCACCTCTTACAACCTGTTTTTTAAGCAACAAAACATGAAATACGGGGTGAATATATGAATGTGATGGTAAATCAAGTTCATAAGCCACGTTTCCAATCTTCTTCTTGATCCGGTATGGACCAAAGTATCGGGCACTCAACTTGACATTTCTTCGAACCGCCAATGACGAATGTCTATACGGCAGTAGTTTCAAATAAACCATGTCACCAACTTCAAATGCCTTGTCAACTCTTTTCTTCTCATCATAAAACTTCATACGAGCACGAGCTTGAATCAAATTGTCTTTCAGAAGCTACATTAACTCCCTTCTCTGTTGCACAACATCAGCAGCTACAGTATCTGAACCTCCCCGAGGCTGCAGCAACATCGGGGTCGGAGGAGTATAGCCATACAATGCATGAAAAGGAGTCATGCCTAAGGATGCATGAAAATGTGTGTTGAACCAATATTCGGCCAATGACAACCACTGATTCCATTCTTGAGGCCGAGCAAATACCATACTTCGGAGATATTGCTCAACGCACTGATTCACTCTTTCCGTTTGTCCTCCAATTGAGGATGGTATGACGAACTAAGAGCCAAGGTTGTGCCCAATAACTTGAACAATTCTCGCCAAAAATTACTCATGAAGATCTTGTCCCTATCCGAGACAATCGTTTGAGGCAATCCGTGCAATTTATATATGTTATCTAAGAAGCTCTTAGCCAACTTTTCAGCTGTAACAGGTCGAATCAAAGCGAAAAAATGGCTATATTTCGTGAATCGATCCACCACGACCCAAATTACTTCCCGACCATCGGACTTGGGAAGCCCTTCAATAAAGTCCATACTAATATTGATCCAAGCACCCTCCGGAATAGGAAGTGGCTGCAAGAGTCCTTAATATCGATGATCCCCCAATTTTGTTTGTTGACACACATCACAAGACTTCACAAAAACAGAAACAGATTTCTTCATCCCGGGCCAACTAAAATATGCTTTAACTCGTTGATAAGTGCCATCGAGAGTGACCACCCCAAGCTGAATCATGGGATGCCTTAAGGATCTGATCCCTTAAATCAGTTGAAAAACCAATGTAGATCCTGTACTGTACCCGGATGATTCCATTCTGCACCTGAACATCAGTTGCACTGTCATTCGGGAGCCTGGTTTGAACTACAGCTGCAGCCCAGGTCTCTTATGCAAAAGTGTCCCCATCATAGGATTTATACACTTCATCCGCCCAAGATGGAATAACAATGGATGTAGCCCCACAAGAACCCTGCTCGTGATCCTCAAATCTCCTGGAAAGTGCGTCGGCAGCCACATTTTCCTTCCCCTTTCGGTACTCAATTGCATAGTCCAACCCAAGCAACTTCATTAACCCCTTCTTTTGTATTCATGTAGCTATCTTTTGCTCCAAAAGATATTTAAGACTCTGATGATCCGTTCGTATGATGAATCGATGTCCATCCAAGTAATGCCGCCACTTCTCAACCGCGAGGAGAATCGCCAAGTACTCTTTTTCGTAGGTAGGCATAGCTTGATGTTGAGGGCTAAGGGCTTGACTCAAATAAGCAATCAGCCTCCCATTTTGAGAGAAAACAGCCCCACATCCAGTCCCACTTGCATCGGCCTCCAAAACGAAGTCTTCCGCAAAATTTGGCATTGCTAGTATCGGTGCCTTACACATAGCGAACTTGAGATCGTCAAAGGCTTCTTGTGCTCTATCACTCCATTTGAAAGCATCCTTCTTAAGCAACTCGGTTAAGGGTTTAGCAATGGACCCATAACCATTCACGAACTTTCTATAGTACCCGGTTAACCCCAAAAAACCTCGTAATTGTTTCAATGTAACGGGAGTTGGCCACTTCAGCATTGCTGTCACTTTAGAAGGGTCGGTTGATACACCCTCGTGAGAGATTATGTGTCCCAAATACTCAAGCTTGGATTGAGCAAAAGAGCACTTTGACATCTTCGCATAGAACTTGTGTTTTCGCATCACAATGAACACCTCCCTGAGATGTGTAAGATGATCTTCAAGAGTCGGGCTGTATACTAATATATCGTCAAAAAAAACCAATACCGATCTCCTCAAGTAAGGCTTGAAGATATCATTCATAGTGGCCTGAAATGTGGCCAGGGCGTTAGTTAAACCGAACGGCATTACCACGAACTCAAAGTGTCCATGGTGACTCTGAAAAGCGGTCTTGAATATGTCCAGATCAAGCACTCTAATCTGATGGTACCCTTGCCGTAGGTCCAACTTAGAGAAAAACCGAGCACCAAACAATTCATCAAGCAAGTTGTCGATAACCGGGATAGGAAATTTGTCCTTCACGGTCAATGAATTTAACTGCCGGTAATCAATACACATTCGAGGCGTGCGGTCCTTCTTCTTAACAAGTATTGTGGGTGAAGCGAACGGACTATGACTTGGTCGAATAAAACTCATCTGCATCATCTCCTCCACCTGTTTTTCAATTTCTGATTTTTGAGCGTGAGCATAGCGATACGGCCTGATTTTTATGGGATCCGAATTAGCTTGAAGTGGAATAGCATGATCAGCATTTCTTTGAGGAGGTAGGCTCTTGGGAAACTCAAAAACATCCTCAAACTCATTCAACAAAGCAAGCACAGCAGCGGGTACCGGCTGCTGCAGATCAACCGAGGACACCATAAACAATTGTCCAAACCATTGAACGGTCTTCTTCTTAATGCTCCCTTGCAACCGCTTGCCATTGATTAATTTCAGCTGCGCTTGATCAAAAATCCAGTGCAAAGTAACCTTCTTACCATGAACCTCAAACGATACAGTCATCTTATTAAAGTCGAAAAGCAACGGGTTCAAGGTCCTCATCCAATCGACCCCGAGTACCATGTCACAACCTCCTAAAGGAAGTACTCGAAAGTCAAAGGTGAATTTATGGTCGTGCATAGACCATTGGAATGATTGACACTTATTTTGAATTGTAATTGAATTCCCATCCGCTACCATTACGGTCAAAGGATGAGTTTTGATACTTTGGTGCTTCACCTTCTTTAACAACTTGGGATCAACGAAGCTATGCGTGCTTCCGCTATCCACAAGGATGGTGATGGAAATTTTTCCTGCCTTGCCACCAATACGTATAGTGTTATGTGCACCATTCCCCGTAAGAGCTTTCATTGAAATTTCCACTTCATCTTCCAGCGGCTCATCCGAAGAGTCTACCTCAGATTCGGTATCTACTGAATGGGAGCTCTCGGTATCAGATACTAAGGCAACCTTTGAGGGTCTTGCAGTCATCAACGACTTCGAATTACACTTGTGACCGGGCTGATAGGGCTGATTGCATCTGAAACAAGACCGAGCAGGCCTCCTGTCCCCAAACCGGGCTGACTTGCTACTATAAGCTTCCCTCGGATGAGTCTTAGTATTGTTACTCCTGAATTTACTTTTATCACTTGAAGATACAACAGTAGTTTCATACAATTTAGCCTTGTTGTAGGCTTTGGAAAGGGTCTTTGGCTCAATGGCTTTAACCAAGCTTTTAAGTCTTGGTTTCAAACCACTAATGAAGCTTGAGACATAATAAGCTTTGCTTGAATGTGGATTAATGGCTATCATATTGGCATGCAAGTTTTCAAATCTGGTCATATACTCCTTCATCGTGGATGTTTGATAGACTTTGTTAAAGCTATCAACAACATCACTAGAATCCTCTTCACCATACCTCTCACACAATTCCTCCACAAATCGGTCCCAAGAAAGACAAGGATTACTCCTCAACACACTATAGAACCATACCTCGTGATCTCTATGAAGATGCACAGCAGCGAGCTCCACTTTTTTCGCATCACTAATGTTATAAAAATGAAAATACCGCTCACAACCTCTTATCCACGACTCAGGCTGTTTTCCTTCAAATTGCTCGATTTGGACCCTTAGCTGTCTATAACCTCTACCACCAGAAGTAACATCATTGCTCACAGACCTGTGGTGCACGTCAGGGGGCCTATTTTGATGCTTCAAACCATCGGATGACGGCCTTGGACACTCATTCCACTCCGGAGGTCGTTGATGGCAATCATTGTGTAATCCACCAAATCTGTTATGTCCATAATCCATACTTCAAACAAATGCTCCAACAACCTCTACATCCGGAGGTCAAACCTCTGCTGATCTGATGGGGACTGATGGACCAACCTCCATCTGAATTTTAGGTGACTTACCGCGATCCTTTCCTGAATTCAGATCTGTATTTTGTTGTTGCTGCTGTGGAGTCACATTAGTTGGTGGAACAAGCTGACTTGCAGGCTTAAGAATTGCATTCACCGTTGGTTCACCTTGTTTCTTGAGTAGGTCCTGCAAATTATCCAGTCGATCCTCCAATTTGGACATTCGTTCATCATTCTTGTGCTGATTTTCCAGGTTCATCTGCTGCAGCTATGCCATCCAGCGATCTTCAAATTGTAATTGTGATTGATTGAGAGATTGATCAAGCAACTCCTTCAACCTATCAACCGTCACATACTCTGTGAAATTTTTCGTACCAACTGCGGCACCATCAGATCCTTCTGCTGCAACAGCAAGTGCAACAAAACCTCCTTCAGCACCAGATCGGGTCCTTACACCTTCAGCCATACTTTGATCGTGTTTTTTTGATTTAGCCAGCTCAATTCAAGCCTAAGACCACTTGAACGAGGCTCTGATACCAAATGTTAACTACCAAACCTAATTGATAGTTAAATTTGTGAAGGAAAAAGGTAAGATGAGAGAGAGAAGTGAAAGGGATGAGAAATTAGAGAAGGGGATGAGAATCAAGAGGGAAACCCTAAAGGGATTCAGATTTTGATTAATTGGATAACAGGAAATACAAGCTTTAGATCTATTTATAATAGATCTTAGTACATTGAATCAAAAGAAAGCAATAACCGAGCTAAAGCCTGAACAGGCGCCAAGAAATGCAGAAACCGAACAGGTTAGTCGCAACAACAACCAATTTTGGCGCCCGAATACAATTTGAAATTGCAACATCATAAATCTAAACCTTCTATGCTTATTACATCAAAATATCAATGATACTAATAAATTTTATGGAATTATAACAGAAAGCAATGGTGTTAAACGACATCCAGAAGCCAAGAATCGTGAATCACCTATTTAATAGGTTGGTTGTAAATGGAATAGTAAGTTTTGTGGACCCTTACCGCGAACTTGAGGATGAAATATGTTATTGGCATATCACGGAGCTTCATCCTACCAGCAAGTTTAAGGTTTCAAAAACCTCTTAGTGAACCTCCACCGTGAATCATCCATTACACTAACTGTAGTTGAGGAAATGTTTATGGGAATAGGCTGCACCTTAGGAGAGAATGTTGGCCTACATGGCCGAGAAATGGTACGTCGAGAATTTGGAAGAGTCTCTTATGAGGTACCTTGTGACTACTGTGAAAACATTACATACGATAATGAGGAAACTGAAGCTCCTCCTGGATTATATATTACCTATGAATCCTTCCATGGAAATCAAGATGCTATATGGGAAGTCCCCATCTTTTGAGCAAACTAGGGATTCTTTCCCAAAAGCTAAATTGATCATGAAGACAAGGCATCGCAAGAAGAATCCAAAATATCATTTGATTGAAGTGGAGACTAATCAGGATCCACGACAACAAGCGCAATGTTATGAACCATTTATCATACTTGATGTTAGGATTAATTGTTAGTTTCTATGATAGAAATAATGTGCAAAGTATTGTAATTCAAGTCATTTGAATGTAAGGCCTTGGCGCCAAAGCACAAGTAAGGTTGGTTCAGTCGGTTAGTGGTCCTTAGCTTGCTAGTAAGTCGGTTGAAGTGAATTAATTCATTGTATTATGATTGAGTATAAGTAGTATTTTTTCAAGTGTAATCTTCATTCAATGAAATCAAAAAATATCTTTTGATATCAAACTCACACTATCATCTGACTCTCTCTCTCTCTCATTCTCATCTAGTTTCACTTCTATTCTCATCTCAATCGCTTCTTCCACTAGGTTATCTTCCAGATTGATCTTGAAGCTTGACAATTGGCATCAAAGCTTGTGTATTGCTGCCGATCAATTAATTCTTTTCTTGATTAGAGCTAGAGAGGTGCAAGAAACAGAAACCAATGGTTGGTGGTGTAACAACTCGATCCGGAGCTGGTAATGCTGCAAATGTGGATCCTAATGTCACTTATGCATTGGTTGTTGGCATTAATACTGCAGCAAGAGCTGAGTTCATCACTGCAACACAATTGAAGGATCATATGGAGGAATTGTACTCTTGAATTTAGTAGTCATAGTTGGAACGAGATCAAAAGTTAGATGATCGATTGGCTATAATGCAGGATCAGATCAACAAACAGTCCTCCATTCTGTTACCAGCAAGCTAACAGGTTCAACCACCAGGCTTGATGCAACCTCAAATAGCTAGTGTGGATATTAGACAGTAGGATCATCCTCCTGATCCGGTTCAAGCTCCAGTTGCAAATAGATCTGTGGAAGAAGATAGTCATCCATCAGACCAGTTGCAGCCTCAGAATTCTGATAGTACTAACGCATCTACCAGCAGCAGAAAGAGTGGTTTTAGGCAGCCAAGGATACGAATTGAGCCTTTTGATGGAAAACAGCCACAGTCTTGGATTAGAAGGTGTGATCGTTATTTCCATTTTTATCACATTGAAGAAGCTAAGAAGGTTGAACTTGCATCTGTTTATCTACAAGGTGATCATGAGGTATGGCTTTATAGTGTTTAAAAGAGCAATCCTTCACTGTCTTGGGCTAAATTTGTGAAAGCATTGTGTGAACGTTATGGAGGCGAGCATTCAAGTGACATAGTTGATAATTTCAACAAAGTGGTGCAAATCACAACTGTACAAGAATACATGACTAGGTTTGAGAACCTTCGAGCTAGTATGATTGTAGCCTATCCTCAACCAACTGAATCATACTATGTATCTAGTTTCATTAGGGGCTTGAAGCCTAAGATAAGAACCTTATTAAGGCAATAGGTCCTAAAACCTTACCAAGTGCTTATGCTAAGGGTAAGCTGTTTGAAGCTACGATTCTTGCATCTAAAGAGGGACAAAGGAACAAGGGGAGTAGTTCATATCAGCAATAGAAGGGATCAGTTAAGCCCAAGTCTATTCTTGCTGATGAGAAGAGGGTCCAAAGACTGTGTCATAAATGTAATCAGCTGTACTCCTTTGGACATAAATGCAATCCCAAGTTCCTTATGTCTTCTAAAGGAGCTGTGGAAGATAATGAATCTTATGAGGATGAATCAGATGTTGAGCGGGACAATACTAATCAGCAATCCTAAGAGGAGTTTCTGGAAGATGAAGTAGAGATCTCTATGAAAGCCTTGATAGGAAATGGGGCTCATAACACCATCAGGATCAAAAGACAAGTTGGCAAGAAGTTCATAGTCATTTTGATCGATAGTGGTTGTACTCGTTGCTTCATTGATCCAAAGGTATTGCGAAAGGTTAGAAAGGAGGTGAACAAGACTTAGCCATTAGCTGTGACAGTGGCTGATGGGAACTCCATTCTCACTCAAACCAAGTGCCAAGGATTCCAGTGGACTATGTAAGATCATGTGTTTGAGTATGACTTTAGGATCTTGCCCTTGGGTGGATGTGATAAGGTTCTTGGTGTAGACTGGATGAGGTCTTTCAGCCCTATGATCTTTGATTTTTCCAAGCTTACAGTGACCTTTGATAGGCAAGAATCTTCTATGACATTGTAGGGAATGGATGAGCAAGCTCAATTACAGATATTGAAAGGCAAGAGTCTAAAACGAGGCTTGAGAAAGGGGACTTATCAGTGGGTTAGACAATTGTTTGCCATCTCACATACTGATTTTGGAGAACCTTCTCATCCTAAAGTATAGGCACTAGTTGATGAGTTTGGGGATCTATTTCAGCAAACCAAGGCTTTACCTCCCCAGAGGAACCTGGATCATGCAATTTCTCTGAAGCCAAATTCAGAAGCAGTGAAGCTAAGGCCATACAAGTATCCTCATTCATAGAAGACAGAAATTGAGAAGTAAGTGGATGACTTACTCAAGACTTGTTTCATTCGACCTAGCCATAGCTCTTTTGCATCACATGTGATATTTGTCAAGAAGAAAGATGGCTCAGCTCGAATATGCATTGATTACAGGAAACTTAATTCCCTTACAATCAAGGATAAGTTTCCAATCCCTATTATTGGTGACTTGCTAGATGAGTTACATGGTGCACATTTCTTTTCTAAGCTAGACTGCCTTTAGAACTCATCATGGGCATTTTGAGTTCGTGATTATGCCTTTTGGCATGACCAATGCACCTGCTACTTTCCAGACAGTGATGAATGATTTGTTTAAGGAATTCTTAAGGAGATTTGTGTTAGTATTCTTTGATGATATTCTAACTTACAGCTCTTCTCTTCTATGGAAGAACAATTGAAGCAATTAAGAGAAGTATTCTTGGTGATGCGCAACCACAAGTTGTTTGCTAAATTGGCTAAATGCTCTTTCGCTTAGACTAAATTGGAGTATTTAGGACATGTGATCTCGCATTGCGGGGTTTGTATTGATCCTTCTAAGGTTCAAGCAATGAAAGAATGGCCAGTTCCTGTGACATTGAAGCAGTTACAAGATTTCTTGGGATTAACTGGCTATTACATGAAATTTTGGCTGGTTATGATGCAATTGCTAAGCCCCTACCTGATTTATTGAAAAAGGATGCTTTCAAATGGTCTGATCAAGCTCATGATGCATTTGAAGCTTTGAAATCTGCTATGTGTGCAGCACCTGTGTTGGCAATGCCAGATTTTCAGCAAGAGTTTGTATTGGAGACTGATGCTTATGGGAATGCTATTGAGGCTGTGTTGTCTTAGAAAGGAAGACTGATAGCCTACCTCAGCCAGGCTTTAAGTCCTAAGCATCATGGACTGTCAACTTATGAGAAAGAATATCTTGCAATTCTGCTAGCAGTTAAAAAGTGGAGGCACTACTTGGATGGTCATCAATTTGTCATCAGACCAGACCATCAAAGCTTAAAATATCTGCTTGAGCAAAGGATTGTTACAAGAATTCAAAAGAAAGGCTTAATGAAGATGTTGGGGCTTAATTATGCAATTGAGTATAAGAAGGGAAAAAGAGAATCAGGCAGCTGATGCATTGTCTCGAAGGTTAGAAGATGCTGAACAAGGTTTTTGTGAGGCTGTTTCAGTTATACTTCCAGCCAGGATTGAAGAGTTGTACAAGTCCTACGAGAATGACCCTTTTGCAAAAAAATGTATAACAGCCTACAACATCAATTAGTCCAACAATTTTGATCCTAGAGCCAAGATATCTATTGTTAAAGGCATCATCAAGTTAAAGGGGAAGTTGTGCATTGGAACGGCTAATGGTTTGAGGCAACAGATCATAGGTGCTTCCATGACTCAGCTTAGGGTGGTCACTTAAGTGTTGAAGGGACTTATCAGAGACTCATTGCATACTTCAATTAGACTGGTATGAAAAAGGAAGTGAAGGAGTCTGTGCAATCTTGTAAGGTTTACCAGCAAACCAAAATTGGAGATCATAGGTATCATGGTCTTCTTCAGCCCCTGTCTATTTCGGATGGTGCTTGGCAAAATATAAGCATGGATTTCATTGAAGGCTTGCCTAAGTCAGAGGGCAAGGAGGTAATCTGGGTAGTGGCGGATCGATTTACGAAGTTTAGTCATTTTGTTGCCTTGGCTAGACCTGTGATAGCTGCGAAGCTTGCAAGAGTGTTCATAGACCACATCTACAAGCTACATGGGTTGCCACAGTCCATAGTATCTGATCGAGACAAGCTCTTCGCCAACCATTTTTGGAGGGAATTGTCCCTCCTTATGAGAACTACATTGGCTTTGAGTTCTTCTTACCATCCACAAACGAAAGGCCAAACCAAGAGAGTCAATCAATGCATTGAACATTATCTCTGGAGCATGGTTTTCAGTCATCCAAGGGGTTGGGAAAAATGGTTATCTTCGGCTGAGCACTGGTACAACACATGCTCATGCTTTAATTGGCACCACACCATTCAAGGCTCTGTATGGTTATGATCGTTCTCCCTTAATGTTGCAAAAGCTTGTGACCTCGGTCTCGGAAGTGGCTGATCTGATGCAAAAGAGAAGGTAATTGGTGCAGCTTTTGAAAGATAATCTCCATCAAGCTCAAGCTAGAATGAAGTACTATGCCGATAAGAAGAGTGTGGACAAGGCTTATGAGGTTGGGGACAAGGTTTATCTGAAATTACAGCCATATAGACAAGCTCCAGTGGTTGTTAGGAACAATATCAAGCTTTGTGCTGGATACTTTGGGCCATACAAGATCATCGAGAAGATTGGGAAGGTTGCTTGTAGATTGGAGATGCCTCCTCATTCTTATATTCACCCAATATTTCATGTTTCTCTTTTGAAGAAATGGGTTAAGAAGTGCCAAGGAAGCTCAGCTCAGCCACCAGATGTTGATTCCAATGGAACCTTGCTGCAGAATTCGCTGCTATCCTATATTGGAAGATGCAGACAATTGAGGGAAAAATAGTGCAGGAAGTGTTGGTGCAGTGGTGCAATCTGGACAGGAAGAATGCAACTTGGGAGGAATTATCATTTTTGAGAGGCCAATTCCCTACCTTTCATTCTTGAGATAAGAATGCTTTCAAGGGAAGGGGACTGTTATGAACCATCTATCATACTCGATGTTAGGATTAATTGTTAGTTTCTATGATTGTAATAATGTGCCAAGTATTGTAATTCAAGTCATTTGAATGTAAGGCCTTGGCGCCAAAACACAAGTAAGGTTGGTTGAGTCGGTTAGTGATCCTTAGCCAGCTAGTAAGTCGGTTGAAATGAATTGATTCATTGTATTGTGATTGAGTATAAGTAGTATTGTTTCAAGTGTAATCTTCATTCAATGAAATCACAAAATGTCTTTTGATATCAAACTCTCGCTCTCATCTAACTCTCTCTCTCTAATTCTCATCTAGTTTCACTTCCATTCTAATGTCAATCTCTTCTTCCACTAGGTTAACTTCAAGATTGATCTTGAATCTTAACACACAACTGTCCTCAAGTGAATGGTGGATCTCTCAAGCTTACCACAACACAGAAGAGAAAATTGTTGCACAAGAAAGTAGCAATAAAACAGAGCTAAGCTTGACTCTTAGCTGGTCAAGGACCTACTTAGCAAGGAGCCTAGTCACGAGAACGCTAAAATTGATGACCCAAAACCCATTGATATTGAGGATCCAAAAGGGAAAGGATCTACAGGGGCCATAGAGATAGGTAAGGAGCCTCAAAGAAAGCTAGAGAGATGGAAATCTCTCTCATCATTAGAAGGCAATGAATCTTGATAGGATAAATCTACCCATGAGTGGGCTTGAAAGTTTTCTAACTGTAATGAGGAGTACAATGTTGGGAAATTTTAATTTCAACAACTAAATTTTCCTAGATTGGTTCGATCAGGTACAGCGAAAACAACTTTAAAATTTTTTAACTTTAAATCTAAATGACCTCTATTCTAATATATACATTACGAACATAAAATATCTTAGCATAATAACATTGAATCAAAAGCATAAATAAAATTGCAAAAATTAAAGTAAAGCTTTAAAAGAAAAGTTATAAGAAATACCGGGACTGTAGACCACAATTGTCGCTCAGGAGGAATCATCGAGACTGAGAGATCTTCCCGGCAATGGGCCCTTGACACCTAGAGTTTGGGCTCTAAAAATATTTACTAGAAGAACTTTCAAAGACAAATTACTCCATTTTAATTTTCCGTAAAACCATATTTTTTAGAAAACAAATCAGATTATTAGAATGCTAAACTAAAACCCAAAAACCCCTATTTATAATAGGTCTCGGGTAGAAAAAATCTGGATTCTTCCAATGTGGGACACACTCAAGACAAATAAAATCTAAAACCAAATGACATCATAGTAGGAGAAACGTATTCAGTGCAGAAAATTCAAAAACCTGGCATGTGTAGCAAGAATATTGGCCGAGAGTGTTGCACGCGGATAACTAGATATAAGCGCTGGCGTGCGACATTGGATTCCCGTTGCAAACATGGATGACGCAGCTTATGAATATTATTTGGTAACATTCATTTATTCACCAAATGAATAAATAATTCATCTTATTAATTATGTTTAGCAAAAAATAATTTATTCATCTCATGAACAAATAATTCATCTCATAAATTTATTTTTAATATTTTCAACCAGTGTGATTATAGAGGCTTGTAGAGGAATCTCAGGGATAACTTAATTCTAGCTCCAAATGAGTCAAATCTAATTATCAACACTCGATAACATTGGTTACCATTTAGTAATATTTAATTCCACTAAATAAATATTACTATACTCTAGAATTAAGTATATTTATTGAATAATTTCCAAATGACTTTTATTGTGACAATCAACCCCTCTATTAGATATCCATGGAAAAAAATAGCTTTAACTAATGTCGCTAATTTTCTGACATCTGTCACCGTAGTTCCCGACTTGCCCTTCTCGATAATTCAATAATACAAAAACAATTTCCTTACTAATTCGAAATGTCAAACATATGAAATACTTTGGCCAAATATTCTAGAATCTGTTCATGTGCTTGCGTATCAATTAAGGGGACATCTTTATCTCGTTAGAGATTATGAATTCCATGTAAAACAATTGTTCCCGCTACACTTCATGTTTTTACCCAACATATGTAAGATTCAAGTCAACGCACTTTTACTAATCTATTAGATACATTAAAGCAACAAACAAGCAATGCACAAGTGTAAACTATTTCCTGGATTTAGAGCTATTATCTTTCAGAATTAATTATTTCTAATAGTAGTAAATAAATAACTAAGTCAGGTGGTACTACCCAGTGTTCTAATCATATAAACAATACCAATATAATACTTTTGGATCCCTATCTACATGACCAAGACAAGTTATCTAAATTATCATATTATAGTCTTATCAGACAAGTTGTCAAAACTCATCACCGACTACGAACACATACTTTGACAAAATATCACTAATTTGATATAAGTCTATCTATGGCTCAATCTTGTTGACCACTTAAACCAAACCTGACATGTCATCTTGGACTACGTTCATCTCATAGAACGTTTTAGAAAAATAATCACATGCATGTTTGACTCATAAAACATATTCAAACAATAAATAAATAAAAACAATTTTATTTATTTAATATTTAAAATTAAGTGGGTTTTCTAGGACACCAATTCTAATAATCTCCCACTTGTCCTAAACTCAATTAGCCTTACATTACATAACTATCCCCTAGGGATCTATCAACTCTTTGACTGTAAACTTTAATCAATACCAATCTGTTAGTGTCTCATTCCCTTGCTCACAAGCTATGATCTACTAGGAACCTTGTTAGTCAACTAGTCTACTTAACAACTTCATAGCTGCCAAGTGCCCGACTTCCATAGTGAGATAAGCAATACAACACTACTTCACTCTTCAACATCTAGTGACTCTCATTATAAGGGTGAACATGGATTTCCGACGTCTAAATTCTCAACTCCCATTTAAAACAAACAACCCACGCAAACCTCAACATCTTTTCTTAGAATCTCACTAAAGCTTGAAGTTAAGAACATAGTGTACTCATCTTGGTTCTTTTATATTAAACTAACTGGACAATTAAATCTTTAACAGCTTATGACAATTCTACATCATTCTCAATTACCAGAATGCCACCTTTATATACTACACCTTGAAAGTCACCACTTTCTAGTCATGTCACATGTGTACTCATAGCTCACTAACCATTGATGCAAATCTCTAAGACTTGAAAGACATCATCGAATCTACTATTCAATGAACAAGATGCTCTTTAAAATCTACAAATAGACTTCCTCGGTTTGCATACTATATGCTCCTAACTCTTGGCAACAAACTTGTTTGGATATATCATATATAGTTTTCAAGATGGCCATTTAGAAAATGCCATCTTGACTTCCATTTCTATACCTCATCATATGAAATATTATGGATGAAGGTATCCTTAAGGATTTAAGCATAACATCTAGCTAGAAGGTCTCATCAAAGACAATTTCTTCCTTGAGGGTATAACCCACTGCCATCAATCTAGCCTTGAAGGTCCCAAACCTCTCTGTCCACTCAACTCTTTGTACTTTTGACACCTCTACAAGTTCCCAAACTTAGTTAAAATACAATTACTTAACTTGACTTTTATTACCCCAATGAATTGGTCAACATCTTTATACTTAAGAGTTTCATTTTAGTCCAAATGATCATATTCACCATCATGCTTAACCATTAGACTGCATACATGAATTCGTCAGGTGACCCTAACCATCCCCCCACTAAACCAAAGCTCTCATGTACCTCGTGTGACAATAACCTAGTTGAAGATAAATCTAATACATCAATTACACTAGAAGTTGTATCAAGTTGTAGAGATAGTCTATCTCATACCATCAGTACTTTTAAAACACCCTCTAAAATGTCTTTCATAACAATCATTTTGATATGTAGAAGTGAATCATCGTATGAATCTTACCACATTCAATAACACAATATTGATCCTTTGTATGACTCTTTGTAGTAAGGAAAAATAAGAAATCTCTTGAAATCCTTTATTTCAATCTAATCAAAGTGACTTGATATAATTACCTAACTTATCACAACTTTAGTCTTTAATTCTTTACATTTTTCAAAGTTTTTAAGACTTCAGTCTTCATAAGTATATCCATATATCAACTTATCGGGGAGTCATTCATAAACATTTTATGAAATACTCATCACTTCTGCTCGCTTGAACTTTTAGTAGTCTAAAAATATTTTATGAACAAGTCCTAGTAGCTTAGTGGCTCTACTGCCTTTACTCTTAAAGGCTCTTTTAGTCACCATTAATTCAACATAATTCACATACTGGTTATTATTTTAGTACTTAATGATCACATAAAACATGTCAAACCAGTTTTGAATCATACTAGATTAATGTGACCTAAGATTAACAACAACAACAACAACAAACCCAGTGCCTCCAAGGGCTCCCGCATAAGCAAGGTCGGGGGGGGGGGGGGGGGGGGGGGGGGGGGGGGGGGGTAGATGTACGCAGCCTTCCCCTTCAGGGGGCTACCCTGAAGGGAGGCTGTTTCCGTGGACCCCTAGCCTGAAAAGCTGGTCCACAACAATGAGCCAAAGACCTGGCAATAGGAGAAGCATTAAATGCATGAGTAGGGCAAAACACACGGCGAGCAAACACAATAGACTCAAAGCATGCCACATCAAGCACAGATCAACAGATAAGATAAAGATAAAGATAAGGATAGAGATAGAGGATAGAGATAGAGATAGAAGAGATAGAGAAAGAGAATGAGATAGGGATAGATATAAAGGTCGAGATAAAGATAAGTAGGCAAGTAGCAAGTATCTGCTCATAAGAGCTAGAACACAGCCTACGTGGGCCAAGAGGAGCTAGCACTAGTAACCTGGACTTAAGTACCACATAAAAGCAATAAGGTTTCTGAAAATTCTTTTTTTATATGGTTACAGAGCCTAGCTTGTATAAGACAAATAAATTTCCATTAACATAGTTTTGATTAAAATAAGTCAACTATCTACCAATAGACCTTTTAAAAAGACACTTCATTTACTTAACTTTCAGTCTATTTGTCTAAAAAATATCTGAAGAACTACTTTGAAATAAATAATGGGTAGAGTGCCAATCCAATTTATTAGTCTACCCATGGCCACCTAGTTGTGACAGTACCAATATAGCCCTTACAGCTGTGGGCTTTAATGCTTTTTGAGAGTACTGAACGAATCTAGGGTCTTTACTGATAGTAATACGTCCAATACTGGTGTGGGTTTCAGTTTCATTGATGGTGGGTGTGGGTTCGCTTTGAGAGCATCCTACACCCCCCGATTCAAAATAATCCTGCTCATACTGCTACTCTTGTTCCCAACTTAAGGTGCCTATGCAGGGAAGTGACGGACCGAGTTCTAAATATTCATGTTCCTAGGTATTAAGCTAAACTATATTAGGGATTTTAGGCAGTCGAGAAAAGCTAGTACCAGATCGCCCAGCTCCAAATGAAGATTAATTATGAGCCATGATATTGTTAATTTGTATATATAAAATGTAAGAATGCAAGTTAGGTAAATAAAAATGACAAGTAAATAAAATTTTGATACTAATTTTACCGAAGCGAAAACTAAAATTTGAACTTCTACAATCATAATGCAGTTGAAACTTCAAACTTGAGAGATTTAGAGCAAATAATTGTATGTAAGGAAGTAGAGAAGAGAGAATTAGAGAGATTGTTGTGAGGTGAAATGAAAAAATAATGTTAGCATTTATAGGGAAAAAATTTGAAAACTATTTTCTACTGAACCCCAACAAAACAGCCGTTGGGGCACTATGCAACAGCCGTTGGGTCCCAGGCCTCCTCCATTTTGAGGAGGCCCATGGCCCAGCCCTGCCCGCTACTATAGTAAGCCGGGTAGGGCCTAGCCCAAACGGGGAACCCGACCTGACCCACTGGCCACCTCTAATAAGTACCTAGGCAATCTCTTTTAAAAACTAATCTCCAGTGCTTTTATAAAATAGCCAAAACTATTTTGACTCATGTTTTACTTTACCCCTTAGAGGTTCCTCATTCCTAAGACAAATGTTTACACAAAGTGGACTCTTCCCTTAGTTCTCATAACATAGTTTCTCAAACTGTACTTTCATCAGTGCAGACAATGAACAATCTCTATATCTAGCCTAAACCGATTGAATGACCATTAAAGGCAAGTCAAAATCATATCCTGTTGAGATTTTCTATCAATATTTGCATAGAGAATTCCATTTCAATTAAATAAGCCATCATTATGACATGCTCTTGAATTGAACTTTCTTAACACAATATAGTGTCTATCATCTTTCTCATAAGTTGTTCTCATGCTACCAGTTCTCTAATCAAACACCTTTCTCAAATATCTAATCGTCTCTACTATAGTTGACAAGTCAAGTATCTAATACTAGAACACATTCGACATCCTATGTCCAAATGTTACATCTAACAAACTCATTAGTCTAGTTTAACGTTCCTAATGTTCATTTCAACTTAATAGATATACTAGCAGCAAACTAGAGAGCTCTGAGCACCTGCTAGCGCCCCACGTGAAATGAGACATATTAAATCACTGCGGACAAAATAGAATAGACAAGTAACATACATATCATTATTGATCGCAATACATAATTTAACAACCAGTCAGAAATCGCAATTGCAAAACAAGTCATATAACATACATGATTACTTTTCTTACTTGTAGCAAACAATCTAAGCTCGAAGTTCAAATCCGACACTTACATGTATGCCGTGGCAACCCAACCAAACTATCCAGAACTCCCTGTCGGCGAGGCTGAATTGAGATATCCGAAGGGTGAGAACATTTCCCAATAAATATATTTTATTAAAAACTTTTTACTAAACATATCCAACACACCACTCTTCCTCAGTCTCTGAGGTCATACAACATAGCTCCTTGGGGATGCTAATGTAGACCCTAGTCAAGTGAACACTACTACCTCGACATTCATACAAGCCCACGAAGTACCCTACATCGATGTGGCAGAAGTCGTTTTCCCTGCACTTTAGTCTATCATAAGAGATCCAACCCTGTATTTTGCAAATAAATGCTCTCCTCGGGGAGTTGCGCCCACCTACTATACTGCTCGACCTGTAACGGAGGCCATGAGCACTCATTTAGAACTCCCACTTGATATTGTCTTGCAAACAAACAAGCATGGAATTCACCTAGCCATTCTCTGTGTATGCTATGATGACCAAACTAATCTACCCATTACTTCCCGTCAGCGGGGCCGCACCAGCTTATCACTAAGGTGAGAACTATTATCAATTAATATGTTTCCTAAACATAATTAACTCATCGTCTCTTCTTTAGCCCATAAGACAGTATCTTAGTGCTCCCTAGGAGAATAATATACTATCCTAGTCAAGTGTATACCATTACCTATATACTTGTACAAGTCGACTGGATACCCCATGTCGACGTGGCCACACTTGCTTTTTCATACCTCTAACTATCCTAAAAAGTCCAACCTTGTATTCTACGAACATTTGCCTTCCTCGGGGAGTAGAACCTGTCCATTGTACTATTAGACTGGCAATGTAGACCATGAGGGATCAACTCCTGAACCTCACTTCCACTTGAAATTTTAAATGGCGGATCATTCTTTTATGTTTAATTATCTCATAATCAATTATTAAAATCATATTCTAAATTTTATTTAACAATTAAATAAAAACTAATCATATTAGGTCCCTTTAATTAGCCGACCTATGTAATCTAATCTCATTAGATGCATTACGAGAATCTTTCTTTCCAAATAAGTCAACTTTTGAATTTTCTAATCTTATTAGACCTGTTTAAAAAAATTCTCCTACTTGATGAAATCAAATATTAACATGTGAACAAAATTTAATAAATATTCTATTATTAAACTACTTTGAATAACTTAAGGCCTAGCAAGTATAGATAGATTAATTACTTTTCTAAAACATTTAGAAATAATTATCACATAATTCTTATTAGACTCTCATTCCAATTTATTTATCTATTTTTTAGAAATAATTTTGGAGTTATTTCATCCTAATTTAAACAATTCAAATTTGATGAATAGCAATCTTGTTATTGAACTCTTTTATAATACAAATAGGTATTCTTTCCTTTAACGAAACTATCAATTTCTCTCATTCTCAACTCTATTCATAACATTTATTATTATGAATATAATTAGAGCTAGCTCTAATACCAATTGTTGAAAAATTTTAATTTCAGAAACTAAATTTTCACAGATTGGTTCCATCAGGCACAATGGAAATAACTCCAAAATTCTTTAATTTTAAATTGAGGACCTTAATTCTCATATATACAAAATGACTAAGAATATCTTAGCATAATAAAAACTGAATTAAAAGCATAAATAAAATGGCAAAAATTAAATCAAAGCTTTAAAGAAAAGTTATAAAAAATACCTGAATTGTAGACTGCAATTGCTGCCCGAGAGGAATCATAGAGACTGCGAGGTCTCCTCGGCAATGACCCCTTGACAATACGAGTGTGGGATCCGAAAATGTCTACCGGGAGAAATTTCAAAAAGAAATTCCTCCTCTTTAATTTTTCATAAATCGTCTTTTTTAAAAAATTAATCAGATTGTTGAAATGCTAAACTGAAGCCCAAAGATCCTTATTCAAAAATAAGCCTCGGGTAGAAAAATCTCAATTCTTTTGAAGTGGGACACATTCAAAACAAATAAAAACTAAAACCAAACAACGTCGTAACAACAAAAATGTGTTCAGCGCTGAAAATGGAAAGTTACTCCCTTGGGAAGTTAAATTAAATGGAAAGTTTATAATGGAAGTTGCTCTCTCCCACGTTAATCCCAGTTTTTTTCTTTTAGGTTGGAATTTCAGTTTTTTTTTTTTTTTTTTTGGGGGGTAAGTCAGTGAGAAATACCATATATGAAAAAATATATGTACATGTCTACGAAGGACATACCCCTACTCATGGCCAAAGAGGCCTACATCAATGAATCAAAGTATGAAACCAAACAAAGCTGAAAGCATCAAAGGTTAACACGACCAATCAAAGAAAACAAAGTGAAAGCCAAACAAAACTAACGCTCAATCCCCCAGTCCTGCAGAAGCTAAGTGTAGCGATGAGCACCACAGAGCGTAGGAGCAGCAATGAGACGGCTGCGAACCAAACCTGTGATCTCCTCGATGACAGCAGCAGAAGGTTTGGACTGAGAACGCTGAATCCTCAGGTTACGCTCGTACCAGAGGATGGAGACCGTCGCAGAGAATCAAAGGCGGGCGAGGATGCGGTCCACCCCACGGCCACGGAGCTGAGAAGAAGCCCACTCAACTAGCTCACGCCAAGGAAGTGTGTCATGGTCATGACTCTTTTGGTTCCCTTGACATTGTCTAGATTTCGAGCAGGAAGCCCGAGGTCCGTGTCAAGATCGCTTGTCAAGCCATGCCATGTCGCTGCCCAAGCCCGTGCCAGTTCGCTGCCCCAGGTCCGTGTAGTCGCGTGTCATGACAATCTCATGACATTGTCCAAGACACTGCCGTCCGCCCCAGTGCCGTGTCCCAGTGCCGTGTCCTGTGCCGCGTCCCAACAAAACGCGCGTGCCAGTGCCGGGCCCAGTCCACGCCCCCAGTGTCCCGTCCCTATGCCACGCCTCAACCTAGTGCCTCCCATTTCTGGCCGTTGGGTGCGCCTCCTAGCAGTTAGACACTCCTCCAACTAGCCATTGGAGGGCATCTTGGATTGTATTTTGTTTTCCTTAGATATTTTTCAGATTTATTTGATGTATTTTTCTATAAATAGAGTTGTAATTCATTTTGTAATCCATTCAAGTAAATTAATGAAATATTCTTACTTTTCTCATCTTTTCTCTCTAGTTTCTCATCTTCTCTAATTCTAATTCTCTCTCTCATCTCAACTCTCTTTCTTCTTCTTCCTCATCTAACCTCTATTGTCAAGTTACTGGCCTAAGTCCACAACTTTGGCCGTCACAATCCCAAGATTGTGACAAATTGGTATCAGAGCACATACGATCGTGAAGCTGGCCGTCACACGCAACAACCGAACCGCCACCAACATGTCTTCATCTGAGGAGACTGCTGACTCGCAAGAACGACCCTTGACCCTTGAGAGACGTCTTGATAGGCTTGACACATTGGTCCGTGACCAAAGCGTGTCAGGCGAGGGACTTAAAGCATCAGTGGATCGCTTGTCTACCGAGTTCGCGGGGTTTGGACAAACCCAACGTGGGCTCCAAGACACCGTGGAGACCTTGGCCGAGTCGGTGAACCGCATGCTCATGAATCAAGAAAAGCGTTCGAAGACCGTGCCTGAGGTTGCACTGGGAGTCCCAATGCAAGATCAAGTGGGTTCAGGCAACTATGTCCACATGGGAGGCCACGGGATCCTACCACCACCACGCTGTGTCCCTGAACAAAGAGACTTACGACACCATCCCCGTTCTGAGGATGGGGAGCATAGTGGTAACGAAATTAGCACCCGTTCTTGGTCCGCACACTACAATCCTAAACTTGATTTTACAAAATTTGATGGCAAGAACCCATGGGTTTGGATCCGAAAATGCATAAAATACTTCCGTTGGTATCAAGTCCCAACGGATGAATGGGTCGGGTTGGCGTCCTCACACTGGCACGACTACGGTGATCTTTGGTTCCATGCCTTGGAGTTAAGGCATTCCGTCATTAAATGGCAATTCTTCATTGACGAACTTTACAAGAGGTTTGGTGACAAATTCTTGCAAGACATTGTGGAGCAATTCAACAAGAGCACTCAAACGGGCACCGTAGAAGAATACGAAGTCCAATTTGAAGAATTCCGCAGCTGGATGATGATCTACCACCCTACACTAAGTGAGTCGTATTTCATTTCAAGTTTTATTGGTGGTCTCAAGCCCACCATAGGTGCGGCCGTCAAGGCCAACCAGCCTACTGAAATTAGTTACGCCATAGAGCAAGCCAAATTGCAAGAAATTACTATAGCTGAGATTAAGGGGGCCACGGGTCCCAAAACCGGGCTCAACAGAACATCCGCAGGTCCCAGGCCAGGCTCCTCCTTCAGGTCAGGCCCAAGTGTTTCATTCCAGAGTGCTGGACAGTCCCAGGGCGTGACAGCACGGTCTGCGCCCGTGCCTTCGTCCGGTTCCAATGTCCCTAGGCGTGAACCCGGGCAGTGCTTTAAGTGTCATGAGCGATACTTTCCTGGGCATGTGTGCAAGAACAAACAACTCCAGAGTATGGAGGGTCAAGAAGTCCAAGATGATGATGAAGAGGACTTGGTGAACATTGAAGAAGAGATCCCTCAAGAAGAAGGGGACGGCGCCATGGAAATCTCCTTGAATGCCCTCTCAGGGCCAATTACTCACAATACAATGAGATTGAAGGGTTCGATCAAGAAAAGGGCCCTTACGATCTTAGTTGATAGTGGGAGCACAAATAGCTTCCTTGACTCAAGAGTCGTCAACGAACTCAAGCTTGAGACCGTTCCGACCAGAGTAATGACTGTCACCGTTGCTAATGGTGAGAACTTGACTAGCTACCAAAAGTGCCCAAGCTTAAAGTGGAAAGTGCAAGGCCATTCGTTCTTGGATGACTTACGGGAGCTTGACTTAAGAGGAAGCGACATGGTTCTTGGGGTCGATTGGCTCCAAAGGTATAGCCCGATTACTTTTGATTTTTCAAATCTTAAATTTTCATGTTTTAAGGATGGTAAACCGGTTCATTTACAAGGAACATCTGATAATGCCGCTTTACATGCTATGTCCGAAAGAGGTCTTGCTCGTTTTCTTAAAAAAAAAGTTACTTGTGTCGTTGGTCATTTGTTTTTGGCAATCGGTAGTGAAGAAAAAGAACCATATATACACCCCGACCTAGGACCAATCCTTAGGGAGTATAGGGATGTTTTTGACATCCTTAAGTCTCTACCCACAACCCAATGCTAAACCCATCCACATTAGGCCTTACCGTTACCCCCATAGTCAAAAGAACGAGATAGAAAAACAAGTTAAGGAGATGTTGTCTCCCTCTATTATCCAACCTAGCTGTAGCCCCTTTGCTTCACCGGTCTTAAAAGTTCGTAAGAAAGATGGCACGTATCATTTTTGCGTGGACTATCGTCAATTCAATAGCATAACCATTAGGGACCAATTTCCCATACCGGTTATTGACGATTTACTTGACGAGTTGCGTGGAGCATGTGTGTTTTCAAAGATAGATCTTAGGGCAAGTTATCACCAAATAAGAGTTCGCAAGGAAGATATACACAAGACCGCGTTCCATACACACCATGGACACTATGAGTTCAAGGTCATGCCGTTTGGTCTCACCAACGCACTGGCCACATTCCAATCGCTTACGAATGAGGTCTTTTCTTCTTTCCTTCGTAAATTTGTTCTCGTTTTCTTTGATGACATATTAGTTTATAGTCCTTGTATGAACACTCACGTTGTGCATCATGGAGAGGTCCTTGAGACCCTACGTAACCATAAATTGTATGCTAAAATGAGTAAGTGTGTTTTCAGAATTGATCATGTTGAATATCTATGGCACATCATTAGTCCAAATGGGGTAGCAACGGATCCTAGAAAAATTGAAGCAATGACTTCTTGGCCCCAACCAAAAAGCATTAAGAGCCTTAGGGGATTCCTTGGACTCACGGGTTACTACCGTAAGTTTATTAAGGGCTATGGATTAATTAGTAAGCCCTTAACTAGCCTCCTCTCCAAGGGTGGTTTCCATTGGAATGAGCGTGCTCAACTTGGCTTTGAGACCCTTAAGCATGCCATGGTGACGGCACCGGTCCTAGCTCTTCCGTACTTTAGCAAGCCTTTCATTCTTGAGACCGACGCTTGTGGGGTCGGCATTGGGGCTGTGCTTTGTCATGAAGGTCGGCCTTTAGCATACCTGAGTAAGGCTCTAGGTCCTTGGCAATTGGGCTTATCCATATATGAAAAAGAGCTTATGGCGGTGCTAATGGCCGTGGAAAAATGGCGACATTACCTATTAGATCATCATTTCATTATAAAAACCGATCATTCTGGTCTCCGTTTTCTCTTGGACCAACGCATTACCACTCAACTTCAACAAAAAGGCATGTCAAAACTAATGGGCTTAAGCTATAGTATAATGTACCGTAAGGGTCTTGAGAATAAAACCACAGACGCATTATCTAGGCGCGATGAAGAGGTTGCGTTTGGGTCTTGTTCTATTTTAACAACCGTAATACCTCAGTGGGTACGTGAGGTTGAGGCTAGTTATGACAACGATGCCTGAGACTTAGACCTCATTTCCCAAGCCACCCTTGATCCTGAGGGTCAAGGCCCCTTCTCATACCATAGCAGTGTCCTTCGCTACAAGGGCCGCGTCTATGTTGGGCAGCACACAGACCTCCGCCAAAGGATCATGCATGCCTTACATGATTCACCGGTTGGAGGGCATTCTGGTGTCCACGGTTCCTTAATAAGGGCAAAATGTTTATTCTATTGGCCTAACACGAAAAAAAGCTTTAGTGATTGGATTTCTAGGTGTGACGTATGTCAACGCACCAAGAGCGAGCATGTGGCCTACCCCGGCCTCCTTCAATCATTGCCCATTCCAAGCCAAGCTTGGGAAAGTGTAAGTCTTGATTTTGTTGAGGGGTTGCCTAAGTCCATGGGCAAGGATACAATATTGGTGGCAGTTGATCATTTTACTAAGTATGCTCATTTCATATCTTTAACACATCCGTTTACAGCAACCAAAGTAGCCCAAGCTTTCCTTGACAATATATATCGATTACATGGGCTACCTAAAAACATAATATTGGATCGGGATGGCACCTTCCAAAGCATCTTTTGGAAGGAACTCTTTCGGTTGGTGGGCGTGGAACTCAACATGAGTACCTCCTACCACGCCCAATCCGATGGCCAAACCGAGTGTGTAAATCAATGCTTAGAGAACTATCTACGTGCCATGGCCTTGAACAAGCTGAAGGCATGGGCTCAATGGCTAGCGCTTGTGGAATTTTGGTGTAACACTAACTACCATTCCTCTATTAAATCTACGCCTTTTTTTTGCCCTTCATGGGTATGAACCTAGGATTTTGGCTATAGGCTACCCATGTGTATCTTCTTCCCCTGGGGTAGAAGACTTGGTTAATGAGCGGCAAACTATGGTTAACCTCTTAAGGGAAAACCTAGTGGAGGCGCAACATCGTTATAAGCAACAGGCCGATTTACATAGGACCAAACGTGAACTTGACGTAGGAGACTTTGTGTACTTAAAGTTGCAACCATATCGCCAAACCTCGGTCGCCATGCAGCGTAACCTCAAACTGGCCGCTAGCTATTATGGCCCATTTAAAATACTTGCATGGGTAGGAACAGTTGCCTATAAATTGGAACTACCACAAGACTCTAAAATACACCCCGTTTTTCACGTCTCACGGCTTAAGAAAAAAATTGGAGATAATGTTGTGCCTAGTGTCTCTTTGCCTAGTTGTGACCAGGATGGTCACCCCGAGGTTCATCCCAAGAAGATACTCAAACAACGCACCCTAACGCGCAAAGGCGAGAAGATGACTCAGGTTCTCGTGCAATGGGAAAACATGCCGAGTGAGGCAGCTACTTGGGAAGATTGGGCCTTCATCCAAGGACAATTCACAAATTTCAATCCTTGAGGACAAGGATTGGCTTGAGGGGGGAGGGGGGGGTGGGGCGGTATTGTCATGGTCATGACTCTTTTGGTTCCCTTGACATTGTCTAGACATCGAGCAGGTAGCCCGAGGTCCGTGTCAAGATCGCTTGTCAAGCCATGCCATGTCGCTGCCCAGGCCCAAGCCAGTTCACTGCCCCAGGTCCGTGTGGTCGCGTGTCATGACATTGTCTAGGTCGCTGCCGTCCGTGTCCCAGCTTGCGCCTCAGTGCCGTGTCCCAGTAGAACGAGCGTGCCAGTGCCGCGCCCGGTCCGCGCCCCCAGTGTCCTGTCCCTGTGCCACGCCTCAGCCTAGTGCCTTCCATTTCTAGCCATTGGGCGCGCCTCCTAGCTGTTAGACGCTCCTCCAACTAGCCTTTGGAGGGCATCTTGGATTGTATTTTGTTTTCATTAGATATTTTTCAGATTTATTTGATGTATTTTTCTATAAATAGAGTTCTAATTCATTTTGTAATCCATTCAAGCAAATTAATGAAATATTCTTACTTTTCTCATCTTTTCTCTCTATTTTCTCATCTTCTCTAATTCTAATTCTCTCTCTCATCTTAACTCTCTTTCTTCTTCTTCCTTGCCTAACCTCTATTGTCAAGTTACGGGCCTAAGTCTACAACTTTGGCCGTCAGAATCCCAAGATTGTGACAAAGTGCGAGCCAAGCAATGGAGGTGCGCGAGGACACCCTAGACCAAACAGAAGCAGAGAAACTGCAGGCAAAGAAAAGATGGTTGTGCGACTCATCATCCGAACCGCACAGCACACATGAGGACTGGACGCCAGGAGCCCGATGTCTGAGCAATCTGTCACGGGTCCAAAGTCGCTCACAGGAGGCAAGCCATAGAATAAAGGAATGCCTCGGAACATGCAACCCGAACCGAAGAAGATGGTGGAGGGAGTCCTCCTCCCTCCTACTATGGATCATCTCCCAAACTGATCTAGTGGTGAAGATGCCGAATCGGTCACCCATCCACCTGACCCTATCTGCAACACCCGGCCGGGACCTGAAATCAACAAACACCCAGAAAGGTAGCAGCTCAACCCTATCCTGAGGGAACCTCCACTCCTCACCCTCAATAATATTTGATACTCGAGAGCCCTAGAGATGACCAGTGGAGTGCAGGATGCGGCGTGAAAACCGCCCCGTGAGTTGCCCGCACGGAAGCCAATAATCAGCCCGAAGAGTAGTATCTCGACCATCACCAATGATGTGCCTAAAAGCCGTGTCACAACGGGGCCGAACACCGAGGATGCTCCTCCAAGACCAAGGAATCGATCCCCTGGCTGCAATCTCCCAGAAGCTCCTCCCCCGAAGACGGTTGGCATGAATCCACCGAGGCCAGAGGGAATCACGATCTGTGAGTAGGACCCAGATGTGCTTCATAAGAGAAGCCTGGTTCCACTCAGTCAAGCACCAAATCTCGAGGCCACCCTCTCGACGAGGATAACATAAGTGCCTCCAAGCGACCTTCGCCCCCCCCCCCCCCCCCGGGGCCAGCGAAGTGCCTTTCCATAGGAAGGCAGCAAAAGTCGACTCAATCTTCTAGATGATCGCCTTCGGAAGAAGGAAGACCGATGTCCAGAAGACCTGGATAGAGAAGAGGACCGATCGAATAAGCTGCAGTCACCCAGCAAAAGATAAAGCTCGCGAAGTCCAAAGCTGGATACGAGAAAGGATACGGTCCAAAAGAGGCTTACAGTGGATGAACCGAAGCCTCGACGATAAAAGCGGCACCCCCAAATATCTGACCAGACACTGCCCCAATCTGAAGCCCAGACTGTCTGCAATAGACTGCTGAAACTTAGGATCAACCCCAGTCACGAAGACCGTACTCTTAGTAGCATTCGAGGACAGCCCCGAAAGAACGGCAAAATAATCCAGCGTCTCACGGATGACTGAGGCACTACCCTCATCGGCTTCACTAAAGATCATCAGATCGTCAGCAAAACAAAGATGAGTGAGGCGGGTGCGATCACAGCAGCGGTGAAAACGAAATCGCGGGTCAGTAGCGGCACCACGAAGCAGGCCCTGAAGGCCCTCCATGGCGATGACGAAAAGATAGGGAGAGAGAGGATCACCCTACCTGATACCCCGGCTCGTGCTAAAGAAACCCTGAAGCTCGCCACTAATGGCGACTAAGAATCTGGCTGTGGAAAGACCCTCCCGCACCCATCAAATCATGACCTCGGGGATACCCATACAGCGCATAGCAGAGAGGATGAAATCCCACCGCACCGTGTCAAAGGCCTTGCGAATATCAACCTTCAGAGGGCACCGAGGTTCCCCAGCTTGAAGGTGATAATCGCGCATAAGCTTCTGCGCCCATAAAATGCTATCCGAAATCCTCCTACCAGGCACGAAAGCAGACTGCGAGTCATCGATCAGGAAAGGGAGAACCCCTTTCAGCCTGTTTGCAATGATCTTAGTAATGCACTTATAGATCACATTGCAACAAGAGATCGGGAAATAGTCCGCGAAGGTGGAGGGGTCCTCCACCTTCGGGATCAAGCTAATACGGGTGGAGTTCAGGGCGCCCAGCATGCGCCCTGACTGGAAGAACAAACGAATGGCTCGAACCACATCTCAACCTACCACATCCCAGGCCCTCTTAAAGAAGAGGGAGGTATAACCATAAGGACCCAGCGCCCTGTCATCACCAGTGGAGAAGAGAGCATCTCTGACCTCGGCATCAGAAATCGGAAGAGTCAGCGGCCTAGCCTGATCCTCAGAAAGACGAGTCTAAAAAAGCCCCGAGATATCCTTATGAAGTAGCCCACTCAGTTCAGTCAACAACTCCTGAAAATAAGAGACCCCGGTCTCCGAAACCTCCCTGTCATCGTAAGTCCTCCTGCTGTCAGGACACACAATAGAAGAGATCCGGTTCCTAGCCTGTCGATGGGCGACAGACTTATGGAAGAATCGGGTACCCTAATCCCCTAAAGAAAGCTACTGGACGCGGGACTTCTGACGGTAGAAAGCCTTCTCATCCCGACATAACCTCGAATACTCCCGAGAGAGGTGTCGCTCCTCAGCACGAAGGTCCACACTCTCAGGATCACCATCTAAAGCCCTCTGGCCTACAGTCCAAGCATCCCTCGCCGCTGCCACTCGAGCTGAGATATGACTAAAGTGTCTAGTATTGAGGGCCTTCAGCTTAGCCTTCAGCCTCCTAAGCTTCTGAGTGAGCTGAAACATAGGGGTGCCCTCAATACTAGTCTCCCAAGCTCTCCGCACTGTAGGAATGAACTCCTCATGGTCAGCCCAGAAGTTAAAGAACTTGAAAGGGAGCCGCGGGGAGCAGCGCTCTCCAAGCCTCGCTCACCAAACACCAGTCGAGACGCTTCAGGACGAGAGCTCCCCCAGCCGATGTGCTTCACCACGTAAAACGGAGCCCCGAGTACGGAAGGACTGTGAGCTCAGAGTCGTAAATGCAGCCTTGAAAGTGGTCCATATGGCTAGGCCAAGTGTCCTGACCGCCACTCCTATCACCAAGACTAAGGATAGCGTTAAAGTCACCCAAGAGTATCCAAGGCTCCCCCTGGAGACTCACGCTAGCTCCCCGAATAAACTTCCAAAGATCCCGACGCGGTCCTGGCTCGTTAAAGCCGTAGACGAATGTAGCAAAAAAGTCCACACCCCCTCAAATGTCAGTCACCCTACAGGTCAGATGCTGGTCCCCACCCTGTACACTCACTACACGGTAGAAACTCGGATCCCAGAGAACAATGATGTGACACCACAGGCCCCGCATCCTGCTGTACATATACTAGCACCCCTCAGCACAACGGGCAACAGCGGACTCAACAACAGCAGGGTTAGTCTTGGTCTCAACCAAGCCAACCAAACTCAGGCGGCTAGAAGAAATCCAACCTCGAACTGCAGCGATAGAATTGGGGTTGTTAAACCCCCTCACGTTCCAGCATCCGATCATTAGAGACTAGAAACTAATGTAGCCCGCGGCCTCCACGGCCCTCACGGGCAGCAGCAGAGCACGTAAGATGACGGCTAATAGGGGCAACCTATGAAGTACTCTCAGAAGTAGATACCTCGCCCGTACGCTCCTCAATTAACAAAGCGAACCGATTTGGAGACTCAACTACAGTCCCCGATGCCTGGTTCTCAATATAAGCAACAGGCTCAACGATCCCAACTAAAGCATCCTGAGCCTCCTCAATCTCAAAAGGAGCAAGCGCTTGACCCAGATCCTCGAGCGAGCCACTATCCTGAATCTTAGTAGATGAAGGGTCAGAATGAGAAGAGCGGGGCCCGCTTCCGGGTCGAGCGCGGCTCACCTCATGACGAGGTGACTTTGTGGGTGAATCCGATGTAGCTCGTCCTCTAGTACCTGAGGCCGAGCTGTCGGGCAGCCCAACCGCATCTGCAGTAGGTTGTGGCTGCAGCTGCCCAGAATTTTGGGCCAGGGGAACATTGTCTGTGTCCCCCTGAGGAAGGCCCAGGCCCAGAGTGGGCCTAGTGAGGCTCGCGTCTGGGCCTGCTTCAGGCCCAACGTCCCTCCCCTCCCTCCAACCTGCGCCTATTTTGCCTGGGCCCCAGTTGGGCCACAGGCCGAGATGGGCCACCATCAGCAGGTGGCCCATTAACAGCCACAGGGGGCAAAGCCACCCCCACCACTTCGCTCCCTTCAACCACGACTCCTCCACCATTAGCATCCACGGGTCCCGGGGTACCCACCCTGAGCGGCGTAGTAACCACGGCACGAACCAGCGCCGCCGCCTCCATACCGGCCACCACACTCGGAGCTCCAACCACTTTTTTCTTCTTATTTTTCCTCCTTTTCTTCTTCCCTACCACCGGGGCAGCCATGGTAGGGCTGTTAAGAGGACCAAGAGGCACACACGAGTGCCCGAAAGTCAAACAGAGCGAGCAACGCTTGGGAACGGCCTCACATGCTACACTCAACTTGACCCGGTCACCATTAATCTCAAGATAAGTCTCCTTAGGGATAGGAGACTTAGCATCAACCTCCACACAGACACGGACGTAGCCTAGTCGAGTACAGTCCGCTGTCACCTTATCCATGAACAACGGCACTCCTATAGTGCTACTAGCAACGCTAATACCATCAGGCCTCCATAACATAAGAGGGAGACCAGAGATACGAATCCAAATTAGGGCAGTAAGAAAGTCCTTCTTAAGTGTAAGCCCCTCCCTCCAAAGCTGGAGTGACATACATACGCCCTTGAAGAACCAAGCACCATCCAGGAGTACACGTTCAGCCTGCTCTTTCGTGCGAAACCGAAACATATAAACCTTCCCATCATAAAGGACACACTCAAGCCCCCTATTACCCCGTAAGAGGCTAGCAATATCCTAGGCACGGGAGTAAGCAAGACCCGTCCCAATCAAACGTCCCACAAGACAACGCTCCCACTTCTCATTGCCAGAAGCGAAGCACTCACTCGTTATGATCCCCACAGTCTTGCCATCAACATGGACCGGAGGGACATACCGAAGCAAGTTGTTCGATGAGGAACGAACACGGTCCGCCCATGTTGGTGTACCCGCACCAACCTTGGCCAAACCTGAGCTCGAACCCACCTCAAGAGCCCCGATTTCATACACCTTAGACATGGTGCAAGAAGAACTAATAAAGCAGGAAAGTAACAAAAACCCTAGAAAATTAGGGTTCCCAAAGACACCACCAAGTAGGCGCCGCCACCAACCTCACACCAGCCAAGATCGATCAGAATCCGGCCACCAACGCCTAGCAGTGACAACCAGCCAAGAACCAGAGAGAACTTATGTGTGAATGCTCCAAAACGAAGAGAGAGATCGCAAGGAGAGAGCGATCACGAGGAGAGAGAAAGCCCGGCCACAACCACCACAGAACCACCAGGGACTGCCGGACCACCACCAAAAGGACGAGAAGAGAGAGGCGAACCACCAGGAATGAGGTGTCGGTGATGGGCTTACCGGAGAAGCCCCCACGTCCTACGCAATCCCAACAACCCCAAAAAACCCTAGCACCCTCTCTCTCGATTTTCATCCTCAAGCAGCTGCCGGAATCACCAGCAGGTACCACCACCAGGAAGTGGAGGCACCGGCGAATGCACTGCCATCGGACCCACCCCCGTACGACACCGCATGTGCCTGCACGCGCGTGCCCTAGTTAGCAACGGATTCACCACAACGCCCCCCAATCGCCATGAATAGCATGCACATTAGTTTATGTGTTGGAATTTCAGTTGAATTTAAGAGATTTTATTTATTATATGCACACTTTATTGACTTATTCTTTGATATGATCCAAATTGACTTGTATTAATATTATGAAGTTTTTTATATTTAACATAGTTTGTGTAAATCATGATCATAAGGAGCAAAAAGAGAAAGATGCTACTTTTTATATTTTTATAGATACAAATTTTAATATATAATGTCAAATTAAAAAAAAAAAAGAGAAAAATAACATATTTTAAATTCAATATCGTAAAAAACTGGGATTTTAGTATATAGTATCAAATTATAAAAACAAAAAAGAAAAATAACATATTTTTAATTCAATATTAGAAAGTGGGAGGGAGTAACTTTCCATTTAATTTAATATATTATTAATTGAAAAGGAGGGGGTCGCCACGTCATCACGTTTGACATGGTGCCCCTGGTCACCAAAACATTTCTCTGCGGATAACTACATATAAGCGCTAGTGTGCTACACTCTGTAGATGCAGATGACACAGCTCTCGCCACGTGCGCTACACATGCCCGGTCATTTGTATCACTTGGAATGCGCATACAGCCTAGTTCAATTATAAATTCACTTTTTTTAATTTTGTTTCAGTTTTTAATTTATTTAAATTCCCACATGTATAAAATTTATCTCATAGATATTATTTGGTAAAATTAATTTATTCGTCACATAATGTTTCAGAAAAATAATTTATTCATCTCATGATCAAATAATTCATCTCATAAATTCACTTTAAATATTTTCAACCGGTGTACCTATAGAAGGTGCACAGGGACCTTAGGGACCAATTAATTCTAGCTCCAAATGAGTCAAATCTAAATATCAATACTTGATACTATTGATTATCAGTTAGTACTATTTAATTCCACTAAATAAATATTACTGCATTCTAGAATTAAATATATTTATTCAATAATTTCCAAATGACTTTCATTATAACAATCAACCTCTCTATTATATATCTGTAAGAAAAAGTAACTTTAATTACCAGCGTTACTTTTCTCACATTTCTTGCCGTAATTTCCAGCTCGCCTTTCTCGAACAATTCAATGATACAGAATCAATTTCCATATTAATTCCAAATATCAAACATATGGAATACTTTCGCCAAAGATTTTAGAATCTATTCATATGCTTGGGAATCAACTAAGGGGACATTTTTATCTGGTTAGAGATTATAGATTCCATATAAAACAAATGTTCTCGCTACACTTCATGCTATTACCCAACGTACATAAGATTCAAGTCAACGCACTTTCACTAATTCTTTTGGTACATTAAATCAACGAACAATCCATGCACGAGTTCAGACTATTTCTTGGATTTAGAGTTATCGTCTTACATAATTAATTGTTACTTATAGCAGTAAAGAAACAACTAATTCATGTGGTCCTACTCGGAGTTCTAATCATATAGACATCCTTATCCACATGACCAAGACAAGTCATCTAAAGTATCACATTATTGTCTTATCAGACAAGTTGTCCAAACTCATCACTGACTATGAACATATACTTTACAACGTATCACTAATTTGATTGAAGTCTATTCATGGCTCAATATCACTGACCACTTATACCAAACTTGACATGTAATCTTGGATTACATCCATCTCATGGAAAATTTTAGAAAAATAATGGCACGCATGCTTGACTCTAAAAACATACTCATACTATAAATAAATAAAAATAATTTCATTTATTTAATATTTAAAACTAATTAGTTGTGTTTTCCAGGACACTAATTCCAACATACAATGCTCTAAGTGCCAATTTGATAGAACCTCTTGATCGAGTCAACCTGAAATTGTTAAACATAGAAAAGGATTTCCATGAGGAGGACTACCCCAAGCCTCTAGAGGTGTCCAATACTCGATAGGTCGAATGTGAGAATCAGCCACAAGATTTGGACTCACAAATTGAAAAAAGGCCTCGAGTAGGAGATAGATGAAAAGCTCCACATTCAATTCGGAGCATTACCTGAGCAAACTAAAGTCAGAACGACTTACTCTTACCATTAGAGTTCATGGCAAAAGAAGTCCAAGATAGTGTAAAGGGAGATGTAGTAGTGGCAAACGAAGTCTCTCATGCGGAGTTGGAGGCTGAGGTAACAGTCTCAGAAGGTAATCCCAGTATTTCATCTTTTGAAGTTAAATCTGCCACATTCAAATTAACTGATGATCCTCCTAACATGACAAAGATGATATTTGATGGGACCTCTATAGCCATCAAACACATTAAGCCCTTATATGTCAAAGCTACGTCTGATGGCATTGTGGTAAATACAGTCTTACTTGATAACGGCGTGGCCATCAACATCTTACATTCATACATGATAGGGGTCATTGCAAAGTTCTGATATGACTTGATAACTTTGATGTAGTAATCTATGGATTTCTGGAGCCAGAACCAAGTCTGAAGAGGTCTTCCCGATTGAACTAACTGTTGGCAATCAAAGTAAGCTAACAGCCTTTTGTGGTGGGTACTGTTTATAATATAGGGGATAGCTTGCTAGGCAAGTGATGTATATGAATAATTATTGCATAAACTGTCTAGCTATATAAACCATAAGGAGTGAAGGCAATACTTATTTTAAGTTACTCACCGGGTACCCACTCGCTTAGTACCTACTTGTCGAGTATTTACACGCCTAGTACTTAGTATTTACACACCCGGTACTTACAGGTCCGGTCCTGTAAGTATAATGAGTAGGTAATTATTATATAAATATCGGATAATAATAAATTAGACTTAAATTAGAAAACTGGACCCCAAGAATACCAAATAGATCGACTGTACCAGAGGTTACCCCAAGTCACTATGTGACACGTGATGAAAGTAGGAATGTCCACCCCATATTCTAAAATGGGGAGATGTGTTTCGATAAGAAGGGAGGATGGGAATTGAATATATTTAAGAAAGGGGAAGATTCATTCATATGGAGGCACTCTTACACGCCTCTCTGGTTCTCTCTTAGTTCTGATCAACTCTCCGGAGCAATAATTGTTCAAGCTTCCCACTCCTCTTAAGCTATGTATTTTATGCTCATTTTACCTACTAAATAAAGGTCAAGCTAGCCTATTTATCTAAGATGAGCCCCTTTATCAAATCCTCTAAAGGGCTTCAAACAAGTATTCTACTATAATTATATAATCGTATTAATTTGTCGACTTCATTGTTATGTTATTACCTACCTTTCTTATTATTTCAAGAGATCAATACTTACTTGAGTGTCGGAGGGGTCCCCGTGCAATATTCCACGCGGCCCTCTAACCGTTTGATTAATCTTGCAAGGAATATCAAGTTGGACATGTAGGTAAAATTTGAGTTTAGCTCATCCTAATGAACCCCACCTCATATAGAACTCCAAAATGAGGAATAAGCACACTGGCCATAAACATCAAAAACAAATTAGTGCCGTCTGTGTGAAAAATCATAATCTCAAGCCTAGCCTGGTGTTTCTTGTAATATTCGAACATTGTTAATATCATGTAAGTTAATTTTTAGTATTTTTTTGATCTCTTTTGCATTTTCTCTCATAAGAACAAGCATACGTAGGAAAAAGTAGCCAAAAAAGCACCATAACATCCTTGAACCAAAAAATGATATTTGCTTGGGTAACATCCTTTTTACCTATTAAAAGTATATCCTTGAAATTATAAGGAGATTTACTTGAATAAAAATCAAGTACTTTTACATCTTTTAAGCATATTCATGAACATACAAGAGATTTGTTTGAGTAAGTCCAGTATTTTACATCCCTTTTACCTCTTTTAAATATCCTTGAACAATAAAAGAGGTTTGTTTGGGTAAAAGCTATCAAATACTTTTACATCCTTTTTACCACTTTCAATCATAATCATGAACAATACAAAGAGATGTGCTTGAGTAAGTCAAGCATCTTCACATCTCTTTTACCTCTTTTAAACATCCTTGAATAATAGAAGAGGTTTGCATAGGAGCTATCAAATACGTTTACATCCTTTTTACCATTTTCAAGCATATTCATGAACAATATAAAGAGATTTTCTTGTATACGTCAAGTATTTTTACGTCCCTTTTTACCTCTTTAAAACGTCCCAGAACATACGAAAAGCATTGCTTGGGTAAGGCCAAGTGTTGCTACATTCTTTAAACCTCTTTTTCACCTTTTCTTTGATTGAAAATTTGAAGAATCACCAAAGGTATATAAAATGCTTCACGAGCTTTGTTTTGATGTATAATTCAATCTATAACTCTTCAGGGTTGAAAGTTATGCTCGTTTTAAGTTACAAGGTAAGTTATAGAACTAATAAGCGCAGTAAATGACCACTTCATCTTTTATATACTTTCTTTGATCAAAAATTCAATTACTCATCATATTCGAGGTTACAAGCCACGTTCGAGGTTACAAGCTTGGTTTCATTTAAGGTTACAAGATATATTTAAGCTATATGCCATGATTGCTACAAGCCATGTTTTATTTAAGGTTACAAGCCATGTTTAAAGTTACAAGCCATGTTTGAGGTTACAAGCCCTGTTTCATTTAAGGTTACAAGACTTCTTTAAGGTTACAAGCTATGTCTCTTATAAGCCATGTTTGATGTTACAAGCCTTGTTTAATTTAAGGTTACATGCCATGTTTATGGTCACAAGCCATGTTTAAGGTTACAAGCCATCTTTGAGGTTACAAACCTTGTTTCATTTAAGGTTACAAGCCATGTTTAAGGTTACAGGCCATGTTTCTTATAAGCTAGGTTTACAGTTACAAGCCATATTTTATTTGAAGTTACAAGCCAAGTTTAAGGTTACAAGCTCAAGCCATGTTTAAGATTACAAGCCATGTTTGAGGTTACACGCATTGTTTAATTTCGGTTACAAGCCATATTTCTTTTAAGCCATGATTAAGGTTACAAGTGTTTTTTTCTTTTAAAGTTACAAGCCAAGTTTACAATTACGGGCCATGTTTCTTACAAGCCATAATTCATTTGAAGTTATAAGCTATGTTTAAGGTTATAAGCCATGTTTCCTTTGAAGGTACAAGCCATGTCTAAGGTTACAAACCAAGCTTCGTTATGGTTACAAGCCATGTTTCAGGTAACAAGCCTTGTTTTATTTAAGGTTACAAGTCATGTTTCATTTTTTGATGCTACAAGCCATGTTTAGGGTTACAAACCATGTTTCGTTTAAGGTGACAAGCTATGTTTCATTTGAAGTTACAAGCCTTGTTTAAGGTTACAAGCTATGTTTCATTTGAAGTTACAAACCATGTTTATGATTACAAGCCATGTTTCATTTGAAGTTACACGCCAAGTTTAAGGTTAGGCAACCTCCTTTGCGCACTAGTTACCATCGTTTATTCTTCATATTAACCACTGTAACCCCTTCACACCAAGGAGTGTCACTCCTTCACACGTGACCACCACCCACGACATTGATCCCCATCGTCAACATTTCATCCACCGCCATCTTCAACACCTCAGCTGCGGCCACCGGCACTGGCACCTACATCATTTTACCTACCGCGTAGCTGCCATGTTGCCCACCCTTTAGCTACCCGCCGTGTTCCATTACTCACCATGTTCTAGTACCCACCGTGTTCCTACATCCCATCGCCTTACTACTCGTCGACTTCCAACACCATAAACCACTGTGTGACATTTCGAATTCCGACATCACTGTTCACACACATGCCATCACATGACGTTTCACATACCATTGTTGTTCTTGTGCACAAACACCGCTCAAAGTTCAAGCCACGACTGCCACCCACAACCACCATAATCACCCGTACGATTTCAAATACCCACAACCACTATCACTACATCTCACACCAGCAACCATCGTGGCATCTGCTGCCACCCATCTCCGCCACTCTCCATGGCTTGGTTCTCTCCTCTTCAAACCCTGAATTGGGTCAATTTTTGTTAAAATCTTCGTTTAATTCAACCCAGGTAGGGTTTGCTTTCATTACAATTTATATTCAATTCAATCCTAAATGGGTTAATTTTCATCATAATCTTAGTTTAGTTCAACCCTGATTGAGCAAACTTTTCTTACAATCTTAGTTTAATTAAACCCTGAATGGGTTAGTTTTCGTTACAATTTATATTCAATTGAACTCTGATTGGTTTAGCTTTCATTACTACCAAAATTTAGTTAAACCTTGATTGAATCAGTTTTCTTTCAATCTTAGCTTAGTTCAACCTGACTGAAATAATTTACGTTACAACCTTAGTTTGGTTCAACCCTCAATGGTCCAATTTTCATAACAATCTTACTTTACTCCAACCCCTATTAAATCATTTTTTGTTAAATTTGTTATATTGTACGACTAGTTATATTATTCTTATGTGTTATGTCTCTTCTGGCAATGGAATCATCAATTATGATTTTAAAAAAAGGAAGCTATTCCATGAATATGTCATAACAAAAAAAGCCTTGTATAAATAGAATCATATTCTCATGGTTTGAAAATAACATGTCTATTAATTCTAAAGTGTTGTAGCTAGTCATAGATTGTTTCCTTGGCTAGTTGAATACAATTCTTGCTCAATTAGATTCTGATTGGATCAATTTTGTTGCATTTCATTGTTATCCAATTAATCCCTGATCCTATATACCCTTATTGATTTACTTTTTACAGTAATTGAACTCGTCGACCCTACTTTTAGTTCTAGGTTCACCTTATTTGCTTGTTGATACGTTCCGTTATGGTCTCTTATGTCTTTGATAATCTCACCCAAATCTCTATGTTCTCCAAGTTAAGTTTAAGTCTCTTACAGCTATTCTTTTCAAATTATAATTTTTAGGACTTTAATCTTCACATTGAATTCCTAAGTCGGTTAACTCTAAAATTCCAAAATAAGAAGAAAGAAACCAAGATTAAGGTTCTGTTGTTCATAAAATTTTAGTTACTTCCCTTATTGCCAACATGCCCATTATTTTCCTACAGAGAATTAGCACATGCTATTTAATCAAAAAGATGGAATCTCACCATTCTTGACCTATTTGATACTTTCCACAATATCACCATCCCTCGAGATCTAATGTCGTTGTATGCTAAGTACTTTTTGGAAATATTATTTTGCCCAACCAAATTTAGTAAGATCGAAAGCCAAAAACCATTGAGGGATGAGAAACTTCGCATTCATTCATGATTCCCTTTCAAAGATGGTGCATTAATCATCGTAGCATTGGGGGTTTTTGCCTTAGTCATAAATTGGAGTTCTTTTCCTTAATGGTGACATAAAACATCTTAGGACTGAGGGATTTCACCTCAGTCATAAATTGGAATTCTTTTCCTTAATAGTGACATAAAGCATTTTAGGACTGTGGGGATTTCACCCCAATCATAAATTAGATTTGTTTTCCTTAATAGTAACGTAAATCATCTTAGGCTGGGGGACTTCGCTTCAGTCATAAATCATATTTCATTTCCATATATTTTGGTGACGTGAATCATCTTAGGACCGGGGGACTTCATCTCAATCATAAATTAGATTTGATTTTTTTATCCTAATGGCATAAACCATTTTAAAATTGGGGGAGTTTGCCTAAGTTATGAATCAAATTTTACTTCCCTATCTTGGCGATGTAATCATTTTCACACAGGGGAACTTCATCCCTATTCACAACCTAGATTTCCTTATCTTGGTAGAATAAATCATTTTAAGACTGGGGGACTTCACCTCAGCCATAAATCATATTTTCTTTCCTTATCTAGGTGGTGTAAATCCTTTTCAGACAAGGGGACTTCGTTTGAATTTATAACTTAGACTTCCTTGTCTTGGTGGTATATCATTTGAAGACTGGCGGACTTCGCCTCAGCCATGAATTAAATTTCATTTCCTTGTCTTGGTGGCGTGAATCATTTTTGGATATGGGGACTTTGTCCCAATTCACAACTTGGCCTCCTTGCCTTGTTGGTGTGTATCATTTTAGGAGTGGAGGAGTTCGCCCTCCATCATGCAATGTGGCACACCTTAGAGACTTTATTAACCACTACCAATCAAAGATCAAATTATGATTAGGAAACGTAGTCATTCAATGTGATTTAATAAGACATTTCTGATAGAAAAGTCTAATAGAGACTACACCTATTACAGCACTAAAGCAACCTATGCTTTAATTAACTTTCTACTCAGTAACTTTATAAGAGTAGTGCAGGATGTTGCTTTCATCTACTTAGATCTAGGCATCCATTGCTTAAGAAATGATAATTAAGAATGGATGTAGGGGTATGCATAGAAAAAGCTCAACTTGATTTTGGTACACTACGCCTCTACAGACCAAACTTTTCAAAAAATAAAGATATCAAGCTAAATCTCTATTAACTTTTTTCAAAGAGCTAAACAACGCATACATTATGTTGTAACACATAATTGATAACTTGGAATCTCAAAAATGACTTCTCAACAATTCACAAAGCACGTCTGGTATGACTGCTGGCATTAAATAATCAAAAATACATCATCGAACATCTCGAAAATAGTAAAGGTCACTATAACCACCCTACTCAAAATAAAGAATCATAAGCTAGTGATGTACTGGCATAAATGATATTGTTAACTACCAAACCTAAGTTGATAGCTAACCTTGTGAAAGAGAATGATAAGGTGAGAAGAGAATTGAAGAGAGATGAGAAAGTAGAGAATTAGATGAGAATTAGAGAGATTATCCAAAGGAAATCAGGTTTTGTTATTGATTGAATGAAGAGATTACAAGCACTAGTTCTATTTATAATAGATCTTGGTACAATGCACAAGGACACATCCCACTCTAACCGCCTAGCTGAAATTTTGCGCCTAAGCACAAGGAAGCCGCCACATTCGACTAGTCTTGACCTGAAGGACCTAAACCGACCCTCATGGGGCCAGATTGCCAGACAACTAACATACAAACACAACACGAAAGCAACCAAACACATTACAAGCAGTTAAGGACCAAATAAAATCAAAAGACTAAAGGAATTATAACAACTACAGGACCAGGCCAATTCAGATTTTGTGGCCAAAGTGCAGGTCTGCAATCCGGGCCACCTGATTCAGATGCCCACCAAAGGAGTTCATCCGTTGACCTCAAGCAACAGAATAGACCTCCTGATTTGCATGAACAGCAGAGATCATTGAGTAATGATGCTACATTTGGTGGCAGAAGTCATGTTCATAGACAGCCAAGGGTACAAATCGAGCCTGTCGAGGGAAAATAACCTGATTCTTGGTTGAGGAGGTGTGAAAGGTATTTTCATTTCTATAACATCAATGAAGCTGAAAAAGTAGAGCTAGTTGCAGTGCATCTTCATGGAGACCACGAGGTATGGTTTTATAGTATATTGAAGAGTAATCCTTGTCTTTCTTGGGACCAATTCGTGGAAGAGCTGTGTGAGAGGTATGGTGAAGAGGATTCAAGCGATGTTGTTGATAGCTTTAATAAAGTTTATCAAACATCTACGGTGAAGGAGTACATGATCAGATTTGAGAATTTGCGTGCTAACATGATAGCCATTAATCCACATTCTATCGAAGCATATTATGTCTCAAGCTTTATTAGTGGATTAAAGCCAAGAATTAAGAACTTGGTTAGGGCCATTGGGCCAAAGACTCTCTCCAAAGCCTATAATAAGGCTAAATTGATTGAGGCTACACTTGTATCTTCAAGTGAGAAAACCAAATTCAAGAGTAGCAATTACAAGACTCATCAAAGAGACTTATCAAGCATCAAAGCTGGCCGTTCAGTGGACAAGAGATCTACACGGCTATGTTATAAATGTAATCAGCCATATCAGCCCAGACATAGGTGCAATCCAAAGTTTTTGATGTCTGTAAGAGGTTCTCGTGTTGATGTTGAATCAGAGACTGAAGGTTCAGGTTCTCTAGAGGACAGTTCAGGGCAAGATTCACATGATGAGCTACTTAAGGATGAGGTTGAGATTTCCATGAAGGCACTGACCGAGAGTGGAGCTCACAACACGATACGCATTGGTTGGAAGGCAGGAAAAACTTCCATTACCATTCTTGTGGATAGTGGAAGCACACATAGCTTTGTTGATCCCAAGTTGGTAAAGAAGGTGAAGCATGAAATCATCAAAACTCATGCCTTAGCCATAATGGTAGCTGAGGGCAACTCAATTACTACTCAAAACAAGTGCCAAGCATTCCGTTGGTCTATGCAAGATCATCAATTCACTTTTGATTTTAGAGTTCTCCCTTTGGGAGGGTGTGATATGGTGCTTGGAGTAGATTGGATGAGGTCCTTTAATCCGGTGTTGTTTGATTTTGATAAGATGACAGTGTCTTTCGAAGTTCATGGCAATAAGGTCATATTACAAGGAATTTCGGATCAAGCACAGTTGAGGCTCATTAACGGCAAGGGCTTAAATGGAGGGGTCAAGAAGAATGCAATACAATGGCTTGGACAATTATTTGTTATTGCACCTGCAGAACTGCAGCTGAACATCCAACCTGAAGTTCATGCTTTGCTCGATGAGTTTGAGGACATTTTTGAGCGGCCAAAGAGCCTTCCTCCTCAAAGAAGTGTAGATCATGCCATACCACTATGAGCTAACTCTAACCCGATAAAGATCAGGCCTTACCGTTATGCTCATGCCCAAAAAACAGAGATTGAGAAGCAAGTTGATGAGTTGCTTCAAATGAGTTTCGTTGGACCAAGCCATAGTCCTTTTGCCTCGCCCGTGATTCTTGTTAAGAAGAAGGATGGCATGGCTAGGATGTGCATCGATTATCGCCAACTGAATTCTTTGACAGTGAAAGATAAGTTTCCTATTCCTGTTATTGACGATTTGCTTGATGAGTTATATGGAGCACATTTCTTCTCTAAGCTTGATTTGAGCCAGGGATATCATCAAATTAGAGTTCTCGAGCCGGATATACACAAAACTGCCTTTCAGACACATCATGGGCATTTTGAGTTCGTTGTTATGCCTTTCGGTTTAACAAATGCTCCGGCCACATTTCAAGCTGCTATGAATGACATTTTCAAGCCTTACTTGAGGAGATCGGTGTTGGTTTTCTTCGATGATATATTGATATATAGTTCATCTTATGAAGATCACCTCATTCACCTTAGAGAGGTGTTTGTAGTTATGCGGCAGCACAGATTTGTTGCTAAGCTGTCAAAGTGCTCTTTTGCTCAGTCCAAACTTGAATATTTGGGTCATGTCATCTCTCATGAAGGAATCTCTACCTATCCTTCCAAGGTGCAAGCAATGCAAGAGTGGCCAATTCCCATGACGTTGAAGCAATTGAGAGGGTTCTTGGGATTAACTGGTTATTATAGGAAGTTCATAAATGGTTATCGGTCCATTGCAAAGCCCCTAACTGGGCTTCTAAAGAAGGATGCATTCAAGTGGAATGACAAGGCACAAACAGCTTTTGATGCACTTAAGTCGGCTATGCGTGTGGCTTCGATATTGGCCATGCCAAATTTTGCTGAGGACTTCATCTTGGAGACAGATGCAAGTGGGACTGGTTGTGGGGCTGTTCTCTCACAACAAGGAAGACCTATTGCTTATTTGAGTCAAGACCTTAGTCCTAAATGTCAAGCCATGCCACTTATGAAAAAGAGTACTTGGCAATTCTCCTAGAAATTGAGAAATGGAGGCATTACTTGGATGGTCATAGGTTTATTATTCGAACAGATCATCAAAGTCTTAAGCACCTCTTGGAGCAAAAGATAGTGACAAGAATTCAAAAGAAGGGGTTGATGAAGTTGCTAGGACTTGACTATGCAATCGAGTATAAAAGGGGGAAGGAAAACAAGGCTGCGGATGCTTTGTCAAGGAAGTTTGAGGACCACGAGCAGGGTTTTTGTGGGGCATTGTCTTTTGTTTTACCTTCTTGGATGGATGAAATCTACAAATCTTATGAAGGGGACACTTTTGCTCAAGAGTGTGGCTGCAGCTTTGGTTAAAGGTGCTGGTATCGTTGATAGTGAGCCTAAAGTGTCTGTGCAGAAAGGCATTATCCGGGTGCAGAACAAGTTATATATTGGCACCTCAACTGATTTGAGGAATCAGATAATGAAGGCTTCACATGACTCAGCTTGGGGTGGACATTCTGGGGTTGAAGGTACTTATCAAAGAGTTAAGGCATATTTTAGTTGGCACGGTTTGAAGAAAGCTGTATCAGATTTTGTTAAGTCTTGTGAGGTGTGTCAACAAACCAAGTTAGGGGGATCATCGATACCAAGGACTCTTGCAGCCACTTCCCATTCCGGAGGGTGCGTGGATCAACATAAGCATGGATTTTATAGAAGGACTTCCCAAGTCTGATGGTAGGGAGGTAATTTGGGTTGTGGTGGATCGTTTCACCAAATATAGTCATTTTATAGCACTTATTCGGCCTGTTACAGCTGAAAGGTTGGCTAAGAGCTTCTTAGACAACATATATAAGTTATATGGGTTGCCTCAATCCATTGTTTCTGATCGAGACAAGATCTTGACAAGTACTTTTTGGAGGGAGTTGTTCAAGTTGTTGGAACTACATTGGCAATTAGTTCATCCTATCATCCCCAAACGGATGGACAAACTGAGCGTGTCAACCAATGCATTGAGCAGTATCTTCGCAGTATGGTTTTCTCACGGCACAAAGAGTGGAATCAATGGCTTTTTTTAACTGAATATAGGTTCACCACTCATGTCCATGCTTCAATTGGCACTTCTCCTTTCCAAGCCTTGTATGGGTATGCTCCACCTTCACCCATGATGTTGCAGCAGCAAGGTAACTCAAATTCTGCAGCAGGGGATCTGATTCAGCTAAGGCAGCAGATGTTACAGATTCTTAAGGATAATCTTCACCAAGTTCGTGCACGAATGAAGTTTTATGCAGATAAAAAGAGGGTAGACAAAACTTACGAAGTTGGAGACATGGTCTACCTCAAATTACAACCTTATAGATAGTCCTCTTTGGCTGTCAGGAAGAATGTCAAGCTAAGTGCTCGTTTCTATGGCCCATATAAAATTTTAGAGAAGATCGGCAAAGTTGCTTATAGACTTGATTTGCCTTCTCATTCATACATTCACCCGGTGTTCCATGTATCAGTACTTAAAAAGCAGGTGAAAGTTGGAGTTAGGAGTTCACAGACTCCACCAGAAGTGGGAGCACATGGTGCATTATTGCTTGGACAGTTGGCTGTCAAGCAGCATCAGATCATTGCAGGAGCGACGGGAACATTTCAGCAGATCATGGTGCAGTGGCTAAATTTGGATAAGAGTATGGTCACATGGGAGAATCCTACATTTTTGAAGAGCCAATTTCCAAGTTTTTCTCCTTGAGGACAAGGAGCTTCTCAAGGGGGAGGGAATGTTATAATTCCTTTAGTCTTTTGATTGTATTTGGTCCTTAACTGCTTGTAATGTGTTTGGTTGCTTTCGTGTTGTGTTTGTATGTTAGTTGTCTGGCAATCTGGCGCCATGAGGGTCGGTTTAGGTCCTTAAGGTCAAGGCCAGTCAAATGTGGCAGCTTCCTTATGTTTAGGGGCCAAATTTCAGTTAGGCGGTTAGAGTGGGATGTGTCCAGGTGCATTGTACCAAGATCTATTATAAATAGATCTAATGCTTGTAATCTCTTCATTCAATCAATAACAAAACCTGATTTCCTTTGGATAATCTCTCTAATTCTCTACTTTCTCATCTCTCTGCAATTCTCTTCTCACCCTATCATTCTCTTTCACAAGGTTAGCTATCAACTTAGGTTTGGTAGTTAACAGATAACTCCATAGGAAAAATCCCTTAAGAAGGCGGCAATCTGAATAGATAATAATAAAAAGAACTAGTTCAATACTCACAATAACCTATTTCAAGGGAGTCTTGAACTTTCTTACAGATAATCTAGAACTCATTTCACAGCCTATTCGATCTAGCAATGGTTGGTATCAATGAGGTAACACACAATAAAGGACCCCCAAATCCTTAAAACTAATTTGCAACTTTAAGGCTTGAATAAGAAGATTGATATGGATTGAAAAACATTTACACCTCAACAGTGGCATCCTTTGATGCCCTTCATCAATATACTATAAACTCACCTTATTGAGTTGTAAATATTTGGCATCAGCATAGGCAACATACCGCAAAACTATCACCATGTTCTGCCCTGGTGCGATCACCCAAACTTAAACAAGTATATCCTATCGATCCGAATGGTTTGGTTTTCTACTTCGGTTATGCTTGCTACCTTGACTTTATCTAGGTATTTTATGCATGACACTTGACAACTATGCAAATATGTACTCATCACCATGGTCCGCCCTGGTGCGATCACCCTCAATGGGTGCAATACTCACATGGTCATCAAAATCAGGATTCTCCGTAGAATCGAAGAAGGGTCATCAGAATCGGAATTGTAGAATCAAATCGACAATCGTAAGATTCTACTTTATGTGTATATAAATTATTTATACTGACAAAATTAGTAAACAATTCTCAAATATATGATAAAAGGGCATCGAAAAGTCTATAACACATTAGTTTTACAATACATTGAAAACCCAAAGGGAGGAAAAAGTGTAACATCATTCTAATATAAAATATACACTCAAAGTCTCAACTCATAGCATCATAATGTTCAAAAAAAACCCTCATAGCATCATCAATAGTCATATCCGAAATCGAAGTTACTGTCGTCAATATCATTTGCAGTACTAGTATTCATATTTCCGACATCATTAAGAGAATCACCCCAATTGTAGTATCTTCTCCAACCAAACCGTCCATACAAAAACACATAAGTACCGAAAAGTAATAATTTTTCATATTTAATTCACACTGAAGTTGGGGCCTTATCGTCATTGAGAATATTTTTATAAAAGATTTCACTGAATAACATACATTTTTGATACTCGTAATGAAAAAAAGATAATTTGAAATGGAAATTTCAAATTTGTGACTCACGAGACTTCAATAAATAATTTTAGAATTATTTATGAAATTTTAACTATTACGTATCAGATATTATATATTTTTTCTACAAGTAAAATATTATAAATAAACTTCAACAAAAATCAATATATAAATATAGAAATATAAATACACAACTTATGTTACCTAAGTGTATTGGTGAAAAAGGTTAAAAATAATTTGAAGTAATTTTCATACAAACTAAAATTTTGAACAGTGTATATGGGTAAATTATATGTATATCTAAACAAAAATTGGTAAGACTATCGACATATAATAAAATTATTAGTTTTTAATTTTTGCCTAAAATATGTAATAATTAAATTATACATACAAAAACTAGTGAGACAAATGTACCTAAATTAAGTCACTTCAAGCTTTGGAAAAAAAAAATGGATGTTTTAAGTGGGAATCAAACCCATGCCACACACATGCACAACTAGGCAAAGGACCACTTAGCCAAGGGTCCTAGAGCTATCATCATTCATATTAAATTTATTTTAAATGTAGGTGTAGATCTGGGCAACCTAAATCGGTAAAATCGGGTAAAATCGCAATTTTTGCAATTTTGATTCGATTTTACCGATTTTGACCCTATTCTGATCCGATTCTGCTTGAGTACGATTTTTTAAGCGATTTGAATCAATTGGTTAAAGTAGAATCGTAGAATCGTACGATTTTACTATTTGAATCACGATTTTAATAACTATGAATACTTATCACCATGGTCTGCCTTAGTGCAATCACCTGCAACAGGTGCAACACTCATCACCATGGTCCGCCTTGGTGCAATCACCCGTAACAGGTGCAATACTTATCACCATAACCCGCTTGGGAGCTATACTGTTATTTAATTATATTTTTATTTAGCACATGTGATTTATAGTTTGAACAGATATGAATTAAAAATTTCAATGATATACCAGTCTTCATGATACAACTTGTGACTACCTGCATGATAGTCGCATCGTTGACATGTCCATTAGCATCGGCCCGATATGATATACTTGCCATCCTTGATTCTAGAACGATGGATTACACTCGCCACCTAGGTTTCATTCAAGTATGTTACATACTATTCACTTTGGCGATAAACCAACAACGCCACATACTAGATGCCTGGGTTTTGTACAAGGGCATTATACATATCGTCTACTGTCTATATTTTAGCCAGGTATATTGAATTGTCCACCTCTAACTTTGGCCAAAATACCTTATTGGTTAGAGTAACTTGGATTAAATATGTCAGACTCGTCACCTTAATGATGTTACTAGTTGAACATACATATACTTATGGCCTGGTTATAGTAGTGATATTCTCATGTGGTTAACATCACACCAATTATATCTATTTGCTAGTCAGCTATGAATAGCTCAATACTTGGCAATCTTTTATCCCATTTGATTATTGAGTACTAGCAACTCATTCTTGAAGATTATGAACCTTATAGGCTATTACACCTATAACAACATAAAACTATCAAATAAAAGTCTAGTATAACGTGCCAACCTTACACCTTGGTGCGCACGCCCAATAAATATGTTTCTAGAAGACGCTTGAGCAGTATTCAAGGATCTATAAATACAACAACATTATGAATAATCTGTTTAATCAACATTTGAGGGTCTACTCGTATTAAGCAAGAACTTCATTTATTTATCAAACAAGTACAACAGAATCATCTCGGTTATCTGAATTAGTATCACCCTGAAACAAATATGGGAGATGTACATATCAAATCCAAATACCCTTCGTAAGTATTGTGTTGTACTGGCCCTTACATAATGTTGTAAGATGCGAAAAATTACTGATCATGTAGTTATTGACAAGGGCATTATATACTTTTAATAATTCGCCATGAACACTTATAGGAGTAAATGATTAGAATGCTTTAATTACTCTAGTTTCAGAATTGCCTCGGAGGCTCAGATTCCTTTAAGCACTCTACCAAAAACAAAAAACAAAAAATTATTCTCTATTCAAATAAATAATGAGTTAAACACTTTACTGGTTACACGGCAATTATGAGTTGCAATGATTTAAACATTCTTTTAAGTGTCAGATACCCCATTACACATCTTGTTTGGGCCATGCTCTATTATCTTGGTCCAAAGTTCACAATATATGAAAATGGCAACTATAACGTGCAAAAATAGAATGAGAAATTCCTCTACTGCTTGGGCAAATGTTGCATAATAAACAAGTTGTGGTTAAAGATTAGCTTGCAATATACTCCATGGCCTAACTTGGAATTGCCGAAGTTTACCCACGGAGTAGGCGAACTATATGTTTATAATATAAAGGGTAGCTTGCTAGGCTAGTAATTTACGTGGATAACTATTGTATAAACTGGCTAGCTATAAACCTTAAGGATTGAAGGCCATAGTTGTCTTAAGTTACTCGCCTGATATCTACTCACCTGGTACCTACTCGCTTAGTATTTCCATGCTTGGGACTTACACGCTTAGTATTTAGACACCCGGTGCTTACAAGCGCAGTGCTCTAAGTACAATGAACAGGTAATTATTATATAAATTTGGGTTAATAATGAACCAGACTTAAGTTAGAAAACCAGACCGCAAAAATATCAAATAGACCGATTGTACCAGAGATTGCCACATGTCACGTAGTGACACATGGTGAAAGTAGGAAGGTCCACCCCATATTCTAAAATGGGGCAACGTGTTTTGATAAGAAGGAAGGAGGATGAGGATTGAATATACTTAAAAAGGGCAAGATTAATTCATATGGAGGCACTCTTGCACGCCTCCTTGGTTCTCTCTTAGTTCTGATTATCTCTCCGAAGCAATAATCGTTCAAGCTTTCTGCTCCTCCTAAGCAAAGTATTTTATGGTCATTTCACCTATCTTATTTATCTGAGATTAGCCCCTTCATCGAATCCTCTTAGGGGCTTCAAGCACTACAAGAAAAATGCCCTTTATTTTCAAATATTAACTGACACTAAAGGTCATTTTTAACTAATACTATAAAATTATAGTATCGAAAAATGGATCCAGTACCATTCCGATACTAATTCTTGCAACACTAAGGCTCTATTAGGAACATGGAATTAAAATTGGACTGTAGAATTACAATTCCAATTCCAATTCTGCTCGAATTGGAATTCTAATGGAATTGAAATTCCACTAGTCGGTTCGTCAAAGGAATTGGAGGTCGGAATTATAATTACATAATGATTTGAATCATCAAGGGTTTTCGGTTAATTGAGTTGAAGAATTTTGAGTTTTAGATCAACTATGGTTGGAATTTGGCCGTAGCGGTTCACATTGCATTCAAGTTATTATGATTGGAGCGATTCGCTTTAAGTTCGATTTATTCAATTATCAAGTCCAATTGGGTTGAGTATCGCGTTGGATCATTTAGTGCTCAAGTTATCTCGGATTTCAATTAATCGGGTTTGTCCTTTTAGGATTATGGCATCGAGTTTGAGTTCATTTTAAGCTCAAGTTATCTTAATTTTGGGATAAATAAGTTGTATCATTTCAAATTTTGAGTCATCTTAGGCTGAGTTTGATGTGGGTCGGGTCATTTTGGATATGGGTCGTATTAAGTTTTGGGTCAATTTGGTCGGGTCATTTCCACTTTGTCTCATCTTGTTCATATCACATTCAAGTCAAGTGGTTTCATTTTCTGGATTTGAGTCATCGCGAGTTTCGGGTCAATCATGTTGGGTCACATAGGACTTCGAGCTAAGGCGATTTCGGTCATTTGAAGTTCAAGTCACTCGAGTTGGGTGATCTCTAGGTTCGGGTCAAATTTTAGATTGTGTTTAAGACTTTAGATTTTGAGTCATCTTGGATTTTGGTTAATCAAGTGAGGTCATTTTGGGTTTTAGTTCAATGAAGTTAATATGGGATTGCAATTCCCTTCCCTCATCCCAAGAAATTGAAAAGTATAATTTTCAGTTAAAACCTAATTTCATAGAATTGGGCAATGGAATTGTAATTTCAATACCAACAGGTGAACCCAATAATATAATTGGAATTCTGAACCCCGATTCCAGGCTTCAATTCCATGCTGAAAACACTGCCTAAAGGGTTGGAGTCAGAAAACAACATCCGCCACTAAAGGGTAGAAAGTGATAGTATTGGATAATTCTTTTGCATCGGATGTTTCGTGGAAAAATTACCGAGAACAAAAGCTAACCTAATAATATCAGATAATATTTAAGATAATATTATTGTCATTAGTCTCATATTGTTTCCAACGCAAAAGGTTCACCAAATAGCATTGGATACTATTTTTCAATACTATTAATAACTCACTTAGTAGTATCAGATAGTATTTTCAATACTATTAATAGCTCACCTAATAGTATTGGAAACTATTTTATGGTACTATTAATAGCTCACCTAATAGTATTGGATAATATTTTTGATACTATTAATAGCTCGCCTAATGGTATCGGATAATATTTTCAATAATATTAGTAGCATTTGTCTCAGATTGTTTCTGACACTGAAGGTTCAACTTAATGGTATTGGATACTATTTTTTGATACTATTAATATCATTAGTCTCCAATTGTTTCCGAGGCCAAAGTTAACATAATAGCATTGAATAAAAACTTCCAATGCTATAAACATCATTCACATCATATATTTTTCGACCCAGAAGGTAGTATAGTAATCAAATAAAATATTCCGGTATCATATCAAAAGCATTCAATGTTCCAACACCAAATATTTCCAAAAACACTACATAACCGTTCACATGACATGGCATAAAAAGGAAACTATATATTGATATCCAAAAAATTTGTTCAACCATTCTATCACAAAACCAAACAATACATAAGCGAATTTAGTTTGATCAATATCCTATATCCATAATCTAAAATCAGAATCCAAATCCAATATCATAACAATCAATATCCAAACTCCAAAATATTATCCCAAAGTATCCTCCAAGAGATCATAAAAAAAACTCTTACTCTCATTCCGGCCTTATGCAGTCAAACAAAAAAAAAACGGTGATCAATACATGATTTTACAAAATATACTCTGACATTAACTTAGATACGCATATCAATTAAAAGATAAGATTATTGGGGACATTATAAAGTAGGAATCTTTCATGCACAACCAAGATGACAAATTGTAAATCACAATTATGACTAGCCATGTGCTATGAGTGATACTCGTTGTGCTCAAAGGTTTAAAGCCATCACTTGCCAAACCAAGCTTAATATTCCGAACATCCTTAGCAAACTCTGGATATTTGATGTCAAAATGTTTCCAAGCCATTGAATCAATAGGATGCCTTACTTTCCCATCTTTGCTACGACCTTTTTCATGCCATCTCATTGAACTTGATGTTTTTGAAGACTTGAAAAGCCTTTTTAATTGACCTAAAATTTTAGCTGGAATCTTAGTTTTCCAAAATCTGCTTTTTCCACCTTGAAGCTCCAAATACAAAGCATGCAGAATCATTAACTTTCTCCTTCCAAAACAACATAAAATCATTAGGGCATTTATCTATTTTGGAGTAGCCCAAACCTAAATCAGATATGGTCTTTTTCATTTGATGGAAGTTTTTGGTCAAGTTAGCCCCTTCTGGGAGAAGATCAATGAGAAAATCTAGTAGATCACTCAATGATGTATCACTCCAATGTTGAAGACATTTTATATTGTAAAGGTGAACAATACAAGATAACCGTGTTAACTTTTTGCACCCAAACTACTCTTCTTTCCCAGCATCTTCCACCAAATTATAAAATTTTTCAGATTTTGAACTAATGTATGTCCTATCTACTTCTTCAGATTCATCCACAGGGTTCTCATAACTTGGTATCCCAAATGCATCATTGAACATCCCATGCATAACATCAAGTGAACCATCCAAATCTCCATCATCATTACTCTCATCGCTAGCAATAGTAGATAATAAATCATCTCTATGAAAAATCAAAAGATTTCTATGAACCTCTTCCCAAACTACGTGCTCACAAACTATGTCCGGTTTAACAAACACCACTAATCCACGTTGCCTATATATACATTTGATCCTACCATTTAAAAATGGAATATTTTTTGCAGTGCTTATGTATTGTTCCACTCCATCCTTAAATTCTTGACTAAACTTGGGCAAATTTGTCCAACTTTTTTGACCATTCATCAATCACTTTTCCTATAGAATTCAAATTAAAAAAAAATATCATAAATTAGTTAATTATTATAGCTATGTTAAACTTTAAACTTATAATACAAAAGTGTCCTAGTGTAAAATTCTCCTACATAGACTTCAATCTCACATTTAACAAACTTTAACCCCATGCATATCATCTCAATAAGTATAATAAAGCAAGAATCCGATTAAATTTTCATAATATGTCAAATATTTTACTTCTAATTTCCCACATTTAGCTTTTCAACTTCAAACTTCTGATCAGAAATCTTATCCAAATCTTTAACTAGACTCACACGTGAGGTACTTTAAAAGATTAATATTGGAGGGCCCAAATATCATAAATCGAGCTAGCCTCAATACCATATGTCAAAGTATTTTGAGTCAAACTCTATCATAATTATAAATCAAGAGACCAAAAAATACAAACCAATTTGGTCAAAAAAATTACTTCACCAATCATAAAATACCTATTAGCGTAATAGGCCCAATTAAGGATCAAAAGTGAATAACAACAACAAATTAAGGATTAAAGTATGAAAAATTAAGAAAGATGACACAAAGAATTTTACGTGGAAAATCCTCTAATATGGAGGTAAAAACCACAGGTGACACAATACCAAAAATCCACTATAAAAATTTGAGAATACAAAAATATAATTGTGTATCACTCGCACTCCCTTACTTAGTATACCCTATCTCCCTCATGCACTACAATTGTAATTTTGTGGTAGTACAATTTTATACACCTATTTCTTAGAGCTAATATTTTTCTTGGCCTCTCTTGCTTACTTGCTCATTCTTTAAGTGCAAAACCCTCAATTTATAGAAGAGGCATGATGATAGCAAAAGTGTGAAAAAGAGTTGTAGGTGAGTTGTATGTGAGTTGTAGATGAGTCGTATTTGTTGATATTTTGAACGCTTGCTTAGGTGAGATGAACTTGATTTAGCCCACAAACAAGGCCATTAGTAGGAAAGTTTGACCATAAACTTGAAGCATGACATTTTTGACTTAGGGCCATCCAGTGGATAATCTTGAGGTTCAATAAATTTGAGGCAAATATCAACAAATCTCCACCTTGGCTCAAATTCGTGAAATACTCCTTTGTCACCAATAAGCCCCTAAGGGCAACATCTAACTATTGTGAAGACCAACCAAGTCTAAACAGTGTTTGAACTTGGATACATGAACAGGTTTTGCTAGCATATCTGTAGGATTATGCACGGTAGCAACTTTCTTCACAGTAATTTCATCACCAGCTACAACATCACAGATCAAGTGATATGCATTATATCAATATGCTTAGTCCTTTCATGGTATGACTGATTCTTAGTCAAATGAATAGCATTTTGGCTATCACAATAAACAACTATGACATCTTGTAAAAGACCAAGATCAGTTACCAAGCCTCGCAACCAAATAGCTTCTTTGATACCTTCTGTAGCAGCAATATATTCTGCTTCAATAGTAGACAAAGCAACAACAGACTGTAAACTAGCTTTCCAACTAATAGCCGAATTATAAAGGTAAAGATGTAACCAGAAAGAGACCTTCTTCTATCCAAATCACCTCCGTAATCAGAATCTACATAGCCAATCATGTTGCTATGTGTCATCTTGTTCCAGTCAAAACCAAGACCAGCATTTGCAATGCCTTTCAAATATCAAAATATCCATTTGACAGCTTCCAGTGTTCTTTACCAAGATTGCTTATATATTTGCTGACAACACTTACAGCATGCCAAAGATCTGGTCTAGTACATACCATTGCATACATGAGGTTTCCAACTGCACTAGAATATGGTACAAGTGACATGCACTCAATTTCTTACTCTGTTTTTGGCGAAAGGTCAACTAGAAATCTAAAATGTGCAGCTAATGGAGTACTAACCAGCTTGCAATTCTTCACGTTAAAGCGCTGCAAAATTTTCATGATATAACTGTCTTGATTCAGAAACAATTTTCCAGCATGTCGATCTATGAATTTCCATACCAAGAATTTTCTTTGCTGCACCAAGATCTTTCATCTTAAACTCAGTTTTGAGTAGGGCCTTCAAATCGATAATTGCAGATTTATCGCGATCTGCAATTAACATATCATCTAGATAAAGCAACAAATAGACAAAGGAACTAAAGCAAGTGGTACGTTTATAGACGTGTGCCTAACAATATGAAAGTTTTCTGTGATAAACACAGTTGACATACTAACTTCTAGTAGAGCCATGCCCAATCATAAAGGAATCGAACCTTTTATACCATTGTCTGGGAAACTGCTTTAGTCCATACAAAGACCTTTTCAAATGGCAAGCATGTTCTTCTCTACCTTCAACAACAAAACCTTCAGGCTGCTACATATAAATCTCTTCTTTAAGCTCACCATGAAGAAAAGTAGTTTTAACATCTAATTACTCCAATTCCAGGTCAAGTCAAGGAACTAAAGCAAGTGCTATGCGTATAGACGTGTGCCTAACAATAGGAGGGAAAACTTCATTATAATCAATACCTTCCCATTGTGTGTAGCCCTTGGCTACTAAGCGTGCCTTATATCTTGTATGTTCAACTCCTGGGTTCCTTCCTTTTTCTTGTATCCACTTACAACCAACAATTTTTTGTCCTTTAGGCGTTTTACAAGTTCCCAAGTTTTATTTTTATGAAGAGATTCAAGTTCTGCATGCATTGTAAGGATCCACTTTTCAAAACCTAATGGGAAACAATGTCAGAATAAGTCACGGGCTCACCACCATCATCTGTTTCCTTGGCAATGGATAGGGCATAAGCAACAAGATTTGTTTCCCTATATCTCTCAGGTGGTACAACTTCTTGTTGTGCTCTATGTTTGGCAATGCTATATCCTTCATCTTGAGAAGCTTCTTATGGATTAGAATCATCAAGAGCTATCTGATCTGGGCTTGACTCATTCAAAGAGGAGGACATATCTGGCTATGTAAAAGCATCAAGTTCTAACTCCACCTTTTCACCAACATACTTGAAATTATCTGCATTAACGAGAGAGGAAGAAGAAAATTCTTTCCTCGATTGGAGCATAGACAACTCATCAAAAGTAACACCCCTGCTAGTAATAAATTTAGGTGATTTAGGATCAGGACAACACAACTTGTATCCTTTCACCCCAGATGTATACCCAAGGAAAATGCACTTTTTAGCTTGTGATTCCAATTTACCATCATTAACATGTGCTTAGGAAGGACATACAAAAATTTTCAAATTGGAGTAATTAGCAAGGTCTCCTAACAACATCTCGTGTGGAGTTTTGAAATTGAGCAATGAGTGTGAAGAGCAATTAACGATACAGCATGCTGTGGAAACAACTTCCGCCCGGAATTCCTTTGACAAACTAGCATCAGATAGCATACAACGAGCTCTTTCAAGTAAAATTATGTTCATGCGCTTTGCAATGCCATTTTGCTGTGGTCTACCCACCACTGTGCGATGTCTGACAATACCTTCATTTTTGCAGAAAGTATTGAAATATGATAAACAGAACTCTAAACCATTATCTGTTCTGAAGCGCTTCATTTTCTTGCCAGTTTGATTTTCAATCATAACTTTCCTCTTCTTTAAAGTGGGAAAACCTAATTCTTTTGCTTTAGAAAATAGACCCAAACAAATCTCAAATAATCATTGATAAAAGTAATTAAGTATTGAGCTCCACCTTTAGATGCAACTCGAGAAGGACACCAAAGATCATAATGGATCTAGTTAAGAGTACCTTTAGTTCTGTGTATTCCTTTGCTGAAACTCACCCACTGAGAGGACCCTGCTTACTCAACATAGCCATGCCATAATCACTCATGTGGCCAAAACGCATGTGCCATAATTTGGTAATGTATGAGTTAGACAAAGAGGATGAAGTAATGGCTGTAATTCCTGTCACAGTAGCTCCTTGCAAGACATATAAACTACCAGATCAATTAGCCTTCATTAAATTAAGTGCACCTTTCTTACCTAAAATATTTGCACCCATTGGCCTCAACAGTGCCTAAAGAAATGAGGTTCCTCTTTAGATCCGGAATATGCCTGACATTGGTAAGGCTTCTGACAACACCATCATGAGTCCTAATTTTGACTGTCCCGATACCAACAACTTTGCATTGAGCATTATTACCCATCAAAACAACTCCGCAATCAACATATTCATAAGTGGAGAACCATCATCTATGAGGACACATGTGGTAAGAACAGCCAGAATCAAGAATTCATTCATTACTTGATCTCGTTCCGGTATCAGCAACAAGGAGGACATCACCATCAGAGTTATCCTCTGCAACTTTAGCTTCGGCAGATTTTTCCAGGCCTTTTCTAGTTGTCACCTTTATTTTGCTTATTTTTCAATTTCTAGCATTCATCAATAACATGGCTTTTCTTCTTACAATAACAACAATATTTATCAACGTTCTTGCCTTTCGACTTTGATCTGGGTTTATTTTTGCTACTATTAGATCCTTCGACCTAGCCATCCATGTTAGGACGACCATGCTCATCATACTTCTCTTTCGAGAGTAGATTAGACTTGACATCTTCAAAAGAAATAGTATCACGATTGCCATAAAGCATTATTTCTTTGAAGAGTCTATATGAGGGAGGTAGTGAGCAAAGTAAAAGAACAGCCTTATCCATATCATTTACCTTTTCTTCAAGGTGTTGCAAATCAATAATGATGGAATTGAACTCATCAAGGTGAGACTGAATGGGTGTATCTTCTATCATTCGAATTGTAAAGAGGCGTTCATTCAAGCGAAATTTGTTTGCAAGATTTTTAATATGTAGAGTGACTTTAATTTGGGCCACGGCTCAATTGTGGATTTCTCATAACTGACTTCCTGCAAAACCTTTTTAAATAGGCACAAATGAATAGCAGTTAGAGCTTTTTCATCTAGCTCTTCCCACTGTTCATCTATCATAGTGTCTGGCTTTTTCTCTTTACTAGATACCACTTTTCTTACTCCAGCTTGTGTCAAAACGGCTAGCATTTGAATTTGCCACATGCTAAAACTATTTTTGCCATCAAAATTCTCAATGTTAAATTTTGTTACCGCCATCACGTTTTTTAAAGTGCTCTGATACCAGTTTGTTAGCGTGATAGGCCCAATTAAGGATCAGAACTGAATAATGACAACAAAATAAGGATTAAATTACAAGAAATTAAGAAAGATGACACAAAGAATTTTACGTGAAAACCCCTCCAATATGGAGGTAAAAACCACGGGCGACACAGGAGCAAAAATCCACTATAAAAATTTTGAGAATACAAGAGTATAATAGTGTATCCCTCACACTCCCTTACTTAATACACCCTATCTCCCTCAAGCACTACAATTATAATTTTGTGGTAATGCAATTTTAAAAATCTATTTCTTAGAGCTAATGTTTTTCTTTGGTTCACTTGCTCCTTCTTCAAGTGCAAAGCCCTCAATTTATAAAAGAGGCATGATGATAGCAAATGTGTGAAAAAGAGTTGTAGGTGAGCTGTATGTGAGTTGTAGATGAGTTGTATATGTTGATATTTTGAACTACTTGCTTAGGTGAGATGAACTTGATTAATCCCACAAAATAGGACCATTAGTAGCAAGGTTTGACAAGAAACTCGAATAATGACATTTTTGACTTAGGGTTATCTAGTGGATAATCTTGAGGTTCAATGAATTTGAAGCAAATATCAACAATACCAAGGTCTTTACGTTTCTAACAACAAAAAAAGATATCAAATTTATTCAATTTGTCTTGAAATGAAAACGTATTAATTTCTCATGTCCACATAAAAAAAGAATAATTGGAAAATTATAGCAAATTTTTCCCCTCAATCGCATTAAAATATGTATAGTAATTCATTACACTAACTAAGAACCAAAAAGTAGCTACTATATATAGCACAATCTATAAGAAATACATGAAAATAAAACTCTAACCCTCTCTGTTACTCTCTTGACCCAATTGTCAAGCAAGCAAAATACTCTAGTTTTATATCAACAAAATGACTTCATACCGATATCAAATCTATCAAAGAGGCTTAAAACAAGCAAATCGAATTCTTAATTCAGTATTGTTAGATAAATCTGAAACAAACTGATATACTCTGATACCAATTTTTTTAGGGAAATCTTGATGCGGAAGTGCAAAACCCTAATCACTTGATTCGATTCAAACAATATGACTCACACAAATGAGAAGTAAACAAGATAGGTGAAAGAAAGAACAAACAAGAAGAACACAATGATTTACATGGAAACCCCTCTACAATCGAGAGAGGAGAAAACCACAGGCGGATATGGAGATCTTTATTGAACTTGAACGGAAGAATTACAAACACACTTCCTCTTAACTAGATCTATGGAGAATTATAGATCACTCCCTCTAAACTCTCGTGGCACTCGAATATCTAAATTAGAGGAATTATGAAATTACTTCTCTCTCTTTATGACAGCAGCCTCACTCTGAAATTTGATACCTAAACTGAAACCCTAACAGGTCTATTTATAACCCTCGCAGAAAAACGACTCCCGATCGATCAGTAAGTCCTGATCGATCGGCCCTCTCTCGGCCAAAACGGGTATTTTTCACTTTAATCACCACCGATCGATCAATGACCCCTCGGCTACCCTTAATTTCTAAATACATAAATTTGAGGCATAATCCTAACAAATCTCCACCCTGACTCAAATTTACATAAAAACAAAACATCTCCACCTACTCCACAAAACACCCCACACACGGGGTTATCTTGACAAAACACAAAACCTAACCGAGTCCGAGCGAAGCTTGAACTTCCTGCTAGATAGCAACTAAGTGAACATATCTGAGAGGTTATCAGCAATGCCAATCTTCTTCTTCTCTAAATTGGCTCTTGACACATCTTCTGAAATAGCCACATGTTGCTGAACTGTGTTGCTTAACTTAAACTAAACTCCCTCTGGCTTACTCACCTGACCTGAATCACAAACAACTGATGACATCTTCTGTGGAGTCAATAACGAAGATTCATCAAACGTGACATCTCTGCTCATCAAGAATTGCTTGGAGCGAAAACCTTTCTGCTTCCCATAAAGCCCTTGTTCACAAACTATCAATCCTGTAGACTGATCACACAAAGAGCCCCACACACTGTGCTCAGACAGACCCCTATCACCTGAATGATCCAATCTCAAACATCCTGAATTTGTGATATCTGGTTCTGTCAACAACAATGATGATGAAGATGCTGCAATAGATCTAATAACTGTGGAACCAACAAGCTCATACAGAGTACCTACCCTTGTGCCTTTCATGACTGTCAAAGCATCCATAACGACCTTCAAAACTCCACTTTCAACTGTGTACCTGTACCCTTTAGACTCAAGAGTACCTAAGGAGTTGAGACTTTTCTTCAAATCAGGAACATGGCAAACATCACTCAAAACCCTGATAGTGCCATCAAACATCCTAAAACGAATTGTTCCTATACCCAGAACTTTGCATAGAGTATCATTACCCATCAAAGCAACTCCACCTCGAACTGACTCGTACATGGAAAACCAATCTCGATTGGGGCAGACATGATAGGAACAACTCAAATCCAAAATCCAACTTTCTCTAAAACTGGACTGAGGTTCAGACACGGACAATACATTACCATCAATCTCATCATCCATAACACTAGCTACTATGGATCTTTGGTCAGACCTGTTATCTGCTTCAAGTTTTCTCTTAACCTTGTAACAGTCTTTCTTAATGTGCACTTTCTTATGACAGTAGTTACAGGTTAGATCTTGATGCCTAGACATAGACATGCTTCCACTATGATTATACTCAGTTCTCCCCCTCACAAATAAATCACTACCTGAGTTATTAATAGAATCAGATAATTCTTTATCTACTCATTTTTCACTCAGTAGGTTTCTCTTAACCTCATCAACATATATGGCTTGTCTACCACCATATATCATGCTTTCAACAAAACCCTTATAAGAAGTAGAGAGAGAACATAACAATAATATTGCCTGATCTTCATCCTTAGGAGCATCATCAAGCTCCTTTAACTCTTAAATTAACAAATTAAATTAATTATCATAATTCTTAAGTGACGTACCTTCTGACATATAAAACGTGAACAACCGATGCTTAACTGCGAGTTTGTTGGAGACTAACTTGAAACAAAACATATCCTGCAATTTCTCCCACAACTCCTTAGCGGTCTTCACTTCCAGAACTTCTGTTAAAACGTCATCGGTAAGACACATCTGAATAGCTGTGAGTGCCTTCTCATCTAAATCCTCCCATTGTGCTTCTGTCATATTCTCTAATTTCTTCTCTTTCCCATCTAAAGCTTTCTTTAAGCCACTTTGAGTTAAGAGGCCCTTAACGTGAACCTACCAAAAACTGAAGCTCCCTTGACCACCAAACTTCTCAACTTCATACCTAATTGCGGATGTCATAGTATCAAATCAAAATAGACAGGGCTCTGATACCAATTTGTGAGAAAAACTAGAACAAACTGATATACTCAGATACCAATTTGTTAGGAAAATCTTGATGCGGAAGCGTAAACCCTAATTCTTGATTCGATTCAAATAATCTGACTCACACAAACGAGAAGTAAACAAGATAGGTGAAAGAAAGAACAAACAAGAAAAACACAATGATACGTGGAAACCCCTCTACAATCGAGAGGGGAGAAAACCACGGGCAGAGATGGAGATCTTTATTGAACTTGAACGGAAGAATTACAAACACACTTTCCCTTAACAAGATCTATGGAGAATTATAGATCACTCCCTCTGAACTCTCGTAGCACTCGAATATCTGAATTGGAGGAATTATGAAATCATCTCTCTCTCTTTATGAAAGCAACCTCACTCTGATATTGGATACCTAAACTGAAACCCTAACAGGTCTATTTATAACCCTCGCGGAAAAATGACTCCCGATCGATCGGTGAGTCCCGATGGATCGGGGTCCCAATTGATCGGCCCAAGCCTGATCGATCGGCCCTCTCTTGGCTAAAATAGGTATTTTTCATTTAAATCACCGATCAATCGGACATCCCCCGATCGATCGGTGACCCCTCGACTACCCTTAACTTCTAAATACATAAATTTGAGGCATAATCCTAATAAGTAAATAAACTCCAAGTTCATTCCTTAAATCTCAAGCCCTAATTTCTCACACTATCTTTGGGCAAACTAACTCCAAACAAATTCCTAATTTCAAATAGAAAAACACAAAAAACTACAACAAATTAAAAAGAAACCAAATTTCAAAACCAAAATGCAAGTGAAAGAGTGCAAGAGACCTGCAAGTACAACAGCGAGAGGACAGTAGCAAGAGACGACATTGTGCGACAAGCACTAAGGAGAGACGACCGATGAGGGGGAGGGGGGGAGAGAGAGCACGGGGGAGTTTGTTATAGGCATATTAGGAGCAGGTTTAGCTTTTAATTAATTTTTTTTTTTTTAATAAATTTATATAGTATGTGTTGTACAAAGATTAGATTTAGTTTTTAACTAATATTCTTTAATAAATTTATATGTATATTTTTTTTATTTAAAGAAGTTTAAATTTAAAACTAACTTTTATTTTTCCTTTCGCTAATTTTTCTAATTCTAAAATTTTAAATTTTGATATAAAAGTGTACCAATTTTAATCTTAGGGAAATTATCAGCTAGATACCCAGAGATTTGAATATTTATTACTTTTGTACGTAACATTTCAATATATACAATACGGTATCCTAAAGCTTGAATATTTTGTCACCTAGATACTATATTTTGAAATTTGTTAAATTTTTATAGGAATCTAATAAATTATTTACAAAAAAATTGATATAAACATGAATATGATTATATATATATAAAAGATAAGGCCAACGTTTTCATTAAAAATTCAATAAATTGTGATAAAATATTCACCGAGTATTGATGTAAATCACCTAAATAATTACCATAATATATTATGTGTCATCGCATTTTTGGGCAAAAAATTATGAGATTCTAATAAAAATACTAATATATATATATATTGTTGAAGTGGTGTTAAATTTAGCTTTTTGTAACGAAAATTCATCAAATTTTGACAAAATGATTGATAAAGTTGTAAACTTCAGGGTACCTAAATGATAAAATTTCTAAAACTGAAGGTACTCATTTTATATATTGAAATGTTGGGGTACGTATAAGATAAATGCTCAAACCTCAAAATACCTAGGTTATAATTTTCTTTAATCGTAATATATACACATTTATATTTCTACTATTGTAAAATATTTGGTACAATAGGCTAACAAAGTGTACCAAACAAAAATGCATACAACATTAATTAGTATTGTATATCAACATGTGATACTAATGCAAACAGTAGAGAATGTAGAATTTTGATGATGCGGGATCCATATTTATAATAAAAATAAAAATTAATAAAAATTTAAAATAATAATAACTATGTTCATATGTTTATATGTATTATAACAAGTTAAAAAACAAGAAATATGAACATATTCCCCTGTATTAGCATTCCTAATTTGAGTAATATATATTGCATTTTCCGTTGGGTGAAAACAAAAATGATTTTGTATATAGACATGTCAAAATTTATGTTAATAGTAGGATTTAATGTTAATGTTATAGACATTAAAAAGGAAAAAAATATTAAATACTAAATTTTCAAAAGCATGTACACTTACAGCTAAGAGTTATAGATCTTTTACCATTAGGGTAACAACCAATTATTAATTAAGATGTGGATTTAATTGATTTTTATACAACAACAACAACAAACCCAGTGCCTCCAATGGCTCTCGCATAAGCAGGGTCTGGGGGGGTAGATGTACGCAGCCTTCTCCCTTCAGGGGGCTACCCAGAAGGGAGGCTGTTTTCGAGGACCCCCAGCCTGAAAAGCTGGTCCGCAGCAATGCGCCAAAGACCTGGCAACAGGAGAAGCAACAAATGCATGAGTATGGCACCAAAAAAAAGAGGATAGAGATAGAGGTAGAAGAGATAGAGAAAGAGAATGAGAATGAGATAGAGATAGATATAGAGGTAGAGGCAAAGATAAGGATAAAGATAAGTAGGCAAGTAGCAAGTATCAGCACATGAAAACCAGAACACAGCCTACGTGGGCCCAGAGGACCTAGCACTAGTTAGCTGGACTACCCTACTTCAACCGGATCATCTAAAACCCCTATGCTAGCCCTCCATTGGGCCCTATCTAAGGTCATCTCCTCCCGAAGGTTTAGGTGGGTGAGGTCTTGTAAGATCGTCTCAAGCCATCTCTTCTTTGGTCTGCCTCTGCCTCTTCTGCCTAATGTAGTAAGGGGTTGTTCGCATCTCATGACTGGAGCGTTGTTCGGTCTCCTTCTGACATGTCCGAACCACCTCATACGTTGCTCCTTTAATTTATCTTCAATGGAGGCTACGCTCAATTTGCCTCTTATAATGTCGTTTCTGATCCTATCCTTCCTTGTGTATTTAGTTGATTTTTATCTTAAATAACAATGATAAGAATTAGTAACTTGCCTTTTTTGAAAGTAGAACTTGAGACCTGAGACTAAAGCACCACCAAGTTAACCCATTACAATGCAAGGTTGGTAGTCAGTATTTAAAAAAGATAATAAATAGGCAAAAATAGAGACGTCTTTCACGTTGCACAGGTCTTGAACACGTGACTTGCATGAGAGAATAAGGAGTATCTTACCACTCAGCTAATAGATGATAAGTTATGTTGTACCGATCCATATACATTCTAAGCGTCAGATTGTAAAGTTGCGGTGTCCATACATCCCAGTACCTACAATGTGCATCTGCCACTAAATACAAAGCTTATCTAAACTAATAATATATAGTTATTAGTATCAAATCAATAAATTTCGACATAACAAAGTATTTTCGCCTCATCCACCAAAATGTGGAAAAGGGTTTCATATTATTAATTCAATAGTATCAAAAGTATTTCCGATGCTATTCTTGTATCCCTATTAGTATCATATATGAACTACCACTGCAGAGCCAATAATATCAGATACAAAACTTTTCGACACAACAAAGTATTTTCCCGCTCATCCGCCAAAATGTGGGCGAGGGGTTACTAATTATTAACTCAACAGTATCAAAAGTATTTCCAATGCTATTCTTGTACCACTATTAGTATCATATATAAACTAATACTATAGAGTCAATAGTATTAGATACAAAATTTTTCAATACAAATGAGCACTTTTCCGCTCCATCCCACCAAAATGATGTAGGCGAGTGTTAAATTATTTACTCAATAGTGTCGAACTAAAGCTATCCGATACTATTAAAAAACATTAGAATTGGATTTAAAATTCGATACTAAAGGACGTTTATCTCGTAGTGAGCCAAGTGTTCTAGCATAATTATATAATCATATTAATTTCTTAACTCTTCATTGTTATGTTATCACCCACCTTTGTTATTATTTCTTAAGATCGATACTGACTTGAGCATCGGAGGGGTCCCCTATGGTTTACTTGTTAAGAACAGTGTCCTAAAAATCCAAATTTATCATGTAATTATTACATTATTTTAAAATAAAATTTGAGTTCCAATTGTTTCTACATTAGATTTGTGTAAGTGATTATATATATTGCATGTGATTATCTTCTAAGTAACATCCATGAGATGGATGTAATCCTCAAACTACATTTACATGTTTGTTCTAAGTGGATTATGAGATTAAGCCACAGATAGACTTGGAATAAATGAAATCAAACTTTATTTGAAAAACTCGTAGTCAGTGACAAGTTCGGACTACATGTCTACTAAGGCTATAATGTGACACTTTAGATGACCCATCTCAGTCAAGTGGATGGTGATCCAAAAGTGTTATGTTGGTGTGTGCAATAAGATTAATACACTAAGTTGGCCATGTGAGCTACTTGTTTCTAAGCTACTATCGAAAATGAGTGATTCATGACGTACTATTTGAACGACGACTATTATGGACTTATGCATGGAATGTTAGTTATCTTCGTGTACTACATGTAAGGTTTCAATAAATGGCCGAAGTCCTACGTGCATTGGGTAACGGCATAAAGTGTGACATGGATCAAGTATTTAAAATAAAATCTATAGTCTCTTATGAGATACAGATGTTCCCTTAGTTAATTCGTAAGTGTTTGAATTAATTCAAAAACTTTGGCCAAAGTGTCCTAAGTGTTTGACATTTGAAAATTATACTATGAATTTGTTCAAGTATAAATGAATAAAGGGCGAGTCGGTAACTAATGAAAAAGCTATGAGAAAAATAATGGTAGTAGTTATAATTATTTTTCATCATGGATATCTAATAGAGGGGTTGTCATTGTCAATATAGTCTATTTAAAAATTATTGAATAAATAATTTAAGTCTAAAGTGCAAGGGTTTGAGCAAGTTGTGTTCTACCTGAGCCTTTGCTTAAAAGAGTGTGAAATAAAGTATACTTCCATTGAGAAAATATGTCTATCATTGTGTTATACATCTGTGGAATTGAGACATTACTTTCTTACATTCACTTTGTACGTGGTTGCTCAAACAATTGTTCTCAAATACATGTTAGATATACCTTTAATGAGAGGGAAGCTAAATAAGTGGAGCATTTCTCTGTTTCAATATTAGTTGGTTTAAGTGTCATAAAAGTCAGTGAAAAGCCAAGCTTTGACAGAATTTTTGGTTGACCATCCCAATATGCAAATAGAATCAATCCGTGAATAAGGGGAGATTTTAATGGTAGGGATAGCTACTTGAAGACTATACTTTGATGGGTCATAGACCAAGTTTCATGCTGGAATGGGAATCATTATCAAATCACCCTCTTGAATTATCACCGAGCTTACTGTCACTCTTGAAGGTAGCTACTTAATAATGGAGATGAATATGAGGCATTAATCATTGGCCTCGAAACCCTTCTAGAAATGAGAGTTCCTAGCATAATAATAAGAGGGGATTTCTAGTTGATAATTTACCAAGTAAAAGGGGAGTTTCAGTGTCTCAGTGAAACCTCAAATAGGTATATCTTAATAATGCAAGAACTATTGGAGAATTTACAATTGAGCATGTGCCTCAAGATCAGAACAAGGTAGCCAATAATTTGGCTCAATTTGCCTCTAGGAATAAGCTACCCCGGATGTGGTGTGAAAAATCTGAGGTCATCAAGACCAAGGTTTTGGAACATTACCTTGAATTTATTGAGTCCTTAACCTTTGAGAGCTGGGTGGTCCCAATGGTTCCCTTCAACTTCCTTGAGGTACATCAAACTATTGTTAAACAAAGTGAGGATTGGAGAAAACCTGTACTAGAATACTTTAAGAATCCTAAAAAGTTCACTAAAGATAAAAAAATGAAAAGGGGGGTTCACATGTATCACCTAAATTATGAGTCAAGGGAGTTATACAAAAATGATGCCAGTGGAGTGCATCTCAAGTGCCTGGACTTAGATAAAGCCATGTTAGTCATGGTTGGGGCACATGAAGGGATTTTTGAATTCCATTTGGCTAGAAACCATATGTATTGGTTGATCATATGTTATGGCTATTATTGGCATTAATGATGAATGATTGCATCAAATATGCCAAGGTGTGTATAGCATGCTAAAAACAAGCGCATGTCCCAAAAAGGACCTGCTTCTGATTTGCATGCAATAGTTAAGCCATGACCCTTTCGAGGATGGGCAATGGATATTATTGGGGATATTAATCCTCCCTCCATTAAGCAAAACTCATATATCCATGTGGCCATAGATTATTCACAAAGTGGTTTGAAGCTAAGCCATGTAGAAATATCAATCAACAAGATGTGATTGATTTCATTACCGTTGGAAATTTAAAATTACCAAGGCTAAAAGGGGGGCATTTGTTTACACCCCAGACTCAAGGGATCTGAGACGATGCCGTTTAAGAGTAAAAGGACACGTGCTTGTCATGTGGGGCCTATACTCTAGGCTAAAATGGCCTTTAGAAATATAAGTAATGGCATCCCAAGTACGTCTTCTTGAGTACCTAAAATCCCTTAAATGATTAACAACCATCTAAGGTGCCTAAAGGGGTAAAATGGGCTCGAGCTTGTCATGTTGGGACGGCTTTTAAAGATTTTTCCTAATTTAATAAAATTAACGCAACAGAAGGGTTTAAAATACCTAATTTAAATCAACAAGCCTCTACTCTTATACATTCATAACAATAACATGAACTTAAAACAAGCATAATAAGAAAAATTGAAAACTTAAAAGAGGATGAAAGAAGAACATGCTTGGAATTGCTCAAAATAAAGGAAACCAAAAGAAATAATTGTTACGAACAGTGTCCTAAAATTCAGATTTATTCTGAATATATTATTTTAATTAATAAAAAAAATTAAAGTTCCAGTCATTTTCTAGTTAAATTTGTGTACGTGAGCATTCATATTGAATGTGATTTTCTTTTGGAAACATCCATGAGATGAGTGTAGTCCTCGGACTACAATTTACATATTTGTTATAAATGGTTTATGAGACTAAGCCACAGATAGACTTGGAACAAATGATATGGATTGTTGTTTGAAAGACTCTAGTCGAAGACAAGTTTTGACCACTTGTACGTTAAGATTATAACGTGACACTTTAGATGACTTGTCTTGGTCATGTGGATGGAGATCCAAAAGTGTTAGGTTAGTGTGTTTAATAAGATTGACACACTGAGTTGGACCATGTGGATCACTTATTTCTAGATTACTATCGGAGATGAGTGATTCATATTGTACTGTTTGAACGACGACTCTAAATCCTGATGGTATTCTGAACTTGTGCATGGAGTGTTAGTGACTTCGGTGTACTATAAGTAAGGTATAAACGAATGACTGAAATCCCACATACACTAGGTAGCAGCGTGAAGTATGACAAGGATCAGGTATTCAATAGGGAATCTACGGTCTCATATGAGATACAGATGTCCCCTTAGTTGATTCACAAATATTTGAATAGTTCGGAATCGTTGGCCAAAGTATTTCAAATGTTTGACATTTGAAATTTATACTATGAATATGTTCAAGTATAAATGAATTATTCAGTGAAGGACGAGTCGGTAACTGATAGAGAATCTGTGAGAAGGATAATGATAGTGGTTATATTTATCATTTGACATGGACATCTAGTGGAGGGATTGTTGTCATCAACACAGTCTATTAGGAAGATATCGAATAAATAATTTAAATCTAGAGTACAGTGAGATTTATTTAGTGGAATTAAGTCTTATTAAATGGTAATTAAATTATTTCATGAGATGATTAATTTAACCCATTTGAAGTTAGATTTAAATTGTCCATGAGTTCCCTGCACAAGCCTCTGTATTTTATTGTCATTGGAAGAATATTAAAGAATTCATGAGATGAATTATTTATTCATGAGATGGGTAAATTAATTTTGCCAAACATTATTCATGAGATGAATAAAAATTAAAAATTATAAAATAAAATAATTTTGAAAAATTAGAATTCATAAGATGAATTTTTACATGTGGGAAACAAAGAAAAAACAAAGAACAAAAATATACAAAGATTCGGAAAAACAACATGGCAATCCGCGTGCTCAAAATCATCGGCGCTGGGACGTCCGGTACAGCTATCCGCATGCACGCGAGCGGACCAATCGCGACGCTCCACGTGTCACAAGGATTTAATTTAAATAAACGCGTTTTTTTTTCTGGGAATTGAAACGACACGTTTTACCTTTTTTGGCCATGAAAAGACGCATTTTGTTTTTAACTGGGCAATCCCACATCGAAAAAATTGGATCTTTCTGCTCCGGTATACTCCAATAAATAGAGGTGCTTATTCCGAGGTTTGGCATTCAGTTTTGAAGCAAGTTCAGGGTTTCTAGACATAGTCTCGGAGACCTAATTGGAGAGAAAAATTTCCGTTGAAATTTTTTTTTCCTCAATTTAATATTTTTCGGAGCCCAACTTTCGGGTAGTTTGAGGTCATTGCATAGAAGATCACGGGGTCTCGATTTTCTTAGTATTCTTTATAATTGGAGCAATTCCAGGTATGTTCTTCTTTCCTTTTTCTTTTAGTTTTCGCTTTTCTATTTATTTACAGTTGTTATTATACCTGTTTGAGTTTAAGTATTGTTATGAACATATTAGAGTAAAAGGCATGTAGATCTAAATTAAAAATTTAGATATGTAGATTTAAATTATGAATTTAAATCTTTAGATTTAAAATTATGAATTTTAAATCAAACCTAGGTTTAGAATTATAAATTCTAAACACGTTCCGCTGTGTAAACTTTATAAATTAATGAAAATTTTTGAAATTCATCCCAACAACCGGTATTAGGGCAAAGGGTTTATAGAGATAAATATATTCTCGGGAGCTCTCGTACGTGAGGTGTCACGAAGCGTGACTCTCCGACTGGGGGCTTAGATAAGCGAAGAGTCTCCTACTCTAAGTGCTCTAATAGGTGCCTATTGTTGTGACCATAGTTGAGAACTGTGAACCCCATAGTCGGTATCAGAGTTTATTTTCCAACAAAATTTTATTCTTTTTCCCAATAATTGGTATTAGAGCCAGCCTCTGATTACATTTATAATATACATGACTAGGTATAATAAGATCAAAATAAATAGATTTGCGAATTAATAAAATAGGGATTTTATTAAGAAGTAAATTTAGCTTAATTTGACGTATCGATTTAAATTGTTTAAATCGATAATGAATTAATAAATAATTCAGATGATTTTCTAAATTTGTGATTTAAATTGTTTGAATCATCAAAGTAATACATTGTTAATTAGATTATTTAAATTATCGATGTAAATTTTTTAAATCGACCAAAAGATTTAACAGTTAACTAGGTTGTTTATAGTAACAATTTAAATTGTTTAAATCATTAATGATTTAATTTTTAATTCGAAGCAACCTATAAATTTTTGATTATGTTGTTCGTATAATGGGATTATACGTTCTGAGTCATAATTTACGAAATCGGATAAAATTGATCTAATGAGATTAGATTCAATAAATTTTTATGAAATCGGATAAAATTGGTCTAATAAGATTAGATTCAAATTTTTACAAAATTTGATAAAGTAGATCCAATAATATTAGATTCAATTTATTTTAAAATTAAATATTTTAATTTTAAAATTAAAAAAAATTGTCAACAGACGCTGACGTCAGCGCCTGCTATTGACGTTTGACAGCTGACGTCAGCAATAAAAAAAATTTATTTTATTTTTGGGATGTGTAGACACAGTATTGATTTACATAATAATTATAAATTAATTATTTTATTAATTAATTTCTTTTTAGATTGAGATTCTAAATTAGATTATGAGATAATCTAAGTTGTGAATCAGTATTATTTTAAATAAAAGTAATTTTAAATTATTTTAAAATAAGATTCTAAAATAGACTATAGGATAGTCTAAGTTGACTTTATTCTTACAATAAAAGTTAAATTTTATTAATTAAATTTTAGAATAAGATTCTAAACTCGGCTATTGGATAGTCTAAGCTTGTTTAATTTTAGAATGAGATTCTAAGAATAGACTATGGGATAGTATAAACACAAAATCGCTATTTATTTTAAATAAAATTATTTTTAATTTAACTTTAGAATTAGATTTTTAAAAGTAGATTATGTGATAATCTAAATTAGATGTTGGTATTGTTTAAATTAAAATTAATAAATAAATTTTATTGAATAAAATAAGATTCTAAAGTAAGATTATGTTATAATCCATAATCCATGCTTTGAAATGATAGTGTTTTTGAATATTAAATAATTAACTTTGGTTAATTTTAGAATGAGATTTTAAAGGGGATTATGAGAAAGTCCAGGTTGTAAATGCAAGTTAATTAAAAACCACTGGATATAAAAATCAAGTAGGAGCGAGGTTTCAATTGTTGTAACCTCACGGTCTCCATTACTGGTCTAGTAGTATAATAGATCAATAGACCTCCCCGCGGAGGATGTCGGTTTGCAAATTATAGGGTTAGACTTCTGTTGGGATAAACTGAAGTGCAAAGAAGCAATGCGACCATACTGTCATGGAGTATTTCGTGTATTTGCATGGAGGTTTAGGTAATGGTTTACACTTAACTAGCACGATGCATTAGCCTCCCCGGGGAGCTCTATTGTATCAATTTAGAGACTAAGGTAAAATTGTGAGTTAATCATGTTTAGTAAGAGTTACAAGAAAACAGGTTAATTGATAATAATTCTCACCTAAACTAGCTTCGTGCGACCCTGCTGCCGGGGAGTGAGGAGTGGTGTGTTTGGGTCATCATTGTATGCATGATAGTACAGTTTGGTGGATATTTGACTTATTGTGTATGCTAAATTGAAAGAATATGCATCACTGCATTATACATGACTCTTGTTAGACAGTTACACAAATATTTGCATTTATAGCATTTTATATGGATAGGGCTAGCGAACTTTGCTTGATTTTAAATACATAATGTACTCACTGAATCAAATTACTTTGCCTTGAAAAATAAGTTGGACTTGGTTATTACTCACGAGGGACCTACTAGAAAAAAGGAAAGGATAAGGTTGTTATTGTAGCAACCAAGTCCATAAGGAAGTCAACAAAAGAAAAGTGTTTCTTTTGAAAGAAAACTAGGCCATTGGAGAAGAAACTACACTAAGTACATAGCTACTCTTCCTACAAAGACTACTAAGTCATCTAGTGAAGGTATGTTGATATCTCACTTAGTTGAGTCATGTACAGTTGAGAGTCCACCAGGTTCCTGATGGGTGGACTCGGGTTCAACTGACCATGTCTGTAAAATGTTACAAAGCCTCAGGCTAAGCAAAAGGCTACAAAATGGGTGTTGTACCTGTTGGTCAGGAACTGTGCAATAATAATGGTCTTAAGTGTAGGAGTTGTTAGCTTAGACTTTAATGATAGAGTTTTGTTTTAAATGATTGATTATTTAAACCTTCGTTGTATAGAAATTTGATTTCTGTATTTTGATTAATGGGTAATTGTTATTTAGTTGATTTTGATAATGATAATTTTAATACAAGAAATAAATTGTTTATTTGCACATGTACATGAATAAATTATTTATTTTTGTTATTTCCTTATCAAAATTTTGGTACTTGTTTCAATAAATCTAACATAAGTTCACCTGTTCATTTTCTAAAAGAAAATACCCTGAAAGTGATAATGCCTACACAAGACACCAATGTTTAGGTCACATTAATTTAAACAGGATCCAAAGACTGGTAAAAGATGGGCTGATAGATGCTTTGGATTTGAGGTCATTACCAGTCTGCAAATCCTGTATAGAAAGAAAGATGACCAAATCTGTCTTTAAGAGTAAATGCAACAAGGTTGGTGATTTGCTTGAACTGCTTCACATAGATGTATGTGGACCAATGCATGTTCAGGCAAGAGGTGGGTATGGATTCTTAATCACATTTAGTGATGATTATTCAAGGCATGGATATGTTTACCTGATAAGACATAAGTTGGACGTTTTTTTGGAGAAATTCAATGAGTAAAAAGTTGAATTTTAAAAGCTATTAGGTAAACAAGTTAAGTCACTTCGATCAGATCGAGGTGGTGGATATTTTTTGGGTGAGTTTTTGGTTTTTCTAGCTGCAGATGAGATAAGATCTCAGCTTTCTCCTCTGGTTACACCGCAGCAGAATGGTGTTGCAGATAAAGGAACTATGGCATTTTTTTCTACAGTTTTTTTTATTTAAAGGGCCTTTTGTAAATACAATGCAAAATACTTAAAGAAGCATTTTGCAAGTAAGCTAAAAAAACAAAAATAAAATAGTAGTAAAGGAAAATGACACTAATTCTAAACAGCTAGACACAACTTAAGACATAGTGGATGCATTAGATGCACCTACTGATAGGAACAAAAATGTTCCAGGTACACAAGAGCTTAGGTGTGGTGGGAGGATTTTCATGACACCTGACAGGTCCATAGCGGGAGCCTTAGTGGTTGACCATGGCTTTAAATTTGATCCTTTTAGCCACAATTAAGTCTTCTAGTGTTGTGAAATCGGTTGCTCAAACCATGCATGTACAGATGACATTAAGAGAAAGTAATGACTTTCTTAGTGTTATATGTCAACGATATACTACTCATTGAAAATGATGTAGGGGTGTCATTAGCTGTAAAGGTTTGGTTGTCAAGAAAGCTCAATATGAAGGACATGGGAGAAGCCAACTCTACTTTTAGGATTAAACTTCTGAAAGGTCGTAAGAGTAGGATGTTGAATCTCTCTCCATCCACTTATATTAACAAGACGTTGTCAAGGTATAGCATGGAGTCCCTCTCTCCTTTGAGCAGTGTTCTATGACACCTCAACAGGAGGAGCAATTGAGGAATATTCCATATGCTTTGGCAGTGGGAGCCTAAGGTATGCCATGATGTGGACGAGGCTTGATGTCAGCTATGCTATGGTATAGTAAGCAGGTGGTAGTCTAACCTGGGACCAATAGACAAGGAGGCATTGAAGAGTTTTCTCTAGTTCTTGAGAAGAATAAAAGATCCTATGCTAAACTTTCAGAGTGACGAGCCGGTTCCAGTTGGCTATACTGATTTAAGACTTCCAACCAAATTAAAATGACAGAAGTTCAATGTCTAAGCATGTTTTTACCCTCGGAGTGGGAGCCATTAGTGAGAGGAATGACAAGCAGTATTGTATTGCTGACTTCACAATAGAGTAATTGTGCTCACTAAGGTTTAGGCTCAGTAGACCTTTGGTTCAAACTTAAAAGGGGTGAGTACAAACTTTATCATAAATTGGATTTAGGACAAGTTGGATATTGTTAGGAACAGTATCCTAAAATTCAGATTTATTCTGGATATACTATTTTAAGTAATAAATAAAATTAAAGTTCTAGTCATTTCCTAGTTAAATTTGTGTGTGTAAGCATTTATACTGCATGTGGTTTTCTTTTAGAAACATCCATGAGATAGATGTAGTCCTCATACTATAATTTACATATTTGTTCTAAGTGGTTTACAGATAGACTTGGAACAAATGGTATGGATTGTTGTTTGAAAGACTCATAGTCGAAGACAAGTTCGGACCACTAGTATGTTAAGACTTTAACGTGGCACTTTAGATGACTTATCTTGGTTATGTGGATGGAGAGTCAAAAGTGTTAGGCTAGTGTGTTTAATAAGATTGACATACTGAGTTGGACCATATGGATTACTTATTTCTAGACTACTATCGGAGATGAGTAATTCATATCGTACTGTTTAAACAACGACTCTAAATCCTAAGGGTATTCTGGACAGGAGCATGGAGCGTTAGTTACTTTGGTGTACTATAAGTAAGGCCTAAACAAATGACTGAAATCCCACGTACACTGGGTAGCAGCATGAAGTGTGACAAAGATCAGGAATTCAATAGGCAATTTACAATCTCTTATAAGATACAGATGTCTCCTTAGTTGATTCGCAAATATTTGAATAGTTTGGAATCTTTGGCCAAAGTAGTTCAAGCGTTTGACATTTGAAATTTATACTATGAATATGTTCAAGTATAAATGAATTATTTAGTGAGGGGCGACTCGGTAACTAATGGAGAAGCTGTGAGAAGGATAGTGGTAGTGGTTATATTTATCCTTTTTCATAGACATCTAATGGAGGGGTTTTCTTCATCAACACAGTCTATTAGGGAGATATCGAATAAATAATTTAAGTCTGGAATGCAGTGAGATTCATTTAGTGGAATTAAGTCTCATTAAATGGTAAGTAAATTAATATCATGAGATGATTAATTTAACCCATTTGGAGCTAGATTTAAATTGTTCCTGAGGTCCCTGCGCAAGCCTCTTTATTTTATTGCCGTTGGAAAAATATTAAACAATTCAAGAGATGAATTATTTATCCATTAGATGGGTAAATTAATTTTGCAAAACATTATTCATGAGATGAATAAAAATTAAAAATTATAAAATAAAATAATTTTGTAAAATTAAAATTCATGAGATGAATTTTTACATATGGGAAACAAAGCAAAAACAAAAAAAAAATACAAAAATTCAAAAAACAGCATGGCTTAAAATCAGACGAACCAACGCACGACACATGCCATGCGCTAGGACGTTCAATATGGCTATCCGCGTGCACTCGAGCGGGCCAATCGTGGCCTGGCACATGTCACGCGGATTTAATTTAAATAAATGTGTTTTTTTTCTGGGAATTGAAACGACGCGTTTTACCTCCTTTTGGCTATGAAATAACACGTTTAGTTTTAACTGGGCAATCCCACCTCTAAAAAATTGAATTTTTTCGTTCCAGTATACTCCTATAAATAGATGTGCTTATTCCGAGGTTTGGCACTCAATTTTGAAGCAAGTTTTAGGGTTTCTGAAAATAGTTTCGGAGACCTAATTAGAGAGAAATTTTTCCATTGAAATTTTTCTTTCCTCAATTTAATATTTTTTAGAACCCATCCTCCCAACAGTTTGAGGTCATTGCATAGTAGATTGTGGGGTCTCGATTTTCTTGGTATTCTTTATAATTGGAGCAATTTCAGGTATGCTCTTCTTTCCTTCTTTTAGTTTTCACTTTTCTATTTATTTACAGTATCTGTTATTGTGTCTGTTTTAAGTTTAAGTATTGTTATGAATGTATTAAAGTAAAAGGCCTGTAGTTCTAAATTAAGAATTTAGATCTATAAATTAAAATTATGAATTTAAATCTGTAGATTTAAAATTAGGAATTTCAAATCAACCCTAGGTTTAGAGTTATGAATTCTAATGCGTAAACTTTATAAATTAAGGAGAATTTTTGAAATTCATCCCAACAACCGGTATTAGGGCAAAGGGTTTATTGAGATAAACCTATTCCCGGGAACTCTCGCACGTGAGGTGTCATGAAGCGTGACTCTCCGACCGGGGGCTTAAATAAGAGGAGAGTCTCATGCTCTAAATGCTCTAATAGGTGCCTATTGTTGTGACCATAGTTTAGAACTGTGAACCCAGTAGTTAGTATCAGATTTTATTTTCCAACAAAATTTTATTCCTTTTCCCAACAATAATAACTCCAAGAAATCTGAGAAAACCGAGATCTAGTTGTCTTCTACACAATAACCTCGAACTGCTCAGAGGATGGACTTGGAAAAATATTAAACTAAGGAAAGAAAATTTTCAACGGAAATTTTTCTTTTCAATTGGGTCCACGAAAGTTAAGACTTTCTAAAGCCCTTAATTTTGAAGTGATGCCAAACCTTTGAAATAGGTACCTTCATTTATAGCAGGCTACCAAAGCGAAAAATTCAAAAATAAACGATGTGGGATTAGTAGTTAATCAAACAAAAACGCAGCATTTAATATATAAATAAGCCAAAACAACGTGTATAACTTAAGTCCAAAGCCGCATATTTTTAGATTTCAAACATGTGCCACATGTCGCGGTCTCATTCGCCCGCTTATGCGGGGACGGATCACCACTGGGATGTGTCAGGCACTGGTTCATCCGATAGCAAAGGCACGGATCACAACCAGACATACACGATTGTTCTTTTTCTTTTCTTTTCTTTTTTTTTTTTGCTTTGTTTCCCATATTTAAAAATTCATCGTATGAATTTTAATTTTTTTAAAAATTTTTTATTTTATGATTTTTAACTTTTATTCATCTCTTGAATAATGTTTGAAAAAATTAAAATTTACTCATCTCCTGAGTAAGTAATTCATCTCCTAAATTCTTTAATATGTTTTCAATGGCAATAAATACAAAGGCTTGCACAGGGACCTCAGGACCAATTTAAATTTAGCTCCAAATGGGTTAAATTAACCATCTCACGAAATAATTTAATTAACATTTAACGGGACTTAATTCCACTAAATAAATCCCACTGCATTCTAGACTTAAACTATTTATTCGATATTTCCCAGATAGACTATATTGATGACAACAATCCCTCCACTAGACGTCCATGACAAAGAATAAATGTAGCTACTATCATTGTCCTTCTCATAGCTTCTTGATTAGTTACCGACTCACCCTTCACTAAATAATTCATTTATACTTGAACATATTAGTAGTATAAATTACAAATGTCAAACACTTGGAATACTTTGGCCAAAAATTTTGAACTATTCAAATACTTGTGAATCAACTAAGGGGACATCTGTACCTCACAAGAGATTGTAGATTTCATATTCAATACCTAATCCTTGTCACACTTCACACCGCTACCCAATGTACATAGGAATTCAGTTATTTGTCTAGACCTTACTTATAGTACACAAAGTAACTAACATTCCATGCACAAGTCCAGAATACACTCAGAATTTAGAGTCATCGTTTGAACAGTACAACATAAATCACTCATCTCCGGTAATAGTCTAGAAACAAGCAACTCATATGGTCCAACTCAGTGTGTCAATCTTATTAAACACACCAACTCAATACTTTTGGATCACCATCCACATGACCAAGACAAGTCATCTAAAGCGTTAAGTCATGGTCTTAACAAACAAGTAGCCCAAGCTCATCACCGACCATGAGTTATTCAAATAATATTCCATATTATTTGTTCCAAGCCTATTTGTGGCTTAATATCATTATCTACTTAAAACAAACATGTACAATGTAATCTGAGGACTCTGTCCAGCTCATGGATGATACATAAAAGAATATCACATGCAATATATATGCTCGCTTACACAAATTTATCTAGGAAACGACTGAAATTTCAATTTTATTCATAAATAAAATATTATTAGCATAATAAATCTAAATTTTAGGATACTATTCCTAACAATCTCTCACTTATCCTAAATTCAATTTATGACAAACTGTATACCATCCCTTTTATGTATGATCCAAAAGGTCTACTAAATCAAAGTCCTAGAAAAATCAATTACTCTATATGAACCAACATGCCCTCTTTGCAACGTCTGAAGCTACAACATATTTAGCCTCTATGGTGAAGTCAGCAATACAATACTACTTGACATTTCTTCCACTAATGGCTCCTAATCCAAGGGTAAAGACATATCTAGACATTGATCGTCTAGCATCTCTATCTGATAGGAAGTCAGAATCAGTACAGCTAGCTGGAACCAGCTCGTCATTTTGAAAGATCAATATATAATCTCTAGTTCTTCATATCAAACTAACTTGACAACCAAATCTTTACAGCTGATGACACCCCTATATCATTCCGAATGAGTAGTATATCGTCGACATACAATACTAAGAAAGTCACTACTTTCTCTTGATGTCGTTTGTACACGCATGGTTCATCAACCAATTGCTCAAAACATAAGACTTAATCACTTCATTGAATCTAATATTATGTCTCATCAGGTCAACATATCCATACCTTTGAGTAATCATCAGTAAAAGTGATGAAGTACTCATACCCACCTCTTGCCTGAACATTCATCGGTCACATACATCTGTGTGAACAAGCTCAAGCAAGTCACCAACCTATTACCTTTACTCTTAAAGACAGACTTGGTCATCTTACCTTCTATGAAGGATTCGTAGACTAGCAATGACTTCAAGCCCAAAGCTTCTATCAATCCATCTTTCACCAGCCTTTGGATCCTGTTCGAATTAATGTGACCTTAACATTGGTGCCATGTATATGCGTATCCCTTTTAGGGTTTTTTTCTTTTAGGAGATTGAAAAAGTGAGCTTGTGTTAGATTCATTTAAACAAATACCAGTGTTTTGATCAATAAATTGTTGGGAAAATCATATGAATTTTATTGGAAAATAAACTATGTTGCCGACTATTGGGTTCAGAGTTCTCAACTATGGTCACAACAATAGGCACCTATTAGAGCACTTAGAGTAGGAGACTCTTCTCTCTACCTAAGCCCCCGATCGGAGAGTCACGCTTCGTGACACCTCACGTGCGATAGTTCCCGGGAATAGGTTTATCTCTATAAACCCTTTGCCCTAATACCGCTTGTTGGGATGAATTTCAAAAATTCTTCCTAAAGATTACGCGGCAGAACAGGTTTAGAATTCATAATTCTAAACCTAGGGTTGATTTAAAATTCCTAATTTTAAATCTATTGACTTAAATTCATAATTTAAATCATCAGATCTAAATTCTTAATTTAGATCTATAGGCTTTTTACTCTAATACATTCATAACAATACATAAACTTATACAAGCATAATAATGAATACTATAAATAAATAGAAAAGCGAAACTAAAAGAAGAAGGAAAGAAGAACATATCTAGAATTGCTCCAATAATAAAGAAAACCAGAAAAGCAAAAATATTCTTCAAACTCGAGACCCCGAGACCTTCTACGCAATGACCTCGAACTGTCCGGAGGGTGGACTCCGAAAAATAACTGAGGAAAGAAAAATTTCAACGGAAATTTTTTCTCTCCAATTGGGTCTCCAAAACAATTCCAGAAGCCTTAAAGAAATATTTCAACTTAAATACCAAACATCGGAATAAGCACCTCTATTTATAGGAGTACACCGGAGAGAAAAAGTCCAATTTTTTCGATGTGGGATTGCCCAGTTTAAATCAAAACCCAGCGCATCATATATAATAGAAATAAAACGACGCGTTTCGTTGCCAGGATAAAATGCATTTATTTTTAAATTAAATCCGCATGACACTTGCGCTCGCGTGCACGAGGATAGCCATTCTGAACGTCCCGATGCACGACACGTGTTGCGCACTGCTTCGTCCGATCTTAAGCACGCGGATCGCCAAATTTTCTTTTTTTTTTTTTTTTTTTTGCTTTGTTTCCCATATGTAAAAATTCATGTTATGAATTTTAATTTTACAAAATTATTTTATTTTATAATTTTCAACTTTTATTCATCTCATGAATTCTTTAATATTTTTTCAAAGGCAATAAAATACTGAGGCTTGTGCAGGGACCTCAGGGACAATTTAAATCTAGCTCCAAATGGGTTAAATTAAATCATCTCATGATATTAATTTAATTATTATTTAATGAGACTTAATTCCACTAAATAAATCTCACTGCACTCCAGACTTAAATTATTTATTCGATATCTCCCTAATAGACTATATTGATGACAACAACCCCTCCACTAGATGTCCATGACAAAGGATAAATATAACCACTACCATTAACCTTCTCACAGCTTCTCCATTAGTTACCGACTCACCCTTCACTGATTAATTCATTTATTCTTGAACATATTCACAGTATAAATTTCAAATGTCAAACACTTAGAATACTTTGGCCAAAGTTTTTGAACTATTCAAATATTTGTGAATCAACTAAGGGGACATATGTATCTCATAAGAGACTATAGATTCCCCATTGAATACCTGATCCTTATCACACTTCACGCCACTACCCAGTGTACGTGGGATTTCAGTCATTCGTTTAGACCTTACTTATAGTACACCAAAGTAACTAACGCTCCATGCACAAGCCCAGAATACCCTCAGGATTTAGAGTCGTCGTTCAAACAGTACAACGTGAATCACTCATTTTCGATAATAGTTTGGAAATAAGTAACCCACATGGTCCAACTCAGTGTGTCAATCTTATTAAACACACTAACCTAACACTTTTGGATCTCCATCCACATGACCAAGACAAGTCATCTGAAGTGTCACGTTATAGTCTTAACATACAAGTAGTCCAAACTTGTCTTCGACTACGAGTCTTTCAAACAACAATCCCTACCATTTGTTCCAAGTCTATCTGTGGCTTAGTCTCATAAACCACTTAGAACAAACATGTAAATTGTAGTCTGAGGACTACACCCATCTCATGGATATCTCCCAAAAGAAAATCACATGCAATATAAATGCTCACATACACAGATTTAACTAGGAAACGACTGAAACTTTAATTTTATTTATTAATTAAAATAATATATCCTGAATAAATCTAGATTTCAGGACACTGTTCCTAACAGAAATATCATGAATAAACCATTTACACATATACTTTTGAAAATAAACAATTTTTTTCTTGTAATAACAGGTTCACAACCAAATTAACTGAATAAAAATTATCCATAAAGCGAAACACAAAAACCAAATTCATGCTAATGCATGTACAAATAAACAATCCTTGAAAACAAAATACTATCACTAAATACTAAGCTAACATCTCCTATTCCTAAGACTACTACTCTTGTACCATCTCCAACCGTTAGGTACAACTCCCCATCATACAGCCTCCTGGTTAGCCTGAGTCCCTATAACATATTACTGGCATGGTTAGTTGAACCTGAGTCCACACACTAGCAACCTAGTGGACTCTCAACTGCGCATAACTCAACTAAGTGAGATATCAACATATCTTCACCAAATGGTTTAGCAGTCTTTTGTAGGATGAAAAGCCCAGTACTTAGTGCATTTCCTCTTCCAATTGCTAATCTTTTTGCAAAAGAAACACTTTCCCTTTTACTGACTTCTTTATAGACTTCGTTGCTACACTAACAGCTTTTCCATTTCCTTTCTCTTCGGTAGGTCCCTTATTAGTAATAACTAAGTGTAACTTATTTTTCCAGACAAAGTTATTTGGTCCAGTTAAAGCACTATCTCTTAGAATTGAGTGAAGATCACCAGTCGCAGCCATTTCAAAACACTGTAAATGCAAATAATTGTGTAACTGTCTAACAAGATTCATGTATAATGCAGTGATATCTATTCTTTTATTTTAGCATATACAATAAATTAGGTATCCACTAAAGTGTACCATCATGCATGCAATGATGAACCAAACACACCACTCCTTACTCCCCGGCAGTGGGGTCGCACGAAGCTAGTTTACGTGAGAACTATTCTCAATTAGCATGTTTTCTTGTAACTCGTATTAAACTTGGTTAACTCACCACATTACATTAGTCTCTAACATGACACAACGGAGCTCCTCGGGGAGGCTAATGTATCACGCTAATAAAGTGTAAACCATTACCTAAACCTCCATACAAATACACGTAATACTCCATAGCAGCGTGGTCGCATCGCTTCTTTGCACTTTGGTTTATCCTAATAGAAGTCTAGCCATGTAACCTACAAACTGAAATTCTCTATGGGGAGGTCTATCGATTTACTATACTGCTAGACTGTGAGGTTTCAACAATTGAACCTCGCTTCCACTTGATTTTTATAAACTAGTAGTTTTTAATTAACTTGTATTTACAACTTGGATTATCTCATAATACCGTTTAGAATCCCATTCCAAAATTAATTAGTTAATTAATTTTGTTTTTATTTATAGCAGTACCAACTCACAAGATAGATTAGCTCATAACCTGCCTTAGAATCTCATTCTAAAAATTAACTAATAAAATTAAATAATTAATTTTTTTTATTTAAAATACTACCATCTTATAACATAGATTATCTCATAATTTACCTTAGATTCTCATTCTAAAATTTAAATTAACTAATAAAATTAATTAATTAAAATTTTTTTTATTTAAAATAGTGACAACTTATAATTTAGATTATCTCACAATATACTCCAGAAGTTCATTCTAAAATAAATTAATTAACAGAAGTTAATTTTTTATTTAAAATAGTGTCGACTTACATCTTAGATTATCTTATAATTTATTTTAAAATCTCATTTAAAAAAAATCAAATATATACAATGTCGACTTACATATAAGATTATCTCATAATCTATTTTTATAAGAAAATAAAAATTGCTAACGCATTGACGTTCAGCATCTGCTGACATATATTTTTTTAAATTAAAATAATTTAATTAAAATAAATTGAATCTAATCTTATTAGATCAATTTTATCCAATTTTTTAAAAAATAATTAAATATAATCTCATTAAATTAATTTTATCCAATTTTGTAGAAAATAATTTAATTAGAACTCATTAGATCAATTTTATGCAATTTCATAAAAAGTAATTAAGAATGTACAATCTCATTATACGAATGAATTTTACTTCAAATAATCTAAATTGATTACTAATTCGTTAATGATTTAAACAATTTAAATCATTACCATAAACAATTTAAGTCGTTACCTTGAACAATTTTTCCTTCATAATAAAATCTTTATTTTACTAAATCGTAAATCTATTTATTTCAATCTTATTATGTATATTCATTTATATTATGAATGTAATCAAAGACTAGCTCTGATACCTGTTATTGGAACAGATTTTAAAAATTTTCCCTAACATAATAAAATTAATGCAGCGAAAGGGCTTAAAATTACTAATTTTAAAAATAAGATCGATTTAAAATTCTTAATTTTAAATTTAAAGATTTAAATTCCTAATTTAAATCTACAGGTCTCTACTGTAATACATTCATAACAATAACATGGACTTAAAACAAGCATAATAAGAAAAACTGTAAAAAAATGAATAAGCAAAAACTTAAAAGAGGAGGAAAGAAGAACATACTTTAAATTGCTCCAAATAAAGAAAACCAGAAGAAATAAGAACTCCAACAAAGCTGAGAAAACCAAGACCCAGCTGCCTTCTACGCAATAACTTCGAACTGCCCAAAGGGTGAACTCCGAAAACTATTAAACTAAAGAATGAAAATTTTCAACGGAATTTTTTTCTCTCCAATTGGGTCCCCGAAAGTCAACACTTTCTAAAACCCTTAATTTTGAACTAATGCCAAACCTTTGAAAGAGGTACCCTTATTTATAGTAGACTACCAGAGCGAAAAATTCTAAAATAAACGATGTGGGATTTGCAGTTAAACAAACAAAAACACAGCGTTTAGTATATAAATAAGCCAAAACAATGCGTTTAACTTAAGTCCAAAGCAGCGTATTTTAAATTTCAAACGTGTTCCACATATCGCGTTCTCAATCGCCAGCTTACGCAAGCGCGGATCAGCACAAGGATGTGTCGCGCACTAGTTCGTCCGATTGCGAAGGCATAAATAGCGACCTGATATACGTGATTTTTTGTCTTTATTTCACACATTTGAAAATTCATCTTATAAATTTTAATTTTTAAAAATTATTTTATTTTATAATTTTTAACTTTTATTCATATCTTGAATAATGTTTGGCAAAATTAAAATTTACTCATCTCATGAGTAAATAATTCATCTCATGAATTCTTTAATATTTTTTCAATGGTGATAAATACAGAGGCTTGCATAGGGACCTCATGGACAATTTAAATCTAGCAACAAATAAGTTAAATTAACGATCTCATGATATAATTTTATTACCATTTAATAGGATTTAATTCCACTGAATAAATCTCACTGCACTTTAGACTTAAACCATTTATTCGATAGTTTCCAAATAAACTGTATCGATGACAACAAGCCGTTCACTAGATGTCCATGACAAAGAATAAATATTACTATTACCATTATCCTTCTCACAACTTTTCCACTAGTTACCGACTCACCCTTCACTGAATAATTCATTTATACTTGAACATATTCATAGTATAAATTTCAATTATCAAACACTTGGAATACTTTGGCCAACGATTCTGAACTATTCAAATACTTCGAATCAACTAAGGGGGCATCTGTACCTCATAAGAGATTGCAGATTCCATATTAAATACCTGATCCTTGTCACACTTGACGCCGCTACCCAGTTTACATGGGAATTAAGTCATTTGTCTAGACCTTACTTATAGTACACCAAAGTAACTAATGTTCCATGCACAAGTCCAGAATACTCTCAGGATGCTCAAACAATACAATATGAATCACTCATCTCCGATAGTAGTCTAGAAACAAGCAACTCACAAGGTCCAACTCAGTGTGTATATCTTATTAAACACACCAATCCAACATTTTTGGATCACCATCTACTGACCAAGATAAGTAATCTAAAGTATTAAGTCATGGTCTTAACAGACAAGTAGCCCAAGCTTATCCCCGACCACGAGTTATTCAAATAACATTCCATACCATTTGTTCCAAGTCTATCTATGGCTTAATCTCATTATCCACTTGGAACAAACATGTAAAATGTAATCTAAGGACTCTGTCCATCTCATGGGCGATACTGAAAAGAAAATTACATGCAGTATATATATGCTCGCTTACACAAATTTAACAACGAAGCAACTGGTATTTCAATTTTATTCATTAATAAAATATTATTGATAAGTTTAATTTAGTACTTAGTTATTCATATCATTTAGGTTCATTTCTTAACCATTTTACATCAAATTTTTATTGCCTTGGTTTGCTCTTGTTCTTTTTCGCTCCTATTGCAAATTCCTTACAAAAACACTCATTTTATGCTAATTGTTGCTAGGTTTTATTATCAACATCAACAATTGAATGCAAGACACATCAAAAAAAGGTAAAAAAATGGGCTTAACACATCAATACTACACAGTAATGCAATGAAACAACATGATGTACAAGTGGTTGCAATTATCAATTTTGGGAGGCTAATTGGATAGATCAAGTGCAAGAACTTCTTAAAAACTTCATGAAAGCATCCAACTTGATGTAAACACTGAGTTTTGAGCGGCAAAATGGAGTAAAAAAAAAATGAAGAAATTAGCAAGTTGATGCAAAGGCTGAAAATGGGCGGCAACCATAACAAATGAGGATGTACTTGTGTTATTTTTTGTTTCATGACTTCCTATCCTCAAATACTATAAATAGGAATGTTAGGGAAGTGTTTTCGAATCATTCATTCAGCCAAAACCAAATCCAAAGTAGAAAAATAGAGAGAAAACATGAGGGAAAAGGAAGTGAAGGAAGGAAAGTTTGGTTTGTAATTTCATATTTTCAAGTTCTTTCTATCCTTTCTTCTTTAAGTTTATATATTTTGTCTTAGTTTTGCTTTATGTTATGTCTACCATAAAGTAGTTTCATTTTTCCAAGGCTACGATGTAGCCTAAGTTGTAATATACGCTTTTTTCTAATTCGACATATTCAAAGTTTGTTTATTGCCCTGTTGGAGTGTTTATCATTGCTCTTCATGAGTTTTGAATGCTTTATCACCATTCAAAGCCTATAATGATTCATAATGAGTTCGAGAGGAGACTTATGATGATTGCTAAAGTGATAAACACCACAAATTGAGCACATGCTAGAGATAGATTAACGCGATTTGTATGGTCTTAAGTGAAAACCATAGATCTTCATGCAAGAGATTAATGAGTTAATATGTAAAATAGTATGCTAAGTGTTGCTCGAGAGAGAATATTTAGTAAATTAGGGTTTTCGACCATCAACATGCAATAACAACTTAAATATCGAAATAGAAAGGCGTATTAATGCAACAATGTGAAATCAGATGCCTTGGACCTTATTTAATCAGAAAAACATTCTAAAAATCAGTAACCTAATTTAGTTCTTTCCATTTTGCTTGTTTCATTTCAAAAACTACAATTTCGACTTTTTAAATAGCACTAAAACTACTAATTTCGGTACTCATTAAATAACAATCCTCGTGGGACGATACTCTACTCACATCTTTATTACTTGAAACAATTTAGTGCATTTGCTAAGCATACAACAAGCACATCAATTATTAACAGAATAAATCTACATTTCAGGACAGTACTCCTAATAGAAAAGGCCGGGGGGGGGCACATTTGCTTACACCCTAGACTAGAAGGAGCTAAGACGATGCCTGTTAAGGGTAAAAGAACACGTGCTTGTCATATGGGGCCTATACTCTAGGCCTTTAGAAATATAAGTAATGGCATCCCAAGTTCAGCTTCTGGAGTACTTAAAATCCTTTAAACAATTAACAACTATCCGAGGTGCTTAGAGGTGGGTAAAATGGGCTCGAGCTTGAGGAACCACCTAGAAGGCTGCAAGAAAGGTGGTTTCTAGGGTCGAAGACGTTATTTAAAGCGCATGTCAAGGAACGTTGACCACAAGAATATCCGGAAGAGAGCGGATGAACGTGAGCCATCTAAAAGGAGATCGAGCACGTGTTTTAAAGCATGTTTAACACTAGTTCAACACGAGAAAGGAGATTGAGGCCATGAGTGAGGCAGATATGCCAACTTTTGAGGATGCAGCCGTTGTTTCTTGGTTCTATAAACAAGAGGCACTGTTGCCATTGTAAAGTGGCCAACATCAATATCACAAAACTTCTTCAAATTTTCTTTACGACACACTTATGCTTTTTCCTTGGGAGTGGCGTAACTTAGCCAAGCCTAGCATAGCATCGCATAGCTTGTAACTTGTTCTGGTTTGTTCAAGGCATGCAATCTTTAGGTTTCAGATATAAATTCTCTGTTTAAATATGCTCCAACAATTGACAAGTTGAGAATTGAGGCGTTAGTTTAAGGCTTTGATGGCTAAACTCAAGCTTGATTGCGTTGGTCTTAATACTGGTACCACTACTTGACAAGTTAGGTGAATTTAGGTTTGAGTCATAATTTCAGAACTTTGACAGCCAAGGCTTGACTTTGATTATGTTGTTCTTAATCCAATGACCCAAATATGGTCCGCTCCTCCTAAATCTTGTCAAACTTTAACTCATACGAGTTATTATAAGTCAAGTGTGCTAGGCCTAAAAATTTTTATACTCCGGCTTATAAGTGAATAGTTGAGCTCGTGAGTTTGTCTCCACCCCAGTTTCAGGCTTTTAATTATTTGTGGGCTCTGCTCCGTCACCCCAACTACTCCTTGAGCCGGGTCCACATGTATTTACTTTTCTATTAAAGATTAAACTTTAAAAATACCAAAAAAAAACATAAATTGTCTCCTTTATTGGAATAAGTGTAGAATCCACAATATAATTACAAACCAAAGTCGGATTCACCAAAAACATCAACCCTCTCCAAAGGTGATTGATTGAGGTCAAGCACGTGCGGTTCGTAAATTAGACAGGTGGGTCTATCATTGGGCGTTGAGGCACAACAAATCCAAAGATTGGTATCGAGTTTAGCCAGAGAGAGAATGTACTCATTATGGTTACTTGGTTGAACATTAACATAGATGTCATCACAAGAAAATAGAAGAAAGAAGAAACTCTTCCGAAAAGGGGTTGCACCTACTTCCACACCCACAGAAGATTCCAATGCTATTGTTTGCAAAGAATGTTAGCAATGATGGCAATGTATGCAATAAAAGATTTTTCCCTTATAGCAAATGTTTTTACTACATCTTGGTTAGGATATGAAGCAAAACATCTGAGCAAGATATGATTTGTGCATAAACTTTAGCTAATGGTGTACCTAATTTATTCATATTGATTAGGTGACGGATTCTAACATCAATTTGTGGTTTTTGTATTTATCAGATAAGCTAAACAATTATTTTTAGAAAACAACGATCAACAATTTCACTTCAATCACTTTTGGCAATTAGTAAGGGGCCGACAAAAATGGCAAATTTATGTTGCAGAACATCAGCTACAAAGACAAAAATAACATCTCCCTCTAGTAGTTAGGCATCATCTCCTTCCATTAGCGAGAAAACTTCTCCTTCTAAGCAAGACTATAATTTCCCAACGTTGAATATAGAAGAGTGGCATATATAGAGAGGAAAACAAACAAACAAACAAAAAAAAGAAAAAAAAAGAAAGAAAAAATGAATTGGATCTCTTTTTTAAACAACAAAATGGAAAGATTGTGAATAACGACGGCAAGATTGTACCAGGGAAGAAAAAATTTGAGTTCTAGAATATTAAATTACTAATTAAAGAATTGGAAATGATTAGAGACTAATAAATAATTCACCGATAAAAAATAAAAAAAAAGACATGTTCATAGACAAGGTGATGCCACATAGATGGAGTGTGATAACATATAATTCAAGAACCTTCCTTAATTTGTTGATTGTGAGAGTGATGTCATATGAAAGGGATCTATTAAAACGCTGATTCCTTGGAAACAGAGAAAGCAATGAGATTATCTACTCAGTTGGCTGTGTCAATACCAAATAAAAGGGGATTCGGTTAACTCGTTCTTAAGAATGCTCAAAAATTGCCTTCTAAAGGAAAAGGTAACAGCTATGTATACAAAGGGCATAACTCCTATGAGAGGATGAGAATGAGAGAAAACATTATGGACCACTCATTTAACTGCTGACATCATCTTCCTATCGCATAACATCACGCAATTCCCCCACTTTAACTAAGTATATGACTCATAATTCACCATCTCATATATCATCCTTTCACAAGAGTAATCCTATATATATAGGGAATGACTCAAGTGAGAGTAAATGCTAGACCACTTATTTGGCTGCTGACATCATCTTTCTACCACATGACATCACCCCTTTCCCCCATTTTAACCAAATATGTGGCCCAGAATTCACTGTCCCATAAGATAGATAGATAAATAGTGACATAGAGATATATATATATATATATATACACACACACAACAACAACAACAACCCAGTGCCTCAAAGGGCTCCTGCATCAGCGGGGGGGGGGGGGGGGGGGGGGGGGGGGGGGGGGGGGGGGATAGATGTACTCAGCCTTCCCCCTTCCGGGACTGCCCTGAAGGGAGGTTGTTTCCGAGGACCCCTAACCTGATACACTTGTCGGCAGCAATGACGCCTTGCAGCCTGGCATCAAAAGAGCAAATAAGCATATAAGTAGGGCAAAATTAGGCAAATAAAGGCAAAGAAATAGGGAGTAAACATATATATAGGGATTTGTTATTGCCAGAGCAATAATATAACTTTCAAACAATGAGAGAGCCACAAAATTGCCTTAAAGCTACGATTTTGCTCTGACAATAATTTTACCCTAAATATTTATATGGCATGACTAACATGAAAGGGTGAAAAACAAGAGGAGGTAATAACGTTCATTAGTTCTAAATCAAGGTAATAACCATTGACTGTAATAAAAGTAATTTTGAATTTTGGATCTTTAATTTAGATCTAATGGTACCAAAGAAGGCACCAATACGCCGTCACCGTGTCCCATTAGAACTCCGAAGTTAAGCGCGCTTGGGCGAGAGTAGTACCAGGATGGGTGACCTCCTGGGAAGTCCTCACCCTCAGGTTGGGGGCACTGGGAAACATCCTCTCTTTAGGTTAACAACCTAAAGGGGGAAGGTTGCGTACATACGTCTCCCCAGACTCTGCGTAGGCTGGAGCCCTTGAGGCACTGGGTATGTTAATTTAGATCTAATGGTCATTATTATCTTCTCTCATCTGTCACCCTTTTCATGTGAGTCATGCTTATATATTGCAAAAGTAAACAAGCTCATAATTAGAAAAACTAACGGGGTGAAAAATAAAAGCAAAATCTCAATAAGAAAATGTTACGAATCGAGAATACGAGGCTCGGATGTGTGCTGGTTGTAATGCTGAAGTGTTGTTCTGCTGCTATGTGGGTGCTGCTGGGGAGCTGCTGCTGCATTAGTACTGTTGTTGCACTTACTACTGCTACTGTTAGTTCTTGTGTTTGCCGCCAATTATGATAATTTGAATATTAGTTAGCTATATTCTAGAATATTCTAGAAAGTTCTAGCTTGAGTTGGTTAGACATTTGTATTGATGCAATGTATTAGGCTCATATCTTGTAAGTAGTATAAATAAGGGATATTAGCATGTAATCCACAACTTTGATAATGAATTGATCACATTTGGTTTCTTTCTCTATTCTCTCATCTCTTTTCCCTTCTTTTTCTCATCTAAACTCTATATTCTTTCTCATCTCTTACTCTTTCTATCCCAACCAAGGTTGAGGTTCAAGAGCCAATCTTCGAAACCTTAACAATTGGTATCAGAGCCTTGATTTGGCTTCCGAATCAAGCTCGTATCTGAAACAAAATTATAAAATCTGATTAATTGTGTTGCAATTAATCAACAAAAGAAGGGTTGACATTACATTAAGTCAGATTTGGATCAGAATTCAAATCTGAGAAATTGAAGTAATTTTGGCGCGTACTGCATCAGCCTGGGAATATCACTTGCGGTTGGGATTAAGGTGATCAATTGCATTGAAGAAGGTTTATTTGATCCACATTATACTTGATCATCATCAAAATAGCAGAAATCATCTGAATTGAGGTGATTACAGACTTTATAATTCAGAAGTTGAAGATTGAGGTAAGGGATTTCTGATCTTCAAGTTGCAATTCATTGAGAATTGGTGTTTGTTGTTGGATGATGTCGAAATTGTGCCGTTAAGCATAAAATTAGTGAGAATTCATCAGAATCTAAGGTGATCTTTGAGAATTAGATGCTATTGAATCAAGAATTGCTTAGGCGAAAAACATGTCAACAGAGGCGAAAATCTGACAGGAGAAGCAAAAGTGTTGAAATCCGGTTTCGTTCGTTGAGATCGCTTGAGTGTTGTTTTAAGGACTACAATTTGAGTTAGAGTCGAGCTTAATTTAGAATTATAAGTCGAATTACTCGACTAAACGTTCTTGTCAGAAGTCGCTCGAGGTTAGGGTTTGTTCGAAGTTCTATTCGAAATTTATCAGTTAGGGTTTATAATCATTGTCGATTGTGGAACCGTTAGCAAGTGATTGTTTGTGCGAACAAAGTAGTAAAACTTCATTAAGCAATCGAGTGTTGAAGAGTTGCGAAACAAGTTTTACATTTGTGCGAGTTTCGAACCTGCTTTCTGCGAGCTGAGCTGATTCCAGTACGAACTTTTGTTGTTTTTTACAAACATGATCGAAGGTGTCAGAACAAGATCTGGAGCGGGAGGTGCCAGTGCATCTGGTACTGGAATGGATTTTGTGGTTGCAGTTACGAGTTCTGGAGCTAATGTTTCAGGTGATCAACACCGAGATTTGAATGACAAGATAGAACAGCTTAATGCTAAGTTTGAACAACAACAAATCGAGCTCAAAGCTAGGTTTGATTAGCAAGAACAAAAGTCACTCGAGAGCACTAATAGCATTCAGTAAATGTTGAAGAAGCTTTTGGGTAAGGATGTGAACAAGGGAAATCGGGTGCAACAAATTGAGCCTTCTAGCCAGATAGTTCCACCTACGGAAGTGGTTCTACCGCAAGAGTTCGTTGTTGAGCAAAAAGAGGAGGTACAATCTATTGTTGTTGAAGATGAACTTGACCATGACAATGCCGAAAGTGAAGAACACAAGCTAGAAGAACCTGAGTTTGAACAAGATGTCTCTTATGAAGACTCTATGCAAGAGTTAGAGTCTATTGACGATGTTGAGGAACAATATGACGTGCATCTGGATTGGGAATGTGATTCTCATGTCCAAGGAATGATTAAGAAAGCAAAGCGTAAGTCGAAGAGAAATCGTCTAAGTGAAGCATTGGGAGATGTTGTGGGGGAAAAGAAGTTGACAAAGCCGAAGTTGAAGCGTGGGGTTGTGTTTCAGCCTAGGATGCTTGATGATCAACAAGAATGAACTCAAGTCGCTGATCTTACCGATGTATATGTTAGTATACAAGGTTCAGATGGTATACAACGAGTTAGTATGCAGAATCAGAACTTGAGGCCTGCTACAGAGCTGATTTTGGATCAAAATTGTAGCAATTTCAATGCTGAACGATTACATTCTGTTGGTAAAACAGATGGTACTGTTGTGGTACTATCGGATACCGAATAAGGTGTGCTTTTGAGGAGAGTATCGGTGTGTTCAAAGACCCATTCATATGACGAGTTACCTCCTGATCTGGGAGAAGATTTTCAAGCTTTTACGAAGCCGAAAAGGGTTGATTCTCTATTGAAAAGAGTTAATCAAGCTGCACGAGTACGTTTTAAGGTTCAACAAAGGCGAAGCAAGGTTGTTGAACAAGCAATTGAGTTGTTACAAGTGTATAACTGCTGTAACATGCTGAAACTGATTTCAGATCAGTCCAGAAGCTGTCCAGCAGATGTTTTAACTGATGTGTTGGATGTTGGAAGCTTCCTTGATCTGGGAAGGATTGATTTACAAGAGTTTGGAGGAGCTAAGCATTCGTTGCTGCTGTGTGATGTTGATGAATGCAACGACATTACAAACATTGGTGGAAAAATGTAGGTCGTGAGTGATTGCGAAGTTAAAGTCCAAGCTGCTTGTGATGATAGGAATTATACATATTACAAGCTAAATGATCTGGATAAACTGGGACTGAATGGACCTGATCTGGTGCATAAACCGTCTGTGTTGAGGGTCGTCAGCAGTGGTGTTTCGGAATGGAAAAATCATATGCATAAGCTTCAATACCTTCTCAATGTTTGGATAGAAAAGATTAATGCAACACCGAGGATAAATCTAGCTGAAATTGGAGTGTATATCAGCAGCCCAATGGGGAACAGAACATCTCAGATTTTGAAGGAGTTGTCGGCTGAAATCTGTCCAAAAGACTTGCATCAGGTTTCCATTACAGAGCTTCTGAGTTCTGCAGCAAACCAACAGGTGCATTTGAGAAGCAATCAAGTTTTGGCTGAGTTGGGTCTGAGATGGTATTGTAAATGGAAGTTTAAGCAATACAAATTTTGGATTAAATCCAAGATGAAGGGATGGCTACTGCATTGTCACGTATTTGCATTGTGTTTGGCCACCTTGATCAAGAATTGGGTTTATTCTGCTGAGCTTGTGGATCCCGCTGCATTTTTGGTGCAATTGGGAAGCAAACATGGATTTATTGAGCATGTCATGAGTTGGGCTAGTAGGTGGTTGTGTGAGTTGAAAAACTTGGAAAACATTGCAGCAGAGCATGATAAATCAGCAAGGCATCAAGTTCCAGTGGCTAATATGCATTTTCGGCATGCCGATCGGCAAGTTCGGCATGATTTATTACCTCATTTGAGTAGAGTTGTGAAGTATCCAAGTGCAAGTTCTTGTGGTAAGCCTCCTCCTGATCCGGGAAAGGTAGATCATATTTATAACAAGCTGAAATTCGAGGCTGATTGGGAGAAAAGGGTAAACCGAGCTGCTATCTATCATTACGAGTTGCATCTGGGTTGCATTGCTGCTTTTCTGAGTTCTGCAGCCCAACGTGTGAAGTTGGGAAGTAATCAAGTGTTTGTTGAGTTTGGTCTAAGCTAGTATTGTGAATGGATGTTTGAATAATACAAATTTTGGATAAGATTCAAAATGAAAGAGTTACAGCTGCAACTTAGTGGGATTCCAATGTGTTGGGTTGCCTTGATCAAGAGTTTGGGCTGTTGGAGCTGCAATGGAAAATGTTTACAAGCCGAATTTGATGCGTGGTTCTCTTGGTTTGAGTTTGGAAGGCCTCCTGAGATGCTCAAGGACTTCATATGCAATTTAATTGAGATAAAAATACACAAAATCAGTAATGTAGCTTACTACATGCCTAAAAACAGAATTGTGTATGCATTTGGGGAATTTCAGCAGCGAATCTGGGATTTGAGCCGTGTTAACTGCAACAAGAGAGGTTCGGAATGTGTTGGTGATGTTTGGTTTGATCGTAGTAGACCTCCTGAAGAGCATTATGTACTCAAATGCACGTCATGATAAATTGAAGTGCTTATGGGTCGTCTCAGCTGCAGATTTCAGCAGACTTTGTCACTTAAGGTGTATTTTCATATGCAATAAGTGTCTTCATTGTGACAACTCTCTTCTATTCTTGAGGACAAGAATGTTTTCAAGGGGAAGGGAATGTTACGAATCGAGAATACGAGGCTCGGATGTGCGAATCGAGAATACGAGGCTCGGATGTGTGGTGCTGTAATGCTGAAGTGTTGTTCTGCTATTGTGTGGGTGTTGCTGGGGAGCTGCTGATGCATTACTACTGCTATTGCACTTACTACTGCTGCTGTTAGTTGTTGTGTTTGCCGCCAATTATGATAATTTGAATATTAGTTAGCTATATTCTAGAATATTCTAGAAAGTTCTAGCTTGAGTTGGTTAGACATTTGTATTGATGCAATGTATTAGGCTCATATCTTGTAAGTAGTATAAATAAGGGATATTAGCATGTAATCCACAACTTTGATAATGAATTGATCACATTTGGTTTCTTTCTCTATTCTCTCATCTCTTTTCCCTTCTTTCTCTCATCTAAACTCTACATTCTTTCTCATCTCTTACTCTTTCTATCCCAACCAAGGTTGAGGTTCAAGAGCCAATCTTCGAAACCTTAACAGAAAACAAGTAGGCCTAAAACTCCTACCAAGAGTAAGAATGTACTTCTACTAGAATTAAAAGGTGTTTAATCTTAAATCAAGTAGGGTTGAAATCGCTAATTTGATCCACCCTCCTTTCATGATTTGATCCACAGGAAAGCCGGAAAACCCGCGCGTTAACCCAAAATTCGTCCTGCGTCAGGAGGTTGAAAGATAAATGAGGTTTCAGCTTGTCTACGTACTATTTAGTGAACTTGTGCCTATTTAGCCCACTTTTGTTACTGCTTGCTGCGAGTTTCATACATAATCTAGTGCTAACTTATCCATCGTGTGTTACTCCTGAAAAAAAGCACAACAGGTCATGCTTTCAAAGTCAAGAAAAAAACAGCATCATCGCTACAAGATGTGAGTTCCACTCAAATCTCTCGCCCTTCTGGGGGAAAAACCAAGAAAAATTTGCCAACTCATTAGATTGCACGCATGCTCATCCCATAACTGAAAGCACATGGTGGAGATGCTCCAAATATAATGAATCCGAATATAAATTTGTGTACTAAATAATGTGAAAGAAAATGTTAAATTAGAAAAATTGTTGGAAAAATTTACAGAATCAAGCACAACGGAAACAAAATCAACAAAAATAATATCGAAACAAGACATCGATATTTACGTGAAAATCCTCTCTCAACTAGAGAGAAAAACCACGGGACCCAACAGATGCCTCAATCCACTATGAAATTAAGGATTATAATCTCTAATTGAAGCCCCAAACCCCATATACAATCATCAACCATATCAACAATCAATGTGACTATTGCACAATAAGTCACTAACCCTTTCAATGTATAACTACTACAAGACGAGTCACCAACCCTCTTCAATTTAACTTCTGCAGGCGAGCCACTAATACTCCTACAACGTAACTATTGCACAACAGATTATCAACCCTCCTCAATATAGCTACTGCACCGCAAGCCACCAACCCTCTCACAATGTAGCTTTGAATAAAAGAAGCTACAAAAACTCTCATTAAAACTCAATCGTAAAACATTTCACATCATCTCTCTCTCGAGGGCACCACTTTTACAAAACCCCAATTTCCCCCTCTACTTTCTCACCTCACTCAAACAACCCTCTAGCTCTACTTATAATTAAATTATCCAATTATAATCGTAACCAAATCTAAATTAAATTAAATAATTGAATCATATCAAATATCTCCGAATCAAAATAATATTAATTTTAAAATAAATAATATCCCAACAAAAAGTGACATAAAATTCGAACCCAAAGCCAATCTCTTTCAAAGTCCAATTGGCCAATGCCAACCACAAAAAGTAGAGCCTCATAACGCAACTCACATGTCACAAACGTTCTGTTGAAGGCAACCTCATAAACGGGCAATTTGCCAGTCAAAACAGGCAACAATAAAACAAAAGCACTTTCATCCACAGACATTAAAAACCCTTATAATTGTAACAATACCATTATTATACACATACTAAAACTCTACTTTAGTCAATTAATAGTCCACTGCTCAGAAACATTAGTTAATATAAAGCTATCAGTAATCAAAAACTTCAACAGAAAAAAAGGGACATCACCCTTTTTCATAAGAAAAAGTTTTAGATTAGCGAGGACTTCCGAACTATATATCGGTATGCGGCCACCTTCCGTCGCCTAGAGGCGGTGTTGTCGACCGAGATCACCAGTTTCCCAGCCTCCCTAGAGGTGAAGGAGTTGTGGACGGCCTCTTCTGAGGTGGCCATTCTTCTTGGCTTCTCAACTGCAATGACATAGCTGTCTTCCGCATTTGGGATGAATTCAACACTATACTCTAAGTCCCAGCCTCCTACCACTATGTCCCATGTTATTGTTGCACCCGCCTGCTCAGTCGTTGAGTGGATTAAAAAAATTAATATCATATGTTTTTATGAATAAACCATCTCAAAAGTTTAAGGTGAGATTTGAAGGGTAGAAAAGACACAATATAATAATATCAAAAATAAGGGCTATTGCAATTTGAATTCTTAACCTTTTGGTCAAAGACTATGAGTGCGTCAAAAAATAACATTTTGAAAAGGTCAAGTTAAAGTAAAATAAGCCAATAAAAATTTTATAATCTACCATTTATTACTCACCTATTTGTCTAGCCTGAAAATAATTTTTAGATTGAGGAAAGTTTTATTTAGAACATCTTATTCAACTAGGTTGAGCTTGGTTGCAAGGGAAGCTTTTTCTTTTTTTTACTCGAAATTTTTTGTCTTAACATATTTTAAATCAAACATTTTTAAAAAAAAAAAAAAAAAATCACCTTTCAACTAAAGAAAACTATTTTATAATATAAATTTTAAGATACAGCAATTTTAAGGTTAATTGATGAATCAAAGTTAAAGTAAGATATGCAACATAATATACGACATGAAATGTTTTCCTCTCCATTCAAGAAATTGTTTCCCCTTCAAGGGAGTGGAAATCATTTTGCTTCAATAAATAAAAATATCTCCTATACATATAGAGATTGCTATGAACTTATGTAAAATCATAATCGAACAAGACAGAAGAAATCTGTTCTCAAACTAACCTCAATGCCCTCAATCTGGATGTTCACTTTCTCTCCACCCTTGACAGTGAACTCAGAGGCCGGTTTAGCCGAGCCACTTTGCAAATCGCTGGGTCGACTCAATCCCCCGTACTGAACCGGCACATCCTCTGGCCGTATGAACCTGGTTTGAAATATCCAAAAACCCCCATTTGAGCTAAGAAAATGCTTAATTCTTACATTTTTATTAAACAAGACAGAAACTAGCAAAGGCTGGACCAATGAACAAGAAAGAAATGTTCATTTCTCTATGTTCTGTTCTACATTTGATTTTCCAATAAATATGAAATCATTTCATGAGGACCAAAATTACAACAATAACAAGCCCAGTGCTTATATATAATTATATATATACAATTAAGTGCGACTTAGACACTGTATTTATACAGTGGTTTTTGCCACTGCTTCTTATTCTGGCCCTCCTTTCATACAATCACATTATTACCATGGAATTTTATTGTGTGCTAGCAAATAGAAAATTCGCTAATACCACTGTAACTTTCAAAAAATTAAGGCTCCATTTGAAATTAAAAAATTTTAGTGGAAAAAATAGAAAAAAATGACTTTTTTTCCCTTCTTTGGATGTCGGAAAAAAAAAAAGTTTTCAAGAAAAATTTATGTTGCAAATAGAAAGGTTGGAAAAAGAGGGGACCGCAAATGAAAGGGTTAGGAAATAACGGGTTGAAGCAAACAGCCGAAACTAGGATCGAAGAAGTTTACCTTTTTCCCAGTGTTCCAATATGTTTTACGAGAAAATGATTTTCTTCAAAACCTATTGTTACTTTTTTAAGTTTTTCACCCAACTTTTTTTCCTTCTTAATTTTGTCATATTCCAAACATAAAAAACTTGGTTTCCTTCATATTATGACACACACAATTCCGAGTTGCCTAAATGAAAATTACATATTGGATTTACGAACAGGGCTGAAAGTGACTATTCCTACACTATACGTCATTCATGAACGGGACAAATTTAATTACGAGATCTTTTTCCAAAATTCATGTTATATTTGAATATTGGAGCAGCGTTAGTGTATTGTTTAAGCATTGCCAGTCTGACGAGACAGACAGATTATCTACAGCAAATAAAGAAAACAATAAAAAAAAAGACAAAACACAAACAAAATCAGCAGATGTTTTCAAACAAGCATTGACAAAAAGGGTGAGACCCAGCAAAACAGATAATGGAAGTAGATGCGTGCCCCAGTTACAACTCTGGCGTGCATAAAAATATTGAAAATAAGTACTTTAACAAGGGCTTGTTTTTCTTAAAGTTTTTGAATTTTTTTTCCCCTTACTTTAGTGAAAAGTTTATTGAATGAGAAAAATAAAAAAACAAAAAAATCATAGATAAAAAACTGAGTTGTTTCCCCAGTTTCCTTTGCGTTTTTCAGTTTATTCAAATTGAAACCTCGTCTTTATATTTATAATTTTGTTTAAATTAGTATCATGTTTTTTTACTATTCAAAATTGTCCCCTAACGAGTTTTATATTAGGACAAATTAGCCTCCTATTTGGAGGCAAAAATTAGGTAAAGTTGAAATAATGAGGGACTGATTTTAACCTAAAATAAAACATTAGGTATTATTTTGAGCAAAAGAAACCACAAGGTACCAATTTGAATAAAGTTTCAAATATTATGAGTCACATTGAAAAAAAAGAGGAAAAAATGGAAGACTAATTTTTACAAATTTAAGAACATTAGAGTCTATTTTGAGCAAAAGAAAAAGACGAGAACCAATTTGAAGAAAGGCATAAACATTAATGATCATTTTGAACAAAAGAAAAGATGATAACTAATTTGAAAAAATTTTAAAAACATTAGGGATGAACCGTGTAAATAACTCTATAAAAACTGGATTTTAGTATCTTTAACCCAACACTCAAAGCCCTAGACAACTGTGTCCAAGAACAATTTATTAAAAGCAGCACAGGACGCAGGAAACTCCACTAAATTGATACATCATTTGAGAAGGAAACGGAACTCACTTGTAAAGGGTCTCAGTAACGTTGCCTTCCTTAGCAATCACAAACTTGCTCTTGGTCCTTTGTGTTAGGAATGGGCTAAACATTGAGTACAGCACACTGAAGTACCATGGAACGTTTATAAAAATCTGCAATATGAACACCCTTTGAAACCCCACAAATTGCAAGTCTCAATAGGAAAGCTAAGTGCATATTAATAGTGTAAAAAACAAACCCACGAAGAAAATCCTCACAAAAGGTATAAAAAAAAAAAAAAAAAACCTAGAAACCCAAGAAATTGCAAGCAGCCAAACAAGGGGGGAAAAAAAAAAAAGGTTCAAGGCTAACATAAAAGGAACCCAAAAAAGAAAACCCAAACTCAGAAACAGTAATAAATGCAAGCTGGGTCACAAAATATTCAAGGAATTTATAAGAATCCACAAAAGAACTTTACCAAAAAACACCAAATCAGACGCCGAATACAAACACAATCCTAGAAAAACCAAAAAAAGCTTTAAATTTAACCACCAGACTGAAATCATATACAATACAATACCTTTCGGGCAACCATTTCAGGGTAATTATCCTGGAAGAGAGACAAGATCTGGTTAGAGGCAACCCTAAGCTCCCTTTTGGGCATGTCCTTAAGGTCAGTAACTTGAATAATGGAGTTAACCCCACCAGGCTTAAAGTGAAGAAGCTTAATCCCTCTCTCAAGTACCTGAACCCTCCACCTTAAAAACTTCTTCAATTTCTCCTCATCTCCAAATACCTTTTCATACATTTCCTTGTCCTTAAATATCCCATAAGCGTTGTAGCAAACTGGGTGCCCTTCTCTGTCATACCCGTACATATAAGCCACCACCCCTTCTTGCTCCTTGAACCCCAGCTCCTCCTCCGCAACACTGTCCGCCTCGAAGTCTTTGCGCCAGGCGAGCGAGTTCTGAATCATGGCGTGCGCGTCGACCACTTTGAAGTCGCGCGCGCGCAGGAACTTGAGGAGGATCACGTCCGCACGCTCGTCGGCGGAGAGAAGGGAGATTCCCCACATGGTGGGAGGCTCATCGGCGGAGTGTGCGGAGGCGAGGGTAGATTTGAGGTCAGTTAGGGCTTTTTGCTCGGAGGGTTTGAGGTGGGAGAGAAAGTAGGTGTCTTCTTTGAAGGAAGGAGACCTGAGGGTAGTGGCAGCCATTAGAGAGGTGATTAAGCTTCGTTTTGAAGTGGGTTTTGGAGACGGGGATGAGAGTGTGGATTGTTGGAGTGACAATGGCGATGATGCTTCCATTTTTTGGGTGGGATTTGAGCTCCGGGTGTGTGTTTTGGGAGGTTTTGAGATGGAGAAATGTGAGAGAACGAAAGGGATGGAAAGAGAGAGAGAGAGAGAGGTAAGAGGTGGGAATGGGCTTAAAACTGGAAAAGCTGTGGGATTGGGGGAAAAGAGGAGAGAGCAGAGTCGCGCGTGATGTTACCCACAAAATTTCAAGTTCATGGCAATACTTTCATGTTCTTATGAAATTCAAAGAAGCATTTTTCATTCAAAATAATTATGGGTGCACCCTGGTCAAAAAAAAAAAAAAAAAAAACAATTATAGATGTGGCATCATGTTGAAGTTTTATTAAGGTATATTTATGATTTAATATATATATATAATATTTTAAGGTTTTAAAATTTTATCATTAAAATACCTTTATGTTGTACGTGTGAGTGGTAATATACTATGAAAAGCTTACTATTATAAAAGGTTAAATAAGTATATATCAAGCCCAAAACTTGGAGAAATGTTAAAAGAAATGTATTAATGACTGCATAATAGCTGGGGTCAAAGATAAAACCCCTACCATCAAGTAGATTTCTACCGAAACTTCGTTTTCATCGACAATTCTTCTCGCAACTTCTATAGATTAAAAGTTATATTTCATCGGCAATTCGGCTCGAAACTTAGTATAGATTAAAAGTTATACTCGTTTTAAATTACACGACCAGTCCTTTCATGCCTGGTACCTACATGGTTGATACTTGTTACAAGCTTGTACATTCTACAAGCCCTATGCTTACTACAAACCCGGTACCTATTACAATTCATGTACATGCTACAACTTTTGTACATATTACAAGCCTTGTATATGTTACAAGCTCTATACTTACGATAAGCCTCGTGCTTGTTAAAAACTTTGTACATGTTACAAGCCATGTACATGTTACAAGCCTTGTACATGCTACAAGCTCTATACTTATTACGAGCTCTGTACTTATTACGAGCTCGGTACATGCTACAAGCCCGGTGCTTGCTATAAGCCACGTACATGCCACAAGCCCGGTGCTTGCTATAAGCCATGTACATGCGACAAGCCTTATGTTGGGAACTGGTAAGTCTAATTTAGCCTATAATTATTTATATCATTTTAACCATTTTTTATCAAACTTCTATCGCTTTTGCTCTTTTTCGCTCATATTGCCATTTTCTTACAAAAACCTCATTTTTTGTTAAATCTTGCTAGGTTTTATTATCAACATCAACATGTGAATGCAAGATTCACCAAACAAAAGCAAAAAGAGGGGCAAAACATAGCAATTTACATGGCTAAAGTAAGAACACAACAAGTTCATGCACAATTCAATTCAACTTGCAAAAATGGGTAGCAAAATGCACAAATCAAGAGCAAGGATTGATTAAACAATACATTAACATGTCCAAGTTAATGTAACCTCTGAATTTAGGTGGTGCTAAGCTCAAAAATCTGAAGAAAAAAGCAAGAACAATAACAATGCAGAGAATGAAAATCAGCCTGCACAATTCACTTCAATTTGCAATTTTGGGTGGCAAAATGGATGAATCAAGTGAAAGAACCTCTTGTACACTTCAATAACATGTTCAAGTTGATGTTAAGACTGATTTTGGGCAGCCATAGTTGAAGAAAAATGAAAAAATAAGCAGCAAGTTGCAAACATGCAGAATTGGCAGCAGCTGCAAATGTGTGGTGCAATGAGCTTTTAGCTTGCAATTTTTTGTATTTTTTTTTATTCCAACCTTATGTACTATAAATAGAGATGCTTAGGAGGTGTTTTAGCATCAGTCAATCTAGAAAAATCAAATACAAAGTAGAGCAATAAGGTAGAAATTCATAGGAAGAAAGAAGGAGGAGAAAAGAAGAAGTTTGGTTTGAAATTTTGTATTTTTAAGTTCTTTTCTATCCTTCTCTTCATTAAGTTCATGAATTTTGTGTTAAATATGTCTTATATTAAGTTTATTATGAACTAATTTTGTTATTCCAAGGCTAAGATGTAGCCTAAGTTGTAATATATGCTCATTTCTAATTCAACGTATTCAATGTTTTGTTATTACGTCGTTGAAGTGTTTATCATTGTTCTTCATGAGTTTTAAATGCTTGATCACCATTTAAGGCCTATAATGATTCATAATGAGTCCGAGAGGAAATTTTTGATAATTACTAAGGTGATAAGCTCAACACCTTAGCAATTAGGAGGTGTGAACAGCTCAACACAGAGATAAGCAGAAGAAGGAGGGGCAGACCAAAGAAGAGTTGGCTGGAGATGATTCGTCAAGACCTAACCCACCTAAACCTAAGAAAGGAGATGGCCTCAGATAGGACACGTTGGAGGGCTAACATTAGGGTAACGGAGATGGCAGAGTAGAGTAGTGCGGGGAGTGGCTGGTAGTCTAAGATTTTTAGGCAAGTATAACCTCTAGTGTAGCACTTTTAGGCTAGCGAAGTCCCTAATCATGCCCATTCTCCTACTTCTTCTTCTTCTTCTTCTTCTCCTTCTCCTTTTTCTCTCCTTCTTCTACTTTTTCCTCTATATGCATGTTATTAATTGGTGGTTTATCTGCAGGCACTCAACTACTTCAAGTTGGGGGGTCCCCGGAAACAGTCTCCTTTCCTGCTGGAAGGGGTAAGGCTGCGTACATCACCCCCCCCCCCCCCCGACCCTGCGTTCTGCGGGAGCTGCTAGGCACTGTGACTGTTGTTGTTGTTTGTTGTTGCTAAGGTGATAAGCACCACAAATTGAGCAAATGCTCGAAAGAGATTAATGCGATTTGTGTGTTTTTTAGGTGAAAATCATAGAGCTTTAAAAACTCTTTTCTTATTTAAATTCATGCACGAGAGTGATGGGTTAATATGTAAAAGAGCATGCTAAATGTTTCTCGAGAGAGAATATTTAGTAAATTAGGGTTTTCAACCATCAACACGTAATAACAACTTGAATAACGAGAATAGAAAGGCGTATTGATGCAACTGGGTGAAATCAGATGCCTTAGATGTTATTAAATCATAAAAACTTCATAAAAATCAGTTAACATATTTTGTTTCTTTTTATTTTATTTTATTCCATATCAACATCTCAATTTTCGGTTTTTCAAATAGCATCAAAGCTACTAATTTTGGTACTCACTCAATAACAATCCTCGTGGGAACGATACTGTACTCATTTCTTTATTACTTGATACGACTAGTGCACTTGCTAACGCATACACAAAGTAAGCATCAAGTTTTTGACGCCGTTGCCAGGGATTGTCTCTATTTGAGTGATATCGATACCAACTAGTTTTGATGCTAATTTGAAAGTATTAATAATTTGAAGTTATTAATAATTTGTAAATTTTGTTTAAATTTGAAATATAAATCTCTTTGCATTCATTTATTTTATTTGTAAAGATAATACTTAAAAATAAATAAATAAATAAATTCGTATATACCCCCTAAAAAAATTTTGTTAGTTTTGTGTTATTTTATTATTTTTCTTATATTTTGTTTTTATTTTGATTATAAGTTCACTTTGTTAGAATTTTAAGAGTTAAAATTATTATTTTAAAGTTTTTCAAAACATTAGTGTTCCTACCCCCCTCTCTTCCCTAAAACCATATTTTTCTCAACTTTTATTTTAAAATTGTTGTATTTATAAATTTTTTGATTAATTTTAACTTTGCTTTAACTTTTAATTCACCTATATAAGTTCTTCAAAGTTAAGTTTGTTTTCTTTAAGTTTTTCAAAACCTTTAGTATTACTGACACCCCTCTATTTAAACTTGGTTTTCAAAGGTTGTTGTATTCTTAATCTTTCTCACTAATTTTATTTTTCCTCTAACTTTTAAGTTTATTTATTTATTTATTCAAAAAAAAAGGATTGCTAAAAGTGATGGATTGCTACAACTTTTTGAGACCTTAATATCTCGCTGTACCCAGGTGACAATTGAGCATTTGTGAAATTAGTATAATATCTGCTCAACTCACACTAATTCAAAAATAATTAGATGACATGATTGCTGCTCGTACTCCTAGATATGAATTTTGTTCAGGTAACTATGCTAGTATGGAATGTCAAATGGGTAATAGCTTTTCCTCATGGGATTTTCAACAAGATACCTACAACCAACCCCAATACAATCCCTACTGGAGCACCTACAGTCAAGGATGGATGAACCCTTCTAATTTTTCATGGAACCATCACGAAGCACTTTGGCCACCCATTCATCCACATTAAGAAAAGAAATAGGACTTAGAAGAGATGTTTAGGGAGTCCATGCATGAATGGACACTTTACTCTCAAAAAACAAGAGCTAGCTTTAGAAATCAAGAAGCTTCAATCCGAAATCAAGAAGCATCCATCCAAAATTTAGAAACTTAAGTAGGGACTATATTAGAGGAACTTTTTGAGAGGCCAAAAGATTCCTTTCCTAGCAATACCATCACATACTCAGGGGAAAAAACTAATGCCATAACATTGAGGAACGAGAACACATTAGAAGGTCCACCTCAATGTGACATAATCCCCTTAGTCAACTCAAGGCCAACAATGACCAAACCTATTTTTACATGCCCGCCACCACCATTTATTGAAATAGAATGTCGAGCTTGTCTAACATGATCAGAGGTTTTCGGAACCATGGATGCCTTAGTGAAATAATGCAGAAAAGATCAGAAAAGAAAATTCAAGTTGTGGCAAATTACGCTCAAATTCAAGTTGTGGCAAATCAGGCTCAAGGATATCAAGATTAGAGAAGACAGAGGTGGTCATGTAAAGAAGGGAACAAAAAAGATCCACAGAAGAAAATGGTCGTTGTGGATGGATGGTGGAAACTCTATTCTCCTTCAGGATACGGGATAGATCCACTCAAAGAGTTGAGCTAACGACTATAACCAAAAGCGCTTCTTGGAAGGCAACTCAAGTGTTTCTATCCTTATTTATCTATTTTTTCTTTTCATTATTTTTATTTGTCTCATACTTATGTATATTTTATTTAAACAGGTATTTTATGGCAAGTTTGGTAGTAGCAAGATGTCAACATGCACCATTAAAAAATAATCCTCAAACCTGGGAAGTATCTCTCGCCCACTTAATCTTTTTAGTTCTTTTGACATTAAGAACAATGTTTAACATAAGTTTGGGGGTAAGAAAAGCAATTTTTTTAAATTTTGGGACAAAATTTTTCAAAATTTTTTCCTATTTGGTCTTTTAGAGTCGGCTTCAGTGCCTCCAAGAGTTTGGAGCCTTTGTATAGGGATGTAAATAGTGTCGGCCAATAAAAAGATTGTTCATTTTCTATAATTTTAATCATTAGTCTTTTAAAAATTTCATAAAAAAAAGAGACTAAGTACTTATCATCATACTTTTTAGGTAATTTCTCTACTCTCTTTAGCTCGTTTACTTTAATTAGATTTGAATAACCTGATAATCAATTATTTTTGTGTTCTAATTACAAAACACGATCTAATCTAAGGCACTATCTATTAGTACCAGAGTGTGGGCTCTCAAAATATTTAATTTAGAAAAAATTTTGGAACAAATTTTTCCTTTTAATCTTTCCAAAAAATAATTTTGCAGAAAAATTATGCTAAACATTAATTTAGAAAAACCCTAAAACAAGTTTAGGTTTTTCGTTGCTGGAGAGAACTAGGTTTTAAAACCTAAAACCTTAATTATTAAATCCATGGGCAAACATAGCCTATTTATAAAAGAAAGGATATGCCACGTGTCAACACATGATTTGCCCACGGCAACGGGTCACCATGTATTACGCACTGGTTGGCCCGTTTCAAGGGGCACAGATCATGGTCCCCTTTTTTTGAGACATGCGCCTGCCTTTCTCAGTGTAAGCCGTGCCCCACACTTGCAATTCAATCCTCTTTTTTTTTTATTTTAAATTTCCACTTGTATAAAATTTATCTCGTGAATATTATTTTTTGATAAAATTAATTTATTCATCTTATGAATAAATAATTCATCTCATGAATTATGTTTAGCAAAATTAATTTAATCATCTTATGAATAAATAATTCATCCCATGACTCAATTTAAATATTTTCAAAACAGCGTTTAAGTTGAGGCTTGTGGAGGGACATTATGGACAATCTAACTCCAACGGCAAATGGGTTAAATCTGATTATAATCTCATGATAACAATTGACTACCATTTTAAAAATTTAATTCCACTAAATAAGTTTTATTGCACTCTAGAATTAAATATATTCACTCAAGAATTTCCGAAATAAATTTATTACGACAATTAACCCCTCTATTAGATGTCCATGGGCAAAAACTTTAACTACCATCATTATTTTTCTCATATCGATCACCGTAGTTCCCAACTCGCCTTTCTAGAACATTTGATAATATAGAAACAATTTCCATATTAATTTTAAATGTCAAACATATGGAATACTCTGGCCAAAGATTCCAGGATCTGTTATACTTACGAATCAGCTAGGAGGACATCTTACATTGTGGATTTCAAGTAAAATATATGTTCCCGTCATACTTCATGCAATTTCCCAACGACATAAGATCCTGGTTATCCAAGTTCAACCTCATCATTTTAAGCATCAAAACAATTAACACTCCATGCACAAGTTCTGACTATTTTCTGAATTTAAAATTATCGTCTTACAGAATTAATTATTTCTGATAGCAGTAAAGAAACAACTAATATAGGTGGTCCTACTTAGTGTTCCAATGTTATTGAAATCACCAATATAATACTCTTGAATCCCTATCCATATGACCAAGACAAGTCATAAAAAATATCATAATATAGTCTTTTCTTTTATAAGTCAGTGTGTTTTATATATCAGAAAATATCGTATAAGAGTACAAGGGGCATACCCCAAAACACGGTTGAAGCCTACAAAGTGAACAAAAAGAAAGGAAAACAAGTTGTGAAACAATGTACAAAGCCGAAGCCAAAGAAAAAGTAGGAAAACTAAAGTTACATCAATACAAAGAAAGATAAAACAGAAGTTCACAACTCCAGGTCAACGGAGACAGTGGCAACATATATCTTCACGATCCCAATGGACAATCTACCAGGAGCTTCCAAAGACTAAGAACACGAATCATCCAAGATAGAGAACGACCCAAAAGATGAACAGTAGTAGCGGCTACATTACCCAACAGCCCATAGCATCCACACGGCCCAAAGAGGCCCAAAAGGCCAAGCCAAAATAGTAATACCGAGAAGAAGGGGGGGATAGGGGCGGCCTAATCACAGGCCCAACATCCCTCACCCCAACCCAAACAGCCCATCCCAGGTTATCCAAACTTATCACTGACTACGAACATATTTTGAAATATGTCACTAATTTGATCTAAGTCTTTTCGTGATTCAATCTCATTGACTACTTAAACTAAACTTGACACGTCATCTTGGACAACGTCCATCTCATGGAATGTTTTAGAAAAACAATCACGCATGTTTGACTTGTAAATTATAATCATACAATAAATAATAAAATAATTTCATTTATTTAATATTTAAAACTAACTAAATGGGTTTTTCTAGGACACATATTCCAATAATCTCCCACTTGTCCTTCAACCTAAATAGTCTGCATTGCATAACTATCGCCTAGGGATCCGTCAACAATTTGACTATAAACTTTAACCAATACTGATTTGTCACTGTCTCATTCTTTTGCTCACCTGCTTTCATCTACTAGGAACCCTCTGAGTCAACTAATCTAATCAACAACTTTCTAGCTATCAAGTACCCGACTTCTATAATGAAGTAAGCAATATGAGACTACTTCACTCTTCACCATCTAATGACTCCCACTATAAGGGTAAATAAGAATTATGACATCAAATGTCTAAACTCCATTTTAAAACAAATGACCCATGATAAACCCAACATCCTTTCTTTTGAATCTCGCCAAAGCTTGACCCTAAGAACATAGTTGGTTCATCGTAGGTCTTTCGCTTTTAATTAACTCACTGGATAATAAAAGCTTAACAGCTCATAACAACTCTTGTTATGTTTACACTAATGGTTTGCTAACTATTGACTCAAATCCCTAGGACTTGACTACCCGTCATCGAATTTACTATTCAATGAACATGATGCTTATTTAAGTCTACAAATAGACTAGCTCAATTTGCATATTATATGCTCTTGACTCTTGACAACAAACATGTCTGGTTGTATCATATACATAACCTTTCAAGATAACTATTTAGAGAATGTTGTCTTGACTTCCATTCCCATACCTCATCACAATGAGATACAATGAAATGAGCAGACTTATGGACTTAAGCATAGCATTTAGTTAGAAGGCTTCATCAAAGATGATTCCTTCCTATATGGTACAAACTCATTGCCATCAAACTAGCCTTGAAGGTCTCTATCTTCATGTCCACTCAACTATATATATTTGTAGATGCATTCAGATCCAATCGAATGGACTTAATGCCTTTTGACCCCTCTACAAGTTCCCAGACTTAGTTAAAATACAATTACTTTAACTTAACTTTTAATTCCCTGACCCAATGGTATGCATTTTTATACTTAAGATTTATGTTGCAGCCTAAAGAATCAGATTCATCATCATTCTTAACCGTTAAGATTGAAGACAAGAATTCGTCAGGTGACCCTGACTATCCTTCCACTACACCAAAGCTCTCATGTACCGTGTGCAACAATAACCTAGTTGAAGATATATCTAATATATCATCTACACTATAAGTTGTATTAAGCTGTTAAGACACAGTATCTCATACTATTAATTTAACCAATACAAGCTATCTATTGTACTTTTAGAACACTTTTTAAAGCATTTTACATAGCTAACCTTTTTTATTTGTAAACGTTACTCATTATATGAATCTTACCATATTCAAAAGCACATTATTGATCATTTCTACAACTCTTTGTAATAAGGATAAATAAGAATTCTCCTAAAACCACCACTGCAGTCTAATCAAAGTAATTTGATGTAATTACCTGACTGATATCAACTTAAGCCTTTAATTCTTTGAACCTTTCAAAGAATTTCAAGATTTTAGTCTTCCTAGGCATATCCATATATCAACTTACCGAGTAGTTATTCATAAACATTTCATGAAGTACTCATCGCTTCCGCTCACTTGAACTTTTAACTGTCCATAAACATTTTATAAACAGGTCCTAGCAGCTTATTGGTTCTATTACCTTTACACTTAAAAGTTCTTTCAGTCACCATTAATTCAAACATGATTCACATATCGATTTGTTAGGAACAGTATCTTGAAATCCAGATTTATTCTACATATATTATTATTTTAATTGAAGTCCCAGTTGTTTGCTAGTTAAATTTGTATATTTGAGCATTTATACTGCATGTGATTTTCTTTTGGGAAACATCCATGAGATGGGTGTAGTCCTCAGACTACAATTTACATGTTTGTTCTAAGTGGTTTATGAGACTAAGCCACAGATAAACTTGGAACAAATGATATGGATTGTTGTTTGAAACACTCGTTGTCTAAGACAAGTTTGGACCACTTGTATGTTAAGACTATAACGTGACACTTTAGATGACTTGTCTTGGTCATGTGGATGGAGATCCAAAAGTGTTAGGTTAGTGTGTTTAATAAGATTGACACACTGAGTTGGACCATGTGGGTTACTTATTTCTAGACTACTATCAGAGATGAGTGATTCACGTTGTACTATTTGAACGACGATTCTAAATTCTGAGGGTATTCTGGACTTGTGCATGGAGCGTTAGTCACTTTGGTGTACTATAAGTAAGGTCTAAATGAATGACTGAAATCCCACGTACACTGGGTAGCGGCGTGAAGTGTGACAATGATCAGGTATTCAATAGGAAATCTATAGTCTCTTATGAGATACAGATGTCCCCTTAGTTGATTCACAAATATTTGAATGGTTCGGAAACTTTGGCCAAAGTATTCGAAGTGTTTGACATTTGGAATTTATACTGTGAATATGTTCAAGTATAAATGAATTATTCAATGAAGGGCGAATTGGTAACTAAGGGAGAAGCTGTGAGAATGATAATGGTAGTGGTTATATTTATCCTTTGTCATGGATATCTAGTGGAGGGGTTGTTGTCATCAATACAGTCTATTAGGGAGATATAGAATAAATAATTTAAGTCTGGAGTGCAGTGAGATTTATTTAGTGGAATTAATTCTCATTAAATGATAATTAAATTAATATAATGAGATGATTTAATTTAGCCCATTTGGAGCTAGATTTAAATTGTCCCTGAGGTCCCTGCACAAGCCTCCGTAGTTATTGCCATTGGAAAAATATTAAAGAATTAATGAGATAAATTATTTATCGATAAGAAGAGTAAATTAATTTTGCCAAACATTATTCATGAGATGAATAAAAATTTAAAAAAAATTATAAAATAAAATAATTTTGAAAAATTAAAATTCATAGGATGAATTTTTACATGTGGGAAACAAACCAAAAAAAAAGAAAGAAAGGAAAACTGCACAGGGTAGCGATCCGCAACTACCTGGATAGACCAACCAGCGCACGACACGTGTCATGTGCTGGTGGTCCCATGGTGAGGATCCGCGCCTTCGGGCGCTAACCAATTAGAGCGTGCCACCTGGCACGCTCTTGTTCGTCCAAGGGCGATCCGTGCATTTGGGCGATGGCGAATGAGACACTGCCACGTGGCACCCTGATATATGAACGCATTGATGGGCCTGTGTTCAAAACGACGCTTTTTGCCTATTTTGTTATTAAATGTTGTGTTTTTTATTCAAACTGGGAGTCCTTTTAAAATTAGATTTTTTCGCTTCGGTATGTTCCTATAAATAGAGGGGCTTATTTCGAGGTTTGGCATTGGAGTTAAAATATTTCTTTAGGGTTTCTGAAACTATTTCGGAGATCTAGTTAGGGAGAAAATTTTTCGTTGAAAATTTTCTTTCCTCAAGTTTAATATTTTTCGGAGCCCATCCTTCGGATAGTTTGTGGTCATTGCGTAGAAAGTCTTAGGGTCTCGATTTTGAAGAATATTATTGTCTTTCTGGTTTTCTTTATTATAGGAGCAAGTCCAGGTATGTTCTTCTTTCTTTATTCCTTTTCGCTTTTCTATTTATTTATAGTATTCGTTATTATGCCTGTTTAAGTTTATGTATTGTTATGAATGTATTAGGGTAAAAGGTGTAGATCTAAATTAAGAATTTAGATCTGATGATTTAAATTATGAATTTAAGTCAATAGATTTAAAACTAGGAATTTTAAATCAACCATAGGTTTAGAATTATGAATTCTAAACCTGTTCCGCTGCGTAATCTTTAGGGAGAATTTTTGAAATTCATCCCAACAACCGGAATTAGGGCAAAGGGTTTATAGAGATAAACCTATTCCCGGGGACTCTCACACGTGAGGTGTCACGAAGCGTGACTCTCCGACCCGGGGCTTAGCTAGAGAGAAGAGTCTCCTACTCTATGTACTCTAATATGTGCCTATTGTTGTGACCATAGTTGAGAAATATGAACCCAATAGTCGGCATCAGAGTTTATTTTTCAACAAAATTTTTTTGTTTTTCCCAACACGGTTATCATTCATGTACTTAATGATCCATTAGACAAATCAAACTAGTTTTGAATCACATTGGATTAATGTGACCTCAGATTAAGTTCCACTCTAAAGCTATATGATTTCTAGAATTTCTTCTTTTATATGGTTAGCATGTATTAGACTTATAAATTGCAATTAATTTAGTTTTGTTTAAAATGAGTCAACTATCTACCAATGCACCTTTTTAAATAAATGTTTTATTTATATAGTTATCAATCTATTTTTTTTAAAAAAAAAACTGAAAGACTATTTTAAAAATAGTGAACAGGAATCAAATTTCTAAAGAACATCAATACAGTTACTTAAATACAAAACTATATTTCTTGACTTAAACTAATATCGCTTAATGCCCTTACTAAAAACCCATTCACCAGAACACTAGTGAACTACCTACTCGTCACAATTAGAGGAGACAGGATATCATATACCTTGTCATGTTGGCTTTTGGTCTTGGCAACAATAGCATCTAAGTATCTAGGCAATTCCTTTTAAAATTTAAAATTCGATGCTTTTTTGAAGGAGACAAAACCTGTTTTTACTCATGTTTTATTTCATCCTCTTAAGGTTCCTAATTACTGAGACAGATGCTTACACTAAGTGGACTCTTCCCTTAGGTTTCATGACAACTTTTTCTCATAAATTATTCTCATGCTACTAGTTTTCTAATCAAACACTTCTCTTAAGTATCTGATCATCTCTACTGCAGTTGACAATTTAAATATCTGATACTGGAATAAGTTTGACATCTAATGTCCGAATCTTGCATCCGACTAACTCTTTAGTTTATTCTAACATTCTAAACGTTCTTTTCAACTCAGTAGATCTACTAGTAGTAACCTAGAGAACTTAGAGCATCTTCCAGTGCTCCACATGTATTAAAACATATCATATTATAGCATACAAAATAGAACAGACAAGATATACCAGTATTGATCGTAATGCATAATCTAACAACCAGTCTGAAGTCAAAACTGTAAAACGAGTCATATAACACACATGATTACTTTTCTTATTTTTAGCAAACAATCAAAGTTTAGAGTTCACATTCCGACACCTACATGTATGTTGTGAAGACCCAACCGAACCACCCAAAACTCCCCATCGGTGAGGCCGAATCCAGACATCAGAAGGGTGAGAACATTTCTCAATAAATATGTTTTCTTGTAAACTCTTTACTAAACACATTTAACACACCACTTTTTCCTTAGCCTCTAAGGTCCTAAAACAGAGCTCCTCGAGGAGGCTAATGTAGACCCTAGTCAAGTGTACACCGTTGCCTGAACACTCATACAAGGTCTCGATATACTCCACATCGGCGTGGCCGTACTCGATTGCTTGGACTTTAGTTCATCTCTTAGAGGACTAATCTTGTATTTCGTAAATGAATGCTCTCCTCGTGGAGTCGTGCCCACCTACTATACTACTAGACCAGTAATGAAGACCATGAGCATTGATTTAGAAGCTCGCTCCCACGTGATGTATTCAGCCTTGTGAACTTTTTAACAATTTTAGCAAACAAGCAAAGTATGGATCCACCTAACCATTCTCTGTGTTTGTGCAACGATGAGTTAACCAATCTACTTATTATTATGGAAGAGGCGTAACAAGTAATTAATCAAATGAGAACTATTCTTAAATAATATGTTTCCTAAACATATTTAATTCACCATTTCTTCCTTGGTCTCTAAGACAATATCATAATGCTCTATAGCAGACTATCACACCATTCTAGTCAAATGTATACCATTACCTAGATATCAGCTCAAGTCAACAAGATACTCCACGTCAGTGTGTCCACACTCATTGTATCTATCATTAAGAAGTCTAACATTGTATCCTGCAAACAAACACCCTCCTCGGGGAATAGTGCCTGTCCACTATACTATCAGACTGGCGATGGAGACCGTGAGAAATCAACTCCTGATCCTCGCTTCCACTTAAAATTTTCAATGGTTTTTTTTAAAAAAAAATTTGATTGTCTTATAATTAATATTAGAATTACATTCTAAAGTCTATTTAACAATTAAATAAAACCTTAATCCAATTAGGTTCCTTCTTATTATCCAACCCATGTAATTTAATCTCATTAGATACATTATGATAATTCTTCTTTTCAAATAATTCAACTTTTGAATTATCTAATCCAATTAGATATATTTGAAGAAATTCTCCCACTAGATGAAATCAAATTTTTCACCAAGTTATGTGGCCTCCTAAATTTATTCACATCATACATAATATTTAACTCTTTAAATAATATTAAATATATGAACAAAATTTAATAAGTACCATGTTATCAAATGATTTGAATTAATATTACTTAAGGGCCTAAAGGTCGGAGCAATTAAAAATTTTTCTAAACCTTTTTAGAAAAGATTATCCCTAATCTTAATTAGGATCTTATCCTAACTAATTATTTATTTATTCAAATTATTTAAATAATAAATATAAAAATAAAACATAATTTTTTAATTAGATATGCTGGGCACGTCCCACTTAAATTATTTTCTTAAGTTTTAATATTATTACTTAAATAAATAAATAAATAATTAATCCCGATCTTAATCTCATTATATCGTAAACTGAACATCTAATCCAATTATTCTATGTGATGTTAGATATATCTAAATCATTTAACTACTTCAATATCTAATCTTATTAGATTATTTAGAAATATAAACCCACTACTTTATTTATAATTCATCATAATTTAAACAATTTAAATTTAATGAGCAACAATAATTTAAATTTAATGAGCAACAATCTTATTATTAAATTCTTTAATAACACAATTAGGTATTCTTTATTTTGAATTATTAAAAAATATTCAACAATTGAATATTTCATACCTTGGTTCAAAATCTAAACACATTAGATTAATAATGTGAATCGTGCAACTCATTGAATATCTAATCTTATTAGGTCCAATTTAGAAGTACGCACCTTTATTGAATCCTAATACATATAAAATTTTAAACAATTCAAAACTTTAATGAACCTTCAATCTTGTAATTGAACTCTTTTAACAACAATATTCAAGATAATTTTTTCCCTTAATGAAATTCCTAATTTCATACCTTTCATAATTCCGCATACCCTAATTTTATCAAACTTGATGTTTTAATGTCAATTATGAACGTATTCAGAGTTGGTTCTGATACCAATTGTTGGGAACGTATTGCAAAATTTTTTTCCGTGAACAAGTAGAGTGAACGCAGTAGAAAACCAATTTAAAATTCTTAATTTTAAATCTAATGCTCCAATCTAATTAAACTATTTAAGTAGGCCTATATTTTACTCTAATAGGCTCATAATATAACAATTAAAAATATCGAATAAAACAAGTATAAGCATGATACGTAGAATAAACAAAATAAAGGAAGGAACAAATTAAATGTCAAATACTTAATTTAGACTTACCTAAAGTGTAAATCCAAACTTCGAATTTGTAGATCTGAAATTGGAAGAAGAAACTTCTTGACACATCAAGATCTTTTTCGCAATGACCTCTATTAGTACTGGAGTGTGTGCTCTCAAAATATTTAACTTAGGAAAAATTTTGAAATCAATTTTTCCTCTTAATCTTTTCGAAAAGCAATTTTTCAAAAAAATTATGCTAAACATTAATTTAGAAAAACCGCAAAAAAATTTTAGGTTTTTCGTTGTGGGAGAGAACTAGATTCTAAAACCTGAAATCTTAATTATTAAACCCATGGCCAAACACAGCCTATTAATAAAAGAAAGGATATGCCATGTGTCAATGCATGATTTGCTCGCAGCAGAAGCTGCGGATCGCTATCTTGGGGTTGCCCAGCCCGCGGCCCATTTCAAGGGACACGGATCACGTCCCCCCTTTTGAGACACGTGCCGCCTTTCTCTGCACAAGTCGTGGCCCTGTGCATGCAATTCAATCCTCTTTTTTTTGTTTAATTTCCACACGTATAAAATTCATCTCATGAATATTATTTTTAGATAAAATTAATTTATTCATCTTATGAATAAATAATTCATCTCATGAATTATATTTAACAAAATTAATTTATTTATCTTATGAATAAATAATTCATCTCATGAATTCAATTTAAATATTTTCAAAATAGCACTTAAGTTGAGGCTTGCGGAGGGACATCAGAGAAAATCTAACTCTAGCTCCAAATAGGTCTAATCTGATTATTATTTTATGATAACAATTGACTTACATTTAATAAAACTTAATTCCACTAAATAAGTTTTACTTCACTCTAGAATTAAATATATTCACTCAAGAATTTCCTAAATAATTGAATGTGACAATTAACACCTTTATTAAATGTCTGTGAGCAAAAACAACTTTAACTACCATCGTTATTTTTCTCACATCTATCGTCGTAGTTTCCGACTCGCCCTCCTCAAAAAATTCACGATACTAAAACAATTTCCATATTAATTCTAAATGTCAAACATATAGAATATTCTGGCCAACTATTCTATAATCTGTTCGTATATTTGCAAATCAATTAGGGGGATATCTTACATTGTAGATTTCTAGTAAAATATCCGTTCGCACCATACTTCATGCAATTGCTCAATGATGTAAGATCCTAGTTATTTAATTTTAACCTTATCATTTTGGGTATCAAAGCAATTACCATTCCATACATGAGTTCTTACGATTTCCCGAATTTGGAGTTGTTATCTCAAAGAATTAATTTTTTTTTATAGCAATAAAGAAATAACTAATTCCGGTGGTCCTATTCAGTGTTCTAATCTTATTGAAAACACCTACATAATACACTTAAATTTCTATCCACATGATCAAGACAAGTCATTAAAAGTATCATATTGTAGTCTCATTAGACATGTTGTCCAAACTTATCACCGACTATTAACATATTTCTACAACATGTCACTAGTTTGATCTAAGTATTTCCACGGTTCAATCTCATTGACCACTTAAACCAAACCTAACACATCATCTTGGACAACGCCAATCTCATGGAATGTTTTAGAAAAATAATCACGTATGTTTGACTCGTAAAACATAATATGACAATAAATAAATAAAATACTTTTATTTATTTAATATTTAACACTAACTAAATGAGTTTTTTTAGGAATCCTATTCCATGGCCTTGTACCTTTCACAAGCCCTGTACTTGTTAGAAACCCATATTACAAGCCATCTACTTGTTATAGGCCAAGTGATTGTTACTGTTAGGAAATATTTCAAAAATATTCCTTAAAATTGAATATAAAAGCACAACAAATAATTTAAAATTCATAATTCTAAATCTATGGACATCTAAACTAAAATTATTCATAATGACATAGAATAGCAAAGCATAATAAACAAGAAATTAAAGCATAAATAAAAGTGCGAAAATTAAAGGAAAGCTTAAAAGAAAGGAATCATGAGTTCCTAAAATGTAGACCTTGTTGCCCCAAAGGAATTATCGAGGCCTCTAGACCTTTTTCGCAATGACCTATTGACCACCTAGAGTGCGGGCTCCAAAATAATATTTCCTTATGGAAATTTCAAAGACAAATTTTTCTTTTTAATTCTCCGAAAAGAAAATTTTGTGGAAACTTTTGGAAGCTAAACTCAACCTTCAAGACCTGTATTTATAATGGGTCAATAGGGTAGTATTAATATACAATTCTCATTATGGGACATAGAAAATACCATAAAATGTTGTCGTTTCACAATAAAAAGTAGAAACTCGCTTCCATAAGTTAACCACCACGTGTAAGCCTCTAATTTGTTGCTACAGTGCACGTTGATACGTGCATAGAGCGCGCCACCCAGCAATGCTAGGTGGCAGTCTTGGACTGGTTAAATGTGTTAGGCATGAATTGGTGACTAGGCGGAGACGCATTGCACTGTCTTACTGGTCTGCGGTAAATTAAGCAGATTCTCGACTGTGTATCGAACTTTTTTCTTTTTCCTATAAATTCTCACATGTATAAGTTCACCTTATGAATACTATTTGATAAAATAATTTTATTTATCTGATGAATAAATAATTCATCTAATTAGTTTTGTTTAGACAAAAAATATGTATTCATCACATGACTAAATAATCATCTTATGAATTCATTTTAAATATTTTTTAACCGATGTATTACTAGAGACTTGTAAGGGACCTCACGGACAATTTAATTCTAGATCCTAACAAGTCAAATCTAATAACTAACCCTATATAATATTGATTATCCTTTAGTAGTATTTAATACCACTAAATAAATATTATTGTATATTATAATTAAATATAATTATTCAATAATTCCCATATTAGTATTACATTAACTATCGACTCCTTTATTACGCATCCTTGAGCAATTGTAATTAAAAACTAGCACCATCATATTTCTCAAATCTTTTCTTTAAGTTCCTGACTTGCCTTTTTTGAAAAATTATATGATGCAAAACATAATTTCATATCAATTCAATGACAATTGTTTGAAATACTTTGGCCAAAGATCCAAATTTTTCAACACTTGCAAATCTATTTAAGAGGATATCTATATTTTAAAAGAGACCATATTACCATTTTTGAATTTTTTGTTCTTGCTACTCTAAATGCTATCACTCGACATACAAAGGATTTTGGCCCACTCAATGAGACCTCACTTTTGAGTACATCAAAATGAAACACCCTATGTGTACGATTCTAACACAATTTTAGCATTTATGGTTATCATCTTTAATAGAATGAATTATTTATTTATGATAACAACTAAGAAATAAATAATCCAAATGGTCTAGCTCAGTGTTCCAATCTTATTGACAAATACCAACATAACAATTTTGGATCCCTATCCACATGACCACAGACAAGTCATCTAAAGTATCATATTATGGTCTTAACAGACAAGTTGTTGAAACTTATCATTGATTATGAATATACTTTGACAATATATATCAATTTAATTTAAGTCTATTTGTGGCTCGATATCATTTACCACTTAAACCAAACTTTGACTTGTTATAGGCTATGTCCATCTCATGGAATGTTTCAGAAAAAAAAATCATACGTATGTTTAACTCGTAAAACACTATTAAACTTTAAATAAAAAAAACAACTTTTATTTATTAATTATTAAAACTAAATAATTGGGTTTTTCGGACACTGGTTCCAATAATCTCCCATTTGTCCTAAACTCAATTACCCTTGCATTGTATAACTATTCTCTAGGGATCTGTCAACTCATTATCTATATCAAATTCAATACTAATGTCTTACTATTTCATTCTTTTGGTCACAAACTTTAGAACCATTTGGAACCTTCGAAGCCAGTAAGCCTATTTTATAACTTTATAAGTTATCAAGTACCCGATTTCCATAGTGATTAAGCGGTACAAGATCGCTTAATGACTCCTACTCATAGGGTAAACACAAATTCTAACGTCAAATGTATGGAATCCTTAAAACATAGGCAACCTATGACAAACCCAACATTATTTCTTACAATCTCACTAAAGTCTGATTCTAAGAACCTAGTGGGTTTATCTTATGTCTTTCATTTTGAAACAGCTAGACACACACATCTTAACAGCTAATAATAATTCTACACCATTCTTAATGAGTAGAATGCCATCCATACACAACATATAAAATGTCACTACTTTCTAGTTATGGCACTCGTACATCCATGTTTCGTTAACTAATGGTTCAGGTCCATAGGATTTGATAGCTTCATTGAATCTACAACTCAACGAACATGATGTTTATTTAGGTCTATGAATAGATTTCCTCATTTTACATACCGTATGCCCCTAATTCTTGATGACAAACATGTTTAGTTATATTATGTAGATATCTTTTTCAAGATGACCATGAAGAAAATGTTGTCTGGACTTCCATTTTCTATATCTCATATAATGAGATACAATGCATAAGAGTATCATAATGGACTTAAGCATGGCAACTAGCTAGACGATCTTGTTGGAAAACAATGGGGTCAATAAGCAATCTAAAACTGAATGCAAGTAAGATAAGGGAACTTAAATGGCTTAAACCGAGTTTAAGAGAGGAATTTATTACCTTCAAGTTTAAGAGCTTTTATTGAACCAAGCTCATAGGCATAGGAAGAGCAGAAACGAGCCTAGGCTTGATCGACACAAGTCTCAAGCTTTGGCGAGCAAGTGAATTAGACCATAGACATAATAGAACGAAGGCATGAATGAGTAAAGGGTAGAGAAAGGAATCAAACTGAGGAATTACCGCCTCGAGGGGGTCACCTCTACCCTAAGTCATTTATGCCCTGGCTACAGTACATACGGGACCTCTGGCACTTTGGCTCCCAGGGTTAACACAGCACCCAACACAAGAGTATACACTCGGGTGATGGGTTAGAGTACACCCTAACTTGCTTGATAACTAGAGTGAGGAGAAGAACATAGAGAGAATATTAGTGAGGAAGAGTAGAGAAAACAAAGCTTCTGTATTTCTATGTAGCGTGTTGAACGATGTCCCAAAGCATGGTATTTATAGGCAAACAATACTTAACTTGTTAGCAAGAACCAGTGGGCAAGAAATCAGGCCTGAATTAGGAAGGTGGTGGATATGGAGGAGTGGGAAATCCAGGCACAACTAAGGCAACAATGGCTATGGAAAGGAATGAGCAGATACGCAGTCGAAACGCATACCTCGAGCTGGAACCTGGACTAGTAGACAAAAGCTCGAGCATAACAGCTTCGAGATTTGACACAAGGGGACCCTTGAGCTCGAGCTCAAACCCATGAACTTGAGCATAGTCCTAGAACTCCCTCCTGGAGTTCGTTCACAATATGTAAAAAATAATGTCCGTAAAAATAAAGGTCCGGGTTAGAAAAACTCCTCCCCGCACCGCGACCTGCCAGCTCGGCAAAGGGTTCACAAAACAGACTCTAGGCCCCTAAAGACTTTACCATGTACATGGAGAAGAGGTATATAAACTAGACCCTCCACCACCATTCTTCTTATGTGGGATTGAGGGAAAACACAAGATAGGCAAAATTAAAATACACTACCCCAATATTCCAACAATCCTCCTCATGATTCAATTTTGAGAAAGGAAGAAAAAAAGAAGGTTACTGAGCAATGAGACCCACACTTGACATTACCAATGTCTTTTGGACTTAAAGTGGCACCTAATGAACATGTATGTCCCACAACCACCCAATGGCGAACATAGTCTTGAACCATAAGCGGTCATTGTGAAGAGCACACACATCCCGTTCATGTGGTTCTCGAGTTGAAACGCACTCTGCAATCTGGACGTATGAGGTCCTCAACAAATCAAATCTGATACCTGGGTACTCAAAAATGCTCTAGAGAGTAAGCCCTTTCTTTTAAGAGAGAATGTCTCACCACCCTCACATTATCGTAGGTGAGGCTATAAAGTGTGCTGCCTCACACCACCATCATAGGCTATGGATTGCATTAAGAGGATAGAGCTCATCCTTAACATCATGGCAGGTCGATTAGTCCATCAAATGCGCTCCCCCTGCCTTGCCGCTATAGGCTATTAACAACATTAAGAGCCTCAAGCTCATCCTCACGTCATTGCAGTAGCAGTGTGTCCATCAAGTGTGCTGTCCTACACCACCATTGTTGGGAAAATATGTGAATTTTGTTAGAAAAATAAACTGTGATGCCGACTATTAGGTTCACAGTTCTCAACTATGGTCATAACAATAGGCACCTATTAGAGCACTTAGTATTGGAGACTCTTCTCTCTACCTAAGCCTCCGGTCGGAGAGTGATGCTTCGTGACACCTCACGTGCGAGAGTTCTTGGGAATAGGTTGACCTCTATAAACCCTTTGCCCTAATACCGGTTGTTGGGATGAATTTCAAAAATTTTCCATAGTTTTATAAAGTTAACAAGCGGAACAGGTTTAGAATTCATAACTCTAAACCTATGGACAATTTAAAATTCCAAATTTTAAATCTACTAACTTAAATTCATAATTTAAATCAACAGATCTAAATTCTTAATTTAGATCTACATGCTTTTTACTCTAATATATTCATAACAATACATAAACTTAAATAGGCATAATAACGAATATTATAAATAAATAGAAAAGCGAAAACTAAAAGAAGAAGAAGAAAAGAAGAACATACCTGGAATTGCTCCCATTATAAAGAATATCAAGAAAATCGAGACCCCACGATCTTCTACGCAATGACCTCAAACTGCCCGAAGGGTGGGCTCCAAAAAATATTAAACTGAGGAAAGAAAAATTTCAACAGAAATTTTTCTCTCCAATTAGGTCTCCGAAACAATTTCCAGAAACCCAAAATAATTTGTTTTGATTGAATGCCAAACTAATGAAATAGGTGCCGCCATTTATAGTAGACGACCGGAGCGAAAAAAATAGTAGATTTTCAATGTGGGATTCGTTGTTGTATTTATAAACGCAGCGTTTCAAAACAAAATCGAATCAAAATGCGTCGTTTCAATCCCCGGCGAAAATGCGCCTATTGGTATTGAGCGTCACACATGGCAGCTTCTAATTTGTCCTCGAGCGGGGATGCAGATAGCCCCCTTAGAACATTGTTGCGCATTGGTTAGTCAGATCCGAAGCACACGGATCGCGAGTCCTGTGCGATTTTCGTCCTTCTTTTTTTTTTTTTTTTGTTTCCCACATGTAAAAATTCATCTTATGAATTTTAATTTTTAAAATTACTTTATTTTATAATTTTCACCTTTTATTCATCTCATGAATAATGTTTGGCAAAATTAAGTTACCCATCTCATGGATAAATAATTCATCTCATGAATTCTTTAATATTTTTTTGATGGCAATAAATACAGAGGCTTGCGTAGGGATCTTAGGAACAATTTAAATCTAGCTCAAAATGGGTTAAATTAATCATCTCATGAAATAATTTAACTACCATTTAATGAGATTTAATTCCACTAAATAAATCTTACTACACTCCAGACTTAAATTGTTTATTCGATATCTCCCTAATAGACTGTATTGGTGACAACAATCCCTCCACTAGATGTCCATGACAAAGGATTAATATAACCACTACTATTATCCTTCTCACAGCTTCTCCATTAGTTATCGACTCGCCCTTCATTGAACAATTGATTTATACTTGAACATATTCACAGTATAAATTTCAAATGTCAAACACTTGGAATACTTTGGCCAAAGTTTCCGAACTATTCAAATATTTGCAAATCAACTAAGGGGACACCTGTATCTCATAAGGGATTGTAGATTCCCTATTGAATACCTGATCCTTGTCACACTTTACGCCGCTACCTAGTGTACGTGGGATTTCAGTCATTCGTATAGACCTTACTTATAGTACACCAAAGTTACTAATGCTCCATGCACAAGTCCAGAATATCCTCAAGATTTAGAGTCGTGGTTCAAACAGTACAGTATGAATCACTCATCTCTGATAGTGGTATGGAAATAAATAATCCACATGGTCCAACTCAGTGTGTCAATCTTATTAAACACACTAACCTAACACTTTTGGATCTCCATCCACATGACCAAGATAAGTCATCTAAGGTGTCACGTTATAGTCTTAACATACAAGTGGTCCAAACTTGTCTTCGACTACGAGTCTTTCAAACAATAATCAATACCATTTGTGTCGAGAAAAACATAAAAAATTTGTTGAAAAATAAACTCTGATGCCGACTATTGGGTTCATAGTTCTCAACTATGGTCACAACAATAGTCACCTATTAGAGCACTTAGAGTAAAAGACTCTTCTCTCTACCTAAGCCCCCAGTCCGAGAGTCACGCTTAGTGAGGCCTCATGTGTGAGAGTTCCCGGGAATAAGTTTATCTCTATAAACCCTTCGCCCTAATACTGATTGTAGGGATGAATTTCAAAAATTATGCCTAAAGTTTACGCAGCGGAATGGGTTTACAATAATTCTAAACCTAAGGTCGATTTAAAATTCCTAGTTTTAAATCTACTAACTTAAATTCATAATTTAAATCAACAGATCTAAATTCTTAATTTAGATCTATATGCCTTTTACTCTACTATATTCATAACAATACGTAAACTTAAACAGGTATAGTAACGAACATTGTAAATAAATAGAAAAGCGAAAAAGAATAAAGAAAGAAGAATATACCTGGAATTACTCTAATAAAAGAAAAACAGAAAGACAACAATATTCTTCAATATCGAGACCCCGAGACCTTACTTATAGTACACCAAAGTAACTCTAATAAAAGAAAAACAGAAAGACAACAATATTCTTCAACATCGAGACCCCGAGACCTTACTTATAGTACACCAAAGTAACTAACTCTCCATGCACAAGCCCAGAATACCCTCAAGATTTAGAGTCGTCGTTCAAACAGTACAACGTGAATCACTCATTTCCGATAGTAGTCTAGACATAAGTAACCCACATGGTCCAACTCAGTGTCACGTTATAGCCTTAATATACAAGTGGTCCAAACTTGTCTTCGACTACGAGTCTTTCAAACAACAATCCATACCATTTGTTCTAAGTCTATCTGTGGCTTAGTCTCATAAACTACTTAGAACAAACTCGTAAATTGTAGTATGAGGACTACACTCATCTCATGGATGTCTCCCAAAAGAAAATCACATGCAGTATAAATGCTCACTTACACAAATTTAACTAGGAAACGACTCCAACTTCAATTTTATTCATAAATAAAATAATATATCCAAAATAAATCTGGATTTCAGGACACTGTTCCTAACAATCTCCCACTTGTCCTAAATCCAATTTATGACAAAGTCCATATTCTCCCCTTTTAAGTTTGTACCGAAAATCTACTAAGCCTAACCTTTAGTGAGCACAATTACTCTATTGTGAAGTCAGCAATACACTACTGCTTGACATTCCTCTCACTAATGGCTCCCACTCCAAGGGTAAAGACATGCATAGACGTCGAACGTCTAGCACTATATATTTGACTGGAAGTCTTATAACAATATATCCAACTGGAACTAGTTCGCCACTTTGAAAGATCCGCATATAATCTATAGTACTTCTCAAGTATTAGAGAGAACGCTTCGTATCGAGCAAGTGCTTCGAAACTGAGTTAGACTAACACTTGCTTACTATACCATAGCATAGCAAACATCAAGTCTCATGCACAACATGGCATACCTGAGGCTCCCACTGCCAAAGCATATGGAATATTCCTCAATTGCTCTTCCTCTAGAGGTGTCCTAGAACATTATTCAAAAGAGAGAAAGGGACTCCATGCCTGAAAGGTAAAAAACCTTTCCTAGAATCCTCCATATGAAGCTATCATGACAACCAAACCTTTACAACTAATGACACTCCAAATCATTCTCAATGAGTAGTATATCGTTGACATATAACACCAAAAAGTCACTACTTTCTCTAAATGTCATTTGTATACGCATGGTTCAAGCAACCGATTACACAAAACTAGAAAGCTTGATTGCTTCATTGTGGCTAAACGGATCCGATTCAATGTCACGGTCAGCCACTAAGGCTCTCGCTATGAACTTGTCAGGTATCCTGACAATCTTCCCACCACACCTAAGCTTTCGTGTGCCTGGAACATTTTTGTTCCTATCAGTAGGTGCATCTAATGAATTCACTATATCTTGAGTTGTGTCTAGCTGTTTAGAATTAGTGTCATTTTCCTTTAATACTATTTTATTTTTGTTTTTGTAGCTTACTTGCAAAATCATTCTCCAAGTGTCTTGCATAGTATTAAAAACCCTTTTGATCAAAAGAACTGTAGGAAAGACTGTCTTTGTTCCTTTTATCTGCAACACCATTCTACTGCGGTGTACGCAAAGCAAAAAGTTGAGATCCTATCTCATTTGTAGTTAGGAACTCTAAAGACTCATCTGAAAAATATTCACCACCTCGATCTAATCGAAGTAATTTAACTTGTTTTCCTAATTGCTTTTCAACTTCAGCTTTGTACTCTTTGAACTTTTCAAAAAGTCCGACTATTGTCTAATTAGGTAAACATATATATATCTTGAGTAATCATCACTAAACGTGAATAAGTACTCATACCCACCTCTTGCCTGAACATGTATTGGTCCACATACATCTATGTGAACCAGCTCAAGCAAGCCACCAACCCTGTTGCCTTTAATCTTAAAGACAGAATTGGTCACCTTTCATTTTAAGCAGAATTCGCAAACTGGCAATGACCTCATGTCCAAAACCTCTATCAGTCCATCTTTCACCAGTCTTTGGATCCTGTTCGAATTAGTGTGACCTAAACCTTGGTGCCATGTGTAGGCAATATCCCTTTCAATGTGTTTTCCATTTGAAGATTGAACAAGTGAACTTATGTTAAATTCATTTAAACAATTACCATAGTTTTGATAAGAAAATAATACGAATAAACAATTTATTCGTGTACATGTGCAAATAAATAATTTATTTCTCATATTAAAATTTTCATTATCAAAATCAACTGAATAACAATTTCCATTAAACAAGATACAGAAATCAAATTCCTGTGCAGAGTAGCTACAAATAAACAATCTTTTAAAACAAAAGTCTATTACTAAGTTCTAAGCTAACATCTCCTACACTTAAGACCACTGCTATTGTACTATCCCTGGTGATCAGGTACAACACCCATTGTATAGCCTTTAGCCTAGCCTGAGCTCCTGTAACATATTACAGATTTGGTCAGTTGAACCTGAGTCCACCCACCAGGAAACTGATGGCCTCTCAACTGCGCATGACTTAACTAAGTGAGATATCAATATATCTCCACCAGATGGCTTAACAGTCCTTTTAGGAAGAGTAGCTATGTATTTAGTGTAGTTTCTTCTCCAATGCCTAGTTTTCTTGGAAAAGAAACACTTTTCTTTTGCTGACTTCCTTATGGACTTGGTTGCTACAACAACAACCTTGCCCTTTCCTTCCTTTCTAATTGGTCCCTTATGAGTAGTGAGTAAGTCTAACTTATTTTTCGAGGCGAAGTAATTTGGTCCCGTGACTACATTATTTATTCAAAATCAAGTGAAGTTCGCTAGCCGTATCCATATCAAACATACTGTAAATGCAAACATTTGTGTAACAACCTTATATGAGTCATGTATAATGCAATGATATATATTCTTTCAATTTAGCATACACAATAAGTCAGTTATCCACCAAACTGTACTATCATGCATACAATGATGACCCAAACACACCACTCCTTACTCTCCGGCAGCGGGGTCGGACGAAGCTAGTTCAGGTGAGAACTATTCTCAATTAACCTGTTTTCTTGTAACTCTTACTAAACATAATTAACTCACCACTTTATCTTATTCTCTAACATGACACAACAGAGCTCCTCTGGGAGGCTAATGCATCACCCTAGTCAAGTGTAAACCATTACCTAAACCTCCATACAAATACACGAAATACTCCACGGCAGCGTGGTCGCATTGCTTCTTTGCACTTCGGTTTATCCTAAAAGAAATCTAACCCTGTAATCTACAAACCGACATCCTCCGCAGGGAGGTCTATCGATCTACTATACTGCTAGACCGGTAGTGGAGACCGTGAGGTTACAATAATTCAAATATTGCTCCCACTTGATTTTTATAACCAGTGGTATTTAATTAATCTTGCATTTACAACCTGGATTATCTCATAATCCCCTTTAGAATCTCATTCTAAAATTAATCAGAATTAATTAATCAATTTAGTCAAAAACACTATCGTTTTATAATATAATCTCATAATCTTGCATTAGAATCTCATTCTAAAACAAATCAATAAAATTAATTAATTAATTTTAATTAAAATAATACCAACATTTAATTTAGATTATCACATAATCTGCTTTTAAAATTCGGATTTCAAAATTAAATTAAAAATAATTTTATTTAAAATCAATAGCGATTTTGTGCTTAGACTATCTCATAGTCTATTTTAGAATCTTATTCTAAAAAATAAACAAACTTTAGACTATCTCATAGTCTATTTTAGAATCGTACTCTAAAATAATATCAAATAACTTTTATTTAAAATAATTCTGATTTACAACTTAAATTATCTCATAATTTAATTTAGAATCTCATTCTAAAAGAAAATTAATTAATAAAATAATTAATTTATAATTATTATGTAAATCAGTACTGACACCTACATGTCTCAAAGGAAAAAAAAAATACTTTTTTTTATTTATTTAATTGCTGACGTCAGCGTCCACTGACAAATTTTTTTTTAAATTTTAAAATTAAAATATTTAATTTTAAAATAAATTGAATATAATCTCATTAAATCAATTTTATCAGATTTCATATAAAATAATTAAATCTAATCTCATTAGATCAACTTTATCCAATTTTTTAAAAATTAATTGAATCTAATCTCATTAGATTAATTTTGTCTAGTATAAAAAATATTTGAATATAATCTTATTAGATCAATTTTGTCCGATTTCGTAAATCATGACAGATAACATACAATCTCATTATACGAACAACAAAATATCAAATTTTTGGGTTGTTCCGAATTAACGATTTAAACAATTTAAATCATTACTATAAACAACCTAGTTAATTATTAAATCTTTTAACCAATTTAAACAATTTAAATTGCTACATCAAATTAAACTAATTTTCCTTCTTAATAAAATCTCTATTTTATTAATTCGCAAATCTATTTATTTCGATCTTATTATACCTATTTATGTATATTATGAATGTAATCAGGGGCTGGCTCTGATACCAATCGTTGGGAAGAACATAAAAAATTTGTTGAAAAATAAACTCTGATGCCAACTATTGGGTTCACAGTTCTCAACTATGGTCACAACAATAGGCACTTATTAGAGCACTTAGAGTAGAAGACTCTTCTTTCTACCTAAGCCCCCGGTTAGAGAGTCACGCTTCGTGACACCTCACGTGCAAGAGTTCCCGGGAATACGTTTATCTCTATAAACCCTTTGCCCTAATATCGGTTGTAGGGATGAATTTTGAAAATTCTCCCTAAAGTTTAGGCAGCGGAACGGGTTTAGAATTCATAATTCTAAACCTAGGGTCGATTTAAAATTACTAGTTTTAAATCTATTGACTTAAATTCATAATTTGAATCAACAGATCTAAATTCTTAATTTAGATCTATAGGCCTTTTACTCTAATGCATTAATAACAACACATAAACTTAAACAGTATAATAACGAATACTGTAAATAAATAGAAAAGCGAAACAGAATAAAGGAAGAAGAATATACCTGGAATTGCTCCAATAAAAGAAAAACAGAAAGACAACAATATTTTTCAAAATCGAGACCCTGAGACCTTACTTATAGTACACCAAAGTAACTAACTCTCCATGCACAAGCCCAGAATACCCTCAGGATTTAGAGTCGTCATTCAAATAGTACAACGTAAATCACTCATTTCTGATAGTAGTCTAGAAATAAGTGACCCACATGGTCCAACTCAGTGTGTCAATCATATTAAACATGCTAACCTTACACTTTTGGATCTCCATCCACATGACCAAGAAAAGTCATCTAAAGTGTCACGTTATGGCCTTAACATACAAGTGGTCCAAACTTGTCTTGGACTACGAGTCTTTCAAACAACAATCCATACCATTTGTTCCAAGTCTATTTGTGGCTTAGTCTCATAAACCACTAAGAACAAACATGTAAATTGTAGTCTAAGGACTACACCCATCTCATGGATGTCTCCCAAAAGAAAATCACATGCAGTATAAATGCTCACTAACACAAATTTAACTAGGAAATGACTGAAACTTTAATTTTATTCATAAATAAAATAATATATCTAGAATAAATCTAGATTTCAGGACACTATTCTTAATAATTTGTTCTAAGTCTATCTGTGGCTTAGTCTCATAAACCATTAACAAACATTTAAATTGTAGTATGAGGACTACTCCCATCTCATGGATGTTTTCAAAAAGAAAATCACATGCAGTATAAATGCTCGCTTACACAAATTTATCTAGGAAACGATTGGGACTTCAATCTTAATTATTAATTAAAATAATATATCCAGAATAAATTTGGATTTCATGACACTGCTCCTAACAATCTCCCACTTGTCCAAAATCCAATTTATGATAAAGTCTATAGTCACCCTTTTAGGTTTGAACCAAAGGTCTACTGAGCCTAACCCTTAATGAGCACAATTACTCTATTATGAAGTCAGCAATACAATACTGCTTGACATTCCTCTCACTAATGGCTCCCATTCCATGGGTCAAGACATGCTTAGACGTTGAACGTCTATCATTTTAATCTGACTGGAAGTCTTAAATCAGTATAGCCAACTGGACCAGCTCCTCACTTTGAAAGATTAGCATAGGATCTCTAGTTCTTCTCAAGAACTCGAGAAAACTCTTTACTGCCACCTAGTCCATTGGATCAAGGTTAGACTAACACCTGCTTACTATACCGTAGCGTAGCAGGCATCAAGTCTCGTGCACATCATGGCATACCTGAGGCTCCCACTGCCAAAGCATATGGAATATTCCTCAATTACTCCTTTTGAGGTGTCCTAGAACACTACTCAAAAGAGAGAGGGACTTCATGCTATACCTTGACAACATCTTGTCATTATAAGTGGCTGGAGAGAGATCCAACATCCTACTCTTACGACCTTGCTAAAGCTTAATCCTAGAGGTAAAGTTGGCTTCTCCCACGTCCTTCATATTGAGCTTTCTTGACAACTAAACCTTTACAGCTAATGACACCCTTACATCATTCCTAATGGGTAGTATATTATTGACATACAATACAAAGAAAGTCACTACTTTCTCTTAATGTCATTTGTACACGCATGGTTCGTTTAACCAATTGCTCAAAACTATAACACTTAATTGCTTTATGGTGGCTAAAAGGATCAGATTCAATGTCATGGTGAACCACTAAGGCTCCCGCTATGAACCTGTCAGGTGTCATGACAATCCTTCCACCACACCTAAACTTTCGTGTACCTGGAACATTCTCGTTCCTATTAGTAGGTGCATTCAATGCATCCACTATTCCTTAAGTTGTGTCTAGCTGTTCCGAATTATTGTCATTTTCCTTTTAACGCTATTTTGTTTTTACTTTTTCTAGTTTATTTGCAAAATTTTTCTCTAAGTATTTCGCATTGTTCACGTGTACAAGGAGAACAACATGAATAAATCATAAACACATGTTCCTTAGTAAACAAATTTATTTCTAGTTATAAAGGTTTACAACCATATTCAAACTAAATAATGATTATTCTTCAAAACACATAAATCAAATTCCTGTCCAATGTAGGTACAAATCAATAAGAATTTTTAATAAGCAAAAACAAAATTCTAACACTAAAATCTAAGCTATCGCTTTCTACTGCTAAGATTGCTACCCTTTAACTGCCTTCAGCTGTTAGGTACAGCTTCCATAATGTAGCCTCCTAGTTGGCCTGAGCCCCTGTAACATATTACAGACTTGGTCAGTTGAACCTGAGTCCACACACCAGGAACCTGGTGAACTCACAATTGCACAGGACTCAAAATAGTGAGATATCAACATATCTTCACCAGATGACTTAGCAGTATTTGCAAAAAGAGTAGCCATGTACTTTACGCAGTTTCTCTTCCAGTGGCCCACCTTTCCGCAAAAGTAACACTTTCCTTTTGCTGGCCTTTTATTAGGATTAGTCGTTACACCAGCAACCTTGCCTTTGCCTTTCTTTCCACTCGGTCCCTTATTCTGCTTGCTCCCACTAGTCCTCGATACCTGAGTCAAGTGGACACTCCCCTTGGCTCGCATAACACCCTCTGCTACCTGTAGCTCTTTCATCAGCTCAGGTAATGAATAATCCTTATTATTCATTGCGTAGTTCAACCTGAACTGAGTGAAAGAGCCGGGCAGAGAGCCGAGGATGATGTCCTGCTAAGATTAACTATCAATCTTAGCACCTAGAATCTCCAACTCAGACAAGCACGCCACCATTTTCATAACGTGCTCCTAAACTGGGGACCCTTCTGACATCCTCCTGTTCAAGAGCTTCCTTATCAGCTCTTGCCTAGCTGCCCTATCTTGACCACCAAACATTTCTTTTAAATGTTTGATCATCTCAGCTGCTGTTTCCATCTCAAGCATCTCATGCTTGAGTACATTGGTCACAGAGGCCAAAATGTAGCATCTGACTAACTCATTAGCCTTATTCTAGCGTTCATAACGCTCTTTAATAGCAGCTGCAAAATTATTAGCAGGCACCGTAGGTCGAGCTTCAGTGAGAACAAACTTATGACCCTCATGTATTAATACTATGTCCAGGTTCATTTTTCGGGTGAAGTAATTCGGTCCAGTTAAGGCATTATCTTTCATATTTGAGTGAAGTGCACCAGTCACACCCATTTCAAAAATACTGTAAATGCAAACAATCATGTAACTACCTTACATGAGTCATGTATAATGCAGTGATATATATTCTTTTAATTTAGCATACACAATAAGTTAGATATCCACCAAACTGTACTATCATGCATACAATGATGACCCAAACACACCACTCCTTACTCCCCGGTAGCGGGGTCGCATGAAGCTAGTTCAGGTGAGAATTATTCTCAATTAACCTGTTTTCTTGTAACTCTTACGAAACAGGATTAACTCACCATTTTACCTTAGTCTCTAACATGACACAACAGAGCTCCTCGGGGATGCTAATGCATCAAGCTAGTCAAGTGTAAACCATTACCTAAACCTCCATACAAATACACGGAATACTTCACGGCAGCGTGGTCGCATCGCTTCTTTGCACTTTGGTTTATCCTAAAAGAAATCTAACCCTGTAATCTACAAACTGACATCCTCCGCAGGGAGGTCTATCGATCTACTATACTGCTAGACCAGTAATGAAGACGGTGAGGTTACAACAATTGAAACTTTGCTCCCACTTGATTTTTATAACCAATGGTTTTTAATTAACTTGCATTTATAACCTGGATTATCTCATTATCCCCTTTAGAATCTCATTTAAAAATTAGCCAAAATTAATTAATTAATTTCTTTAAAAATACTATCGTTTTACAATATAGATTATCTTATAATCTTGCATTAGAATCTTATTATAAAATCTAATCCATAAAATAAATTAATGAATTTTAACTAAAACAATACCAACATTGAATTTAGATTATCACATAATCTACTTTTAAAATTCTGATTCCAAAATTAAATTAAAAATAATTTTATTTAAAATCAATAGCGATTTTGGGCTTAGACTTCCCGTAGTCTATTCTTAGAATCTTATTCTAAAATTTTATTAATAAAATTTAACTTTTATTGCAAAAAATAAAGTTAACTTAGACGATCATATAGTCTATTTCAGAATATTTTTCTAAAATAATTTAAAATAACTTTTATTTAAAGTACACAGATTAACAACTTACATTAACATATAATCTAATTTAGAATCTGATTCTAAAAAAAAATTAATCAATAAAATAATTAATTTATTATTATTTTGTAAATCTGTACTATCGTCTACAAGTCCCAAAAATAAAAAAAAAATTAAAAAAGAACTTTTTTTTTATAATTTAACTGCTGATGTCAGTGTTGACGTTAGATGTCAGATGTCAGCTTCTGGTAAATTTTTTTTTTTAATTAAAATTTAAAATTAAAATATTTAATTTTAAAATAAATTGAATCTAATCTCATTAGATCAATTTTATCCGATTTCATAAAATTAATTGAATCTAATCTCATTAGATCAACTTTATCCTATTTCATAAAAATTTGAATCTAATCCTATTGGATCAATTTTATCCATTTTTGTTAAAAATATTTTAATCTAATCTTATTAGATCAATTTTGTCCGATTTCAGAAACCATAACTTAGAACGTACAATCTCATTATGCGAACAACTTAATCGCAAATTTATAGGTTTTTTCGAATTAACGATTAATCTGTTAACGATTTAAATCATCACTAAAAATAACTTAGTTAACTATCAAATCTTTTAATCGGTTAAAAAAATTTAAATCGATACTTTAAATAACCTAGTTAATTATTAACTCTTTTAACCAATTTAAATAATTTAAATCGATACTTTAAAATATTTTAATTAACAATTAACTACTTTAATGATTTAAACAATTTAAATCACTAATTCAAACAATCATCTGAATTAACTGTTAATTCTTTATTGATGTAAATAATTTAAATCGAACCTTCAAATTAAACTAACTTTCCTTCTTAATAAAATCTCTATTTTGTTCAATTGCCAATCTATTTATTTTGATCTTATTATACCTAGTCATGTATATTATGAATGTAATCCGAAGCTGGCGCTGATACCAATTATAGGAAAAAGATATGAATTTTGTTGGAAAAATAAACTCTGATGCCGACTATTGGGTTCACGGTTCTCAACTATGGTTACAACATGCACCTATTAGAGCACTTAGTATAGGAGATTCTTCTCTTTACCTAAGCCCTTGGTCGCAGAGTCATGCTTCGTGACACCTCACGTGCGAGAGTTCCCGGGAATATGTTTATTTCTATAAACCCTTTGCCCTAATACCGGTTGTTAGGACGAATTTCAAAAATTCTCCCTAGTTTTATAAAGTTAACGCAGCGGAACAGGTTTAAAACTCATAACTCTAAACCTATGGACGATTTAAAATTCCTAATTTTAAATCTACTGACTTAAATTCATAATTTAAATCAATAGATCTAAATTTTTAATTTAGATCTATAGGCTTTTTACTTTAATACATTCATAACAATACATAAACTTAAATAGGCATAATAACGAATATTATAAATAAATAGAAAACCGAAAACTAAAAGAAGAAGGAAAGAAGAACATACCTTGAATTGCTCCAATTATAAAGAATATCAAGAAAATCAAGACGCCACAATCTTCTACGCAATGACCTTAAACTGCCCGGAGGGTGCGCTCCGAAAAATATTAAACCGAGGAAAAAAAAATTTTAACGGAAAATTTTTTCTCCAATTAGGTCTCAGAAAAAATTTCTGGAAACCCAAAACAATTTGTTTTGATTGAATGCCAAACTAATGAAATAAGTGCTTCTATTCAAATGCAGCGTTTCATAACAAAATCGAAGCAAAACGCGTCGTTTCGATCCTAGGCCAAATCGCGCCTTTTAGTATTGAGTGTGACACGTGGCAGCTTCTAATTCGTCCCCTAGTGGGGATACGGATAGCCCCCTTAGGACGTTGTCATGTGCTGGTTCGTCAGATCCGGAGCACACGGATCGCGAGCCCTATGCGATTTTCGTCCTTTTTTTCCCATAAGTAAAAATTCATCTTAAGAATTTTAATTTTCAAAATTATTTTATTTTATAATTTTTAACTTTTATTCATCTCATGAATAATATTTGGAAAAATTAAGTTAACCATCTCATGGATAAATAATTCAACTTATGAATTCTTTAATATTTTTTCGATGGCAATAAATACAGAGGCTTGCACAGGGACCTCAGGGACAATTTAAATCTAGCTCCAAATGGATTAAATTAATCATCTCATAAAATAATTTAATTACCATTTAATGAGATTCAATTTCACTAAATAAATCTCACTGCACTCCAGATTTAAATTATTTATTCGATATCTCTCTAATAGACTGTATTGGTGACAACAGCCCCTGTACTAAATGTCCATGATAAAAGGATAAATATAACCACTACCATTATCCTTCTCACAGCTTCTCCATTAGTTATCGACTCGTCCATCACTAAATAATTTATTTATACTTGAACATATTCACAGTATAAATTCCAAATGTCAAACACTTGGAATACTTTGGCCAAAGTTTCAGAACTATTCAAATATTTAAGGGACTGTAGATTTCCTATTGAATACCTAATCCTTGTTACACTTCACGCCGCTACCCAGTGTACGTGGGATTTTAGTCATTCATTTAGACCTTGTAGTATACCAAAGTCACTAATGCTCCATGCACAAGTCCAGAATACCCCAAGTATTTGGAGTCGTCGTTCATACAATACAATATGAATCACTCATCTGCGATAGTAGTCTGCAAATAAGTAATCCACATGGTCCAACTCCGTGTATAAATCTTATTAAATACACTAACCTAACACCTTTGGATCTCCATCCACATGACCAAGACAAGTCATCTAAAGTGTCATGCTATAGTTTCAACATACAAGTGGTCCAAACTTGTCTTCGACTACGAGTCTTTCAAACAACAATCCATACCATTTGTTCAAAGTCTATCTGTGACTTAGTCTCATAAACCACTTAGAACAAACATGTAAATTGTAGTATGAGGACTACACCCATCTCATGGATATTTCCAAAAAGAAAATCACATGCAGTATAAATGCTCGCTTACACAAATTTAACTAGGAAATGACTGGGACTTCAATCTTATTTATTAATTGAAATAATATATCTAGAATAAATCTGGATTTTAGAATACTGTTCCTACCAACCATGGGGTTCTATGGATGATAGTAAAAGCGTAGAGCTCAACCTAAAACATCATGACAGATTTCATAGATCCAAGCCACCAATAACATTATCTCGGAAGGGGCTAATGTGGTTTAATCACAAATTGCTCAACCTTGGCTTTGTTTGACCCATTGGACATCGAGAATACTCTCGAGATAAGTATCCACCATGGTTAAGACACACAAGTGGGCTTAAGCCTCATTCCCTCTGCTGTATCACATACTGCCTTCTTAGAAAGGTCTTTAGTAAGGATATCTACCAAATATTCTCATTCCTAATTCGAGTGAGACCATGAGTGTCTCTCGTTAGCAAAGCTAAAGCAACATGCCCTTCACTTGCCAAACCCATCAAGTGTGCAGTGCCCACACCATCCTCTATGGACTATGGGTTGGTTAGCATCAAGCTCAACCCTCACAAATGGCATTACGGCACAAAACATAAAAAATGTTGACTTTAGTTAGCCACTGCCAACATTAATCACAAGTTACTCTTACCCCCACGTTGAGGCATCTGCCATAAGCTATTAAACAATCAGCTCTATACGCTGCCAACTTCAACAACAGTAAGCATAAAATAATTATGAAGCACAATAAATCACATCTCCATCTTAAGTACACAGATGGCGTGAAATATTAGCTTTACATGGCATCACCATAGTGAAACATTAACATTTCAACTGGATCACCACCAGTTAGTTTAGAAATGACCATAGTCCATAAAGTTCCTTTATTGCTCAAATTAGGGCAACCCACACAGTCACAGGACTCTCAAGCCCATGTGCTAACATCACCAAGCTATCGGCATCGACTTTGTACAATCTCCACAATAATATTTTCCACCATAATCAACTCACATAGGCTAGCAATAACTAGCAAACAACAGTGGAACCACAATAATCACAAGAGATTATGGTGAAACACTAAAGGCTCTCGGAAGCTCACAATATCCCCACAATGGAATGCCCCACACTGCATTTCTAACCCATTAATTTTCTACTTGCCAACTCGGACTCTAAGGTCAATTTAACAATGTAGGTTCATAAGGGAGTCCCATTATACGGCACCACTAACAAGCCTAAACAGAGCCATTAGTAGAATAGTTCTCATCAATATCGGACACCCAACTAGCATCAAAATATCCCTCTAACACAAATAGAGAGTCTACCTTAAGGTAAGACCCAATCCATAGTACTTCACTAGTACCTTAGCTATTTGATTAGAGCACCTCAATACTCATCATTTGGATCAAGGTATATAGAGTAGATCTGCTAATGACATATGATATATCAGGACGGGTCTTGTTCATTAAAATATAACGCCACTAATCATTTTAGCGTATTTAGCTTGTGACATGATATCACTTTCTCCTTTTCAAGTGAACACTAGGGTCATATAATACATCATCAGAATGACCGAACTCTCTAAGGATTTTTTCCAAACCCCTTAGTTGTTCTAGTGATTTTTGCACTATGAATCACTTTTTCCTCACATAGGTCTTTCATATTAGACATGTGGTCAAGAAAGACTAGAGTATTCACAATGTTCGAACTCATGCCAAAATTAAGTATACCATCAACATGATTATTTACATATTCAAATCATCATCATAAATTCAAATGTGACTAGGGGTTTGATAAAGATCACAAAATGGAGTTTTTAGACATATAAACTTTATTTTTCATTCATAAACCTTAAAAAAAACCCTTGGGTTGTTCCATAGAGGTTTCTCCCTTAATATCATAATCAAAGAATTTGGTTTTCTATCAACCCCTAAAGAGACTCACTAGCACCCGATCATAATCGAGTCTGATTCACTACCAATGAACTCTCGAAATAGGTGCATTTATGGTTTCATAGCATCATCAACGTTTTTCAGGATGTTCCTGTACTGTTTATGCCCTATCGACACGAACAACCAAAAACAAAGTGCTTAAGAAAGCAAAAATATAGTCATGAAGGCATACTTTAGCTAGAGACCCCCCACATTTACATATGTTTGAAATTTAGGATCATGTTTCCCACACAATTCAAATGGTTTCATCTAGCCTTTATAAAGAGCCTTTTAAATAAGTAGCATTCACCATAGGGCTTACCCCACAACCTCGAGGGTATCCTAGAGCTAACAGATATTACATTCATCATGTCCACAAGCATTTTATTTTCCTTGCAATCTCTCTCGAGGAATTGATAGAGAAGGTTATGTCACATTCTCCACTTCTAGTCGACCTCATTCCTTTGATTTAAGATCTTAATTATTTTTCAGGTGTCGCCCCTTTTATTTGAGGAGATACTTTACAGCTTTATATTTAAAATCAAAGGATGTGCCTCAGTAAATCTAGATTAATCAGCCACAAACAAGATGTTTCAAATTTTTACCACCTATACTCATGGTTTTTTTTAAAGGTCACCCAAGTTACTAAGAATGAATTCAAGAGGGCTATTAGTTCTCTCAGCTTGAGAACAAGTTTCCACATTCAAGCCTAGAAAGCCATGGATCTAATCATTCACTAACATAAATAGAAGTTCAACCTGTTTTATTCATATTACCACAAAGTTCATATAGAGAATGTCTATTCCTTCACAGATTCATTTACCCTTTGTTAAAATCCCTATTTGACTCTTTAAACACTTTATCATTTATAAGCGCATAACTGACTCCAAGTTTTTCTTTCCAAAGAATTCAATCTAGTTCAATGGCATGTTATAATTATTCAAAGTTGAAGGAGCCATTTATCAATATATTAGGGACAACAAAATCAATGTTCATTCTTATATGATTACTCATTATACATAAACGACTTAAGTTGTTGGAAAACAATGGGGTCAATGAGAAATCTAAAATTGAAAGTAAGTAAGATAAAGGAACTTTAATAACTTAAACTAAATTTAAGAGAGGAATTTATTGACCTCGAATAGAACCAGTCTCAATAGGAGTGGATTTCTCCTACGTCGTAGTTTATTAAGAGCTTTTACAGAACTAAGCTCTTACTTAATGAGCTAGGCTCAAGAAGAACAGAAGCGAGCCAAGGCCTGATTGGCACAAGTCTCAAGCTCTAGCAAGCAAGTGAATTAGACTATGGACATAATCGAATGAAGGCATGATTAGGTAAAGGGCAGAGAAAGGAATCAAACCGAGGAATTACCACGCTAACGAGTTCACCTCTGCCCTAAATCGTTTATGCCCCTGCTACGATACATATGGGATCTTTGGCACTCCGACTCCTAAGGTTAACACGATACCCAATGCAAGAGTGTACTCGCAAATGACGGGTTGGAGTACGCCCTAACTTGCTCAGTAACTAGAGTAAGGAGAATTTAAGTGAGGAAGAGAAGAGAAAACAAAGATTCGGTATTTATGTGTTATTTGTTGAACAATGCCCCAAAGCACAGTATTTATAGACAAAAAATACTTAGCGTGCAAACAAGAATCAATGGGCAAGAAATCTAACCTCAATTAAGAAGGTGGCGGATATGGAAGAGCGGGAAATCCAGTCACGACTAAGGCAACAAATGTTATGGAAAGGAGTGGGCAGATACGTGGTCAAAACATGTACCTCGAGCTCGAGCTTGCAGCCTTGGGCTCAAACATGGACTGACAGATAAAAGCTCGAGCATAACAGCGTTGAGGTTAGACACAAGGTGATCCTCGAGCTTGAGCTCAAACCCACCAACTCGAGCACAATTCTAGAACTCCCTTGGAGTTCATCTACGATAAGTAAAAAATAATGTTCATAAAAATAAAGGTTCGGGTTAGAAAAAGTCCCCAACACACCACACCGCGACGCACCGACTAGAGGGACGAGGGCTCGCATGTGCGTGTGTGGTTTACAAAGCCCACTCGAGGCCCCTCAAGACTTTATCAAGTACAAAGAGAAGGGGTATATAAACAAGATCTTCTGCTACCATTCTTCCTATGTGGGATTGAGACAAAATATAATATAGAAAAAATTAAAGCACACTACCCTAATATTCCAAATGATATTCTCAGAGACAACTCCTTTCTTTAGGGTATATAACCCATTTCTATCAATCTAGCATTGAAGGTTTTTACCTTCGTGTCCACTCTTCTCTTTTTCTTGTACATCGATTCAAAAACAATATGATGGACTTAATGCCTTTTGGCGCCTCTACAAGATGTCAAGGTTAGAATATATTTATTCTAACTTAAATTTCATAGCCCTGACCAATTGGTATGCATTAATATTCTTAAGAGCTTCATTAAAATCTAGAGGATCATATTCATTATCATACTCATCTGTTAAGGCTGAAGACAAGAATATGTCAAGTGCCTTGACTATCGTCCCATTACCACTTAGGCTTCATGTACTCAATGTAACACTAAAAATTGTTAAGGATGTATCAAATACATCAACCAAAATACAAATTGTATCAAGCTATAGAGATAAAGTATCTCATACTATGAATTTATCCAACACAAACAAACTACTATATTTTTACTGCTAATTCTAAAACCTCTTACATAACAAACATTTTGATATGTGAATGTCACTCATCATATGAATTTTACCATATTCAATAGCACATTATTGGTCCTTTATACAACACATTGCAATAAGGAAAACTAAGAACTCTCCTAAAAGCCACCACATTGATCTAATTAAAGTGATTTTGATATCTTGACCTAGCTGATCCCAACTTCAGTCTTCAATTCTATAAACTTTTCAAAAGATTCAGACTTTAGACTTCACATGTATATTATTGTCAACTTGTTGAGTAATCATTCATAAACTTTTAGGAATTCTCATAGTGTCCTCACTAGAACATTCATTAGTCAACAAAATATTTTTGTAAAAGTTTTAGCAGTTAGTGGCTTTATCACCTTTACTCTTAAGGGCTCTTATAGTTGTCATTCTCTATAGGATCCATAGATTGGTTATCGTTTGAGTCCAAAGATCCTGTAAGACCACCTCAAACCAATCTTTGAATCATATTAGATTAATGTGACCTAAACTCAAGTGCCACTTAAAAGTTATTCGTACTTTAGAAAAATATTATTTTATATAGTAATGTAGCCTAGCTTGTAATAGACATATAATTACCATGACTAAAGTTTTTGATTTAGAAAGCTATCTACCAATGCACCCTTTTTTCAAATAAACCTTTTTATTAATTTGAGTCATTGCTTTTTTCAAATAAATAACCGTGAAACTATTTTTTAAGAAAATAGTAAGTAGAAATCAAATTTCTAAAAAAATCGGTACGTAAAGATCGTTTCTCAAAAACAAAACTATACTCCTTTGACTTAAAGCACTATCTCTTGCTACCCCCAATTGAAGCATTTGTACCACCTTTTATAATTGGTGTCCTAGGAAGCCCGTCAGCAGATGCGTACATTTACGTATAGGGATATCTAATCCTCCACTTGAGACTACAAGATATAGAAGAATTCCATGAAGACAATCCAATAGGATTTTGCCTACCTCAACCAAAAAGAAGTGACGTCCCTAGTTTGCACTTACTGGAGGAAGAGTATAGGGATATCTAATATAGCTGTGTAGGTGCATTCAGCATCGAAAAACTGTGGCAGGCTCGTTTACGTATACGTAGTACGGGTGTTGGTTTAGTCGCTTAGAACTCCTAGGATCTAGCACCATGGGATATAGTATCACTCTCTATACTCCACTCTTCTCTATTATGCTACATTCTTCCACTCTCTCTCTATCTCTCCCTCTTTCACTCCACCCCCTTTTGTCTCTCTTTCTCTCTCTCCCCCTATTTCTCTACTCTCTGTTACGCTCTAACCCACACTATGATTGCACTTTTGTGCTTGTATGCTCCCACGTGCATACATACTTAGATACTTGCATGCTTATTTCACTAATTCATGTGTGAATTCATTTGTGATTAATTCACTGGTGACAAACTGTTTATTTACTTGCAGGCGTACACACACCCATCCTTAATTAGATCAAATAAAGGTTGGGGGACCACGGAAACAGTCTCTCGTCAGGGTCTCACCCTGACGGGGTAAGACTGCGTACATCCTTCTCCTCCCAGACTCCGCGCGAGCGGGAGCCCTCCGGGCACTGGGTTTGTTGTTGTTGTTGTTGTTGTTGTAATTTTATTGTTGAATAAGGTTTATCTGTTGCCGTTTATATGCTTATAAGTTTATTATGCATATGATGTTATTTCTTTCAAGCAATGTGCCATGAGATGAACATAGTCCTTAAATAATTTTTGAAAAATCTGTTTTAGCGGATAATAAGATTATGCCACAGATAAATTAACAAAAAGTTAGAGAGTAATTTAATAGTTAATTCATAGCTAGTGACAAGTTTGGAATTCTTGTCTGGTAATACTATAATATAATATTTAGATAACTTGTCTTGGTTTTATAGATAGTGATCCAAAATATTATGTTGGTGTATTTCAATTAGATTGTTGCACTGAATTGGACCACATGATTTGCTCATAGCTCGACTACTATCAGGAATGAGCAACTCATTTTGTGCTATTTATACAATAACTCTAAATCTAGAAAATAGTTTGAACCCATGAACGGAATGTTAGTTGCTTTGATGTTCTAAAAAGATTAGGGCACAATACGTAACTGAAATCTTACATATATTGGGTAATGGCATGAAGTGTAGCGGAAACAAGTATTTCACTAGGAATTTATAGTCTATTACGAGATAAAGATGCCCCCTTAGTTGATTCACAAGTATAAGAATATATTAGAGAAACTTTGGCCAAGTATTCCATATATTTGACATTTGGAATTAGTACATAAATTGTTTTTTGAATTAATGAATTATTCAAGAATGGGGAGTCGGGAACTAAGGTGAAAGATATGAGAAAAATACTGATAGTAGTTAAATTTGTTATTTTTTTTTGTTTTATGGATATCTAATAGAGGGGTTTAGTGCGAGTAAACAATCATAAGGGAGTTAATGAATAAATATTTTTATTTCTAGAGTACAATAAAACTTATTTAGTGGAATTCTATTTTACTAAGTGGTAATCAAATGTTATCATGAGATGATAATTAAATTTGACCTATTTGGAGCTAGAATTAAATTCTCTCTAAAGTCCTTACGCAAGCTTCTATAATGTACACCTTTCGAAAAATCGAGAGAATACATGAGATGAACAAAGTATTTTGCTAAACTTATAATTATGAGATGAATTTATAAAAAAAAAAAATAAAAAATAACAAAAATTTGCATTTAATGGCGTTGGCCAATCCGTTACAAGCTGCTGGCGAACAGGGGCGATCCATGCGTTGCCCCCGGACCAACCAGCCCACGACATGTGTTGCGTGCTGGGATAGCCCAATAGCCTACTTGAACGATCTGCATCAAGCGATGTAGACTAATCACATGATTTCTTTTGACACGTTTTTATGATTTTTTTTGGATAGATTTGTTTATTTAAAATTTAAATTTTGAAAAAACAAATAGTTAAGAGATATTAGATATCTTTGTTTATATTTTTTTATTTTCTTATTGGGGTATTTTACCTATAAGAATTATCTTTAAGTGGTCAGTTTAGCATTCATTCATTTATTTTTTTCAATTAGAAAAAACAGAGAAAGTCTTCTCTCCCTTTTTCTTTGAGAAAAAGTTTCTCAGAGGACTTGATTTTTTTGTGCCCATTCACTCGATATGAAGTGGAATTGCGGAGAAGGTCCCATTTTTCTATTGGAAGCTACACTATGGTTGACATTGAGGTTTGAAATTCATATTTATTCTTTTAGAATCATATTTTATTCCTGTTTCATTTTACGTCGATGAATGCTATGTGTTATCCTATAATAATTAGAGTGGAGTCTGATTTAAAAATTGAAATTTTATATTGTGATTCCTCTATGCTAATCTATTAATTTAGGAAATTTTGGTTTTAGAAATTAAAAATTTTCCAACAATTATCATCAAAGCTGATATCTGATTATTCATAATATGCATAAAAACATCAAAAGGGATTGATAAAAGAAAATTTTAATTTGTTGTTGAATGTTTTAATATGATTTTGTTCTATGACTAATTGAACGTTTTAAATGTTTAAAGTCATGATTAATTGAATGTATTAATCAACAATTAAATATGTCTAGATTTAATTAATGAAAATGAGATTTTCTCTTATAGATACATAACTCCGATGATTATCTAATGAGATTAGACAATTCAATTGATCTAATATCATTATGGTTAATAATTTTTAAATTATTTTTTAAAAAATAAAATGTAACATCGTCAACATGATGTCTGCTGACATCAGCAGCCGACATCAACAACATTTCAAAAATTAAAAACCATTTTAATTGTAGAATGAGATGTTAAAAGAGGTTATTTGATAATAAAGTTTCTACAAGTTTTTAGAAATTAAAGAGCAACAAAAGCGACATTCCCAGTGCCCTAAGGGCTCTCGCCTAAGCAGGGTCTGGGGGGTGGACGTACGCAACCTTCCCTCTTCAGGGTGCTACCCTGAAGCGAGGCTGTTTCCGAAAACCTTCAACTTGAGGGGTGCAACACAAGGACTTGCCAGGAGGTCACCCATCTTGGTACTACTTTCTCCCAAGCACGCTTAACTTCGACGTTCTAATGGGATCCGGTGCTTGTGTGCTGGTACCCTCTTAGGTTATTTAGAAATTAATTCCATTATATAAAGTTTTTTCAAAGACTTTTGATGAAGTTATTTAATGGAGTTTAATAGCATGATTAAATCGGTTGAATAATTTTCTTGGGCCTAATTTGATTAGGGTTATAATATAATTATTTGAAATTGATTTTATATATATCATGATATAATAATAGATAATGTAAAATCCACTAATTTATAAAAACAATGTGGGAGCGGGGTTCAAAGGTTGAACACTCAGGGTCTTGACTACTGGTCTAATAATATAGTAGGTCAACATTGCTCACTGAGGAGGATATCAATTTGTGGAATACAAGGTTGGGCATCCGAAAGGATAAATTGAAGTGCAAGAAAGCAAATGCGTCCATGTTGCTGTCAATCATTTCATAGATTGTATGAATATTTAGGTAAACGTTTACACTTAACTAGAATTGGCCTCCCTGAGGAGCTCTATTGTGTTGTTTTAGAGACTAAGGAATGAATGGTGGGTTATACATATTTTGTAAGAGTTTACAAAAAATATGATAACAGAGAATAATTCTCAACTGAATTTAAGCTCCTTATAGCCATGCCGATGAGGAGTAAATAAAGATGGTATATTTGAATCATTATTACATTTGTTGTAATCTTGATTTAGTGCATACATGATTCATAACGATTGCTAAATTTGAAAGACTGAATATTGTTGGTTGCTGCATAACTCGTAATAGTTTATCTTACATTTTATAGTGTAATTATGACGACAATTGGTGCATTGCATTCTATTCTTATGGATGATGCCCTTATAGGACCAAATTACTCTAACTGGGAAATGAACTTGGATATTGTGCTAATTATTGAGGGACATAAATTTATACGTCTGAACCTTGTCCTCCTGTGCTTGCTAACAACTCAATCAGTGTTGTCAAGGGCATTTTGAATGCTGGACCAAAGCCAATGATTTAACTAGGTGTTATATCTTGACTTCTATGTCAAACGTTCTCAAGCATTAGAAGCTTGATATGAAGATAGTAGCTAAAATGATGGAATATCTTAAAATTATGTTTGGTGGTCAAGATAGAGCAACCCGTCAAGAACTTATAAGAGAGCTATGTTATGTTTCCAGTTATCTTTCTTATGTAATAAGTTGTAATTGTCTCGTTAACATTTGAATTGTCTTTTGACGCCAAAGTTAGTTAGCCGAGTAGTTGGTTTTGGCGGGAAAGGTGCTGAATTGTAGTAGAGGTGTGAGCCGTGTGTTTAGTTCCTATAAAAAGCTAGATTGATGTAAGGTTTGATCATCAAATGAAATATAGTTAATCCTTGTGATTAATTTCTTATCTTCTCATCTCTTTTCAATTCTTTCTCATCTCAAATTCTATTGGTCTTAGGTTAAGTTCAAGATTAAATCTAGAACTTAACATTTAGTATCAGAGCCTTGTTTGAATTACAATTTATGGAATCAAACGATAATCCGGTGATTGGTGGTGTCACCACCAGATCAGCAGCAGCACGGGAACCCTCCAGATTAGCCAATGCAACTGAGGCTGATGCATCTGGACAGGAGTGGGTGACGATCGTGCAATTGGACAGTAGATTGGACAGCAAATTTGCATCAATGCTGGTTCAATTCAAGCAAGCTGTCATTGAATCTTTACCGCAACAGATAGAGGAAAGAGTAGAGCAACGAGTACAGCAGGTGGAAGCCAGGATTACAGACCAGGTCTCTCGAAAAACTCAGGATCTGCAGGAGAGAATCGGCCAGCGAATTGATCAACAGATCTAGCAGCTTGAAGTTAAAATTACTGAGAATCGAAGGCCCAATCCTGATCCCTTATTACCTGCTAGCTTGATTCAGACAACTCCACAATTGAGGCCACACAATGTGGAGAGGGAGAACCTTCCCAATCTTGGAGGTACAAGCAATGGCAGTGAGAGGAATGTGGAACCAAATAAAGGGGCATTGACACCAGATGGAAGACAGGGTAACAATGAACAAGCGTTACCTCGATCATCCAACTGGAATGCTGGAACTGGACCACGAGTGACTGAACTGGACAGACCTCCAGATCATGTGATGCAGCAGCGATCATGGAGTAATGAGGAATCTTCTAACTCCAGAAGCCAGAATCACAGGCAACCGCGAGTCCAGATTGATGCATTTGAAGGAAAACAACCTCACTCATGGCTAGGGAGGTGTGAAAGATACTTCCATTTTTATCACATTGAAGAATATGAAAAAGTACAGATAGCTGCTGTATACTTGCTAGGGGATCACGAGGTATGGTTCTATAGCTTGTTAAGAAGTAGACCTTTCATTACATGGAGTGAATTTGCAAGAGCCTTGTGTGCACGTTATAGTGATGAAGATGATAGTGATATAGTGGACAAATTCAACAAAGTTAAACAAGAAACGACTGTGAAGGACTACATGACTAGATTTGAAAATCTAAAGGCTAGCATTGTAAATGAAATTGAGGCCTCTGAATCCTATTATGTAGCTGCTTTCATTAGTGGGCTGAAGCCTAAGCTAAAAAACTTGGTGAAGGCCGTAGATCCCATTGATTTATCCATGGCTTTTGCTAAAGCTAAACTGTATGAAGCCACTGGACTGACATCTAATGATGTATCCAAGCCTAGAAGCAGCAGCTCTCATCTGCAGCAGGGAAGATTCAGGCCCAATAGAACAGAAAATCATTAGCAGTAGAAGTTATGCTATCGTTGTAATCAACCTTATCAATTTGGCCACAAGTGTAATCCCAAGTACCTCATGTCAGCTAAAGGTACTAAGGTTGGGGAACTTTCAGAAGAAGAAGACATTGAGGATGATAGCACTAATTCTGATCAGGAGATTGAGGAGGATCCAGATGAAACTGCAGTGGAAATTTCAGTAAAAGCTCTTACCGGTAACGGAGCTCATAGCACAATCCGAATCAAGGGAAAGGCTGGAAAAAGATCCATTATCATCGTCATTGATAGTGGAATCACTCATAGCTTCATTGATCCCAAGGTTGTCAAGAAGGTGGGCCATGAAGTGATACAAACTCATCCTCTCACTGTGACAGTGGTGGATGGCAAAACTGTCATGACTCAGAACAAATGCAAGGGGTTTTTCTGGCTGATGCAAGACTGTAAGTTCCAATATGATTTCAGAATCTTGCCTTTGGGAGGGTGTGACATGGTGCTTGGGGTGGATTGGATGAGAACTTTCAGTCCAGTATTGTTTGATTATGCCAATCTCACAGTCTCATTTGAAGTTCAAGGCTCGAAGGTTACACTATAAGGCATTGCGGAACAGGCTCAAATTCAAGTAATTACAGGAAGTAAGATGAAGAAGGGTCTTCAAAGCTGTGGTTACCAATGGGTAGGCCAATTATTTGCCATATCTTTAGCTGAAATGATCAGCATAACAGAACCGGAAGTGCAGCTGCTGGTTACAGAATTCAGTGATGTCTTTGAAGTGCCTAGGTCTTTGCCTCCCAAGAGGAGTTTGGATCATGAAACACCTCTCAAAGAGGGTGCTGCACCAGTGAAGATAAGGCCTTATATTCGAGCCAGCCATAGTCCTTTTGCCTCCCCGATTATTCTTATAAAGAAGAAGGATGGTTCAACACGCATGTGTATTGATTATAGGCAACTCAACTCCATAACGGTAAAGGATAAGTTTCCTATACCAGTTATAGATGATTTGTTGGATGAGTTAAATGGAGCTCGAGTCTTTTCCAAGTTGGATCTTCACCAAGGATATCACCAGATCAGAGTAGGAGAGCATGATATGTACAAGACTGCTTTCCGAACACACCATGGTCACTTCGAATTTGTAGTCATGCCATTTGGCTTGACCAATGCTCCAGCAACATTCCAGGCTCTCATGAATGATGTCTTCAAACAATTTCTTAGGAAATTTGTCTTAGTTTTCTTTGACGACATCCTCATCTATAGTGCATCAATTGAAGAGCATTTGGGACATTTGAAAGAGGTTTTTCTGGTCATGCGTGAACACAAGCTATATGCTAAGTTGGGCAAGTGTTCTTTTGCTCAAACACATTTGGAATATTTGGGTCATGTGATCTCCTTTGAGGGTGTTGCCACCGATCCATCAAAAGTACAAGCCATGAGGGATTGGGCTGTTCCGGTCACCTTGAAACAATTAAGGGGATTTCTGGGTTTAACTGGCTACTACCGCAAGTTTGTAGCTCACTATGGAGCCATAGCCAAGCCCCTAACTGATTTGCTCAAGAAGGATGCCTTCAGATGGTCAGAAAATGCTCAAAAGGCCTTCGATGCTCTCAAAACAGCAATGTGCAGAGCTCCAGTTCTTGTTATGCCAGACTTCTCCTCAAGCTTCATTCTGGAGACTGACGCAAGTGGAAGTGGTATTGGGGCAGTGTTGTCTTAGGAAGGGAGGCCTATAGCATACTTCAGCCAAGGCTTGAGTGCAAAACATCAAGCTTTTTCCACATACAAGAAAGAGTACCTTGCAATCTTGTTTGCAGTTGATAGGTGGAGGCACTGCTTGGATGGGCACCATTTCATCATTAAGACTGATCATCAAAGTCTTAAACACTTGTTAGAGCAGAAAATCATCACAAGGATCCAAAGAAAGGGGCTAATGAAGATGTTGGGGCTGAATTATAGCATCGAGTACAGAAAAGGCAGAGAAAACTATGCAGCAGATGCACTGTCACGCAAGTTTGAAGACCATGAGCAAGGATCCCTTGGAGCCATTTCCGTGATTTCTCCTGCTTGGATGGAAGAGATACACCAATCCTATGAGCATTACACCTTTGCACAAGAATGCATTGCTGCAGCAAGCATTGGCAAGGAGAGCAATTTAGCTGCTGAAATAGGCATTTCTGTAACCGAGGTGTGATCAGAGTTCAAGGGAAGCTGTACGTTGGCCAATCTACTGATCTAAGACAACAAGCCATCAGTGCTGCTCATGATTCTTCATGGGGAGGACACTCAGGCATTGAGGGGACATATCAGAGGTTAAACTTCATTTTAGTTGGCCTGGCTTGAAGAAGGAAGTGGCTAACTTTGTGAAAAGTTGTGAGGTTTGTCAACAAACCAAACTTGGTGATCATAGATACCAAGGTTTGCTTCAACCCTTACTTGTCCCTGAAGGTGTTTGGCAACACATAAGCATGGATTTCATCAAAGGCTTGCCCAGATCGGAAGGGAAAGAAGTAATTTGGGTAGTTGTCGATCGCTTCACCAAATTTGGTCATTTCTTTGCCTTAGCTCGACCTGTCACTGCAGAGAAATTAGCTCGTGTGTTCTTGGACAACATCTACAAGTTACATGGGCTGCCACAGACCATAATATTTGATAGAGACAAGATCTTCACAAGCTGGTTTTGGAAGGAGCTGTTTGGACTTTTGGGAACGACCTTGGCCCTTAGTTCAGCTTATCACCCTCAAACCGATGGACAAACGGAGAGGGTTAATCAATGCATCGAACAATATCTAAGGAGTATGGTGTTTAATCACCCAAAGGTGTGGGGAAGATGGCTCTCATTGGCAGAATTCTGGTACAATACCCATTTCCACACTTCCTTAGGTACAACACCCTTCAAGGCTTTGTTTGGATATAATCCTCCATCACCCTTTGGGTTACAAGGTGTTGGGACACACATGGAGGCAGTGGCTGACATAATCCAGCAAAGAAAAGAGGTCTTACAGCAATTGAAGCTCAATCTCAGTCAATCACAAGCACGAATGAAATGGTATGCTGACAGAAAGAGAGTGGACAGAAATTTTGAAGTTGGGGACCTGGTATATCTGAAATTACAACCATACCGACAGTCTACAGCAGTAGTTAGGTGTAATGTCAAGCTTTGTGCTCGATTCTTTGGACCTTATAAGATCTTAGAGAAGATTGGCAAGGTGGCTTACAAGCTGGAGCTTCCTCCCCACTTTTATATTCACCGTATTTTTCATGTTTCACTTCTGAAAAAGCAGGTTCAAAAGGGCTATAATCCTTCTTCCCGACCTCCTGAAGTAGGTTCCAATGGTTCGTTGATCTTACAACCAGCTGCAGTGATCGAGCAGGTGCAAGGAACAGCAGCCAAAGACCAGAAATTTCGCGTCTGCTGGAGCAATTTGGAGAAATCATTCACCACATGGGAAGAGAAGCAATTTTTGTTGAGTCAATTTCCTTTTTTTCATTCTTGAGGACAAGAATGTTTTTAAGGGGAGGGGATTGTTATGTTTCCAATTATCTTTCGTATGTAATAAGTTGTAATTGTCTCGTTAACATTTGAATTGTCTTTTGGCGCCAAAGTTAGTTAGCCGGGTAGTTGGTTTTGGCGGGAAATTTGCTGAATTGTAGTAGAGGCGTGAGCCGTGTGTTTAGTTCCTATAAAGAGCTAGATTGATGTAAGGTTTGATCATCAAATGAAATATAGCTAATCCTTGTGATTAATTTCTTATCTTCTCATCTCTTTTCAATTCTTTCTCATCTCAAATTCTATTGTTCTTAGGTTAAGTTCAAGATTCAATCTAGAACTTAACAAGCTACTTTTATGAGAATGATTGAAGAAACCCCGGTTCATGAACACACTTCGAAAATGATGGCATATTTTATGAACTGGATTTTTGTGGAGCAAAGATTGATAGTCAATCGCAGTAGGAAATGATTCTCAGTTCCTTAGCAAAATCATTCGCTTAGTTTAGGTTGAAATATACAGTGAATAATAAGGATTATTCATTGCCTAAATTAATGAAGGAATTGCAAGTAGCTGAAGGGGTGATAAGGGCTAAGATGATTGTCCACTTGACCCATGCATCATGGATGGGGAACAAAAAAATTCAAAATGAAAGTTTGGGAAGAAGAAGACTAATTTATGGCCAAGATTTGTAGAGTATTGAAAAAAAAAAAACCAATTTTCTTCCCTTACTCCTTTCTTTCTGCCCCGTGAAGGTGTATGGACTGTAAATTATTACTTTTTCTTTAATGTTCAACAAATCTTGGCCGTCCATTATAATGGAGGGCCAGGATTCATCTTTCTCACGCTCTCACCCTCTCATAAGAATGCCACCATATATATATATATATATAACAATAATAATGCAATAAAAGTACCATAAAAGTCAATATTTGGACAAATTGTTATAGATTTTTCCTTTTTTATTTAGTATGTATAGTAACATTAGTAGTAATAATAATGAGGTAATATTAGACAATCATTCAAAAAAACTTAAAGAAAAATCTTTGGATATGAATTTATCACATCGTGATTTTTATAAAGAATATTATAGTATAAAACAAGCTCCAAAGGTTGGACACTAAAAAAATATTGGAATCTAGTTTGGCATATTAAATACTCAAAATTGACTAACTTTGAAATTTGTGAAAATTTGGTTCCCGCACTATGAGGTTTGGTAATATATTTTTAGCTACGCTGAGGTTTTGAAATGTTTTTGATATACCTTGAACTTCAGTAACTTTTTTGTTTTAGGTACCTTGAGGTTTGGTAATTTATTTTTCAGGTACCCTGAGGTGTGGAAATGTTTTTGAGGTATCCTAAACTTCGATAACTTTTTTTTAGGTACCCTCTGTTTATCTTTGTTAGGGTTCCGTTAGCAAAGGGTACCTAAAAAAAGTTACTAAAGTTTAGGGTACCTTAAAAACATTTCAAAACCTCAGGGCACTTGAACCAAATTTTCTTTTATAATTTTGTACTACACTAAACATAATTTCGGTTCAAGTTTGGATTGGTTACGGGTTGGATTTATTATCATCCAAATCTGACCCGAACTAAAACCCATTTATCAATATCCAAATCCAAATCCTTTTAAAAATAATTTTTTTGCATCCAAATCCATCATAAATGGATCAGGTTGGATGGATATCCAACAGGTTTGGGTCCAATTGCCATACCTACTTCCTACTAAGACACGAAAACCATTTGGACAAGGTATAACAGTGTCTTATCTGATTGAGTCATGTGTAGTTGAGAGTCCACTAGTTTCCTAGCGTGGACTTGGGTTCAGCTGATCATGTCTGCAAAATGTTGCAGGGACTCAGGTCTACTAGCAGGCTGCATGCTGGAGTGCTGTACCTGACCGTAGGAGACGGGAGGTGAATTTCAGTCTTAGATGTTGGAGATGTTAGCTTAGTATTCAGTAGTAAAGTTTTGTTTTTGAAGTACTATCTTTATGTACCTACTTTCCGCAGGGATTTGATTTTTGTGTCTCGTTTGGTTGATGATGGATATTCAGCTGTTTTTTTGACTGATTTTATCATTAAACAAAACAATAAAGTCATCATTAAACAAAACAATATATCTATTTGCAAAGGTACAAATGTCGATGGTTTATTCATGTTATTGTCTGATCAAAACTCTAACGATTGTACGTTCGAATCTAACACTAGTAGGCTTGGTGTACCTCCTAAAAAGAAATGTCTTGAAACATTTAATGCTTGCACCAACAACTTAGTCACATAATTTCGAACAAAATTCAAAGACTAGTAAAAGAGGGACTAATAAAGCCATTAGACTTGAGGTCCTTACCAATCTACAAATCCTGCTTAGAAGGTAAAATGACCAGGTCTGTCTTTAAGAGTAAAGGCAATAGAGTTGGTGCTTTGCTTAATTTGGTTCACGCAGATGTATATGGACTAATGAATGTTGAAGCAAGAGGAGGGTATGAGTACTTCATCACTTTTACTGATGATTACTCAAGGTATGAGTATGTTTACTTGATGAGATGAAGTTTGATTCCTTTAAAAATTTCAAAGAGTTCAAGGATGAAGTCGAGAATCAGTTGGGTAAACATATAAAAGCACTTCGATCAGATCGGGGAGGGAAGTACCTCTCAGGAGATTTTCTGGATTTCTTAACTACAAATGGGATTATATCTCTACTTTTTGCACTGGGAACACCGCAGTAGAATGGTGTTGCAAGGAGAAGAAATAAGATGCTTTTAAGAGATGGTAATGTCCATGATGAGTCATGCGACTTTACCAATCTCATTTTGGGGTTATGCATGGAAAACAGTGGCTTATGTTCTTAATTTGTTTCCATCAAATTTAGTTCCTAAAATGCTTGTGTAGTTATGGATTGGGCGAAAGCCGGGCATTAGATATCTTCGTATATGAGGATATCCAGCACATGTTTTGAAAAAGAATCTTGACAAGTTGGAGTCTGGGACATAAGAGTGTGTGTTTGTAGGTTACCCTAAGGGTACAAGAGATGGTCTTTTATATAGTCACAGTCCGAAATGTGTTTGTTAGTACAAACACCAAGTATTTGGAGTAAGATTTTTTTATGGACTACAATAGTAAAAGAAAGATAATGTTAGAGGAAATGAAGTAATCTGACACTACATCTCAATAGTTCGATATGTCTCGAGACCGGGTAGATGTATTAGATACACCTGCAATCGATCTTGAAATGGTTCCAAGTACACAAGAGCGTTAATGTAGTGGGAGATTTGTTAGACAACATGACGGATACATGTATGGAGCCTTGACGGATGAACAAGACAATATACATGATCCTCTTAGTTATACTAAAGCACTCAAAGTTGAAGATGCTGACCAATGGGAATTGACAATTAAAGCAGAGATAGAATTTATGTATTCTAGTTAAGTCTGGAAACTTGTAGAGGCTCCACCTAGCATTAAATCCCTTGGATGTAAATGGGTATACAAGCGGAAGAGAGAACTTGACCGGAAGGTAGCGACCTTCAAGGCGAGACTGGTTACTAAGGGTTATATCCAAAAGGAAGGTGTCAACTATGAAGAGACCTTCTCATCAACAGCGATGTTAAAGTCTATTAGGATACTCATGCATATTGCCACTCATTATGATTATGAGATTTGAAAAATGGATATCAAAACGGCCTTTTTGAATGTTCTTCTTGAGCAAGACATCTATATGTTACAACCTGACGGTTTCATTGACAAAAATCAAGAGCATATGATATGGAAATAGAAGAAGTCCATTTATGGACTAAAACAAGCATCTTGCTTACGAAGTAGAAGATTCAATGAAGCAATCAAATAAGCAATTGGTTAACAAACCATGCGTGTACAAATGCAACATTGAAAAAGTAGTGACTTTCTTAGAGTTATATGTGGATGATGTCCTACTCATTAGGAATGATGTAGGAGTTTTATTAGCTGTTAAGATTTGGTTATCAAGTCAATTCAACATGAAAGACTTAGGAGAAGTCAGCTATATTCTTAGGATCAAACTTTTGCGAGATTGTAAGAATAGAATGTTGGGTCGATCTCAGGTTGCCTATATAGACAAAATGTTGTCTAGGTGTAAAATGGAGGATTCCAAGAAAGGTATGTTTCCTTTCAGTCATGGAGTTTCTCTTTCTTTAGAGCAGTGTCCTAGGACACCTCTAGAAGATAAGCAGATGAAGAATGTACTATATGCTTTAGCTATGGGAAGCCTTATGTATACTATGTTATACAGAAGACCTGATATTTGTTTTGATGTGGGAATGGTGAGCAGATATCAGTCAAACCTAGGTCCTTTACATGGGGTAGTGAAATATATTCACAATTACTTAAAAAGGACTAGAGATTATATGTTAGCTTTTTATGGCGACGCGCTGATTCTAGGTAGCTATACTGACTTAGATTTTCAGTCAGACAGAGATGCTAGACTTTCAATGTCTACATATGTTTTTACCCTTAGAGATGGAGCCATTAGTTGGAGGAGTGTGAAGCAGTCTTGCATTGCGGTCTTCACAATGGAAACTGAATATGTGGCGGCTTCTGAAGTTGTCAAAGAGGTTTGTTGGCTAAAGAAGTTCCTCATGTATCTTTTTTTATTTATTTATGAGGGACTGATCTGCCCCAATCAACCCCGGCCCATAAGTATATCTTCAGCAAGAATCAAACTTCTAACCCCTGGGCAATGACCGCATGGGTAAGAGAAGCCACCACTGAGATGCTCTCAATATGACCGCGTGAGTATATCTTCAGCAAAAATCAAACTCCTGACCCTTGGGTGATGATCAAATGGGTAAGAGACGCCACCAATGAGACGCCCTCATTATTACTTCACGATCATATCTTCATCGAGAATCAAACTCTTGACCCCTCGGTGATGACCGTATGGGTAAGAAAAGTCACTGTTGAGACGCCCTCATGATAGGCAGCACATATCTTAAAAGGTTTATATGGGATAGTAGTGCTTAGAGATACTTCCCTTAAAATTTTTATTTTTTTTTTCATATTTTTTTTTAGACTTAGGCATAACTCTTCAAAGCCTATTATGCAAATGATAATCTTAAAGCAATCCATTCAATTTTGAGCATCTTCTAATCAGAAAGAAAGGTAAAACAACCATGCTAACTAGTGGACTCAAATATCATGGTTTTATCAAGATAGTACCTTGGAATAGATCATGTTTTGCAATTAGAACATAAAAACAATTGATTCTTAGGTTATTCAAATCTAATTAAAGCAAACAAGCTAAAAGGAGTAGAAAAGTTACCTAAAAAGCATGAAGATAAGATCTCAAATTATTTTAAGGGTTTCAAATTAGTTCAAAATGTGTAATTAAATTTAGAAAGATTAATGATTTAAATTAGAGAAAATCATTTTGTTGGCCGACACTATCTATATCCTCATACAAAGGCTCCGAACTCTGAGCGGCACTAAAGCCGACTCTAAAAGATAAAGTAGGACTAGACTAAAAAAATTTTGGAAAAATTTTGTTCAAAATTTTAAAAATCTTCAAAATATCTATCCCACCCCCAAACCTAAAGGTTAACATTATCCTCAATATTAAAAGAAATACAAGGAATGAAGCAGTAGGTGAGAGATACTTCATAGGTTTGAGGATTGCTTTTAGATGGTGAACGTTGTCATCAGGTTACTATTATGAATCAACCTTATATCTTGTATTGATGTCACTTGTAATAAGCATTGTAGCATTGCATTTTGTGGACTGTTAATAATTGGTTTAGTTGAAGTTGTTGGCGCCTTATTTTGAATTGTTGTTGAGTTGGTTAGTGGTCAAGTAGCAAGTCAAGTGTGGCGACTGTGGGTTAGTTAAGTCTGTTGGTTAGATGTCTAAGTCCAATGTAGCCTAGCTAGTTCAAGGAGCTTATAAATAGCTTGATTCATCTTGTATTGAGGCATTCAATGAAATGATAAGAAATATCTTGATTCTCTCTCATCTAACTCTCTCCATTTCTCATCTCTTTCACTTCTCTTCTTATCTCTAACTCTCTTTTCCACAAGGTTAAGATTCAAGATTTTTCTTGAATCTCAACAATTGGTATCAGAGCTTGTGTTTGCTGTCGATTGATCATTGCTTGGTCGATTGGAGCTGGCGAGGCGCAAGAAGCAAGTATCAATGGCTGGTGGTGTTACAACTTGATCTAAGGCTATAAAGGCTATTGCGAATATCATTTATGCTTCGATTGTGGGTGTTAATGTGGCAGCAGGAGCTGAGGTCACTCAATTTGATCAATAAAGGCTTCAAATGGAGGAAATGTTCTCTTAAATGTAGCAGATACAATTAAGTCAGGATCAGAAGTTTGTTGATTGATTGGTTCAGCATTCTCAACAGATCGAGGATAAGGTCTCAGGTTTGCGGTACCAAATAACCAGGCAGAATGTGCCTTCAGGTGCTAAAGTATTATTAGTTACAAGCCAGGAGGTTGGTCCTCCAGAGGTTGTGCAACCGTAATTAGCTCGTGTGGTAGCTGGTCAATTAGATCATCCACTTTATCCAGTGCAACCACAAGCAGCAAGTATAACATTTGGACAATTAGATCGTCCATCAGATCAGTTGCAACAACAGAATTCTGGAACAAGTGATGCTTTAGCCAACAATAGGAGTGGTGGTTTTAGGTAGCCAAGGATTCAGATGGAACCTTTTGATGGAAAGCAACCTCAATCGTGGATAAGGAGATGTGAATGATATTTTCACTTTTATCACATTAGCGAGGCTGAGAAGGTGGAATTAGCAGCTGTTTATCTACAAGGAGATCACGAGGTATGGTTCTATAGTCTTTTGAGAAGCAATGCTTCATTTTCATGGGTTGAATTTGTGGAGGAACTATGTGAGAGATATGGTGAAGAGGATTCAAGTGATATTGTGGATAATTTCAACAAGGTGGTGCAAACTACCACTGTGAAAGAGTACATGACAAGATTTGAGAACTTGAGAGCGAGCATGATCTCTTCTTATCCAAATGCAACTGAGTCATATTATGTTTCAAGTTTTATTAGTGGCTTGAAACCAAAAATTAAAAATCTTTTCAAGGCCATTGGTCCTAGATCCTTGTCTAAAGCCTATGCCAAGGCTAAATTGTTTGAGTCTACTTTTCTGTCATCATATGATGGACCTAGGAACAGAGGTAATAGTTCACTTCAGCATCAAAAGGAATTAGTGAGGTCGGGGTTTGCTCAATCTGATGAGAAGAAGGTCCAAAAACTGTGTTTCAAATGTAATCAGCCTTATTACTTGGGACACAAATGCAATCCTAAGTTTCTTATGTTAGCAAGAGGAGCTGATGCAGATGATGATTCTGAGGAAGAAGAAAGGCAAGTTGAAATAGATAGCTCAGGACAAGATTCACAAGATGAATCACTTGTGGATGAAGTGGAGATTTCTGTAAAGGCTTTGACAGGAAAGGGATCTCATAATACCATTAGAATTTAGGGGCAAGCAGGGAAGAAGGCTATTGTTATCTTGATCAACAGTGGCAGTACTCACAGTTGGTCAATGCAGTTGGTCAATGCAGAATCACAAGTTTGTGCATGATTTTAGGATCTTACTGTTGGGAGGTTGTGACATGGTTCTTAGAGTAGATTGGATGAGATCTTTGAGTCCAATTATCTTTAATTTTGCTCAGCTGACAGTTTCATTTGAGAGGCAAGGAACCACTGTCAAGTTGCAGGGAATGGCTGAACAAGCTCAGCTTCAATTGCTCATTAGCAAAAGTTTGGAAGATGGAATAAGGAAAGGATCTTATCTATGGGTTGGTCAGCTGTTTGCAATGGAACACACAGAATTGGGAGAGCTGTCACATCCTGAGGTTCATCCTTTGATTGAGGAATTTAAGGATTTATTTGAACTACCAGATTCATTGCCTCCAAAGAGAAGCTTGGATCATGCAATACCCCTCAAGCCTAATTTTGAACCGATGAAATTGAGGCCTTACAAGTACCCACACTCATAGAAGACTGAGATAGAGAAGCAGGTGGAAGAATTGCTTAAGACTTGTTTCATTTAACAGAGTCATAGTCCATTTGCTTCTCCGGTCATTTTGGCTAAGAAGAAGGATGGCACGGCCAGGATGTGCATTGACTATAGGCAGCTTAATTCGCTTACAATAAAGTATAAATTTCCTATTCCGGTTACTGATGACCTTTTGGATGAGCTTCATGGTGCACATTTCTTTTCTAAAGTAGATATGAGGCAGGGGTACTATCAGATCAGAATTCAGGAGCAAGATATCTATAAAATAGCCTTCATAACTCACCATGGGTATTATGAGTTTGTGGTAATGCCCTTTGGATTAACCAACACTTCGGCTACTTTTCAGGCAGTAATGAATGATGTTTTCAAGCAAGTCTTGAGGAAATTTGTGTTGGTGTTCTTTGTTCGTATTCTGATTTATAGTGCTTCGTTGGAGGAACATTTGGGTCATCTGAGGGAAGTTTTCATCGTGATGCGCAGCCACAAATTTTATGCTAAGCTATCTAAGTGCTTATTTGCTCAGTCATAAGTTGAGTACTTAGGACATGTGATTTCGCATGGAGTCTCCACGGATCCTTCTAAACTCCAAGTCATGAAAGAGTGGTTAGTACCTGTTACGCTTAAGCAATTAAGAGGATTTTTGGGATTGACTGGTTATTACAAAAGGTTCGTGCTGGTTGTGGAGCAATTGTTAAGCCATTAACTACTCTTTTAAAGAAGGATGCTTTCAAGTGGTCAGATGTAGCTCAAGATGCTTTTGAAGCTTTGAAAGCCGCTATGTGTGTAGCCCAGTCTTGGCAACGCTTGATTTCAAAGAGGAGTTTGTACTAGAAACTAATGCTTGTGAAAGAGGTATTGGGACTGTGTTATTAAAAAGGGGAGGCCTGTAGCCTACCTGAGCCAAGCATTGAGTCCTAAGCACATGGAGTTATCTACATACGAGAAGGAGTACCTTACTATTCTCTTGGCTGTTGAGAAATGGAGACACTACTTGGAGGGCCATCATTTTGTCATTAGGATTCATCATCAAAGCTTAAAGCATTTGCTTGAGCAGAAGATTGCTACCAAAATCCAAAGGAAAGGATTGATGAAGATGCTTGGTCTGGATTATGCAATTGAGTACTCGAAGGGAAAGGAAAACCAAGCAGTAGATGCTTTGTCTTGAAGGATGGAAGAAGCTGAATATGGTTTTTATGGAGTTGTATCTGTTGTACTTCTAGCTTGGATCAAAGAAGTTTATAAGTCTTATGAGGATGACAGTTTTGCTCCAGATTGTGTGACTGCTTTCGGCATTAACAAGACCAGTTCTCCTGCATCTGATGCTGAAGTATCTGTTATCAAAGGTATCATTAAGCTGAAGGGAAGATTGTACATTGGACCCTCCACTGATTTAAGACATCAGATTATTAGAGCTTCTCATGACTCTGCTTGGGGTGGTCATTTTGGCATTGAGGAAACATATCAAATGATCAAGGGATACTTCAGCTAGGCTGGAATGAAGAAAGATGTCAAGGAGTTTGTTCAATCTTACGAGGTTTGTCAGCAAAAAAAGACTGGAGATTGTAAGTATCATGGTCTTCTCCAACCTCTACCAATTTCGTATTGTGCATGGCAACATAGTAGTATGGATTTCATCGAAGGCTTGCCTAAGTCAAAAGGCAAGGAGGTCATTTGGGTGGTTATAGATCGTTTTACCAAGTTCAGCCATTTTGTTGCTTTAGCAAGACCAATTACTGCTGAAAGACTTGTAAAGATGTTCCTTAATAACATATATAAGCTTCATGGATCACCACAATCCATAATTTCTGATCGAGACAAGATTTTCACCAGTCACTTTTAGAGGGAATTGTTTGTTCTTATGGGCACCACATTGGCATTGAGTTCTTCTTACCATCCTTAGACTGATGGCCAAACAGAACGTGTAAATTAATGCACCTGCATATCCAACTAATCTAGGATTTGATTGTCTCTGATAGTATAATCCCATATTAGATGTACCACGTAGATATCGAAAGATATGTTTAATTCCATTCCCATGTCTCCGGGTAGGCGTTGAGCTATGTCTTGCTAATAAGTTAATTGAAAAGGCTATATCTGTCCTAATATAGTTAGCAAGATACATCAGTGCACCTAATGCACTTAGATATGGCACTTCAGGGCCAAGAATCTATTCATATCCTCCCGAGGTCAAAAAGGGTCCTTCTTCACATTAAGTAATCAGAAGACCATAAGGGTGCCCAACGGATGGGCCTTATCCATGTAAAAATGTTTAAGCACTTTATCTATATAAGCATATTGATGGACTAAAATTCTACCAGATAAGTGCTCTATTTGCAGGCTAAGACAATATTTCGTCTTTCCAAGATCTTTCATCTCAAACTCCTTATTCAGATATGCAACAGCTTGTTTAATCGCTTCCGGCATTCCTATGATGTTTAAATCATCAACATATACTGCAAATATTGACAAATCCAAAATTTGATTTCTTAACAAAAATACATGAGCTAACGGGATTGTTAACATATCCTTTTTCTAGAAGATACGTACTAAGACGATTGTACCACATTCTCCTTGATTGTTTCAATCCATACAATGATCTTTGTAATTTGATAGAACACAACTCTTGAGGATTTGAATTATATGCTTCTGGCATTTGTAGCCCTTTAGGGACTTTCATATAGATATCATTATCAAGTGATCTATGCAGATAAGCCGCTACCACGTCCATAAGATGCATGTGAAGTCTTTTAGAGACTGCTTGGCTTATTAAAAATCTAAATGTAATTGCGTCCATAATAGGTGAATATGTCTCTTCATAATCAATTCCTAGCCTTTGTGAGAAGCCTTGGGCTACAAGTCCTGCTTTATATCTTACTTCATTTCTTTTCACACAAAAACCCACTTGTAGTTTACAGGTTTCGTATTTTCAGTCGTTTGGACTACAGGTCCAAAAACTGCACGTTTTGCAAGTGAGTTTAACTCCACCTGCATCGCTTCTTTCCATTTTGGCCAGTCATTTCTTCTTTGATATTCTTGAAGAGATTTAGGTTCAAGATCTTCACCTTCTATGGTTAAATTAGCAGCCACACTGTATGCGAACACTTGATCGAGAATCGTTTTATTTTGATTCCATCGTATGTTAGCAATAGCATAGTTTATCGAGATTTCTTCATTCTCGACATTTTCATCATTTGTTGGTATTTGATACCCTCGAGGAGCCATTTCGCCCTCTATTCTTTTTTCTTGGATTTGCATTTGTACCACTTTAGGGGGTTTTCTCTTCAGAGGAGCCAACTTGTTTATGTTGTTGTCTTTTCTTTCTTGGGTTCTTATCTTTAGAATCAACAAGTCTACCACGCTATTGGCATGCAGTAGACGTACTTGCCAATGTCTTAGAAGACTGTTCATTTGGAATATCAATTTGAACGGGGGCATTCATAGCTGGGACATGTGACTTGGTCACTCTTTTCTTATCAACGAATGCATCTGGTAATTGGTTTGCAATATTTTGTAAATGGATAATCTTCTGGCTGTACGTGGATCAAAATGCGATATAGATGATGCATTCCACACAATTTCATGCTTTTCCAGCTTTAAGTTTTCTCCCCCTAATTCTGGGAACATTGTTTCGTCAAATTTATAATTAGGAAACCGTGCAGTGAAAATATCTCCAGTCAATGGTTCAAGATATTTTATAATTGACGAGGATTCAAACCCAACATAAATTCCCAATCTTCTTTGGGGGCCCATCTTTGTTCACTGGGGTAGAGCAATTGGAACATACACTGCCCAACCAAAAATTCGTAGATGGGATGTATTTGGTTTTTGACTAGACACAAGTTGCAATGAGAAGTATTTATGAGAAGCAGCTGGCCTAGCATGAATAAGTGCTGCAGCATACAATATTGCGTGTCCCCATCAGAACTAGGCAGCTTTGTTTTTATGAGCAATGGTCTAGCAATTAGCTACAAGCGTTTAATCAGAGATTCTACAAGACCATTTCGTGTATGCTGGTAAGCCATAGGGTGCTCAATTGTAATCCCAATTGACATACAATAGTCACTAAAAACTTGGGATGTAAATTCTCATGCATTATCAAGACATGTCTTCTGTGGAAATTGAGCCCGTAGTCGGATTATTTGTACAAGGTGTCTCGCGAATGCCACATTGCTAGTAGATAATAAGCAATCATGTGACCAACGTGTTGAGGAATCAATCAACACCATAAAATATCGAAATGGTCCACATGATGGAACGTTAGGCCTACATATGTCTCCTTGTATTCTTTCCAAAAATGTTGGAGACTCAATCACAATTTTAGTTGGGGATGGCCTAATAAACATTTTGCCTTAAGCATAAGCGGTACATGAAATTTCATCACGTAAAAGAATCTTCTGGTTCTTTAATGAGTGACCATGAGAACTTTCAATGATTTTTCTCATCATCGTTACACTTGGATGGCCTAGACGGTCATGCCATAGAGTGAACGTTTTGTGATCAGTTAACATCTAGTTAACAATTGTACTTCATTCAATTAGGTTAATATGAGTATAATATAACCCAGAAGAAAGTGCTGGCAATTTTTTACTATTTTCTTATTTCCTGAGGTAAGCGATGTAATATAAAGATATTCTTTATCACCCTCATTTATTATCTCAATATGATAACCATTGCGACGAATATCTTGAAAACTAATCAAGTTTCTCTATGGTCTGCTGGAAAACAGAGCATTGCATATGTTTAGTTTTGTCCCTTTAGGGAGTATAAAATGTGCTCTTCCGGAGTCTTCAACCAAATTTGAAACACTCGATATTGTATTCACATTAGCTTCAGCTAATCGTAGCTGAGAAAAATATATTTTGCTTTTGAGGATAGTGTGTGTCGTTGCATTGTCTGCTAGAAATAAATCTCCATTTTTGATCAAATTCATGTTTCTTCAAATATAAAATACATATACATTAGTGGTATTCTATTTTAAAATTTCAAAAAGTGTAACGAATAAAGTATTTCAAAGCGACTCGAATATAATAATATTTTTGGATTTTATTAATGAAGCATCAAATAGATTTGCAGCGAAATATAGCAATATGAATAACTGATAATAAGTAGGCGACATAACCGACCATATGGATAGCAGATAATAAGGAGGCGGCATAGCCGACCATATGAATAATAGATAATAGTAGGCGGCATAACCGATCATATAAATAATGAACAAGTAATAAAAAGTAGGAAGTTTAACCAGCCATGAATATGTAAATTAGAAAATACGAAAAACTAAAGTTTTTCTCTTTCCTTCACTTTTCTACTTTTCTCCTCGTTATTTGTAGACTTCTTAAATTTTGGTCCATACAGGGTACCATAGTGCCAGTTATTATTACCGCGACTATAATCTCGTCCACAGTCTTGACCACGTCCACGTTTATGATCTCGACCACGTCGTTGATAGTCATATGTCGAAGCATTCACTTTAGGGAATGGTTCGAATCCAGTTGATCGTGTCTGATGATTTTTCATCAGCACTTCATTGTTCTGTTCAATAACGAGGAGACATAATATCAACTCTGAGTATTTTTAAAATCCCGCTTTCGATATTGCCAATGCAAGAGCATATTCGAGACATGAAAGGTAGAGAAAATTTTCTCTAACGTATCATCTTCAATAATATTTTTCATATATTTTCAACTGGGAGGTAAGACTAAACACTGAAGAGTTATGCTCGCTTTCAGTTTTAAATTCCTGCAATCGCAGGTAAATTCATTCATAGCGAGCTTTGGGAGGGGATCATAGACTTTTGATGATCAAACCCTCTCTTTTAAATTCAACCAAAGGACATATGAGTCCTTATACTTTGCTTTCAATCATTTAGGGATATGATGGTTGAGAAATATTATTGCTTTTGCGCGATCCTGTAGGGATGCGCTATTGCGCTTTTTAATTGTATCCCCGAGATTCACAATATCCAAGTGAATCTCAACATCAAGGGTACAAGGCAAATAATTTTTGCCTGATATATTAAGAGCAGTAAATTTAAAATCACAAAGATCAGGGAATGAAAACTTATCTCGAGTATATAACAACCCCAGCAGGCTAGAGACTCGTGCTGATAACGTGTTATAAAATTATAGAGATATTATAATCTATAGGAAGATAATAAAAAGACAAACCCAAATATGCTTAAAGAAAAATAACAAGTATTTTGTATAAGAACTAGAGAGCGAGAGAGATTTTTCTTCTATGAAAATAACTCTCCCAATATTATATTATAGAAAATATTATCTCATAAACTCAGTCTCAATCTCATGCTCAAAATTTCCTTCCCTGTTTTTGCTGCGTTTGTTTCACTGTGCACCCATATATATATAGGCAATACAAAGGCGGTGATGGTTTCTTAACCGCAAAAAAAATAGGTATATATATATATAGATATATTATATGTATATATATCTATATATACAAATGTCTTTTGCATAATTTTTAATTTTTTATAATATTTAATAATATTCGAATTAGACTGTAAAATTATACCCAAAAAATATCTAATATTTATAATAAATTTCTTATTTTAGGGAAAAATTCAATTACACTAGACGTGTTCTAAACAGAAGCAAGGTAAAGGAGAGTGGCGTAAGTCGGGTAGTGGTTATTGTTGCATGCGTTGTGGAGTGTGAAGGGAGTTATAATAATATAATAATAATGGGGACACAGACAGCAGTGAGTGGGGAGGCTTGAAAGATAGAGCGTGTGAGTGCGGCATAGGGGACACGAGTATTTTGCTGTTTGGAGCATCGTTGTTCTTTCTTTTACTTTTCCTTTTCTTTTTATTTATCTTCTTTTCTTTGTTTCAAAGATTGGTCCTACTTCTCACATAATTATGATATGAAACTGAAAATGTCTCAAAATTCTTTGGAACTTTAAGTAGGGATGCCGTGAGGAGGCCGATTGATCAGGTGAAGTTCGATCGATCGGGAAAGTTATGTAAGTGAAAGACGACAGCAGTAAGCACACCGATCGATCGGGACCCCCCGATCGATCTGGAACCGCGCTTTCACAGGCCTATATATATGGACGTAGGGTTACATCATTTGCATCCAATTTTTCTTGAGCGTATTACCAACGGCGCCGCAACCTAAAAAGTGAGTGAGAGAGAGAAAAGGAGTGATTGTAATTCTTCTTTTCGATTCAATAATAAAAGCTCCAATCTTCGCCCGTGGTTTTCTCCCTTTTCGATTATAAAGGGATTTTCACGAAAATCATTGTGTCGTTTGTTTCTTTTATCTTTTAGTCCCTTTACTTCTCATATTCTCGTGGTATTTGATTCGATTGCATATCGGGGGAATTAGTTATTTCCGCACAGAAACAATTTTTGTTGTATTCATGTTAAGATAGGTCCATCCTCCTCACAAGCGCACCTTAGCCGGAGAGTGCGTAGAAGACATAGGAACCTCTCAAGTTTGTTTTCCTTTCTTGGCATATTTGGAAGGAAAGGAATAACGATCCATTTAACGGCGTGAAGGCCTAGCCTGTCATGCCAGTTATCCTTGCTAAGCAGATGGTTTATTAATGGGCTTTTTGTTGCAAGTTAGAGAAAGGGGTGATAATGAATGATTCTCAAAACCAGACCAACAAGAGATTGTTAACTTGGATATCTTGGACCCCTCTAATAAAGGATGGATGAAGGTCAACTTTGATAGGTCTAGAAAGGGGGAACATGTTAGCAGCTAGTTTTATTACTCGTGATGATCATTGGGACATCATTTTTGCCGGATTGAGAAAACATGGGGATGCTCCTATTATTGTGGCTAAGGCAGTAGCTGTTAGAGATGCCCTTTTCTATGCTATCAGGAGAGGGGCTCGGAAAGTCATTCTCGAGGGAGATAATGAGTTTGCCATTAGTGCTCTCAAGGGGGTGCATTATGTTCCTGCTGATATTGTGGCCATTATGGAAGATATTCAAACTATTAGTTCTTCTCTAGATCATATTTCTCTCGTACATCCATGTTTTTAGAGAGACGAACAAGTCTGCCAACTAGTTAGCTAATGCCGATCATGAAAGTGAGGGTATTTCTTTCAGGGACCACATTCCCTTCCGTGCTCTTCTCTTTATTTCACTAGTTGAGGCACTATGATTTCCTCTTTTGAGAGGCTGTCCTTTAGGGAGTCCTTCAGGTGTGCGGCTTTGTCTTTGCCTTTATAAAAAAAATGTAACTAGAGTTTATAACTAAAGTTGAAACTAGAATTCCAAATTTGAAATATCAAATCTATCGACTACTTCACAAATTGGAATTAAATCACAATTTTGCTGTCCAATTTTATAAATAGGGTTTCAACAAAGGTTTTCTTTGGTCGACAAAAATATTTGTTTTTTCCATATAGAATATATTTCTTTGAGAATGATTTTTTCTTAAAAAAAAATACAATCCACATGAAGTTTTTTGTTTTAAAAAAACAAATGAAAACATGTCTTATATTATGCGATTCACTAATTAGTCTTCAAAGTGATCCATTCTGAGTTTAGACCAAAGAAAATGTACTATAAGATAGCGACTTCCAAGTTGAACAAGAAATTGGAATTTAGCTAAGATGATCAGTGGTAGCAAGGATGTTCAAGTACATGACTAAACTTGATTAGAACAAGTTGTTTAGGCTATGAATTGACCAAATTGGTTGTTATTCGATATGATCGCTATCCTTGATTTTGATCCTTATTGATCTTGTCTTATCCTTGTTCAACATTATGATCTTCAATAGATTTCATCGCATCCAATTCATTTTGGTCCCATCTCTATCAAGATTGATCAACATCTAAAAACATTTTGGCTTTATGTAGAGCTTGGAAAACTTCTTGAAAAGAAAATATTGTGAAGAAAACACCCTCTTCTGTTTAGAGCTTTGGGAAAATGCAATGAAGAAAAGAAAAAAAAGAAGGAAAATATGATGGAGAATGAGAGGGAAATATATAGTGAAGTTTGAAAATGACTCTTTCCTTTCAGAAATGAGATGAAAGTCCGATAAAATTACATTAAGTCTAAGTATAGGTTAAATGTCTATAAAGCAAACCAATAGTAAATCTGCATAATAATCAGTCTGGTCTTTGATTGAGCTTTCCAATTTTGTCTAGCCTAATATTTTAATATTTGAAAACATTATTAAAACCCCAAGTTAGACCAGACTAAAAGCTAATGCAAAAATCAAGATCCAAGGGCCTGTCTAAGGACCAATACTAATCCAAATTGAGGATTGAGGCATAGACTAAGCAATAATGACTCCAGTGAAATTGGATTTTAGATCGAGTTTCCTATTTCGATCCAATTGAAAATAGAAAAAGGTATAAATCAAGGGCCAAGGATCAACAGTGACTAATCCAATTCGATCTTCCATTGAACTTCTTGATTATATCTAGACTCGTATTTTAACATTTAAATGATTTTGGTACTATTTATACCTAATTCTGGCTATAACACAGACTAATAAAGGTCCATATTATGGAGCCCATACTGGATTGAACAATATGAGAGTGATGCAACTTTATAATATATTGGTTTAGCATTTTAATTATGGTCACTGTTTCAAACAAGGCCATATTGGACCAACGTTTAGTAAAGGTGTAGCGATCAAGAACCGGATTGAAGATCTTTCAATACGTGGTGTTTATCAACTTTCAGGTTTCAACAACTTTACATGAGAACTCTATCTTCTTCTTTTATACAATTTAGGATCATTTACACCAAGGGTCCATTTACTGTGACCATCATATCAATTTAGTTCTTGTACTTTTAATTGATTCAATTTACTCCATATAAAATTCATATTGTGTCAGTTTGATCCTTATAGTAAATTTATGTCAAAATTTATTAAGATTTTTAATGGTTCGACCATAGCATCGGTTAAATTGAGTCCATTGGGTAGATTTGTAATGGATTATTAGCCTCTAACATGATTGTGGCATTAAAAATTGTGTCAATAACTTAACTTAAATTTAACCAAGGGACTAAATTGAAACAACTAAATATATAAGGACCAAATTAACACAATGACTAAAATATAAGGATCTTTAGTGTAAATGAATCAAGAATTTATATCACATTTCGTTTTCTTTTAATTTTCCGCTGCCTCCAAATACAGGAAAGCAAATGAAGCTCCTTTTACTTTTTCTCATTTCAATTTCTTTCTTATATATTTTTTTTCTCTTTAAAATTTTCCAATTCTAAATGCAACCTTTGGGCTTGGAGTAATGACTTTCCCTATTTTAAAAGCAAAAAATTGCTTTTGATCCAATTGGTGAAAAACTTTTTTCTAGGACAATATTTTCTATTAGTTATTGTGAGCCAAAGAAGGAAAGAGAGGAAAACCAGTATTTATAATTTAACCTTTCCCCTGTCATGTATCCCAATTTTTTGTTGTAGGGAAAAATATCTACAATTCCATATTAACTTTAGAAACATAAAATTCAACAAGTAAAAATTAAAATACTTGATCTAACCTAAATGTGTATTAATACTCGAAATGACCCAACTTGAATGGCTCCAACTTAATTGACCCGAGTCCATTTAAATCTAATAGGTCCTACTCAAAGTGAACAATGGCCTAACTTGATCGACCCAAACATCATGATGGCTCAAAATCAAAATGACTCTACCTGACTTGAACATGACTTTAATGCGACCAAACACTAATCGAACTCACCTCAAACCTCTGCCGGTAGCTCATCAGGTCCATCCACTTTGCTACTACAAGTCATTGTTGTTTGTGCTCCCAAAGATGTTGATTAGGAAGATAGAGTTGACCTTGATGGCCTAGAGGCCTCATTGTTATCCAATGCGTGAGGTTGGCCTAGGGATCTGCTGTCATGTTTAGTGGAGCTAGGCTTCGATTGTGAAGTATATCTAGATTTTTCTCTTTGATTTCTCCTCCCTTTTGCCCCATCGGTTCATCAAAATCGGCTTTGAGCCACGAGCTTTTGGATTGTCATAGCGATGAGCTCAAGCTCTTAGTGCAGAAGGCATATCCTTATGGCACTTAGCCTCCATCCTGGTGTTCTCTACCACATCATCGGAGATGGGCTTGACACTAACTTCTGATGGATTACTAGCTTCCATGCAGCGTCTTTTGGAGCGCTTCCCTGCCCACTTGCTTATATCGACCTGCTTATTGTAGGATGCTTAGGTGTCTTACATTATTGAGGGTGGCCAATGGATATTTTCACAAGGTGGAAAGGAGCTTTGCCTTGTATAGGATTAAGTTGACTTTAGCTATTAGTTTAGTGTTCTAGACTATGTCAGGTGGATGGGTGACCCTTAAGGGAAATTCACCCCAAGTCTGCTTGGGAGATGATATGGAATAGATGTGAGGAAGACTCCAGCCTTCATTTGCTATGGTTTCCACTTCACATTTCGAGGCACTCGTTCCTACTCTAGCTAGTCTCCTGTGAGTGGTTTGGAGTCACAAAGGGCTTCGTAGACATCGGGCTCAACAAGTACGGGCTTCTATGTGCTGTGTGGTTTTTACTAATGAAACCACACAATCACCTCTTCTTTGCTTGCTCTTTTACTGTGTCTATTTGGAGCCAGGTCACCCTATGCACTTTTGTTGATTGGCCCACTCTTCCTTGGCATGGGTTTGTCCCCCTGGGTCACGAGGCATCTTAGTGGCTGTGAGATTGATCACTCATCTCAACTTCTCAGCGATGGTATATGTCCTCTAGTGTGAGCAAAACATGAGGATCTAGCGTTAGGCCTGCTGTAGTTATGCTTGAGGAGATGACAGGATTAGTTAGAAGTCGTTTGCTTGTAGCTCCTTCTTTTCGAGTGCCTATCGCCACACCTAGTTGCTCCAATGGTGGGAATTTGAGATTCGGTTCTCCAGTCATTGCTTGTTGTAGTCTTTTGGCACTTTTTTTGTTTGTTGTTTTTGAGGATGTTGTCTTTTTACTTTTGATCCTTGTTGTTGACTTCGGCTGTGCCTAGGAGTATGCCCCTCTTAAACTTCTACATTTTCTTTTTTTTTTTTTCCCTTCAATATGTTATGATTCCGTAAGTTTTTAGTTGGCATTGATCTTGTATCTTGGGAGTTGCTTTTGAGTTGTTTTGCAAAGTGTTCAAATATTAGTTGGCAGGCCTTTTTGGCGCCATGAGTCGGTTAGGGGTCAAGGAAAGTCAATTGTGGCGGCTGATTTGTATTTTGGCACCAGATTTAGTTAGGAGTCGGTTGTTGCTTGGGTCTTGATTCAGTGTATTAGTTCAAGTATAAATAAGCTCAAGTCATGTAATTTCATCATTCAATGAATACAAAAATCAGATTTTCTTTGGAAATTCTCTCTCTATTTCTCATCTCTTTTTCTATTTCTCATCCCCTTCACTTCTCTCTCATCTTAACTCTTTCTTCTACAATGTTAACTTTCAATCTTTGAATTGAAAGCTAACACAATATTATCTTATTGGCTAACCCCAAACCTGAAACAACGCAAGTTAATTGACCTAAAACGTGAGATGTCTCAAACCAAAGATGGCCAAAATCAACTCAGTCTCGAATCAAATTTGACCCGGTTTATTATAACAAAAAAAACTGAAATGATGCAACTTAATAGTCCCAAAACTAGGATAATTTAAGCTCGAAGTGACCCAACCGAGCTTAATCTAGACTGTTCCAATCCGACGTCAAACGAACCTAAGCTATTAAACCCTAAACTTGAGATGATTTGAACAAAAAAATGATCCAACCGACTAAAACTCTGCTTGCCTTGACCTGACCTAAAACCTGAGGCGACTCAAATCTAAAGTGGTATGACCCCGCCAAAAACTGATCCGAATGGGCCCAAAACCCGAAATGATCTAAACAAATTGGCCCAAATTTAAAGATAGCTCAAAAAATTGTGGAATTATATTTCTATTTCTAATTCCTTTAATCATAAAAAAAATCAATTTAATCGTGATTACATTTCTATAAAAAATATACCGAAAACACAATTTTACAGCAAAACCCAATTTCGTTTGCAGAAAAGACTCGAAGGGGGCATATACATTTGATCTAATTTTAAAGTTATTAACTTTTTTATTATTTAAAATTGTTTCTTCTATTTTCTTTTTGTTAATCCTTGACAAGTCACATAGTAGAGTAAAGTAGCAAAAGGGCATATATTAAAAAAAAAAAAAAATTAGGAAAATGGCAATGTCAGGAAAAAATTGGACAAGTGACACCACTCCATTTCAAATAGACTGCAATGTTGCACTCCGTTTGAAATGAAGTACAACATTAAATCCTTTCTTTTCCCTTCCCCTGACCCCATGAGATTCCTTCCTTGTCCTCCCGTGACCCCTGTTGCTTGCATCTCCTCTTTACTTCTCCCTCCCATCTTCTTCACCCCCTCATAACTCCCTCTTTACTTCTCCCTCCCATCTTCTTCAACCCTTGACCTCCTCTTTTTCATCCTCTCTTCATCTGTTAAGCTTCAATTTGAGAAATTGAAGTTAACATGTGAAGCGAGAGTTTAGGTGAGAAGAGAAGTGAGGTTAGGTGAAAGTTAGAGAAGAGAGAGAAAAATATCTCAATAATCAAGTAATTTTTCATTGAATGAATCAAGACTTACACGGATTGATCCTCTTATTGGAGAATCCAGTTATGATGAATCAAAGATATTTCTAACTAAGCCTAAACCACCAAACTAGCCTCATATCAGCTAGATAACCGACTTTGGCGCCAAAAGATCAACTTACATTTGAACTAGGCCACACTTCTAACGCAATACAAGACTCCAACAATCAATACATGGATTATAAGACTCAAAATAGGAAAAATCATAACAATCCCCTCCACTTAAGAAGCTTCTTGACCTCAAGAAGAGAAATTTGAAAATTGACTCTTCAAGAATGCCAATTCTTCCCAAGTAACAAAATCTTGGTCCAAATTCTGCCACTGAACTAGCACTTCCTTAATCCTCCCGTTGCTTGCCTTGATCTCCATGGAACCACGAACAGCTGTTGGTTGCAACACCAAAGACCCATTGGATCCAACTTCTGGGGGTGACTTTGAGCTTTTACATCATTTGTTTACCTGTTTCTTAAGCAAAGAAACATGAAAAACTGGGTAAATCTATGCATTAGGAGGTAGCTCAAGCCTATGAGCCACTTTGCCAATCTTCTCAAGAATCTTGTATGGTCCAAAGAATCAAGCACTTAGCTTGACATTGCTCCTAACAACCATGGTAGACTGTCTATAAGGTTGTAATTTGAGGCAAACCATATCACCAATTTCATAATTCTTGTCCACACGCTTCTTGTCTACATACATTTTCATCCTGGCTTGAGCTTGCTGCAGATTGTCCTTGGGCATATGCTATAATTGCTTCCTCTATTGCATCAAATCAGAGACTTCCAAACATATGAAGTCATATTTTGCAATGAGAAAGGAGTTGGAGGATCATAGCCATATAAAGCTTTGAAAGGAGTAGTGCCAAGAGAAGCATGAGCATGCGTATTGTACCAATACTCAGCGAGAGATAACCACTTATTCCACTCTTTAGGATGAGTGAAAACCATATTCCTCAGATATTGTTCAATGCATTGATTGACTCTTTTTGTTTTCCCATCAGTCTAAGGATGGTACGAAGAGCTAAGAGCCAAAGTAGTTCCCATAAGCTTAAACAATTCCCTTCAAAAATGACTTATGAAAATTCTATCTCGATCAGATACAATGGATTGTGGCAATCCATGCAACTTATATATGTTATCCAAGAAGCATCTGGCTAATTTTTAAGATGTGACTGGCCGGATCAAAGCAATGAAATGGATAAACTTTATGAAATGATCAACAACAACCCATATCACTTCCTTGCCTTCAGACTTAGTCAAGCCTTCAATGAAATCCATACTTATATTCACCCAAGCTCCATCTGGAACATGGAGAGGTTGTAAAAGACCAAGACACCTGTGATCACCCAGCTTAGTTTGTTGACAAACATTACAAGAGCTCACAAACTCAATTACTGCTTTCTTCAGACCAGGCCAACTAAAATAGGCTTTAATTCTATGATATGTGCCTTCTACACCTGAATGTCCACCCCAAGCTGTGTCATGAGAAGCACTTACGATCTGATCCCTCAATTCTGTTGAAGAACCAATGTATAACCTGCCCTTCAATCGAATAACTCCCTTACTTACCGAAATATCTACATCAGAAGTGCTCTTACAGTCTTTACTGGTGTTAAAGGTAGTGATACACTCTTGGGCAAAAGGATCATCTTCATAGGACTTGTAAACCTCTTCTAACAAAGAAGGAAGGACAACTGAAATGGCTCCACAATAGGCTTGCTCACCATCTTCTAATCTTCTTGACAAGGCATTAGCAGATTGATTTTCTTTGCCTCTTCTATACTCAATTGTATAGTCAAGGTCCAACATCTTCATTAGCCCTTTCTTCTGTATTCTTGTCACAATCTTTTGCTCTAGGAAATGCTTCAAACTTTGATGATCAGTCCTGATTATGAATCTGTGACCATCAAGGTAATGCCTCCATTTATCAACTGCTAAAAAAATTGCCAAGTACTCCTCATATGTGGTCATTGCTTGATGTTTGGGACTAAGAGATTGACTAAAGTAGGCAATGGGCCTTCCCTTTTGTGATAGTATTGCTCCAATTCCAGTTCCACTAGCATCAGTTTCTAAGACAAAGTCCTCGGCGAAATTGGGCATAGCAAGAACAGGAGCTTCACACATAGCTGCTTTCAGAGCTTCAAAGGCTACTTGAGCTCTATCACTCAACAAAAAGCATCCTTCTCAAGTAGATCTGTCAAGGGTCTTGCAATCGATCCAAAATTAGCAATAAACTTCCTATAATAGCCTGTTAAGCCCAAGAAACCTTGCAATTGCTTCAAAGTGATTGGAATTAGCCAATCTTTCATGGCTTGTATCTTTGAGGGATCTGTGGAGACTCCCTTAGAGGATATGACATGTCCCGAGTAGTCCAACTGCTGCTGTATAAAAGCACACTTATACAACTTGGCAAAGAACTTATGATTTCGCATAACAAGGAAGATTTCCCTCAAGTGTTGTAGATGATCTTCATATGAGGCTCTGTAAATGAGAAAATCATCAAAAAAAACCCAGCACAAATCTCCTCAGAAATGGCTTGAAGATATCATTCATTATTGCCTGAAATGTAGCCGGCGCATTGGTTAACCAAAGGGCATAACTCAAAACTCATAGTGGCCATGACGAGTTTGAAATGCAGTCGTATAGATGTGTTGCTCAAGCACTCTAATCTGCTGATAACCTTGTTTCAAATCCAACTTAGAAAAGAAATATGCTTCATACAGTTCATTGAGTAAATCATCAATAATAGGAATTGGAAACTTATCTTTGACTGTCAAAGAATTGAGTTGCCTATAGTCTATGCACGTCCTAGCAGAACCATCTTTCTTCTTCACTAATATGAATGGTGAGGCAAAAGGGTTGTGGCTTGGTCTAATGAAACAAGTCTTGAGCAATTCCTCTACTTGTCTTTCAATTTTTGATTTTTGAGCACGAGGACATTTATATGGCCTCAATTTGAATGGTGCTACACCAGATTTCAGAGGAATGGCATGATCAAGGCACCTCTATGGAGGAAGAGATTTAGGCTGCTCAAAAATGTTCTCATACTCCTCTATCAAAGTTTTAACTTTCGGCTGCTGCACAGAACACAATTCTGCCGGAGCAATTGCAAATAGCTGAACAATCCACTTGTAAGCACTTTTCTTGAAACCTTCTTATAAGCTCTTGCTTTTAATCAGTTGCAATTGAGCTTGATCTTTAATGCCTTGCAAAGTAACCTTTGTCCCTTGAATCTCAAAAGAAACAGTTAGCTTGGCAAAGTCAAAAGCCATAGGGCTGAATGATCTCATCCAATTAACTCCACGCACCATATCACATCCTCCTAAGGGAAGGATTCTGAAATCATAGGTGAATTGATGCTCCTACATAGACCATTGGAAGTCTTGGCATTTGTTTTGTGTGAGGATAGAATTCCCATCTGCTATGGTTACAGCCAAGGGATGGGTTTTAATCACTTCATGCCCAACCTTCTTCACAACCTTTGGATCAACAAAACTATAAGTACTTCCACTATCTACTAAGATAGTGATGTGCCTTTTTCCCGCTTTTCCTTTGATCCTTATCGTCTTGTGAGCTCCATTACTAGTTAGTGCCTTCATAAAAATCTCAATGTCATCCTCAGCCAATTCATCCTGGGACTCATGATCAAAACTGTCCTCATCAGGCTCACATTCATCACTGTCTGACTGTAATGCAGCATTAACCCCATGAGCAGACATCAAAAACTTGGAGCTACACTTATGTCCTGGCTGATAAGGCTGATTGCAGTTGTAACAAAGCCTTTGAGGCCTCTTCTCAATAGACCTACTGGCCTTGGTCCCAATTACATCTTTATGATGAGATTTTGAACCATTCCCTTTGAACTTGCCTTTGTCACTTGAAGAAATGAGTGTGGCCTCAATCAATTTGGCTTTCGCATAAGCCTTTGTTAAGGTGTTAGGACCAATAGCTTTCACCATGTTCTTAATCCGTGGCTTCAATCCACTAATAAAACTTGACACATAATAAGACTCAGTTGCTTGAGGACAAGCAGCTATCATAATAGCTCTTAAGTTCTCAAATCTTGTCATATATTCTCTCACAGTAGTGGTTTGAAGGACTTTGTTGAAATTATCCACTACATCACTAGTGTCCTCATCACCCTATCTTTCACACAACTCCTCCACAAATTCAGCCTAAGAAAGGTCTGGATTGCTTTTTAACAAACTGTAGAACCATACCCCATGATCACCATGAAGATATATAGCTGCCAATTCCACCTTTATGTTGTAGAAATGGAAGTATCTATCACATCTTCTCAACCATGACTGAGGTTGCTTGCCTTCAAAGGGATCAATCTGCACTCTTAGCTGTCTGAATGTATTGCTTCTATTCTTAGAAGAAGCATCATTAGTACCAGATCTTTGCTGCTGGAAGTGATCAGGTGGCCTATCCAGATGCAAAATGTTATTGGGAGAAGTTCTGGTATGAGCAACAGAATTCAGGTGCCTCACATTTTGATTTGAGTTCATGCCAGATGTTTGAGATTGCACTTGTTCAACAAGATGATCATGTGATCTGATAGTTGCTTCAACTCCTTGTGGCCTTATCCTCACAGATTATTGAAGATCTTGAGGTCTAACATTCGTATGAATCATCGAAGGAGCATCGCTTGGTCTGTTCAAGACTGCTGCATTTGTGTTTGGCATTTGTGATTGCATCAGTTTAGCTGGAGGCGATAGTTGACTAGTTGACTAGCATCAGTTTAACCTTGCTTATGTTCTTGATTTTGAAGATTAGAAAGCTTGCTCTCAAATCCTTGGAGTTTCTGCTCAATCAGAACTTCACGCTTCTTCACATTCTCTGCTTGATCTTGCTTCAAGCGATCAATTACTTGTTGTTGCAGAACCTGAAATTGATTGAACATATTGTCCAATTGTGAGTTCAATTGATCATTTGTCACAAAATGAACCTCTTTTGTTGCATTTGCACTTGCAACAGCAGCATAGGAAACATTTGGATCAACAAAAGCAACGGATTGACCAGCTCCTGCTACTCCTGCTCCTCCTGCTCCCCATTGGGTAGTTACACCACCTAACATGTTAGAATTGTTCTTTTTAGATTTCGCTAGCTCAAATCAATTAATGGGCGGCATGAACAGGCTCTGATGCCAAAGGTTAAGCTTCAATTTGAGAAATTGAAGTTAACTTGTAAAGAGAGGGTTTAGGTGAGAAGAGAAGTGAGGTTAGATAAGAGTTAGAGAAGAGATGAGAAGAAAGAGACAAATATCTCAAGAATCAAGTTTTTTTTCATTGAATGAATCAAGACTTACAAGGATTGATCCTCTTATAGAAGAATCTAGATACAATGAATCAAAAATATCTCTAACTAAGCCAAAAGATCAACTTATATTTGAACTGGGCTACACTCCTAACGCAATACAATACTCCACCAATTCAATACATGGATTATAAGACTCAAAGCAAGAAAAATCATAACATCATCATTCTCCTCCCATCAACCCCTTCCTTCTTGTCCTCCTCTATATATAACAACTACATAAGTCAGGCCTTACATCAAATGACATTTTATACATTATAATATTTAAACAAGAGAAGCTAAAATTATTACAAGAACGAAAACCTTTGAGTAGAGGAACATGCAACGTAGTTGAGAAACATTGTTCCTCTACTCAAAGGTTCTACTCAACTACGTTGCATGTTCCTCTACTCAACGCATGGAATTTTAAGCCCTAGCTGACATTATTGTAAGAGCGAGAACCTTTGAGTAGAGGAACATCCAATGTAGTTGAAGTGCATGCAAGCTAACTTGACACTGCGTGATGCGGTACGAACGATGTAGTCCATGGGTGTCCATGTATTGAGGAAGCTACCCCAAGCTAATGCGATTACTGACGTCGAACTATTCTGTGAAGTCAATGAGAGCAATGAAATTGAAGCTGTAAAGCAAAAACTCCAGGAAAGGAAGTGATCTAGACCAACTTATTTGTATGTTCCTTACCCTTTTGCTATGTTATCTTTGCTAAGTGGATTGCGGAAGAGGATTACATTTCTCTGTTATGAATTGATGAATTTTAATTGTAATTTCTGGTTGTAATTGTTGATTAGTGTCTCGTTGTTGATGTGTTTGATTTTGAAAGTCGGTTGGGTAGGTTTTTGGCGCCAAATGTTCATATTTGGCCAAACCGGGTCAAATGCAGCTTTTAGGCGGGAAAATCTGTTAGAATGGGCTAGCTTGGGATTGTCTTGATGCCATGTATCCAAATGTGTATAAGTAGGGTCCTAAGCTTGTAATTCAATCATCCACTTAATAAAAATCAGAATTCCTTTTGGAATTTCTCTCTCTTTTCTCATCTCCTTCTCTATTTCTGATCCCCTTTCACTTCTCTTCTCATCTCAACTCTTTCTTCTACAAGGTTAGACTTCTAATTTTGAGTTGAAAGCTAACAATTGGTATCAGAGCTAGTTCAAGCAATCAATTGATTGATTGAGGCCGGCAAAATCAAGGAAAATCATGACCGATGGTGTAAGAACTAGGTCCGGTGCTGGTGGAGCGAATGCAACTGGTCAGAATGTGGAACATGCTGCTGCAGTTGCTAGCAATGCAATGATCGGACCTCAGAATGCTACTAAAGAGGATCTTCGAGAATTACAGGCAACATTTGATCAAAAGCTTGAAAGCATTGATCAAAAGATGGAGCAAAGGATGGAGCAGATGATGTTGAATTTGAGGCAAATGTTGTTTGAAAAAGACTCCAAAAATGAGAAGCGATTGCAACAAATTGAAGAGAAAATTGTAAAATTGCAAGATCTGGTTAATAAACAAGGAGAATCAAGTGTTAATGCAATCTTGAAGCCTGCGAGTCAGATCTTTCATTCGGTTGAAGCAGATCAGTAGCAAGATAATGCAGACAGACCTGAAGGTCTGGTGAGGAACCGAGGAAAGTCTCCGATAACGCAGCCGGATGTAGGACCTTCAATTAACATCAAATCAGCTGAGAATCAACCTTTGCAACCTGAAATTGACGCAGACAATCAGGATCGAGCCTCTGGACAAGTACATTGCAGGCCTGAAGCTTTGAATGCAGACCGCAATGTCAGGCCACAGAATTCAGTTTTGCAGCGCAGAGTTGAATTTGATGAGCTCGATCACCTTGATAGACCTCCTGATCGACAATACCAGCATAGATCAGTGAGTAATGACACTATATCTGGTGGTAGGAGTGGTAATTACAGGCAGCCAAGAGTTGAAATTGATCCTTTTGATGGTAGACAACCGGAATCATGGCTAGGGAGATGTGATCGGTATTCTTTGTATTATAACATTCCTGATGAGGAAAAACTCCAGCTGGCTGCAGGTCATTTACATGGTGACCATGAGGTTTGGTATTATAGTTTGTTGAAGAGTAAACCGAATCTTTCTTGGGGCCAATTCGTAGAAGAAATGTGTGAACGTTATGGAGAAGGTGAATCAACGGATGTTGTGGATAGCTTTAACAAATTGTCTCAAACTTCAACCTTGAGAGAATATATGCTCAGATTTGAGAACTTAAGAGCTAACTTGTTGTCAGTTTTGTCCATAGCTCCCGAGGATGCTGAATCATATTATATTTCATGCTTTGTGAGTGGATTGAAGCCTAGGATCAAGAATATGGTGAAAGCCATTGGTCCTAAGACTTTGCCAAGTGCTTAAAACAAGGCAAAGTTGATTGAAGCCACTCAAGTTCAATCAATTGACAGAAATAAGCAGCAAATCAGCAAGTTCAGACCGTAGCAGAGGAGTAGTTCCAGTTTTGGTTTTAAGCGAGTTGTTGACAAGAGTTCATTGCGGTTATTCTTTCGTTGTAATCAACCATATAGGCCTGGTCATAGATGCAAGTCTCAAGCACTAATGTATGCAAAAGGGTCTCGTGCTGAAGCTGAGTCTGGCAGTGAACATTCTGCTGCAGAAATTGACAGTGCAGGCTATACTTCGCAAGAGGAATTGAGTGATGATGAAGTGGAGATATCAATGAAGGCTTTGACAGGTAGTGGAGCTCATAATACCATCAAGATCAGAGGCAGGGCTGGAAAACACTCTATCATTGTGAAGAAGAAAGATGGCTCGGCTAGAATATGCATTGATTACCGTCGGTTGAATGCTCCAACAGTGAAGGATAAGTTTCCCATCCCGGCCATAGATGATTTGCTTGACGAGTTACATGGAGCATGCTTCTTTTCAAAGCTTGATTTGAGGCAGAGATATCATCAAATCAGAGTCCTCGAGCCGGATATCTACAAGATAGCCTTTTAGACTCATCATGGACATTTCAAGTTTGTTGTTATGCCTTTCGGCTTAACAAATGCTCCGGCCACTTTCCAAGAAGCCATGAATGATGTTTTCAAGCCTTTTCTGAGAAGTCAGTGCTCATTTTCTTCAATGACATACTGATTTATAGCTCAACTTATGAAGCACATCTCACTCATCTCAGACAAGTCTTTGTGGTGATGCGGCAACACACGTTTTTTGCAAAGTTGTCCAAATGTTCGTTTGCTCAAAATAAGCTTGAGTATTTGGGTCATCTCATCTCTCAAGAGGGAGTTTCCACCGATCCTAATAAGATCCGAGCAATGCAAGATTGGCCAATTCCGATCACCTTGAAGCAATTGAGAGGTTTTTTGGGATTGACCGGGTATTATAGGAAATTCATTAAGGGTTTTGGTTCTATTGCCAAACCTTTAACTGAACTCTTGAAGAAGGATGCTTTTCCATGGAATGAGAGATCTCAAGCTTCATTTAAAGCTCTTAAAGCCGCAATGTGTGCTGCACTGGTGTTGGCCATGCCAAACTTCACCGAAAGCTTTGTTTTGGAGACCGATGCAAGTAGGAATGGTATTGGGGCTGTTCTTTCTCAAGGAGGAAGGCCTATAGCTTAATTGAGTCAAGCTCTTAGTCCTAAGCATCAAACCATGTCGACCTATGAGAAAGAATATCTAGCCATTCTCTTAGCCGTGGAAAAATGGAGGCATTACTTGGAGGGTCACAAGTTCATCATTCGGACGGATCACCAAAGCCTCAAGCACCTCCTTGAGCAAAAAATTGTGACAAGAATTCAAAATAAAGGACTTATGAAGATGCTTGGCCTTGATTATGACATTGAGTATAGAAGAGGCAAAGAAAACGTGGCTGCTGATGTGCTGTCCAGGCAGTTTGAGGACGCTGACAGTGGGCTTTGCAGTGCTTTAGCCGTTGTGGTCCCTTCATGGATGGATGAGATATACAAGAAATATGAGGGTGATTCTTTTGCCCAAGATTGTGTTGCTAAAGCTCTCGTGAAAAGTGCAGAAAAATGCAGTTCAGATGCTGATATAACTGTGCAGAGGGGGCTGATCAGAATCTGTGGCAAGCTTTACATTGGTTCAGCTACTGAATTGAGGCATCAGATCATACGAGCCTCACATGATGCTGCGTGGGGAGGTCATGCCGGTGTAGAAGGCACTTATCAAAGAGTTAAGGCTTACTTTAGTTGGCCGAGCATGAAAAAAGATGTGAGTGAGTATGTGAAGGCTTGTGAAGTATGTCAACAAACGAAGTTGGGAGATCATCATTACAAGGGTCTACTTCAACCACTTCCTATTCCGGATGGAGCATGGATTAATATTAGCATGGATTTCATCGAGGGATTATCGAGGTCTGAAGGCAAGGAGGTTATATGGGTAGTGGTGGATCGTTTCACTAAGTATAGCCATTTCATTGCTCTTGCTCGACCCATTACTGCTGAAAAATTGGCAAGGATCTTCCTTGACAACATTTACAAATTGCATGGATTGCCTCAATCCATTGTGTCAGATCGCGACAAGATTTTCACAAGCACATTTTGGAGGGAGTTCAAGTTGATGGGTACCACATTGGCACTTAGTTCCTCTTATCATCCTCAAACGGATGGCAAAACCGAACGAGTCAACCAATGTATGGAGCAATACCTTCGGAGTATGGTTTTCTTAAGGCCCAAGGAGTGGAATCATTGGCTTTCTTTGGCGGAGTTTTGGTTCAACACTCCCTTCCATACATCAATCGGCACTTCACCCTTCCAAGCTTTGTATGGCTATCATCCTCCTTCACTAATGTTGCTGCGACAACCCGGGGAATTTGATTCTGCAGCAACTGGTTTGGTACGGCAGAGGCAGCAGATGGCACAAGTGCTTAAGGACAATCTCCAACAAGTTCGGGCACGAATGAAATTTTATGCTGACAAAAAGAGGGTAGACAAAAACTATGAAGTTGGAGACATGGTCTACCTTAAATTACAACCGTATAGACAATCTTCCTTGGCTATCAGGTCTAATGTCAAGCTAAGTGCTCGTTTCTTGGGCCCATACAAAATCTTGGAGAAAGTTCACGATGTCGCATATAAGCTTGACTTACCTTCACATTCATACATTCACCCGGTGTTCCATGTTTCCCTACTTAAAAAGCAGGTCAAGAAAGATGCTGACGTTGCTCGCAAGCCACCTGATGCAGAATCAAATGGGATGCTGGTGCTGCAGCCTGTTGCTGTTAAGGCCCGGAGGATGCTGCAGCATGATCATGAGGCTGTGCAAGAGGTGTTGGTGACTTGGACCAACTTGAACAAGAGCTCTATGACTTGGGAAAATTGCAATTTCTTGAAGAGCCAATTCCCACATTTTACTTCTTGAGGACAAGAAGTTTCTCAAGAGGGAGGGAATGCTATGAATTGATGAATTTTAATTGTAATTTCTGGTTGTAATTGTTTATTAGTGTCTCATTGTTGATGTGTTTGATTTTGAAAGTCGGTTGGGTAGGTTTTTGGCGCCAAATGTTCATATTTGGCCAAACCGGGTCAAATGCAGCTTTTAGGCGGGAAAATCTGTTAGAATGGGCTAGCTTGGGATTATCTTGATGCCATGTATCCAAATGTGTATAAGTAGGGTCCTAAGCTTGTAATTCAATTATCCACTTAATAAAAATCAGAATTCCTTTTGGAATTTCTCTCTCTTTTCTCATCTCCTTCTCTATTTCTCATCCCCTTTCACTTCTCTTCTCATCTCAACTCTTTCTTCTACAAGGTTAGAATTCTAATTTCGAACTGGAAGTAAACATTCTCATCAATGGAAGAATATTGGACTTTGTGTTTTGCACATCTTCGAGCACGGTCATGGGTGCTGCACCATGTATGTTAGCTTTTATTGTTTAGATATCATAATGTGTAAGATGTCATTTGGTGTAAGGTCCGACTTATGTAATTGTTATATGGAGAGGAAGATGAGGAGGAAGGCGTTGATGGGAGGAGAGTGATGAAGAGAGGATGAAGAAGAGAAGGTAAGGGGTTGGAGAAGATGGGAGGGAGAAGTAAAGAGGAGATGCAGGTAGTAGGGGTCACGGGAAGGGAAAAGGAAGGATTTAATGTTGTACTCCATTTCAAACAGAGTGTAAGTGTTGCACTTTGTTTGAAAACAAGAAGCAATTTGCATGCCATTCGAAATGGAGTGCAGCATTGCAGTCTCATTGCACTCTGTTTCAAACGGAGTACAACAAGAGATGAACAGTAAATGGTGCTACTTTTTTTTTTTTTTTTTTTCCCGACATTGGCATTTTCCTAATTTTTTTTTCAAATATATGCCTTTTTACTAATTTACTCCATATGATATGCATACGCTAAAAATTTTTTTTCGTGATATTGTTAATAAAACTAGTAAAATATTAGAGATATAAAAATTTTACAAATTTAAATATTCAGCACGGATAGCAAAAGTAATTAAATCATGCTTTTAGTAACCAACTATATTTTAGGGGAGCTATCAGAAAACCACCTCACTTTTCTAATTTTTCGATGTCATACCTAATGTTGACACTGTTAACTTTTGTTAAGGATCAAGATGAATCTTAATCTTAACTTAGGTGAGAGAAGAGAAGTGAAAGAGATGAGAAAGATAGTGAGAGTTAGATGAGAAGAGCAATTCGAGATATTATTTTATTCATAAAATGATTCTTACATGATAGACCCTATTTATACTAATACAATCAATAACACAAATAATGAATCTAGACTCTCCAACTTAACCTCCATCTGACTTATTAACTAACAACAACCACCATAGAAGACTTAAAACAAGACTAACAATGACTTAAGCAAGATTAACAACTGCCAAGGAACTCCAACAACATTTCCTGCCAAGATCAGCTTCTAATTTCAATCTGGACATGACAATACCCTCCCCTCAAGCACATTCTTGCCTCAAGGATGTAGGGGAGGAAATTAAGACTTTAAGAAGAACCAATCTTCAACAAAGTATGCTCCTGACCCAAATTTGCCCATTGAACCAATACCTGCTTAACCTTGACAACCTGCTGCTGTATTTCACGGCTGGCCAAAATTGCTTCAGGTTCCTGCACCAGAATTCCATGCAAGGTGGCCTGAAGTGGAGCTTCTGGGCAAGTGACTCCATCTAAAATGTGTTTCTTAAGCACTGAAACGTGAAAAACTAGATGCACCAAGCTATTCGGAGGAAGTTCCAGCTTGTAAGCTACCCAGCCAATCTTCTCTAAAACCTTGTAAGGACCAAAATAACGAGCACACAGCTTGATGTTCTTGCGAATAGCGACTGAGCTCTGCTGATAAGGCTGCAATTTCAGATAAACAAGGTCTTGTACTTCAAAATTCCTTTCATATCTCTTCTTATCTGTGAAGTACTTCATCCTAGCTTGAGCAAGTTGAAGGTTATCCTTGAGCTACCTAACCAACAGTGCCCTTTGACTGGGAAGCTCATTAACACCATCTACATGTGAAACCATACCTTGGCTGATCAAAGGAGAGGGAGGTTCATACCCATACAAAGCTTTGAATGGAGTTGTGCCTAAAAAAGAATGTGAATGAGTATTGTACCAATACTCAGCAAGGGACAACCAGATGTGCCAGTGCTTGGGATGTGAGAACGTCATCCCTCTCAAGTACTGCTCAATACACTGATTAACCTTCTTTGCTTGGCCATCCGATTGCGGATGATAGGAAGAGCTCATAACTACGGTGGTACCCAACAATAGGAACAATTCACGCCAAAAATTGCTCGTAAACAATCTCTCTTTATTTGATACAATTGATTGTGGCAGTCCATGAAGTTTGTAGATATGATCCAAGAACAGCCTTGCTAACTTCTCTACTAAATATGGATAAGAAAGGCTAATTAAGTGGCTAAACTTGGTAACGCGATCTATTACTACCCCAATGACTTCTCTACCTTCGGACTTGGGCAAACCTTCAACAAAATCCATACTAATGTGTGTCCAAGCCCCATCAGGTATTGGTAAGGGCTGCAACAAGCCCTTGTATAGAGTATGCTCAACCTTGATTTGCTAACAAGCCTCACATTGGCGCATAAATTCCTGAACTTGTTTCCTCAGTCCATCCCAATGGAAGTACTGCTTGATCCTCTGATAAGTCCCTTCCATTCCAGAATGCCCTCCCCAAGGAGAATCATGAGAAGCCTTAATGACTTGCTTCCTTAACCTAGCTCCTTCACCAATGTAAATCTTTCCTTTAATTCAAATAATTCCCTTGCTGACTGTCACCTCTGAATCAGGATCTATAGGTGTTGCTTGTGTGAAGTTGGGAAAGATATAAGTCCGAGCAAAAGTATCTTGATCATAAGATCTGATCACTTCAGTCATCCACTGTGTTATAACTTGAGAAATTGCGGCACAAGAAGCTTCTGTTTCCACTTCTTCCCGTCTTCTTGAAAGAGCATCCGCAATAAGATTATCAGCTCCTTTCCTGTACTCAATTGTATACTCCAACCCCAACATCTTCATCAACCTCTTCCTTTGAACTCTTCTAAAGATTCTTTGCTCAAGCAAGTATTTGAGGCTTTGGTGGTCTATTTTGATTACAAAATGATGACCTTTCAAATAATGCCTCCATTTTTGAACTGCCAAGAGAATTTTCATGAATTCCTTCTCGTAAATGGGCAGCTTTTGATTCTGGGAACCCAATTCTTGGCTAAGATAAGCTAATGGTCTTCCATTTTGTGAAAGAACTGCTCCAATTCCACTGCTGCAAGCATCTAGAGGTGGCCACGGGCCCAGGCCCGCCAGGCCCGCACTGTAGCTGGCTGGGTGGGGCACGGTGCCCAAAATATTTGGGCCCAGCTCGAGCTCGGGCCTGACCTGGTCCCCTCCCCCCCCCCCCCCCCCCCACCCCAAGTTTTTAAATAAAAAAATGTAAAATTAAGGAAAAATAAACTCGTTTTGTACAAAAATTATTATAATTCATTGATGAATAATATAAGATACAAATACAATCCATCACAATCTTTAATCATTATTGATAAAATATATGATATAAAATAAAATATATAATAAATAATAGCAAATAACGGTAAATAATGTAACAAATGTAACTAAAACAGTTGGATCCTACTAATTAAAAGTACAAATATATTTATTACAAATAAAAATAAGATATAAACGTACAGGTACAACAATACGAAATCAGTCTACTGTGGGGGTTGCTGTGCCACCGTCTGACGTATTGAAAGTGTGTTGTCTTCATCCTCACTCGATGAACCCAACCTCAAGTCGTTTTGCTCCCTAGTCTCTGCGTGCATCCAGTCCTTTAAGCACACGGACATCTCCAAGCTGTACGATGATAGCTTCGCCCTCTTCGTTCCAAGCAACCTACCAACAAGACTAAACGCACACTCCGATGGTACTGAAGACACCGGACACATTAGTATATCACTTGCCATGGTGGAAAGCACGGGATACTGGGCTTGATTTGTACACCACCATTTTAAAATATCAAATTGCGGATTCGCCTGTGTCATGAAGAACTGGATCATCGGCGTCCGCAAATAGTAATCTAACTCCTCACATGACGTGGGAGTTTTTGCTGGCGTGAATTGGTCCAACAACGTCCATGCATATGACGACTGTAAACTACTTCCACAAGATGTGGAAGATTCTACTGTAGTAGAAGTAGCTTGTAGATTATCAGATGATAATCTCCGGGAATAATGAGAAAATAAAGTGTGTAGGTCCCTATCGACTTGCTCAATGAAAACTGGGATATTAAAAGTCGGATCTAATTTTTCGTAAAAATATTCGGCAAACAGGTTCAAACCCCTTCGTTTACAACGGGGATCGAAAATAGTTGCAAAACAATATAAAAGGGATAGTTCAAGAAAATATTTACAAAATTTCATTTTCATTGCTGCAATCAATGCAGCCAATAAGGGGTTTGATTCATTACCCGACATCCAATTTACAATATCAATCAATTTTGATATTGCTTATGGTATAGTCGGATAATAGCAACCCGAAAAAAAGTTGGTAGCCTCCCTAAACATGGTAAAAAATTTATAAATTTCATCAATTGTGTCCCAATGTACTTCGTTCAGATTATAATCACTTAAATATGAATGAGTATCTTGTACAAATTCCACCAGGACATCCTTATATGGTAAAATTCGATCTAGCATATCTACCGTTAACGACCACTTAGTTGGCGAGTCTAATTTAAATTGTTTATACTCTAAGCCATACGTCCTACATAGAGATCTAAATCTTTTCTTTCTGGTTCCGGATGATTTTATAGCTATTGTTACATCTCTTAAAGTGGAAAGAGAAGCGTTTATTAGACCTAGACCATTAAATGTAGTATGTGACACATGCAACGTAGATGAAAACACCGCCCACCTAACACGGGCCTCATATGTTTAATTAATTGTTTAACGGATGCATTATTATTGGTAGCATTACGTAATACTAAAAATACGTCGCTCTATGCCCCAACTGTGGACTGCCTCCATAATCACACCCGTGATTATGTCGGCAGTGTGGGGGTAATCTAAATTTGTAAAATGGATTATTCTTTTTTGAAGAGTGAAGGAGGAATCAATCCAGTGTGCTGTTACACTTAAGTAAGGCACACCAGGTTTCGACTTCTAAGTGTCGGACGTCAACGAGAACATGCTCGTGTTCTTCCTAAAAATTTCAAAGACCCTAATTTTCATCCTTTGGTAATCTTTAAATGCGTCCCGTTTTAAGGTGTTCTGAGGAATCCTTACGATGGCGGGGTTCACTGTTGTTTGCATATACCTGACAAATCTCGGGTCTGCGCCGGTGCTAAAAGGCTTTTTAGCCACAATTACCTACCTAACTAGCTCCCGTCTATTAGTTTCTCAGGAGAATTTAAAGTTGGCAAGCGCACCGGTTGCTTGCTGTACTAACCATTGTTAGGCTCTTTCTGGGTCTTGTTTGGGGTGGGACCTAACTATATGTCTACTTAATGTGCCCGTCCCACTGCCGGGTGGATAACTAAAGGCCTTGGGTGGGTTACATAATTTACAAAAAAGCTTTATTAACTTCTCTATCTAAGTTAAAATGCTTCCAGACCCCACTAGTACTACGCCTAGTAGTACTAGTTCTTGAGGGCTGCTGGGTTTCTGTGGTGGGTGTGGCTTCCTCTTCATTTTGTGAGTTAGGACAATCCTGCTCATTGTAGGACTGTTGCTCAAAGTCCCAATCTATACTGTTAGTGTATGGAGGTGATGGACCTGGTTCTAGAAAAGCTCGTTCATCAGTATTAAGTTCGACAATTCTACTCCTCTTAGGTATTATAGGCGGTCGTCGAGAAGAACTAGAACTCGAACGACCGGCTCTAGACGATGATGTGTTGTGTGCCATGATGATAATATTACTGATTAGTATTTTAAAAATGCCACTATTAATGCAAAATTATGAAATTAAGTAGATAACTAGGAGAAAACAAATAAAAATTCGATACTAAAATTACCGAAGCAAGCGAAGCGAACTATGAAATTTGAACCTGAGCGTAATTCTACGAGCCGAATGCTTTGTCAACAACGAACTTTAGAAATTTAGAGCACAATATGGCAAGTAGAAGAAGTATGTAGATGGATGAATAGAGAGAGAAGAGAGAATAAGAGATTTGTTTGTAAGGAAAATGAAATGAATGGGTTGGATATTTATAGATCAAAATAAAGAAATTTTTTTTTTTTATTAATTTGGAGGGGGAGCCGTTGCTCCCCCTCAAACGGCTATTTTAAGAGCCGTTGGCCTAGACCCCATTATTTTGGGGCCGAGGTCCGGCTCCCTTGGGGACTGGGACTGGCCCAGCAAGGCCCATTACAGTAGCGGCTGGTGTCGGGCCTTGACCCAAGCGTGTCGGGCTGGGCTGGGTTACGGGCCGACCCGGCCCATTGGACACCTCTACAAGCATCATTTTCTAATGTAAAGGGCAAGCTGAAGCCTGGCATTACCAATACTGGAGCCATAGTCATAGCCTACTTCAACTGCTCAAAAGCTTTCTTAGCCAAATCATTCCAATTGAAGCCTACTTCTTAAAAATATCTATCAATGGCTTAGCAATAATCCCACAACTAGCTATGAATTTGCGATAATAGCTTGTCAAACCCAAAAACATCTTAGCTGCTTAAGAGACTTGGTTTTGGCCAATCCTTCAAAGCTTGAACCTTTCTTGGGTCTGTAGCTACCCTATCATTTGAGATAAAATGGCCAAGATACTCCACCTATCCCTTAGCAAATGTGCATTTAGAGAGCTTGGCAACTAGCTTGTGCTGTCTTATGGTTTGAAATACCCAATCTAGGTGAGTTAGATGCTCCTACAGAGTAGAGCTGTAGACCAAAATGTCATTAAAGAACACAAGCACAAATTTCCTTAAGTAAGGCTTAAACACAAGGTTCATCGAAGCCTGGAATGTTGCAGGGGCATCGAACAACCCAAAAGGCATCACCACGAATTCATAATGACCTTGGTGTGTTTTAAAAGCTATTTTATGTATATCTTGGTCTTGTTCTCTAATCTGATAATGGCCATGCCTTAGGTCTAGCTTGCTGTAATAGCAAGAGCCATGAAGTTCATCCAATAGATCGTCTATAATTGGAATTGGAAATTTATCTTCAACAGTGAGAGAGTTCAAGTGATAGTAATCAATGCACATTCGTGAAGACCCATCCTTCTTTTTAGGGGCGAATCCATAGTAGTGGCACTGGGGGCATGGGAACCTGATGGCCCATGGGCTGAATCTCAAGTATTAGTTATAGCTTACTATAATTTTTAAAGAGAGGTACAAAAAAATAAATGGTAACCTCTATCATGTTGTAAACTCTAGCTTGTTGGTTGAATGTTATTCTCACCATTTCATATGTCAAGGGTTCAAGGCCTCATAGTATCAATTTTTTAGACTATTTTAGTTATTGTACTTCTTTTAAAGTTGTGGCTCTACATTTTCAAATACCATAAAACTCTATACAGTATAATAATAAATTCATAACCTTTTACTAAGTTATAATTCTTTTTTTTTTTAAAACACTAAGTTATTATTTTATTTTACTTATATAAAATATTTTTGGTTGTATTAGTATAATTATTTTATAAGATTTTATATATATATATGTATGTATTAAATTTGTAATGAATTATTTATATATTTTATTCACTTATATATTTTTATTTTTAATTTAATATTGAAATTCTAGACTCAATTTAATTTCTAGTAGACAAATTGTCTCATTTTTAATTTTGTTTACAATTTTTGCTTTCAAATGCTCCTTAACTACTCTCTCTCTCTCTCTCTCTCTCTCTCTCTCTCTCTCTATATATATATATATATTGACACACACACACACACATATACACACACATACATACTTTTTTGTTACAAATATAGACCTCGCTTTGTTAAATTTTTTGATCCTCAATGATTACTAGTACATGCCCCAAGTGAAGAAATTTTCTGGATCCGCCACTACTACTTTTTAACCAAGACTACCAGAGAAGTCAAGGGGCTATGGTTGTATCTTATGAGCCTTGTCTTCAATAGGTCCTCAACTTGCTTTTCAATCTCATTCTTTTGTGAATGAGGATACTTATAAGGATAAAGATTCACTGAATTAGAACCCTCCTTCAAAGGAATTGCATGATCAAGCTCTCTTTTTGGAGATAAGGTCTCTGGTTGCTTAAACAAATCATCATACTCTTGAAGCAGAGAATCCAAAGTTGTGTTGGAATCTAGAGTAGTGCTGGAGCACAAAGCCGTGCTGGAATCTGTCTGATTGAGTTCTGGAGCCGCAATGACTGAGTAGAGTTGCCTTACCCATTGATAAGTTCCCTTCTTCAGAACCTTTTGTAGACTCTTGCCTCTCATCAATTGGAGATGGCCTTGCTCTACAATGCCTTGTAGCTTGATCTTTTGCGCTTCTCTTTCAAAGGACAAAGTGAGTTGGGAGAAATCAAAGAGTATGGGACTGAAGAACTTCATCCAATCAACTCCTAACACCATGTCACAACCTCCCAACCTCAAAAATCTGAAATCATACTCAAACTTGTGACCTTGCGTCTTTCAATTGAACTTCTTATACTTCGAGAGTTTCGATCATCTACTGTGACCGCCAAAGGGCTAGTCTTGATCAAATCTTGTCCCACATCTCTTACAACTTTGGGATCCACAAAGTTATGTGTGCTCCCACTATCAATGAGTATCAATAAGTCACATTGCCCAACGACTCCCTAAATTCGAATGGTATTATGCGAGCCACTGCCTGTTAAAGCCTTCACAGAAATTTCAACCTCATCCTCCTCCTCAGAATCATCCTTAATCTCTTCTTCTTGCTCCCTGAAATCAAGCATCTGTTAAGTTTGAGATTAAATCTTGAACTTAACCTAAGAATCAATAGAATTTGGGATGAGAAAGAAGTGAAGGGGATGAGGAAATGGAAGAGTTAAGACGAGAGAAAGAAGTTTTAATCACAAGGATTAGTATGTATTTCATTGGATAATCAAAAATACACTATAAGCTCTCCATTTAAACATGAAATTAGATCAAAAACCCTAGCCAGAGCATCTGCCACAAATCCCTTGCTGTAACTAACTCTAACCGAATCAGCCCAGGCTGTCATCGTGTGCTTGCTGATTTTTTTTATGCTTAAATCCATTTAAGCCGGTGCAAATTTAATTGTTGTTACATCATATAGACTCTAATTAAAAGTAATACTAAGAAATTAAAATGCATTACAAGTAAAATTTATTAATTCGTAACATTCCCTCCGTCTTGAGAAGCTTCTTATCCTCAAGAAGTGAAGCTCGGAAATAGACTCTTCAAGACGTTGTAGTCCTCCCATGTTGTAAAGTGCTCGTTTAAGTTGCTCCAAGTGACTTGGACTTGGTGAATCTTCCGATTGTTCAGCTGCAGCACCCGTTCGGACTTGACAGAGTTCGGTTGCTGCAGAAGAACGCCATTTGCTTCAGCTATGGGCTGCTTTTGAGTCGTATCGGCATTTCTCTTAACCTATTTTTTAAGGAGGGACACATGAAACACGGGGTGAATGTAAGAATGCGATGGTAAGTCGAGCTTGTAAGCCACATTGCCAATTTTCTCCAGAATTTTGTAAGGACCGAAGGAACGAGCACACAACTTGACGTTGCGTCGAACCGCCACAGTTGATTGCCTATAGGGTTGCAATTTGAGGTAGACCATATCCCCGACTTGATAGTCCTTATCTACCCTCTTCTTGTCCGCATAATGCTTCATTCGAGCCTGAGCTTGTTGGAGATTATCCTTAACCGATTGCACGAGCTGTCTCCTCTGCTGCACCAGTTCGGTTGCTGTAGAATCAGCAACTCTGGGTTGTTGAATCATCATAGGAGAAGGTGGAGAGTATCCATACAATGCTCGGAAGGGTGTAGTTTCAATGGTTGTATGGAAGTGTGTATTGAACCAAAATTCGGCTAAGGAAAGCCAACGGTTCCACTCTTTGGGCCTCGAGAAGACCATACTCAGAAGATATTGCTCCACACATTGGTTGGCTCGTTTGGTTTGTCCATCCGTTTGAGGATGGTAGGAAGAACTGAGAGCCAACGTGGTTCCCATTAGCTTGAACAATTCCCTCCATAAGTTACTTGTGAAGATTTTGTCTCGGTCTGACACGATGGACTGAGGCAACCCATGTAGCTTGTAGATGTTGTTGAGGAAGAGCTTTGCCAACTTCTCCGCAGTAACGGGTCGAGTAAGAGCAATAAAATTACTATATTTGGTGAAGCGATCCACCACGACCCATATGACCTCTTTGGCTTCGGATTTCGGTAGCCCCTCAATGAAATCCATACTAATGTGAACCCAAGCCCCGTCTGGAATGGGAAGAGGTTGAAGAAGTCCCTTGTATCACGGATCTCCCAGCTTGGTTTGTTGGCAAACTTCACAACACTTCACATAGTCGCTTACATCTTTTTTCATGCTCGGCCATGTGAAATATGCTTTAATTTGTTGATAGGTGCCTTCCACACCCTCGTGACCTCCCCAAGCAGGGTCGTGTGAGGCTCGGATGACCTGTTCTCTCAAGTCTGTAGCAGAACCAATATATAGTTTGCCTTGAACACGCAACAGTCCATTCTGAACTGTCAGGTCACGGTGTTTTGCAGCAAATTTTGCGTCGGTCTGGAGAGCTGCAGCAGCCAGCTTTTCACGAGCAAAAGGATCATCCTCATAGGAATTTTGTAGCTCTTCGACCCAAGAAGGAATTACCACAGAAATGGCTGAGCACGTACCTGAAATAGTGTCCTCAAAACGCCTTGACAGTGCATCTGTAGCTGCGTTTTCTTTGCCACTTCTATACTCGATGTCGTAATCAGGGCCTAACATTTTCATCAAGCCTTTCTTTTGAATTCTTGACACGATCTTCTGTTCAAGGAGATGTTTAAGGCTTTGGTGATCCGTCCGAATGGTGAATTTGTGACCTTCCAAATAATGCCTCCATTTCTCCACGGCTAAGAGAATCGCAAGGTATTCCTTTTCATATGTCGACATTGCCTGATGTTTGGGACTTAAAGCCTGACTTAAATAAGCAATAGGCCTTCCTCCTTGAGAGAGAACAACCCCAATACCAGTCCCACTTGCGTCGGTCTCCAAAATGAAGCTTTCGGTGAAATTCTGCATTGTCAAAACCAGTGCTGCACACATAGCGGTTTTGATAGCTTCAAAAGCAGCTTGAGACTTCTCGTTCCACCCAAAAGCATCCTTCTTCTAGAGCTCCATTACAGGTTTGGCAATGGAACCATAACCTTTAATGAATTTTCGGTAATATACGGTCAACCCCAAGAATCCTCTTAATTGCTTCAAGGTGATCGGGATTGGCCATTCTTGTATTGCTCGGATCTTGTTAGGATCAGTAGCCACTCCCTCTGAAGAGATGATATGGCCCAAATATTCAAGCCTCCTTTGAGCAAACGAACACTTGGACAATTTTGCAAAAAATCGGTGTTGTCGCATCAAGACAAACACTTGTCGAAGGTGTGTGAGGTGAGCTTCATATGTGGAGCTATAGATCAGTATGTCATTGAAGAACACCAGCATTGACTTCCTTAGATAAGGCTTGAAGACATCGTTCATAGCCGCTTGGAAGGTGGCCGGAGCATTTGTTAAACCGAAAGGCATAACAACGACCTCGAAATGGCCATGATGAGTTTAAAAAGCGGTTTTGTAAATATCTGATTTGAGGACTTGGATCTGATGGTACCCTTGCCTTAAGTCCAGCTTGGAAAAGAAGCACGTCCCACGAAGTTCGTCAAGCAAGTCATCTATGACCGGAATGGGGAACTTGTCTTTCACGGTTAAAGTATTCAACCGACGATAATCTATGCACATTCGAGCTGTTCCATCCTTCTTCTTCACAAGGATCATGGTGAAGCAAAAGGACTTTGGCTCGGTTTAATGAAGCTTAGCCGAAGAAGCTGCTCCACTTGTCTCTCTATTTCGGCTTTTTGGCCATGAGGGTACCGGTATGGCCTAATTTTGAACGGATCGGCATTTCCTCGTAAGGGTATGGCATGATCCACACTCCTTTGATGAGGGAGACTTTTAGGCTCCTCAAAGATGTCCCCAAACTTATTAATCAGGCACTGTACATCAGGAGGAGGGTCCGGTTGCTGTATAGCCGAACTAACCATGAACAAATGCCCAATCCATTGAATCGCCTTCGTTTTAATTCCACCTTGCACAGCCTTTCCCTCGATCAATTTGAGCTGACCTTCTTTGGACATGCCTTGCAAGGACACCTTGGTGCCATGAATTTCAAAGGCCACCGTCATTTTGTCAAAATCAAAGACAACCGAGTTGAAGGTCCTCATCCAATCTACTCCGAGCACCATGTAGCAACCACCCAAGGGAATCACTCGAAAATCGAAAGTGAAATGATGGCCTTGCATAGACCAAGGGAAGGCTATGCACTTGTTTTGTGTTGTCAAAGTGTTCCCATCAGCTACCATGACTGCCAAAGGATGAGTTTTCGTCACTTCGTGTTTGACCTTCTTATTCAACTTCGGGTCAACAAAACTATGAGTGCTTCCACTATCAATGAGGGTAATAATGGAGTGTTTTCCAGCCCATCCCTTGATTTTGATTGTGTTATGAGCTCCACTTCCGGTTAGAGCTTTCAGAGAAATCTCGACCTCATCTTCGCTTGAATTTCCTTGAGAAATGCACTCGGTTTCATCTGCTTCTTCATCAGATCAGTACTGTCATTTTCAACAGGGACTTGGACTCCTTTTGCACACATAAGTGCTTGTGATTTGCACCTATGTCCGGGCTGATACGGTTGGTTGCAACGAAAACAAAGCCTTGCTGAAATTCTGTCACTGTTTTTACTGCTGAAGCTTTTGTTCTGCTGCAATTGTCTCGGTTTGCTGCTGGTTTGATGCTTCCCTTTTTCATATGAAGGGACTTGAGTTGCTTCTATCAATTTTGCTTTGTTGTAAGTGCTTGACAAAGTCTTAGGACCAATGGCTTTCACCATGTTTTTGATCCTAGGCTTAAGGCCACTCACAAAGCAAGAAACGTAGTAGGATTCAGCATCCTCGGTAGCAATGGCCAGAACTGACATCAAATTTGCTCTTAAATTCTCAAATCTAAGCATGTATTCCCTCACACTTGATGTTTGGACCAACTTGTTGAAGTTGTCCACAACATCTGTTGATTCTCCATCTCCATACTGTTCACACATCTCTTCTACGAATTGGCCCCAAGAAAGATGTGGTTTGCTTTTCAACAAACTATAGTACCAAACCTCATGATCACCATGAAGATGGACTGCGGCGAGCTGGAGCTTCTCCTCCTCAGGTATGTTGTAATATAAAAAGTATCGATCACACCTCCTAAGCCTAGATTCCTGTTGCTTTCCATCAAATGGGTCGATTTCCACCCTTGGCTGCCTGTAAGAGCCACTCCTACCCCCAAATGAGTTGTCATTTGACACGGTTCTATGTTGATATGGTTGATCAGGTGGTCTATCCATATGATGGAACACATCGGCTACAGCATTTTGGTGCAAAAGAGAATTATACTGTCGGTTGTTTTGTTTTGAAGTTTCTGCATAGGTTCGGTAATTAACAGGTCCAGAAGCTCGATCCGGATTTTCTATATGAATTTTAGGTCGAATAGGTTAATTTGCAGCTGATCTAATGTTAATTGATGGTTCTACACCAGGTTGCAACATAGGAGATTTACCTCAGGTGTGCATTCCTCCTTGAGATCTGTCCATGCTGACTTGCTGCTGTTCGGTACTTGTGTGCTGCTGATCGACTTCAGCTGTTTGGTGAATCTGACTTGCGGGTTTGAGGATGGCCTCCACACTTGATTCACCTTGTTTGTTAACTAGATCTTGCAAGTGTTCAAGTTTTTCCTCAATTTGTTGCAATCGGTCTTGCACTTGGACATCCTTAGCATCTTTGTCCATCAACAATGCCAAAATTTGATCCATTCTCTGATTAAATCCTTGCTGCATCTCATGAAGATCTTCCTTAGTAACATTTTGAGGTCCAGCCATGGGATTTCCAGTGACAGCAACAACGAAATCCACATTGGAACCTGTTGCATTTGCTCCACCAGCTCCCGATCTAGTTCTAACTCCTTCGACCATGAATTTTTTTTTTTTTTTTTTTCTGATTTTGTTGCTAGCTTAATCAATTAAGTGATTGTTAAACCAGCTCTGATACCAATTGTTAAGTTCGAGATTAAATCTTGAACTTAACCTAAGAATCAATAGAATTTGGGATGAGAAAGAAGTAAAGGAGATGAGAAAATAGGAGAGTTAAGATGAGAGAAAGAAGTTTTAATCACAAGGATTAGTATGTATTTCATTGGATAATAAAAAATACACTATAAGCTCTCCATTTAAACATGAAATCAGATCAAAAACCCTAGCTAGAGCATCTGCCACAAATCCCTTGCTGTAACTAACTCTAACCGAATCAGCCCAGGCTGTCATCGTGTGCCTGCTGATTTTTTTGATGCTTAAATCCATTTAAACCGGTGCAAATTTAATTGTTGTTACATCATATAGACTCTAATTAAAAGTAATACTAAGAAATTAAAATGCATTACAAGTAAAATTTATTAATTCGTAACAGCATCTCATCTTCATCCGTTCTAGAAGCCTCCACTCTAGTGGCTGCCATGAGGTACTTAGGGTCACACTTGTGATTAAAGAAACACTTCTGATTGTATTTAAAACAAAGCTTCTGAGGTCTTCTATCATCAATACTGCCAGTTCCATTATTAGACCGCGTAAATCGTGATGAAGATAAGCCGTTGGAAGCACCTTTCAATTTCTAAGAATTAGGAATTGTTAATACTGAGCTCTCAACCGTCCTTTCCTTTGAATAAGCTTGAGAAAGAGTAGAAACGGTTGTTAGGAAGGTTGCTGGACAGGTGGATCTTCGGCTCGAGGCAGTAATTTGCAGCCCAATTCCAGTTACTTGGGCATATCCAAGAGAAGGTGGGGCTGCTAGAGGGGACTCCCGCTAAGAATTCACATGTGGGCACCAAGGATGTCTAAAACCACGAGTTCGTGCACTTGATGCACTGTCATTACTATCCATAGGAGGAGGTCATGTATCACTGCTATCCATCGGTGGAGGTCTTGGATCAGGAGGTCTGTTCTGTTGACTTACAGGTAGAAGTATGCCATCACTAGCCTATTGTTGCTCCCTCTCTATTTTCTGTTGCAATTCCTTAATTTGCTGTAAAAATTCATGAGATTGTGATTCAAACCTCTAATTCAAATCTTGCCGGAAGGATTGCATCATATTCTACATCATCTGCATCACCTGATCCATCTGGTTTCCCTGATTAACTCCCTTATTAGTGCTAGTAACTGCAGTAGCATACAAAGCAGTGTTACTAGTTGCACTATTAGCTGCATTAGTACGAGTGTTGGGTCCACCAGCCATAGCAACAGATCACCTGTTTCTAGCCAGATTTCCAATCAAACAATAAATTCAGCATCGAGTAAGCGCAAACTTCAACAATCCAATTGAATTGAAGATCAATCAATCCGATCGTATGTAAGCTCAAGGCTCTGATACCAATTGTTATGTATCAAGATGAATCTTGATCTTAACCTGGGAGAGGGAAGAGGTAAGATGAGAAGAGAAGTAAAAGAGAAGAGAAAGATTGAGAGAGTTAGATGGGAAGAGCAATTCAAGATATTATTTCATTCATAAGATGATTCTTACATGATAGATCCCTACTTATACTAATACAATCAAGAACACAAACAATGAATCCAAACTCTCCAACTTAACCTCCAACCGACTTATTAACTTGCAACAGCCGCCAAAGAAGACTTAAAATAAGACTAACAATGATTTAAGCAAGATTAACAACCGCCAGGGAACTCCAACAACACTTCCCGCCAAGATCATCTTCTAATTTGAATCTGGACAAGACAGCTTTCCATCAAATGAAATACCGCGTTTTGGGGGATAAATGGATCAAAACACCAAATTTACCTTTATTTAATTAAATCATATTAAGTAATGTATTTTGTAAATGACAAAATTACCCTTCACTTTTGAATTTGTAAATTTGTTAAGGGTTTGGTACACTGTTATAGGCTTTTGCCGAAAAAAATTAGAAGTGTTTTCTATTTCTAAACTTGTTTATAATTTGTTGACAAAAACAAAGTTTTAGTTTGCCAATTTTTTATTTATTTTAACAGAAAGTTAATCATGTCAGCATTAGGTGCGACATTTAAATTTTTTAGAAAAGTTTAGATGTGACTTTTTAAAATTGGAAAATTTAGGTGGTTTTCTAATGCCTCACCTAAAATATAATAGGTTTTCAGTAAAAAAAAAACCCCTAAATATATATTTTCAATTTTATAACTATATTTTACGGAATCAGGGGCTGATCCGTAGTAATGGCACCGGGGGTATGGGCCCCTGATGGCCCATGGACTGAATATCAAGTATTAGTTGTGACTTAGTATAATTTTTAAAAAGTGGAATAAAAAAAAAAAAAAGGGTGCCCCCTATCATGTTGTACACTCTAGCTTGTTGGTTGAATGTTAATCTCACCATTTCCTGTGGTGGTTGGCCAGTTGTTTGGTTAGAGTTCTAGGTGGATAAAGATTCTTGGAGGTTATTTTATTTACTATGTTTGGGTGTTCTTTGGCAGTTGCGCCGCGCTTTTGTTGCTTTGTCTAGTTTTGTTTCTTTTTTTGTCATGGGTGCGCTGCACCCCTTTTTTTGGACATGTATTAAATTATTAAAAAAAAACCACCATAACTTAATATAGTATTTTAAAAAATGCTTATTTAAATCAAAGTTTTTAAAAACAACCACATTCAGTTAAAGTAACTACTGGAATACCTCCACCTAAAGTAAAGTTACTGGGATGGATGATATTCTATGATAGGTTTAGTACCAAGGATGGAGTTTGTTGGCTTAGAGTTTTCGAGGAACATTAGATTACATGTGCATTTGTTGAGGAAGGGATAGAAAACATGGACCATTTGTTCCTTTAGTGCTATTTGCTAGTTTTGTTCGCTTTAGTGTGTGTGCAACCACTGTAAATACCAAATGAAACAAGCATGCAAAAAAGGACTGGCCTCAACTAAAGAGCGAGTCTAATTATTGAACCGTACGTGTTTGACCTCAATCAGTCACATCTGATAAGGGTTGATGTTTATGGTGAATTTGACTTTGGTTTGCAATTTAAATGTGGATTCTACTCTTGCTCCAATTAAGCGGACTTAAATTATATTTTTGTCGATTTTTGGAGTTTAATGATTGCACAGTAAATAAAAAGGATATGAACTTGGCCTAAGTGGTAGTTGGGGTGAAGGAGTAGAGCCACCAGACACTTTACCTCATACACTTAAGAGCTTAGAACTCGGCTAGAGACAAGCTTAAAAGAACAACACTCCACTCATAAGCCTGACTTTACAAATTTTAGCCTAGCTCCTTTGTCTTATGATAACTCAAATGAGTTAAAGCTTGACAAGAACTGAATGCAGCAGTCCATATTAGGGTCACTTGATTAGGACCCATGCGAATCGAGGTCAAGCCTTGGTCGATAAAGTCCTAAAATGATGACTAAAACCTAAATTCATCTGAGTCACTATGTAGTGGCACCAATGTTAAGACGAACGCAATCAAGCTCGAACATTGGTCGTCAAAGCCTTAAACTAATGAGTAAAATCTTAATTCATCAATTGTGGGAACACTTTTAATAGAAAGAGTTCATACTAAAACTTTAGAATCGTATTGCTTGGAAGAAAGAAAAACAAGAACCTACAAGCTAAGCTAAGCTAAGTTATGCTTCTCCTACAAAAGGAAGCACAATTACGTTATAAAAAAAAGAAAAAAATAACAAACTTGAAAGAGTTTTGTTGTTGTTGTTTATACCCTAATTTCTATGGGGTTGGGACGATGCTATTTTGAATAAAGTGCCATGCGGTCCGCACATGAGGGCCTTCTCGAGGAAAGTTATGCCTTTAAGTATTAAGATAACGGAGTCTCCAGCCCAGCATCCTGAGAAGGTAATTACCCTTGACAAGGGGTTCAGCCACTCGAGGTTCATTATAGTTGAGGGGTGAAGTGAGCTTAAGCTCGAAGGGCTATTAGGAAGGTTGCCGGGCAGGTGGATCTCCAGCTCGAGGTAGTAATTTGCCGCCCAATTCCAATTACTTTGGCATATCCAAGAGAAGGTGGGGCTGCTAGAGGGGACCCCCATTAGAATTTAGACATGGGCACCAAGGATTTCCATCCTATACGGAATTCAAAGCATGCTTGTTGAAGATTTACACGCGCAAAAGAAAGTTTAGTGGCCAGACGTTGGTGGAATAGCCGAAAAAGAAGGAGCTGCCATTATTTCTTGTTTTCTTTAAATAAAGGACTCTCCATCAGTTCAAAATAGTACACATACCATCATTGACAAACTTCTTCAAGTTTCCTATTACAGCACACTTGTGCTTTTTTTTATTTCGGGGTAGCGTAACTTAGCTAGGCGTTGTGTAATGTAGATCTCTGCTATACTTATCTTTATAGTAATGCAGTTCTCGGGCTTCAGGTTTGGCTTTTCAGTTTGAATCTGTTCCCACAAATCGACAAGTTGAGATTTGAGGCTTTAGTTTAAGGCTTTGACAGCTAAGGCTTGTCCCGTGGTTTGATTTGTCTTAATACTATCGTCATTGCTTGATAAGTCCGGTGAACTTAGGTTCACGGCATTGATTAGGGCTTTGATGGCCAAGGCTTGTCCCTTGATTGCATTGGTCCCAATCTTGTGACTTGAATGCGGTTTGCTCCATCTTAATCTTGCCAGACCTAAACTCATTCGAGTTATTAAAAGTCAAGGGTGCCAAACTTAAAAACCTAGATGACTTGGGCTTGTAAGTGGATTGTTGAGCTCTTGCGTTTGTCTCTACCCCAGTTCCTGAATTTTAAGTGTACAAGGAAAGGTAACTGTGGGCGCTGCTCTGTCACTGTAACTACCACTTGAGTTAGGTCCATAACTTTAATTTTCTCTCATAAAAACAAATTAAAATTCACAAAAATATTTAACAAAGTCTTCTTAAGTAAAGCATAAGCAGAACTCATGGCATAACCGAAGTCTGTTACACAAACATATCACAACCGTTTCTCCGAAAACGGTGGGTGGCTGAAGTCAAAAACGTGCGGTTCGTAATTAGGCTCACTCTCTAGTTGCGATAAGTCCCTTTTGCACGTTTGTTTTGTTTTCACATTTACGGCGACCACACATACATCACTTGAAATAAAATATAGCAAACACACCTATTTGGTGACCACAGTGGGAGGCTTGAAAGGAGACTTCATTGTCTTTAGACAATCGTGGATTGCCAGAGCATATTGCTGGCCATTCGCCAATGGTTAGGACTAGGAGGTCTAGTGCCTTCAAGCATGAGGAGCTAGAAGGCTTAGCCTTAGTTGGATCCCCGCTTGAGAGTCCTCTAGAGCAAAGTCCCATATCTTGAAGGGATGAACCATGTCACATCCACGGCAACGAAACTAGTGGTGATGATGACATCCCAGAAGGTGAAAATAGTAGGCTCGAGGGCCATTCTCGCAAGAGTTTCATGGCTATGCTCAACCGTCATTTAGAGATTGTGGACCAAAGAGTCCAACAACAAGAAATGAGGGAAGCATTTTAAAGACAGCATCCTAAAACAAAGAGTAGTCTAGTGGTTCAGCGTCAAAACTCTACCGCCATGAGAGTTGTAATTAATGATCATTAATTAAGTTGGAACCTCTGTAAATCAAAGGCTTCATAGAAAAACTGATAGAGTCTTAGTAGAAATGAACTCCAGCTTGTCTTCTACTACTACCCTTATTGCTAAGGATATGGCTAGGTAGACAGAGGTTGAAGTTAAACCTATCTTGGTTAGACAAGCTGAGACTCATAATGGCTTGGTCCAAGCCGTTAGGAAGGATATAAGGCCACTTAGGCCTATATCTCTTCCATCAGTACTAGCTGGTTACCCTCACAAGGTACCCTTGAGTTTGCGGTTGCCAATCGCTCAAGTTGACTACACGGTCCTTAAGAGAATTGAGAACCCAATTGTAACCCAGGTGTTATGCGCTTGGAATCCAGCCATAGAAGTGACAACATGCCCCTTAGGCCTTCAAATCAGAGTTTATCTTTAACCACGAAGGACCTCAATGGTAGTGCACCGGTATTATCTATCCTCGAGACAGGGGCCCATAGCCGTTCATACTCTCCTCAGGTAGTAGAGGTTGCCCAAAGGCCCACTCAAGGCCCTGAAGTTGGAGTGCAAGGTCAGGCCCCTACTTTCAGGGACTAGACTTCTCATCCTAGACCTTTGTAGCCTTATTATACTGGGGGGCAAATTAACAATCCACTTCCTCAAGATCATGACTTGGGAATTGATCAGTAAGGATGAACCACCAGCCTTCTAACATTGGTGTGCTTTCTGACATGCCATGTAACCTAGGTGTTGCTGGGACATACTTCATGGCCAATTAAGTGATTGCCCAGTATGATAAAGAGGTTTACCCAGGGTTTGGGGGTCAACAACCTTGCCCACACCCAATTGTGACTGGTGTTCAGGGGTATCTTGTAGATCCCCCTCGAGATCCTCACCCACTATGGGGGGGGGGGGGGGGGGGGGGGGGGGGGGGGGGGGGGGGGGGCGCAATGGCAGGCGTATAATCATGTGGCTAACCTACAACTGAAGGACCAATTGGCTGCCCTTGAGTAAATGTATGTGCCGGGTCTCGTAAGGATCAACAGACCCTTGTATGGTAACCTTACCTTAACTACATAGATAGGGATTACCCTTTTCCTCGAGGATACAAGATCCACGAGAGGAACGGATTGTTTCTGCCTTCAAGCATTTGGCAAGATTTAATTGCCAATGTAGGGAAGCGGCATATAACCAATATCTCTAATTAAGGCTATGCCCTTGCTCGTTAACTGGGACTGTTTTCCAATGGTATATCAGCATACTTCCTTATTTTATCTACAGTTGGGGCAATATGGCCACATGTTATGATTCTCATAGTAGGGGCACATGAATTAGAGTATAAATGTAATCTCAAGGGTCTAACTAGTTAAGGTTGGTTATGTCGTTAGTTAAGGCTAGTCCATTGCGATGGCTAGCTTAGGCATTAGTAGGATTAGATTGTCTTGATTCAAGGCGTTAGCTCATAGCTAGTAAGTAGTATATAAATGTAATTTCAAGATTGTAATATCATAACTTTGATAATGAAAATATCTCTTTTGAGATCAATTCTCTCTATTCTCATCTAACCTTCTCTATTTTCTCATCTTAATTCAATTCTCTTCTCATCTAAACTCTCTTAATTCTATCCTTCCCTAGGTTGTGATTTGAGATTAACCTCGATCATAACAATTGGTATCAGAGCCTCGTTTGGTTTTCAAATCAAATGTGATTAGATATCAAATAACCTTGATTGCATTGCAAGTTGATTAAGAGTTCAGTTTTGAGTTCTTGATTGATAAAGCTTGCAGTTACTAATTGAAACAACAAAAAAAGGTTGAAATTGATTCAAAATTGAGTTCTGAATTCAAAAGTTAACTGTTGACAGTAAGAATTGATCAAAGCTTACAAGATCAACTGTTTCATTTAGGATTGGTGTATGATCTTGATGATTAGCTGAACTTTGCTTCACTAAGGTTGAGTTGCATTGAACCAAGTTCTGTTGATCAGTTCCAATTTGATTACAATCAAACATAATTGGCCATTACAAGTGAAGCAAGTATTGGAGTTTGAACAAGTTGCAGACAGTGAAGCAAGTGTACTACTGGATCATACTAGTCTTGATCAAAACCAAAAAGATCAGCTTAGCAAAGCTGAATTAAGGTTACTTCAGGTTCTGCAATTCAGTTGTTGAGGTGCAGGTAGCAGATTCTGAACTTCTAAGTTACGTTTTGGTCAGAATCAACTTGTTGATTGAGTGTTGTTGAATTCAAGAGCTTTTTGAGCTGATAAGCATTGATCAAGTATAGTTGCACTGGAATCTTGTTGATTCCATAAGAATTCACCGAATTTTGAGTAGTTCCTTACTCGAAAGTGAAATTAACAACGAAATAAGAACAGAATTGCAAAAATCTGACTTCGTTCTTTAGGGTTGTGTTGAGTAGTGTGTGAAGTCATAATTGCTGTTAAAGTTCGAAACTAATTCAGATTCAAAGCCGGAATTGCTCAAGTATCGCTGTTGTTAGGGTTTGGTTCGAGTTCTCTTGTTTGCGAAACTATGCTGTTAGGGTTTGTATTCAACTGATATTGTTGAGCCAAAAGAAAGTGGAGATTCATTAGAGTAAAAGAGTAGGTTGCAGTTAAGCAATCAGTTGAGGAGTTGGTTTGAATCAAGTCTCATCCTTTTGCTTTTTTTTTTCGAACTGGAATTCCAGCAAGCTTAGTCGAATAGGATGGAGGAATTCAGTAAGTGACTCGATCGTAAATTTGAGGAGATGAGGTTGAGTCTAACTAAGGCTGCCCTTGAAAGACGGAACTTCGAAGGGTCTGTGATCGCGGTTACGATTCGTAATGTTCCTTGTGTGATCAATGAAGACATTCTTAATCAAGTTTTTGATCCTTGTGGAAGTATTGTAGGAGTTGTAATTGTTTCAACATCCTCCTTAGTAGTTCAAGCTCAAGTGACCTTCTCTACAAGAGCACAAGCTGCTTTCGCCATAGAGCTAAGATAGGGAAGAAACATTTTTTTACCACTGTTGTGGTTTGGATATTTCCTCATTCCATATGTGGAAACTGGGAAATCTGGTGAAGTTCTTACTACAAGTAAGGTCGAAGATGATGTTGAGCAACTCGAACTCGATATTGATCGAAAAGAGGAGTTAAATGAAGATTGTGCTTAATCAGTTGAGGCAAAGACCTTGATGTGCTGCACATCTCGCAAACAGAGGAGATGAGGCTATTAATACTGGATTGAAGCTTGAAAGTGTTGAAGTTAAAGCTCACACATTGGGGAAAACTGAGAATTACTTGCTACTGCAATATGTTGAAGCTGTTGTAGTAAGTTTATCTTCACAGCAGGGTGTGAGTGAACCGGTATAGCATGATACAAATTGCAATTGAGAGGTTGCTGGAGCTTTTCAATCCAGTGAACAACTGGGTAGTAAAGTAAAGAAGTTACAAGTGAGCATTGATATTCTAACCATTAAAAAGCCGAGGTTTAAGCTCACTTTTCGATACAAGATTGAAATCAATATGGAAGTTTGCCTTAATCAAAGTAAGTGTTTCTCAAGTAAAATATTGAGATCATTGGAAAGGCCATTGGTGATTTATAAAGGAAGTGTTCCAGACTTCTTACTCCTTGAGAAAAACAACTTATTCCTCGAAAAGCAACATATGTTAGAGAATATTGAAGTGGGAAAAACGAGGATGGTGTTTTGGTATGTGGAAAGACTCGGAGCTTCTTCGTGGATGAAGAGAATGCTTAAGAAAAAAAGGAGTAAAGTGATTCCTAGTTGTAGTGATTCACAAGATGAGCATATTGAGGTTTCAGCCAACACACAAGAGGGCAGTACTATAGAACCGAAATGTACTACTGAAAAATCTGATGCTACTACTGTGGTATCAATGAATGCATCATAAAATACGTTAAGTACTTTTCCATGGCACATTGGTATGCAAAATCCTAACCTAAGGTGTGCAAGAAGCCGCCAATTGGATGCAATGCAAGGTTCTTTGGGTGAAGAGAAGGTTTATCAAGTTGCAGACTCATATGACAAGCTCCCTCTAGATCTAGGAGAGGTAGATCATGATTACAAGAGGTTGAAACGTGAGGCTGAGTAGGAGAAAAAGGTTTAATCAAGCTACCAAAGTTTCTTCCCTAGTTCACCAGAGGCCAAGTTTCATTTCTAGAAAAGATTTTGAAGTGTTATAAGTTCACAAGCTGGGTAATGAGCTGAAAATTAAGTCTGTTCAGCCAAGATCCAGTAGAATTGAAGGTCATTGGGTTATGTTCAAAGTTGGAAGAGCCCCTAATGCTTTGTTGGAATTTTGTTTCTGCATTGGGTTTGAAATGACAGTGCTGGACAACAAATTGGCAAGTGTATTGAGCTCCAAACTAAGGTTGTGTAATAATCAAGCTATGGGAAAAGAACATGCTACAATGGTGCAACCAAACATGAGGCCTCCTGAATTTGAAGTGGAGATGTGGTACCTGAATCTAGTGAAATGTTGTGTTTGTTTTATAGGGAGGAATCAGATGCACCATCTGGTGTGTCCTCAAAATGCTCGGGTTGAAAAGCTCAATGAGAAATCAAGAATAGCTTTAGCTAAAATTAGCTTGTACTGTATTAGTAAAGAACAAGACATAGCCATACTTGCTCTAAAGAAGTTCTTAGCTGTACTAAAATGCCATTGGGTTCCTGATTTGATGTTCATACTTAAGCTCGTTGACAAGAAAGTATAGTTTGTACAATTGAGGCAAGTTTGGTGGCTGGAAGAGCATGGGATCCATGAAAGTCTTGCAGGCTGGAAACTATGAGCTGCAGCATGAGCATTGCCAATTAGAATGCTTTGGGAATTCAAGTAATGACATTGTGCCTTTGGAATTCAACAATGGCTTATGAAATCTTAGTTTGTGTAGTCTATGCAAGTGTTTCGGATGGAAAGGCTGAGACTTTCAGGTCATACAAGTTCACACTCAAGATTCAAGCAACAAAATTAATAGAGGCTGTTGAAAATTCTTGGAGAATCTCATTCCCTTCACTGTCAGTAGCATATCAGTCACTTAATGGAACCACGGTTTGTGCAATTGTGGTCTTGAGAGGTCCTATGAATCCATTGACGGTAGAAAGTTTCCTTCTGAGCATTATATGAGCTGGATTCTATGACAGCAGTAGCTACATTTTGTTTGGGATCTGCATTATCGAACTTCTGAATTCTGCGGCTAAGAAGGTGACATGGGAAGAAACTGTAGAAAGAGATGAGCCTGGTGTGTATTGGTTTGGTAAAACGAAGTTCAAATATTACACATCATGGAGGAGAACTCAGGTCAATGACTGGCAGCTGCACTCTCCTTGGTCTCCTATATGCTTTTACAACAAGTTGGTGTTGTTGGGTTGCTTTAGTAACAACTGGAGGTTTCTTGAAGGGAATTTTGCTACTTTGTTCAAATGGTTTGAGCTGCGAAGACCTACATAGGATATATACAGCCTTCATGGGTAGCATTGTGGGCAGCAACAACTTCATACTGAAGTATTTAGCAGTGACAACAAGCTTCTCAGCAAGTCTTAACAAGTTCCAGTGCACTGCAACTTCAGTTCTGGAAAATTGTACTCAGGGTGTGCTCATGGTGTCACTGATTTTCATAGTTGCAACACACAACAAGCATGTTCTCTCATCCAGCTCATTCTTCCTCTTACTATAGCTTTGATCTTCAAGTCTCAACTCTTTTCTTTTAGATTCTTGAGGATAAGAATCTCTTAAGGGGAGAGTATTGTTATGATTCTCATAGTAGGGGCATATGAGTTAGAGTATAAATGTAATCTTAAGGGTCTAACTACTTAAGGTTGGTTATGTCATTATTAAAGGCTAGCCCATTGTGGCGGCTAGCTTAGGCATTAGTAGGGTTAGATAGTCTTGATTCAAGGCATTAGCTTATAGCTAGTAAGTAGTATATAAATGTAATCTCAAGATTGTAATCTCATAACTTTGGTAATGAAAATATCTCTTTTGAGATCAATTCTCTCTACTCTCATCTAACCTTCTCTATCTTCTCATCTCAATTCAATTCTCTTCTCATCTAAACTCTATTAATTCTGTCCTTCCCTAGGTTATGATTTGAGATTAACCTCGATCATAACATTCCAGGCCCAGTTCTAGAGAATGGATTTTTGAACTTCCATGTCAAACTTGGCTTGGAGGATGCAGATTCCAGGTAAGTTAGTGGAAGACTATATTAAAGGATTTAAGAGTGCCTGGTTGAAATGCATTGTAGCCCTTCCTAAACTTGAGTATGCCATGTTGGCCTAAAATGGCTTGGATATTGAATTCAGGAAGAAATTCAAAGGATCTAACTTTACAACACTTCTTCAGCTAGCAGAATATGTCGCTAGATTCGAGGCTATCTTAAAAAAAGAAAGCCTTGAGAAAAATAGCGTGTGTGGGACTTATGTACCCGACCTAATAGAAGCGGAAGAAGGTCCTACATAAGAGATTGACGTTGCTGAGTACATCAAAGGGCCTCCTTTGGTTTGTAATCATTTGGTCACGAAGGATATTCAAGCCAGGAAGTCTTATTAGTCTCAATGCTTGATAAAATACTTGTTTAACCTCTCTAGAGCCGATGTAATATTTGATTGGCTTGAGGCAAATAATAAACTCAAGATTAGGGGTAAACGAAAAAGACCTAACCCCAATTATAATAAGTGAAAGGTAGACTGTAGTGGAGCGATTCGTTGACCCATTCAATGAGGAACTACATGATCTTTCGAAACATGGTTTACGATGCCATGGAGGCAAGGGAACTGATCTTCCCGGGAGAAGGACAAGTGGGCATGGATAAAAACCCTGTCCCTAGTCCTCTTCAAGTCAACGTTGTTGAGGCCTTTGACAAGGATAAGCCTTGTTGTGTCTAGACTAACCCTTTTTCCTTGTAAAGGAAGAAATTTGATCTTAGTGACAATCAGAAGCCATGAGTGGCTATCCACCTTTTTGAGTGGTTAGTCATGGAAGGAATAATGTGATTCGTAAGACCGGTTCACACATTTGATGATGGAATATGCTGTTAACATGTCATTGAACTCCATCCTACCTACAGATCTGCCAATTTTAACAATTTGCTGATGAAGCTCCACAATAGCTCCGCCATTACGCTGACAGTGACAAAAGAGTTGGCTATGGAGATTAATAGCGACTAGGGATCCTCTCAAAGTCTAACTAGTCGAGAGAAAATATCTCATGATCAGGAAAGAATGTCATACATGGCATGTCAGCGATGCTTTGGGAAAATATAATCTACGATGAGGAAACTCAGGTTGCTTCATCAATATGTTTCCCTTATTGACCCTCTTTTGGAGCTAAAGATGCCATCTAAGAAATCTCGAAGAGGTGATCCTGTTAAGGATTGTCCCTTGAAGACTCAGATCATCAAGAAAACAGGGCATCATAAGAGGAATTGAAAGTACACCCTACTGGATGTGGACGCCAGTTTGGTACCATGGCAATTAGGATGTCAGCCTTTTGGTGTTAGGTTGAGTAAGGAGGAATCACCTTAATCAAGAGGCAGTTAGTCCTTCCAACCTTACTCGAACCAAGAAAAGTAGGCAGCTGCATAAAAAGGTAACTCAGTAGAGTATTTTGCTCAATACCTGCTAGGCCAAGCTTTCTCAAGAAGAGGCCAGGGTTTAAAATGGCAAGTAAACCAAGCATACGGATCTTGATGATCAAATGGTTGAGTCTAAACTTCTTAATACAAGAAAAGGGCCAGCTCGTAAGAAGCTCAAGAGATGGGCTTGGTCCTCACCATGTGACGGGCAAGAGTCTTGGTGGGACCAGCTTGCCAAGGACCCCTTAGTATTGAAATCTACTAAGGACGAGGGCAATACTCCCCTCTCAGCATTAAGTTTGGGAACCTCTGGACCGCGTCAACCCAACATGGTCATACATCAAGAATGATCTCCATGAAGAAGACTTCCACCAGCCTATGGAGGAATCTCAAACACAAGAGGTTCATCTTAAAGACCAACTGCACGAACATGACATGCTAGCCAATGGCAGTCCTCAACAGCAGAATCAGGATACATCCATGGTTGTAGCCTTGAGAAGAGAGCAGACCAAGGGATCCAGATTCAATTCGGGATGCTCCTCGAAAAGGTGGATGGCAGAACCGCTTTACTCCTTCCCTTAGAATTCATGGAAGCTAATGCCCAAGAAGGTTTCAAGGGTTGTGATAGCATCGGACGAAGAACCAGAAGTGGAGCTCATGGCTGAAGCAGGGGCCACTAAAGGTACACTCAACCCTTTGTCTTTTAAGGTTAATGCTACAACACCCAAATTTCCTGATGACACACCTAACATAATGAAGATGATATTTGATGGGCCTAATGCCGCTAATAAACACATCAAGCCCCTATAAATCAAAGCCATATTTGATAGCGTTTTGATGAACAGGGTCTTAGTGGATAATGGTGCAAGTATCAACTTATTGCCATCATATATGTTGGGGGTTCATTGGTAAGTTGCGAGAAGACTTAATTACTTCAGATGTGGCAATTTTTGGCTTTTTGGAGCTGCTACCAAATTTGAAGGAGTCATCGCGATTGACTTAACTATTGCCGGCTTAAGCAACATGGCAGCTTTCTTTATGCTGGAAGCTACCTTAAGCTATTTGCTCGATAGAGATTGGCTGCATGCTAATTATTGTATTCCATCTTCACTTTACTAGTTGCTTATCTTCTAGAACCATTATAATTATGAGGTTGTTATGATAGATAATGGGCCATTCATGGTTTACTCCAATTGTGTTGAGGTGAAATTCTACAAAGATGGCGTAAGACCTGTAAACATCAAAATGACCACCCCGTAATTCGCCCAACAACAGGACACAATAGCCGTCCTTGACAGCCCAACAACTGAAGCTGAGGTTGGTTAAGCGAATCTCGAGTCTAAGGACTCTGACTTCTGGGGATGTATGAGAGCCATTCTCGATGATGAAAACTTCTAGGGCGCTCCGGATCCCCATGTGGAAGAACTAAAACCTCCCAGTAAAGGCCTAGGAGGAAGGCTTATAGCCTGGCACGCTGAGGATCAGCTTTGGACTGAGCAGCCATTCAATTGTTTTCAAGTCCATACCACACAAGAAAAAGAGCTGGAGCTCTCTGACATAAGAGCAGCACCAGCCAAAATGGAGGATTTATGGGCTAAAGTCCAAGACCCACTCCTCGTGGTAAATTTGGGAACAATAGAAAACCCTGGATGTACTTATCTTAGCACTTTGCTTTCTAAGGAGCAGAGAGAGCAGTACCTAACTCTGCTTCGTGAATTCAAGGACTGCTTTACTTGGGATCATCACGAGATGCCTGGCCTAGACAAAGAAGTGGTTGAGCATGGGCTTCCTATAAGCTAGGTTCAAGGCCCATCATTCAAGCCAAGAGAAGGATAAATTTATGGTTGAGCATGGGCTTCCTATAAGCTAGGTTCAAGGCCCATCATTCAAGCCTTGGGATCATCATTCAAGGCCCATCACAAGAAGTCATTGGTTTGGTCAAGGAAGAGATTGAACGACTCTTAAAGGACAAATTTATGAGACCTTCCCAGCTTTGTTGAGTGGCTGGCAAATATTGTTCCCATCATTAAAAAGAATGACAAAATCAGGGTATGTATGGATTCAAGAGATCTGAATGCAGCCACCCCAAAGGACGAGTATGCAATGCCTATTACTAATGTGCTCATTAACTCGGCCTCAAGGTATGAGGTTTTGTCATTTATGGATGGGTACTATGGGTACTACCGAGTCATGATTGCTTTGGAGGATACTCACAAAACAACATTCAAGTATGAATGGGTGGCGCTGCCCTTTGGTTTGAAGAACATTGGGGCCACCTACTAGAGAGCCATGAACATGATCTTTCATGACCTCATTGGAAAGATCACGGAAGTCTATATAGATGACATCATGGTTAAATCAAAATCCCAAGTCAAACACTCGGAGGACATAAGGGGTGTGTTCCCTAGGATGAGGGCGCATAACCTCAAGATAAACCCATTAAAATGTTTTTTTTGCATATGGGCTTAAAACTTTATTAGTTTTCTGGTGCATCATAGGGGCATTGAGGTGGATATTAGTAAGACTAAGGCCATCCAATAGGCCAAACCACCCTAAAACAAAAAGGAGCTTCAACACTTCCTTGTGAAGGTTAACTTCCTTAGATGTTTTATCTCAAATGTCGTAGGGAAAACAAAAGTCTTCTCTCCACTGCTGATGCTCAAGTCTGAAAAGGACTTCAAGTGGAAGGAGCCACATCAAGCAGCATTAGAGGCCATCAAGGAGTACTTGATTAGGCTACCAATACTTATTCCGCCAAAACGAGGCCATCCCTTGAAGATCTATTATTTGCTTCTGAGGAATCTTATGGTTGTTTTGCTTGTACAAGACAATGAGTAAGGTTTTGAACTGGTTGTGATCTATCATAGCTGTTGCCTAAATGAATATTAAATAAAGTATTCCCCAATTGAAAAATTGTGTCTGCCATTATTTTATGCATCAATAAAATTGAGACATTATTTCTTAGTGTTTACTATATGTGTGGTTACCCAAACAGATGTCCTCAAGTACATGCTGATAGATCATTTCTGAGAGGGAGACTAAACAAATGGAGCTTATCTTTACTTTAGCTTGAGTTGGTTTATGTCTCACAAAATTCGAAAAAGGGACAACCTGTAGTAGACTTTTTAGCTGACCATCCAAACATCCGTACTGGCTTAAACAATGAGCCAAATAGCTTCTAGTGGTTGAACTGATTCCTTGGAAACTAGTCTTTGATGTTCGAGGACCAATTCAAGTGTTGGAGTTCGAATTATAGAATTCCCTGATGGGAGCATCACTAAATTGGCTATCACCTTGGTGGGTAAATGTTCCAACAACATGGCAGAATAGGAGGCATTGATAATTGGCCTTCAAACTCTTCTGGAGATGCAAGTCCTCAATGTTTTCATTAAAGGGGATTCGCAATTGGTAAACTTCCAAATAAAGGGATAATTTCAATGTTTGAGTGATACCACGAATTGATACCGATCAGTAGTACATAAGCTATTGAGTAAATTCGATGGTGGGTAGTTTGAACATATTCTTAGGGAATACAAAAAGGCAGCAAATGACTTAGCTCAGTTGGCATCTGGGTACAAATTGCCTAGAACTTTGTGTGAAGAAACCATTGTCATTAAGACTAAGATTCTAGATAATGACATCGAGTTGACTAAGTCCTCTACCCTCATAGGAGAAGACACACCAAGTGGACACTTGGAGTACTATGAGGCTAATCAAACAGTCCTAATTCAACAAGAGGATTGGAGGAAGCCCTTGGTGGATTACTTCAAGAACTCTCAAAAATAAATTAAGGATAGAAAGATGAAAATGAGAGCTCACAGATTCCATCTGGATGGTGAGTTTGGCGAGTTGTATAAAAGGGACACTAGTGGAGTGCTTCTCAAGTGCCTTGACTTAGATGAAGTGAAGCTAGTAATGGTAGGAGCCCATGAGTGATTTGTGGATCCCATCTAGATGGCAACAAAATGCATTGGCTCATCATGCGTTATAGCTACTACTTGCAATCAATGATGGATTATTGCATAAAGTATGCCAAGGGATGCAAAGCATGCCAAAGATATCGACATGTGCTAAGAGTCCCAGTAGCTGAGATGCATGTTATTGTCAAACCATGACCATTTAGGGCTTGGACAATGGACATCAAGGGAAGATTAACCCTCATTCCAGTAAACAACACTCATACATTCTAATGGCTACTAATTACTTCACAAAGTGGGTGGAAACTAAACCACATAGGAACATCAATCAATAAGACCTGATTGAGTTCATTAAACAACACATTGTATGTAGGTTTGGTATCCCAGAAACTATCACAGTGGACCAAGCTAGCATGTTTAACATGGCTAAGGTTAAAGAGTTTACCAAAAGTTTCAACATAGAAATCTTAAACTCAAAACCTTAATATGCTCAGGATAATGGCTAGGCAGAGCCAACCAACAAGATTATGACGGCCAACATTGAAAAGATGATAGAGGATAATTCTAAAAAGTGGCATGAGTTGCTAATAGATGTTTTTTAGGCATCAGAACCTCTAAGCATGATGTAACTGGGACAACTCCTTTCCATTTGATGTATGGCCATGATGTTGTGGTCCCAATGGAAATAACAGTTCAATCTATTAGATTAGCTTATCAAGGAATGTTTTCTAAACTCTAATATGAGCAGTCCATGATGGATGAACTTACTAATTTAGACCAAGTAAGGCTTGATGCTCTTCATAAATTGGAAACTCAAAAGAAGAGGTTTGCCAAAGACTACAACAAAAAGGTCAAACCCCGGTGTTTTGACTTTGGGGATCTCGTCTAGAAAGTGGTTTTACCCATTAGCAAGAAGGTGTTATGATCTTGCTGTTGTTATCCTTGTTAATTCTGGATGTATTAGCTCTAGTTAAGTGTTGCGTTTCATTGTGCAGAATTGTAATGTTTGAATTGGCTTGTGTTGGAGCCAAGGGTCTTAGTAGTTAGTTAAGTCGGTTGTAAGGTCAAGTTTTAGTCAATTGTGGCGGCTAATGTCTAGAAGTCAGTTAAGGCTTAGCTAGTTACATTGTATCTTTATCTAGTATAAGTAGTTGCTTAAGTGCAATGTGGTATTCATTCAATGAAATTTACAATCATCTCTTTGAGATATTTTATCTTTCTCTTCTAATTTTCTCTCTATTTTCTCACCTCCTTCACTTCTCTTCTCACCTATACTCTCTCTTTCACGAGGTTAAACTTTAAGTTCATCTAGAGGTTTAACAATTGGTATCAAATCCTCATTTTAGGCTATCAATTTAGTTGAATTCGTTCAATTTGGTTGTATACACTTGGATTAAGGTGATTTGATAGAAAATATCCTTGATAGCATTGCAAGTGGATTAGTAGCTCAATTTGGAAGTTTTGAAGTTGTTAACTAATTAAAATCACATTGAAACAACTAAAAAAGAGGTTGAATTGATTCAAAATTGAGAAGCAATGGCAAGTGGAGTTACAACTAGATCAGGAGCTGCAAAGGCTACTGCGACTCCTTCTTATGCTGAGGTTGTTCGTGCTAGTGCTGCAGCAGATCAGGAAGTTGTTACATCTAGTTAATTTAACATTCATATGAAAGACATGCTCGTTCAGATACGACAATCACAAAGTGAATTAATGCGTGAGTTAAATCAACAAGTCAAAGATCAGTTTGATTAACAAGCATGGCAATTTGAGGAGAAGATAGCTGATCGAGTCAATCAGCAATCACAGGAGTTTGAAGAAAGGATTGCCAATCGATTTATTCAGCAAATGCAGCAATTTGAGGAGAGATTTGCTGAATTACACAATCAATTCAGGAGATAAAATGTGACTTCCAATTCGAACCTCTACTACCTGCTAGTATGTTGCCTACAAATCAGCAGATGAGGCCTCCTAATGAAGTGAATCATCAAATGCCTAATGTGGCTATTAGACCTTAAGATCAAACTCCAGCAGCTGAAGTTAGAGCTCAAGATCGAACTCAAGAAGCTGATAGAACTATCAGAGCATAGGATCAATTACTTAATCAAGCTCAATCCAGGACAGTGCGATCGTCCGCCTGATCAATCAGATCACTTCAGAGCTGCCAATTTGAATGGGAACAACTGGATCGACCACCTGATCAGTGGCATCAACAACGCTCAGGGAGTACTGATGCTTCATCCAACAATAGAAGTAATGGTCACAGGAAGCCAAGGGTTCAGATTGATCCATTTGATGGGAAGCAACCACATTCGTGGTTGAGAAGGTGCGATCATTATTTCCATTTCTATCATATTGATGATGCAGAAAAGGTGCAAATAGCAGCTGTATATCTTCTTGGAGACCATGAGGTAGGGCTATACAGTTTGTTAAAAAGCAATCCCACACTATCTTAGGCTGACTTTGTGAAAGAAGTTTATGAGCGATATGGTGATGAAGATTCTAGTGACGTTGTTGATAAATTTAACAAGGTGATACAGGAAACATCTAGGAAGGAGTATATGACAAGGTTTGAGAACCTTAGGACCAGCATGATAACTGTCTATCCTCAAGCCACTGATTCATTTTATGTCTCGAGTTTTATAAGTGGATTAAAGCCCAAAATTAAGAATCTTGTTAAGGCAGTTGGTTATAAAACATTGTCCAAGGCTTATGCTAAGGCCAAGCTCTATGAAGCAACAGTTCTTGCCTTAAATGATGGGTCAAGGTATCAGGGTAGTGGTTCAAAATAGCAGAAGAAATCTGTTGGATCCAAGACCACTCAATCACATGAAAAGAAAGCTCAAAGGCTTTGCTTCAAGTGCAATAAGCCTTATTAGATTGGTCATAAATGTAACCCAAAATTCCTCATGTTAGCTAAGGGAATTAGTGCTGATAAGCAATCTAAGAGTGAAGAATCAGAAGCTGAAAATGATAGTTCAAACTAGGAATCACAAGAAGAACTGGTTGAAGATGAAGTTGAGATTTCCATGAAAGCACTGACAGGGAATGGGGCTCATAACACCGTAAGGATCAAAGGGAAAGCATGAAAGAGATCAATTATTGTCTTGATTGATAGCGGAAGCACTCATAGCTTCATTGATCCAAAAGTGGTAACGAAAGTTGGACATGAAGTGATCAAGACACATCCACTAGCAGTGACTATGACTGATGGGAATTCAGTCCTTACTATAACAAATGCCGAGGCTTCCGGTGGTTTATGCAAGATCGCAAATTTGATTATGACTTCAGGATCTTACCTTTGGGGGGATGTGATATGGTCCTTGGAGTTAACTGGATGAGATCTTTTAGTCCTATACTCTTCAACTTTGCTAATTTGATAGTAATATTTGAGATACAGGGATTTAAGGTTACTTTGCGAGGCATAGTAGAGCAAGCTCAGTTGCAGCTAATGAAAGGTGAGAAGTTGGAAGGGGGACTTAGAAAGTGTGCTTATCAGTGGGTAGGATAGTTGTTTGCAATATCACCTACTGAAGTGGAGAGCATTTCTCAGCCTAAAGTGCGGGCATTGATCATTGGGTTTGAAGACTTGTTTGAACATCCCAATGCTTTACCTCCCAAGAGAAATTTGGAACATGTAATTCCTCTTAAGTCTAATTCTAAGCCAGTGAAGCTAAGTCCATACAAGTATCCCCATGCTCAGAAAACAGAAATTGAAAGGCAGGTTGATGAATTACTCAAGACAAGCTTCATAAGGTAGAGTCATAGCCCTTTTACTTCACCAGTCATACTTGTTAAGAAGAAAGATGACACGGCAAGGATGTGTATAGATTATAGACAGCTTAATTCATTACAGTGAAGGATAAGTTTCCAATTCGTTTCATAGACGACTAATAAGATGAATTACATGGCACATAAGTCTTTTCCAAGCTGGATTTGAGGCAAGGTTATCACCAGATCAGAGTGTTGGAGCAGGATGTGTACAAGACTACTTTTAGAACACATCATGGGCACTTCGAGTTTGTGATTATGCCTTTTGGTTTGACCAATGCTCCAACCCACTTTTCAGGCTTTGATGAATGATGTCTTCAAGCAGTTTTTGAGAAGGTTTGTACTGGTGTTTTTCGATGACATTCTGATTTACATCTCTTCTCTTGAAGATCATCTGAAGCATCTAAGGAAAGTCTTCATGGTCATGCACAATCATAAGTTGTATGCTAAATTGGCTAAATGTTCTTTCGCTTAGACTCAATTAGAATATTTTGGCCATGTTATTTCTAATTAAGGAGTCTCAGCTAATCCATCTAAGGTACAAGCAATGACATAATGGCCGGTACTTGTGACATTAAAATAGTTAAGAGGATTCTTGGGATTAACTGGATATTACCGCAAGTTTGTGACTAGTTGTGGGTCAATTGCCAAGCCTCTAACCGAGTTATTGAAGAAAGATGCATTTCAGTGGTCAGATAAAGCTCAAGGAGCATTTGAGGCTTTGAAGACTGCTATGAGTGAAGCACCTGCCCCAGCAATGTCAGATTTTGCTGAAGAGTTCATTTTAGAGACTGATGCTTGCGGAAATGGTATTAGGGCTATTTTGTATCAAAATGGGAAGCCAATAGCCTACCTCAGCCAAGCTTTGAGTCCTAAGCATCAAGTGCTGTCCACCTATGAGAAGGAGTACTTGGCAATCTTGCTTGCTATTGATAAGTGAAGGCATTATTTGGATGGGCATCACTTCATGATCAAGACTGATAACCAAAGTTTGAAACATCTTCTTGAACAGAAAATTGTCACAAGGATTCAGAAGAAGGGGTTAATCAAGATGTTGGGGCTTGATTATGACATTGAGTACAAGAAAGGGAAAGAAAATGTGGTAGCTGATACATTGTCTCGCAGGTTGGAAGATTATGAGCAAGGATTATGTGGAGCAGTGTCAATTATACTTCTAGCTTCGGTTGAAGAGGTGTATAAGTCTTATGAGGATGATTATTTTTCTTAAGAATTGCATAACAGCTTTTGGTGTGAGCAAAACAAGCATTACTACCACTGATGCAGAGGTGTCTGTTGTAAAGGGAGTTATTCAATTAAAAGACAAGTTGTACATTAGCTCTTCCACTTATTTGAGACAACAAGTCATTAGTGCCTCTCATGATTCAGCTTCGGGAGGACATTCAGGAGTAGAAGGCACCTATCAAAGGCTTAAGGCGTATTTTAGCTGGACGGGAATAAAGAAAGCAGTGGCTGATTTTGTGCAGGCTTATAAGGTTTGTCAGCAAACTAAGTTGGGTAATCATAGATACCAAGGTCTTCTCCAACCTTTACTAGTCCCTGAAGGAGCTTGGCAGAATATTAGCATCGACTTTGTTCAGGGTTTGCCACAATCAGAAGGGAAGGAGGTTATTTGAGTTGTGGTTGATTGTTTCACTAAATTCAGTCATTTCATTGGTTTGGCAAGACCAGTGATAGCTAAGAAATTGGCACGGAGTTTCTTGGACAACATCTACAAGCTTCATGGCTTGCCACAATCTATTGTATCAGATCGGGACGTGATGTTCACCAGTCACTTTAGGAAGGAGTTGTTCAATCGTTTGGGGACAACATTGGCTCTTAATTCATCATACCATCCTCAAATCAATGGACAAACAGCAAGAGTCAATCAATGCCTTGAGAAATACCTCTAAAGTATGGTGTTCAATCATCCAAAGGTGTGGATCAAGTGGTCATCCCTCGCAGAATATTGGTACAATGCACATGCTTATGCTTCTATTGGAACTACTCCATTCAAAGCTCTTTATGGTTATGACCTTCCAACACCATTGACATTGCAAGGGATTGTATCATTAGTTCCTGAAGTTACTGATCTAGTACAGCAGAGGAGACATTTGATGTAGATGTTGAAAGATTATCTTCATCAGGCACAAGCAAGAATGAAGTTGTATGCAGACAGGAAACGTGCGGACAGAAACTTTGAAGTAGGAGACATGGTTTATCTGAAATTTTAGCCCTATAGACAAACAACTGCAATTGTAAGGAAGAATGTGAAGCTATGTACGAGGTTCTTTGAGCCTTACAAGGTCTTGGATAAGATAGGCAAAGCAGCTTATGGGCTTGAGTTACCTCCTAACGCTTATATTCATCTTGTTTTTCATGCATCTTTCCTTAAGAAGTAGGTCAAGAAAGGCCATGAGCATTCTCTAAAACCTCCTGAAGTGGGTTCAAGTGGAGCTTTTTTGCTGTAATGAGCTACAGTGATTAATTCACGAGAGCTGAATGTCGAAGGAAAAATTATACCAGAAGTACTCGTGTCTTGGAGCAATTTGGATGCAAAATTTTCAACTTGGGAAGAGCTTCAATTCTTGAAGAGTCAATTTCCTAGCTTTCATTCTTGAGGACAAGAATGTTGTCAAGGAGAGGGGAATGTTATGATCTTGCTGTTGTTATGCTAGTTAAGTCTGGATGTATTAGCTATAGTTAAGTGCTACGTTTCATTATGCTGAATCGTAATGTTTGAATTGGCCTGTGTTGGCTCCAAGGGTCTTAGTTGTTAGTTAAGTCATCTTTAAGGTCAAGTTTTGGTCAATTGTGGCGGCTAATGTCTAGAATTCGGTTAAGGCTTAGCTAGTTGCAATGTATCTTAATCTAGTATAAGTAGTTGCTTAAGTGTAATGTGGTATACATTCAATGAAATTTACAATCATCTCTTTGAGATATTTTCTCTTTCTCATCTAATTCTCTCTCTATTTTCTCATCTCCTTCACTTCTTTTCTCACCTATAATCTCTCTTTCACAAGGTTAAACTTTAAGTTCGTCTAAAGGTTTAACAGAAGGATCGAGTCTTTGGAAAATGGTCCCCAAACTGGGAAGGTCCATTTAGGGTCATAGAGGTATTTAGAGGAAATTCCTAATTGCTTCAAGACCTTGATGGAAGGACTCACCCAAGGGCTACCAATGGTAGGGCTTTAAAGAAACATGTGCCATCAATTTGGGATTCTAACAAGGAAGTCCTTAAGTATAGATTCCCAGAACTATGGGCTCAATTTCAGCACTAATGTCTTGAGGATCAACCTCTTGATCCTTAAATTAAGGGGGGAAAAAAAAGGAAAAGAACTACCAATCTAAGAGACATATTGGAGAAAATGTGTATTTTATTAGTTGTGGAAGGAGTACATGGCTTATACATTAAAGGAAAATTACAAGTGAGTAACTTGTGCTGTGAAAATCTCCTGACATGGATTAAAAATATTAAAGCAGTTAAGTCTTAATCCTCACTAAAGATTTCTCTGTCAAAAACAATTGGTTGGTTGAGAAATTTAGTTGATGATCAAGTGACAGGGCTTCTTCTTGAAGACCTTGGTTGTCCCTTTGAGCCTCCATGGTGGCCTCTTCAAGTCCTCTAACCATTGAACCTTGGGAGGTATGCTGCTCTCTCAACGAGAGCAGCTCTTCCTTAAGGTCACTTAGCCTCTCCTCTAGATGATAGAATTCATCCTCTAAACTTTTCTTCCCATAAGCTTGATGTTCCTGGATCTTTCTTGCTTTTGGAGCTCTTCAAATAGTGGTTGCAAACCACTTAGGCTGGCTGAACGCCTAAGTTTCTAATGGCGTCTTGGTAATGCCGTTTTCCCTGATGAAGGGCTGGGACATCTTGGTTCACCTACAGGAACACCTCCTTAAGGACCTCAAGTTCCCTGGAAATAAAGGGATTCATTATTAGATCTTCTTTCAGGGACCTCACCAAGGAAGTGACCTCTTGAAATGTGTACCCCCTCAGCCAGGGTTAGAGTAGGGAGATGTTTAATTTCTCTACGCTATTGGAGTTCAGGAGATTATTGGACTAGTTTTTGGAAAGTAAATCTACCACTTGCTGTAAACTTCTCTAGAGGAGAAGACATTCCCCCTATCCTTAAGGGAGGGATAGTTTTGGGAGGGGTAACCTGCAAAAGGTTAACAACAAAAGAGTTAGGCAAGATCTTGACTTTTAAAAACGACCGAGGTTACAGGAAAGGCCCTTACCTCTGCAGCCTCAGTTTCAGGAAAATTAGGGGTTTCTGCAGGCATGTCTATCAGAGGAGCTTCTAATGGTACATCCATCCTTGAAGTTTCAACATGTGTCTGAACTGCTAGAACTACTGCTGACTCTTCAACCGCTGATATACCTTCCCTGAGAGAAACTTCTGGAGAACAAGGCTTGTATGTTAGAACCAAACATGGTTTGAATCATCAAGAATTGGAAAACCAGAAAAGCCTTGACCTTTAGCAATCTCTTTAGTAGAGATTGGGCCTCCTAAGAGTAGGAAGGTAGCCTGCATAAGGCCCTAGCCCAAGATAGTTGGAAAGGAAGCATCTTCAATAAAGTGGCTTGTGATTGGCTCCATAACACAGATAGCCATGCCACTTTCTTCCTGATGAGGCTCTGGTGCAATCTCTCGGGAGGAAGAATTTGGTATCTCCATGATGTATGGAACTGGCTCTTCTCATGGCTGTAGAAGGCCATGTTAGAAGCTACTTTAACAAAGATAAATGAGAACACCAATGGAGAAAGACTAATACCTCTAGTACAAGAACCCGGCTTTTCTTTTTCTCACTAATTGTGAGATGGGTATCTCTTTTTCTTTTTCTTCTACTTTTTCTGCGGTAGCAGGGACGATTGGTGGAATAACTTCCTTCTTCTTCTTTCTAAAGCCAGTAACCTTGAGGACTGGTGAAGAGTTTCCTAGAGGGGACTCCTCTAGCAGCATTTGAGAAAAGCTCCTGGTCCTAGCAATCCTGGGGGTTGCCTAGACACTTGTTACAACAAGAAAAGAACAAAGATAAGTCATTGTTTAAACCACTAAAAAGACTGAAGGATGCTTCAGAAGTGGCTTCTTACCTATTCGTGCCTTTTACAGGGTTGGCCTGATGCTAACTAGCTGCCTTCTTCCTGAGCTAGGACCTACAAGCTCATACAAGGGCATGAGATATTGCTTGGCGCCTCAGGCCTCCAAAGAGCACAATTAGGCTTGGTACCAAGCTTAAAAACGTGGCACGACACATGGAATGTACATACAAGCCACAAGATATCCTTAAAGGGATCTGACTTCTTGGTTTAGAGCATGAAGCTCTGGAAGTAGGGAAGGTTGAAGAGAAGTATTCTTGGCCCATCGGAGGTTCTTGGTCCTTAGGCTTACAAAAGGCACATCTTAGACCAAGCCAAATTGCCTGGCAAACAACCCAGGCCTATATGTCTCTACACCGAGGTGAGTCTGGCAATAAAAAAACAAATCTTGGGGGCATAAGATTGCTTGCCAAATTTGGGAGTTAATGTCCCCTGAGACATCATTATGCAGATCCAATTTTCTAAACCATACAGGACTAAGATTCCTTTGCTTAAGGTAGACCATTGAGTCCCTCGCCTACCTCGAGAGGACATCAATCTCTCTACGCGTTGGTCAAATGACCATCCTAGAGGTAGTTTGACCTCACAATGAGCAAACTGCTCACCAAGGCAAGAAATTGTCATGATTCTACAAAATGGGGCTTATGGAGTTAAGTACCAATAATCCATAACAATCCATGGGCTTGAATAAACTAGTATAACTCTTTAGTTCTAGCTTAATTAGCCTAATGAGTCCTCTTTAGTTCACTTGTATAAGTGAAGGTTAGTCAAGTGTTAATTTACAAGTAAAGATTGGCGGCTAAGAGGGGGAATGTCAGTTAGGATATGAAGTTCAAATGCAATGTATTCTCAAGTCATAGGAAGTAGTATAAATAGAGTGATTCTTCATGTAAAGAATATTGTTGAATGATATTGATATCTTTTCTCTCTCTCAACTCTAATTCTCTTTACTTCTTATCTATGTTCTCTCTAATTCTCTTCTTGATTTCACTTCTTCCTCATCTCAAATTCTTCTATCCTAGGTTATGATCGAAGATTCATCTTTAATCATAACAATTGTCTTAAAGCTTGGGAATTTGCTTCCAATTCAGTTGATTAAGTTCAATTTGATTGCAAAGCATTAGATCAAGTTAATTGACATCAAGTTCTTGATTAGGTTGTGTTGATCAAGAAATTGTGCTTAAATTGTTCTGACTTTCATGTCATACTACATTTAATCTAGGTTCTACTGATTAGATTTGCACTGGATCAAGATACCGTGCTAAATTGTCTAGATTCTTCATACAGTGCTGCATTGATATCAAGTTCTGTGTTTAGGTTGCGTTTGATCAAGATTTCAGTTCAAAAGCTTGCTGTTGTTGTGCGTTGTAGTTGCATTCAATTCAGCGGATTACATATTGAACCTGCTCAATTAATCTAGAATTAATCTGCATTCTTGATATCTTTTTAGCTAAATTCGCTGATCTTGTGGTCAAGCTGCTGAATCAGTTTGAGTTGCCGAAATTACATTAATTGAGCTCAGTACTTGTTCTTGGCCTAAACTACTGCTATCGTGATTAGTGAGCTGAAATTGTAATTGGCCTCACTAGATTCTATTCAAGCTTAAGTTCTGCACCTCGAATCTCAGCTTCAGTTGTAGTGTTAAATTGTTTGCATTGTTCGATCCAATTGAAATTGCATTCTGTTTAGCTGAATCAATATTTGAACTGGCTGAATTAACTTTGAATCAAACTTTAGCACTTCACTTTATTTGAATTGCTCTTGATCATTGAATCAAATTTAAGCAAGGCTTGCATTTTGGATATTGCATCTGATTGAGCAAAATTATGAAACTTCGGCTGTAGTTGTATACATATTCAGGATAATGCAAGGAAGCCTTTGTGTTTAGGTCCAAATTCAAGGTTCGAATCTGATTTTAAAGTGAAGAAGTGAACTTCAAGTATTGAACATATAAGGTGTTTGACAACATGTCACAATATGCAATTCCGCATTGGTTCAATCTGGCTTCGATTCAAGACAAATCTTCCAACGATGCTAGGCTTTTGATCAAAGTCTTGAAGCCTCTTTACCCTATAAATGAGGATATTCTTCATCAAGTATTTTGGCCTTATGGTCCTCTTAAAATTATCAAAGTGGTTTAATCTTCCATTATTGACGTTACTGCTCATATTAGCTATTATACTAGAAGGAGTGCCGACTTAGCCATCAATTCATTACACGGAAGAAACATATGCAATGAATTTTGTGTTTTAGACATAAACGACCTCAAGATGTGTAATGATATGGAAGGGGAGCTTGAGGTGATAGTTCCAACTAATTGTCAAGCTAAGGAGGAACTTAATGTTACTTGGGAATTAATCAACACTCTTAGTAGAGAATTAAGCAAGAATTTGAGCAAAACGTGACTCGTAGTGCTGGAACTAGCTTAAAGCTACAGCAGCAAATCAGATTAATGGTGCAACATTGCACTTAGTGGATTAGGTTGAATTGGTACAACAGTAACAAGATTTTAAAATTCAAGATAAGATTGATGTAGCAGTAGTACGTGTACTTGATCCTTCATTACTACAAGTAAATGATGTAACAGTAAGGTCTAAGGTTGATTTCACTGCTATAAATCAGGTTCAATTAAGACTTCGTGACGCGGGAAAGGTGGTGCACAATGTCACTTGTTTGAAAATAAGATTGTTTGTGGAGGAAATCGAGCTTTTGATGAACAACAACGTCAGTCTTGGATTGAGAATTGTGAAAGGTTAGGAAATGAAGATCCAATGAAGAAGAATGGCACAGCAGTGGAATTAATAGCAATCTAGCCACAAGTCTTGCAAAATTGAGATAAGGTTGATCTAGCAATATCTCAACCTGCTATTCCTGAATATCCTTTGGTGCAATCGAATGTTGTAGTGGTGGAGTCAAAAGTTGGTATGGAAACTATGCTCAAGGACAAATAGGTAGACTATATAGTAAAGAATCCGGATCAAGTGTGGCCTCCATATCCAGGGAAATGGTTATGCAGTTTCCAAAGTTCAAGTGAGGGGAGCATATGGTGAAGGTAGAGCTTTCAATTGTTGCAAGAGAAATTGCAAGTGTCCATTGAAGTTTTGAGCATTAAAAGATTGCAGTTAATGCTCACGTTGTAGCAAAGTTTTGAGATCCGTTTGGTTATTCACTTAAGTTGCAAGAAGTGCTTTTCAAGTAAAAAATTAGCAGCATTGATTAAGCCAATCTTGGTCTACAAGGGAAGACCTCCTGATTTTCTTCTTCTCAAGTCAAATAAAGTTGTTCTTGACAATCTTTACATGCTCAAAAACATGAAATTGTTGCCGCCTAAGATGGTGATGTGGTTAATATATAGACTTGGGGCTTGTTCATGGATTAAAAGGACAATCAGGTGGGCAAAGAGAAGGAAGTATTCTATCAGTAATGATGCCAAATCAGCAATAAATCAGCTTGTTCTTACTGTAATACAATCAAATTCAGCAAAGAATAAGGCTGAAGCTTCTACGATGCAAACAAATATGCAAGTTCAGATGGGAAATATGCAAAGTCAGATCAAATGGCAGGCTCAATTGTGTGGTGCTGGTGCTTATTCCTCTTTAAAGACTAATGGCAGGCCACTTGAGCCAAGCAAGGAGAGCATGGGAGTGGGTTCAGATGCACAGCAAGGTGTGACTACAGCTGATTTTCACGAGTATTAGCTGTTTGTGAGCAAGAGAAGGCAAGCGATTGAGTTGAATGCATCTAAAGCTTAGTTAATTTGGAATGACAGTGGCAGGCCTCTAGGTGTTTTGCTCCCTGTATCAGATGAAAGAATCTTTGAAAGGTAATGCTCTAATCAAGAACGTGAGATGAAGCTAGTGTTTGGGGCATTAGAAAGGCCTCAATCCAAATCTTGAATTGCTAAGACGTCCAAGTAGGCTGGAAAAGAGCTAACTGGTTTTGTGACTGCTGCTAATTCAATAGAGCATTATGGAATCAAGCACACCAAGAGAGTTTATAACTTCATCGAGAAATCTAACGACTCTATAATGACACCTTGCAATTAGGAGGATATGTGCAAGTTGTTTATGCACATGGCTGCCATTGAGGACACTGAAGATACTGAAGTGCTCAGTCGGCTACAATATATTACAACAATGAAAGCAAATTTGCAATAGCTAGCTCTCTTCCAGCTACATTTCAGAAGCTTTCAGCATTAATAAGAGTCCTTCGAGTCTCAATTCTCTCTAATATGATTCGTGTTGACAAGAATATCTTAAGGGGGGAGTATTGCCATGATTTTACAAAATGGAGCTCATGGAATTAAGTACCAATAATCCATAATAGTTCATGGGTTTGAATAATTTAGTATAACTCCTTAGTTCTAGCTTAATTAGTTTAATGAGTCCTCTTTAGTTCACTTGTATAAGTCAAGGTTAGTCAAGTGTTAGTTAACAAGTCAAGATTGGTGGCTAAGAGGGGGAACATCGGTCAGGATTTGAAGTCCAAACGCAATGTATTCTCAAGTCATACGAAGTAGTATATAGAGTTATTCATCATGTAAAGAATATTGGTTAATGATATTGATATCTTTTCTCTTTCTCAACTCTAATTCTCTCTACTTCTCATCTATATTTTCTCTAGTTCTCTTCTTGATTTCACTTCTTCCTTATCTCAAATTCTTCTATTCTAGGTTATGGTCCAAGATTCATCTTTAATCATAATAGAATTACCCTCACCTGTGGGAGTGTAAGGGCCTTTAGGGAACAATTTAGGGAAATAGGCTTGATCCCAATGTTGCACCAGCCACAAAGGACCACCTACTTGGACAACATAGTTTTTGGTTGTGATGTCTCTAAGGCAACCATAAACCTAGGTCGAAAAAGTGGTCCCGAGGATAAAAGGCCATTACTAAAAGTTAGGTTAATAGCCATGGTCTTGAGAAACGTAGGGACTGAGTTAGAGGAGTTTGAAAAGAAAATCTTGTTTAACCAAAACAAGTAGAAGCACACCTCCTCTTTTTTGGAACCTTGCCAATAGTCATGGTCCTCTATTACAGACTTTCTAACAAACGATTCATAACCTCTAGGCAAGTCTGTGATAGAGAAGAAGAAGGGAAAAGATTCAGCTTCTGAGGAAAAAAAAGAATCAAGGGGTAGCTCTTCTCACCCCCGAGAAAAGAGCATTTAAGGCCACTATGTCCTCTAGAGTGATTCCTAAGAAGCCCTCAGGGAGGACAAAAGCATTATAGCAGGTATTCTAGTAGAAACTTAGTGCTGTTAGAATGGGAAAATCATACCTGAGGGCGATGGTAGAAAGCCTAATGGCTTCACAGATGCGAAGTTGCTTCTGTTTCCCGCCATTAGTCACCATCAGCCCATTCACTCATTTAGGGTATCTCTTAGTAAGAAATTTCTATCCTTTAAAGGGCGTTGCTTCCCTGCAAATGCGCCTTCCTCCCAAAGAATGACTTGAAGAAACTGCACGAAGAAGAGGAGGCTCATTAATATATGGAAATAATCCCTCAAGACTGGGAACGTCATGAGATGGGTCAAAGATTGGCCCTAGGGAACAAGATGGCAAGTTTGATGAAGAATCATCCTCTAGCAACCAAGAAAGATCCGCCTTAATAGCATCGGGATTAGTTGGGCTCTAAAAAACATCAGAGATTATCAAAGGGTCAGAATGAGAAAGCGTGTCAATTGCTTGTTGGGACTGTTTGCCTGAGGAAGAGGAGCAAAAATGGCGAGCGAGATTTGTGCCATTGATTAATTAGAATGAAGCGAAGGATGAAGAACATATTGGGTCAAGAATTCTGTGATTCAAGAACAAAGGCGAGAATTCATAGAAGCGCTTGATGAACAATGAAAAAGAGAGAATAGAGCAAGAAAGTGGGAATTTCCAGCCCCAACTGCCATATTTATAGACACGTAGGAAGGGAAAACAAGCAACATAAATTGTTATCTCGAGTTCCCTGTAGTCGTTGAGGGTTAAATAAGGCAAATTTGTACCCACCGCAAATTTAAATTCAGCAATGGCTAAAAGAGGGACATTTTTTTACCCGCTAATTTCAAAGGGGTTGAGACGACACCGTTTTAAATAAAGTGCCACACGGTCCCCACGTGAGGGCTTTCTCGACAGAAGTCAGGCCATTAAGTATTAAGATAACGGTGTCTTGAGCCCAGCATCTTTAGAAGGTAATTACCCTTGACAAGAGGTTTAGCCACTCGAGGCTCTAGATGGTTGAAGAGTGAAGTGAGTTGGAGCTCGAAGGGTTATAAGGAATGTTGCAGGACATGTGGTTCTCAGTTATTAGGAGCACAATTTTAGTTACTTTGGCATTAAGCTCAATTCAAGAGAACATGGGACTTCTAGAGGGGACTTCCACAAAGAATTTGGATGTGGGCACCAAGGATTTTCCTCCAATACTGAATTTAGGGCACGTTCATTAAAGATTTACGAGTGCAGAAGGAAGTTTAGTGGCCAGACGTGGTGGAATTGCGAGGAACAAAGGAGCAGCCATTATTCTTTGTTTTTTATAAATAAAAAACTTTGGGTCAGTCCAAAGTAGTACACATACACTCATTACAAAACTTCTTCAAGTTTTCTTTTACAGCGCCCTTGTGCTTTTCCGTTAGGATTAGCGTAACTTCGCTAGGCGTAGCATAATGTAGATCTCTGCTGTATTTACCTTCATAGTAATGCAGGTCTTGGGCTTTATGTATGACTTTCTAGTTTTAATCTGTTCCCACAAATCAATAAGTTGAGATTTGAGGCTTTAGTTTAAGGCATTGATGGCCAAGGCTTTTCCTTGATTGCGTTGGTCTTAACACTACTGCCACTGCTTGATGAGATAGGTAAATTTAGGTTCCTGCCATTGATTATGGATTTGATGGCCAAGGCTTATCCATTGATTGCAATGGCCCTAATCCAGCGACCTGAATTCGGTTTGCTCCATATTAATCTTGTTAGACTTATACTCATTCGAGTTATTATAATTAAGGGTGCCAACCTGAGTTACTCAGGTTTGTTAATGGATTACGGTGCTCTTGGGTTTGTCTCCACCCTAGTTCTTTAATTTTAAGTATACGAGGAAAGGTGTATGTTGGCCCTGCTCCGTTACTGTAACTGCCACTTGAATTTGGTCCATATCATTTTAAATCCCTATCATTAAAATACGCAAATAATGCATAAAAACTTCATCTTCATAATTAAAGCATGAGCAAAACTCACGGTATAACTAAAGTAAGATACACCAACATATCATGACCTTTTCTTCAAAATGGGTGAATGGTTGAGGTCAAAGACGTGCAGTACGTAATTACGCTCACTCTCTAGTCATAGTGATTCCCTTTTGCTCTTTGTTTTTGTTTTCACATTAACAGCGACCACCGACACAAAAACATGAAACAAAATAGAGCAAATAGTTGGTACTGGATACTTTACAAGAAAAATAATGTCACTTATTTATGGACATAAGTTTTAACTCCTATGCCCTAAAAACCAGTCATCTTCATCCCACTTTCAGCCTAAAATCTTCTCTCCCATGCTGAAATGGTGTTGGACTTGCATATACACACCCATTCGAGGTTCATTTTAACTCCTTACATCCATCCGCTTTTTTTTGGATATGCTTAAGGCCCACGGTCCTTGATATGCACTCTAAGTAGCTGCTTTGATCTTGGAAATCTCCTTTCTTGCAGTCTTCTCAATAGTCCCTAGAGCTTGAGCCCCTTTTACTCCTTCATGCACTCCCGATAGGCTATTATTTCTATTTATAAAAGTCATGCATGCCTAGAGCGTGGTCCCACGTATCAAGCACATGTCCTAAACGGCGTTGTCCAAACTCCCTTGAGTTTAAGAGTAAACAATTACTCCTTGTTTTAGCCTTTGGGCAATTTTAGCTTTTTAATGGGTAAAAGTATGTTTGATTTGACACTAAATCGCAATAGGGCACTCGAGACAGTGTTGTTTGATGCTTGAGCCATAATCATTCCTGCGTGTCTCTAAATATCCACTGTTGGGGATTCGATTCCCCATTTTATGCACCATCGTTTCTCTCTAGCAATCTTCAAGTGCTTAATCTTGCTCCTAAGCTTTGCTTTCTTGCTTGTTCTATCTCTTAAGCATTTTTCCTCTAGAACTTTTAACCTTAGACCAAAAAAATGGCCCAAATCACTCACTACATCTCTACCCAAGTCCCTAAGGTTGATAGCACTATAGAGTTTTTGACACGTTCTATTAGTTAGATAACTCAGTGCTGCTGGATAGGCTCCAATTCCCTCTTGACGTTACCTCCATTAAGGAGAACCCTTCTTGCATTCTTGAGTAGGGTCCCTCTTATGTGCATGAACCATGTGGTTTGGCCCTATGTTTAACCCTTTAGAAGAGGTGGGAAGCCTCGAGGGTATCTTTCCTAACACTTCAAAGTCTCCTTGACTTCCCTTTTTTTTTTTTTTTTTAAAGTTCTTCTTGGGGAGGAAAGCGAGTTTGCAAGGGGTTTGCCCCCTTAAAGGGGTAGACCTTCTTCATAAAGTAATATGTAGACTGGGCGGACCAGCTGATGCTTCACGACGAGGAGAAATAGAGCAATTGTTAAGATCGAGATTGAATCTTGATCTTAACCTAAGGAGAAGAGAGTAAGGGATGAGAAAGAATTGAAAGGAGATGAGAAATTAGAGAGAGAATAAGATGAGAAGAGAAGTTTGTCTCATAGAGATGAGTAATTTTCATTGAATACCTCCAAAATTATACAAGATCACTCTATATAAAGGGAATTTGAAACAAGCCTTCAAAAATCCAACAAAAACTAAGCTCCCGCCAAGAAGTAACTATCGGGAGCCTCCTAACTACTTTTGGTGCCAAAAAGCTAATTCAAACCCGGTACACAAATAAGCGATTTATTACATCAAAAATATCAAAGGAAAATGTAACAATCCCCTCCCCTTACAACATTCTTGTCCTCAAGAATGAAAAGAAGGAAATTAACTCAACAAAAACTTCCTTTCTTCCCAAGTAGTGAATGCGTCATCCAAGTTGCTCCAAGTAACTCGCAGCTACTGAACTTTGCTACCTGTTGCTGCTGTTGATCCTTCTTCGACTACTGCAGCAGGTTGTAACTTCATAAGGCCATTGGAGCCTACATCTGGAGGGGACAAGGAGGATTGGTGACCAACTTGGACCTGTCTTTTAAGAAGGGAAACATGAAAAATCGGGTGTATATAAGAATTAGTTGGCAGCTCTAATTTGTAAGCAACCTTGCCAATTCTTTCCAACCCCTTGTAAGGACCAAAAAACCTGGCACAACGCTTGACATTTTTCCTTACTGCTGCTGTGGATTGTCTATGAGGCTGCAATTTCAGATATACCATGTCTCCTACCTCAAAATTTCGATCAATTCTCTTCTTATCAGCATAACACTTCATCCGGGACTGAGATTCAATGAGATTGAGCTTCAGCTGGTGCAGGACATGTTCCCTTTGCTGTAACATATCAGCTGCCACACTCCAATTAGACCCAACCCCTTGCAATCCAAAAGGAGAAGGAGGATTATAACCATACAAAGCCTTGAAGGGAGGAATGCCCGAGGAAGTGCGAAAATGAGTATTATACCAATACTCAGCCAAAGAGAGCCATCTTCCCCACACCTTAGGATGATTAACTACCATGCTCCTGAGGTATTGATCAATGCATTGATTAACCCTCTCCGTTTGTCCATCGGTTTGAGGGTGGTATGAAGAACTCATAGCCAAGGTTGTTCCCAAAAGCCCAAACAATTCCTTCCAAAAGCGACTTGTGAAGAGTTTATCCCTTTCTGAAATGATGGATTGAGGCAATCCATGAAGCTTGTAGATGCTGTCCAAAAACACACGAGCTAATTTTTCTGCAGTGACAGGCCGAGCCAAAGCAATGAAGTGTCTAGATTTGGTGAACCGATCCACCACAACCCAAATCACCTCTTTTCCTTCTGACTTAGGTAATCCCTCGATGAAATCCATGCTTATGTGTTGCCATATGCCCTCAGGAACAGGAAGGGGCTGGAGTAGCCCTTGGTATCTATGATCACCAAGCATGGTTGGTTTACAAACCTCACAGCTTTGTACCAGACTAGTCACTTCCTTCTTCATCCCGGGCCAGCTAAAATGAAGCCTCAATCTCTGATAAGCTCCCTCTATACCAGAGTGACCTCCCCATGAAGTATCGTGAGATGAATTGATGATCTGATGCCTGAGATCAGTGGAGCTCCCAATATACAATTTCCCCTGAATTCTGATAATTCCACGGGTAACAGATGTACCAGCAACCAGATTGTCGGCCCTACCCACACTAGCAGCAGCTATACATTCCTGAGCAAAAGGATCATTCTCATAGGACTTATGTAATTCTTCCATCCAAGCAGGAGAAATCAAAGAAATAGCTCCAAGGGAACCCTGCTTATGGCCCTCAAACCTGCGTGACAGAGCATCCGCAGCCCAGTTCTCCTTGCCTTTTCTGTACTCAATATCATAGTTCAGCCCCAACATCTTCAACAACCCTTTCCTCTGTATCCTTGTGACAATCTTTTGCTCTAATAAGTGTTTAGGACTTTGATGATCAGTCTTAATGATGAAGTGATGCCCATCTAAGTAATGTCTCCACTTATCAACCGCAAGCAAAATGGCAAGGTACTCTTTCTCATATGTGGAGAGAGCTTGATGTTTTGCACTCAAAGCTTGGCTAAGGTAAGCTATAGGCCTGCCCCCTTGAGACAGAACTGCACCAATACCACTTCCACTAGCATTTGTCTCCAAAATGAAGCTTGAAGAGAAATCCGGCATAGCTAAAACTGGTGCTTGGCACATTGTAGATTTGAGAACATCAAAAGCCTTTTGAGCATCTTTCGACCATTTGAAGGAGTCCTTCTTAAGCAAATCTGTTAGGGGCTTGGCTAAGGCACCATAGCTAGCTATGAACTTGCGGTAATAGCCAGTTAACCCCAAAAACCCCCTCAACTGCTTCAATGAGACCGGAACAGCCCAATCCTTAATAGCTTGGACCTTTGAGGGATCAGTGGCAACTCCATCACAAGAGATCACATGGCCGAGGTATTCTAGATGTGTTTGGGAAAATGAACACCTGGACAACTTAGTAAAAAATTTATGCTTACGCATGATCAAAAATACCTCATCCACTTGGACAACTTGAGCCCCATACAACTCATCCAACAGATCATCTATAACAGGTATGGGAAACTTGTCCTTCACAGTCATAGAGTTGAGCTTCCTATAATCAATACACATGCGTGCTATACCATCTTTCTTCTTCACAAGTATGACCAGAGAAGCAAAAGGACTATGACTAACTTGTATGAAGTTAGTCTTAAGCAATTCATCCACTTGTTTCTCTATCTCGGTTCTATGAGCATGAGGATGCCTATAGGGCCTGATCTTCACCGGCTCTGCACCCTCCTTGAGAGGAATCTCATGATCAAAACTCCTCTTAGGAGGTAATGACTTAGGCACTTTGAACACATCTTCAAACTCAGCTACCAATTTCTGCAACTCAGGTTCTGTAATGGCAGTCAATTCTGCTGATGCAATGGCAAACAAATTGCCCACCCATTGGTATGCACAACCTTGAAGGCCCTTCTTGAGCTTACTGCCCTTGATGACTTGCAAATGAGCCGGTTCAGCAATTCCTTACAGTGTGACTTTGGACCCATGAACATCAAATGACACTGAGAGCTTTGCATAATCAAACAATACCGGACTATAGGATCTCGTCCAATCCACCCCATGCACCATGTCACACCCTCCCAAAGGAAGGATTCTAAAGTAGTAGCTGAACTTACGGTCTTGCATCAACCAAGAGAATCCTTGGCATTTGTTCTGCGTGGTCACTGTCTTACCATCAGCAACTGTGACTGCAAGCGGGTGAGTTTTGATCACCTCATGACCCACTTTCTTGACAACTTTGGGATCTATGAAGCTATGAGTACTCCCACTATCAATGAGAATGATAATGGACCTCTTACCAGCTATTCCTCTAATCCGGATTGTACTATGAGCTCCATTACCTGTAAGAGCCTTAACTGAAATCTCTATCGCAGCATCTTCTAAGCTTTGCACACTTTCTTGATCAGACTCATTATCCTCATCCGCAATTTCCACTTCATCAAGGTGTTCATTAGCATTAGTACCTTCCACAGCCATGAGGAACTTGGGATTGCACTTGTGACCAAACTGATAAGGCTGATTACAACGAAAGCATAACTTCTGCTGCGGTTTGTCCTCTCCTCTGTTAGACCTGTTTCTGCTCGAATGCTGCTGAAATCTGGAGGTACTTCCATGAGGTCTAGAAGCCTCACCTGCTGTTATGACCGTGGTTTCATAGAGTTTTGCTTTTGCAAAAGCTGTGGACAAATCAATAGGATCAACGGCCTTAACTAAGTTCTTCAACTTAGGCTTCAACCCACTTGTGAAAGCTGACACATAATATAATTCAAATGCTTCTATTTCAGTCACAATGCTAGCTCGAAGATTCTCAAACCTAGTCATGTACTCCTTGACAATTGAATCTTGCTTCACTTTATTAAATTTATCCACAATATCACTATCATCCTCATCACTATACCGAGCACATAAGGCCTTGGCAAATTCATACCAAGTAATGGAAGGTCTACTTCTAATCAAGCTATAGAACCACACTTCATGATCTCCAAGCAAGTACACACCCGCAATTTGCACTTTTTTTGATTCATCAATTTGATAAAAAAGGAAATAACGTTCACACCTTCTCAGCCATGAATGAGGTTGCTTACCATCAAATGCATCGATCTGCAATCTTGGCTGTCTGTGGTTGTTGCTTCGACTATTAGAACATTCCTCATTGCTCCCAGATAGTGGAGGTTGCCAAGAATCAGGTGGCCTGTCCAAATGACCAACACCTACTCCCTGATTTCTGAAGGTTGGTTCCACTCCTGATGTCCTACCCTTTGCAACTTTAGTCCTATTTGGATGTCGAGGTCGATCTTGCTCACTACGTTCAGGTATTTCAGGATTAACTGCCTCTTGAGACCTAATCGGTACTCCATCATCATGAATTAATGTTTCAGCTCTCACTGAAGTACCAGCCTGAAGCACACTAGCTGGTATCAAGGGATCCAGAACCAATGGAGGATTAGGCCTCCTGAATTGCTCACGAATTTCAGCTAATTTCACATCCAACTGCTGCAATTCACGATCAAACCTCATTGCAATCTTCCCTTCCAACTCTTGTGTCTGGCGTGTGAGCTGATAAGAGAATTTAAGTTCAACTTGTTGAGATTGTTGCTCTAATTTCTCCTCCCATTGCTGCTGAAACATCTGAACTGACTCCACTTGCGATACCTTGAGTCGATCAATCATGTATTCACTCCAAGCCTTAAATTGATTCTCCAACACATTCTTTGTGACAACCTCCTAACCTGCAGGATCATTGCCTCCAATTGCTTCAGACATCGGAGGTCTGGAAGCTGCTCTGGCAGCTGCAAATCTGGTGGTTACACCACCGACCAATGCTATCTCGGATGATATTGCTATTGTTCCTGAGTTTGGGAAGCCACGAGGCTCTGATACCAATTGTTAAGATCGATATTGAATCTTGATCTTAACCTAAGGAGAAGAGAGTAAGGGATGAGAAGGAATTGAAAGGAGATGAGAAATTAGAGAGAGAATAAGATGAGAAGAGAAGTTTGTCTCATAGAGATGAGTAATTTCATTGAATACCTCCAAAATTACACAAGATCACTCTATATAAAGGGAATTTGAAACAAGCCTTCAAAAATCCAACAAAAAACTAAGCTTCCGCCAAGAAGTAATTACCGGGAGCCTCCCAACTACTTTTGGCGCCAAAAAGCTAATTCAAACCCGGTACACAAATAAGCGATTTATTACATCAAAAATATCAAAGGAAAACGTAACAGCGATCTCCATATTTTTTAGGTCATTCAAATATCTAAGGTCTCCCTAAGTTATGATTTTCCAATTATGAGAGCCCTCACTTGTTGTTGGAATATCTGTTACAAAGCCTTTGTCCTTCTTGAGGGTCCTCTTGGGAATACCATGGTGGATATTGCGGCTTTAATAGGTCTTTCACCGGGAGGGTCTGTTTTGAAGCAAGGAGTTATAACTAAAACCTCAAATGTTGTATTACCTTGGAAGAAAGCAAGTATAAAGAATTCTATGCCACGCTAAGCTAAGCTAAGTTACGCTACTCTTAGAAAAAAAGGACAAGTGTGATTTAAGAAAAATTCTACAATAGTCTTCTTAGTTATAGAAAAATAAAACAACTGCTAGATCCTATTAGTCCAAAATTTCTTTTCGACATCTGCGTCAATGCTTCTTTGGCATGCTGAATGGGCATTGATTGTGACCCAAAAACACTTGCTTGAGTCTTTTTCTGGAAACCCCACATCCGTATAAATTGCTAGTGTCCCTTCTACATGACTCACGCCCCTTTGGATTATACTTGAGGCCCACACACTTGGAAATGTGCTTTAAGTAACTGTCTTGAGCCTCAGAAACACTAGTCTTGCAGCCTCAGAAGCATCGTTTTGAGAAGTTGACATCCATAAGGGATTTAGCTCTTTAAGAACCAAGGCTTGAGACATCATTATCTCATTATTTAAAGGCCCAACATCCCCCTGGGAAATATCACATGAGGAACACGCGATCTTTAGTCTCAAAACGATTTCATCCCGACTACCTTAAGTTTGGGATGTTAACAAATGCCCTCATTTTAGTTGTTTGTAATTTTAGATTTCCAACCAGTGTAAATCTGCCTAAGTTGACTTTCAACAGCTACAGGGAGCTCTAGATGTTGTTTGACGTTTAAGCTTCCTTTGTTCCAGCGTGTCTATAAATATAACAGTTAAGGCTTCAAAACGTGCTGCAGTTTGCTCTTTACTCTCTCTATTGCCATCAAGTGCTTTGACACTTGCTCTAAGCTTTTTAATTTTTATTCTACTTGCTGATTTCATTCTTAGAGTGTTAGATTCTTTCAAACCACAGATGATGGCTCAAATCACCTATGCTTTTTTTATTTCCATCCCCAAGGCTGATAGTCCCATGGTACTTTTGACACATTCGGTCAAGTTGGATGAGGAGGATCCCTTTTGGATGTCTTCTCTTTCATGTAAACCAAGTGTCTTAGGGCTAATTCTTTAACCTTTCTGAGGACATACCCTTTTTTAGGATATGATTTCTGAGACGCTAGGGTTTTCCCTGCTTCTTACTTTGCTTGTGGATATCTCTCCATGTTAGAAAAATGTCTCAAAATTACTTGGTATTTTAAGAAGAGAAGCCGTGAGGAGGCCGATCGATCGGGGTGGAGCTCGATCGATCAGGAAAGTTACATAAAAGAAGGACACCACTAGTGAGCGAGCCGATCGATTGGAAACCGCGTTTTCTCAACTCTATAAATACGGACGTAGGGTTACATCTTGGGTATCCAATTCTAAAAGGTGAGGTATTCTTCCCAGCGGCACCGCCACAATAAAATTGAGTGTGAGAGAAATATTGTAATTCTTCTTTTGATTCAATAATAAAAGCTCCGATCTTCGCTCGTGGTTTTCTCCCCTTTTGATTGTAAAGAGGTTTCCGCGCAAATCATTATGTCATTGTTTCTTTTCTCTTTTAGTCCATCTATTTCTTGATTTGTCGTGGTATTTGATTCGATTGCATACCAGGAGAATTGTTTATTTCCACATAAATTGGTATGAGAGCCTATTTCTTCGAATTGGTACAATGGCATCAGGTATTAAGACTGAGGTAGAGAAGCTCAATGGTCAGGGAAGCTTCAGCTTATGGCAAGTCCGTGTGAAAGGACTCCTGACTCAGAACGGCTTGAAGAAAGCACTGGAGGGGAAAGAGAAGAAAGCTGAGACTATGATCGAGGCATAATGGGAAGAGATGGATGATAAGGCTCTCACGACGATACAGATGTGCTTGGCTGATGATGTTCTGTCAGAGGTCTTGGAGATGGAAATCGCAAAGTAGTTATGGGGGAAATTACTAGACATGTTTTGCCACAAGTCAGTCTCCAACAAACTCGTAATGAAGCATCGGTTGTTCACTTTCCGTATGATAGATGGTACATCTCTTAAAAACCATCTTAGCAAGTTTACCTCTATTATACAATAATTAAAGAAATTGGATGATGTCCCTATGGTTGAGGATCGAGCTATGTTATTACAATGTTCGCTCTCTAATTCGTATAAGGGCTTCGTAGAAAGCATGATATACAGGGATAGGCCGACCATTACTGTTGATGAGGTGAAAAGAAACCTTGTGAGTAAAGAACGGGTAGATAGAGAGTTATCTGACTCGGTGAATGACTCAGGTAGTGGTTTGCATGTGAGAGGTAGACCCGAACATAGGGGATCCATTGGTGGGAAAAGGTCTAGGTCTAAATCTAGACATAATAATCTATCGTGCCATTATTGTCACATGAAAGGGCACATAAAGAAAGACTATTACAAGTACAAAAATAAATTGAAAGAGGGTAACAGGGGTGACAAGGGCAAAGACAAGTCCGGTGAGGCTAGTGCTGTATAGGATGATAGTGAAGGGGAGTTTCTATTAGTTGCCGATGCTCAGTCCAGGTCCAAGGATAAGTGGGTCATGGATTCGGGTTGTTCATATCACGTTACTCCAAATAGAGACTGACTTTCCACGTATAAGTCTATACAGTGGGGAGTTGTCTTGATGGTTAACGATGCTACTTGTAAGGTAGTGGGGATTGGAACAGTCCGTGCGAGGATGTTTGATGGGGCTATTAGAACCTTGAGTGATATACGTCACGTCCCGGAGTTGAAAAAGAACTTGATTTCTCTAGGTACCCTTGAGTCTAGTGGATACAAGTACACTGCTGAAGGTGGAGTCATGCGGGTCAGTAAGGGTGCTTTAGTTATGATGAAAGGAAATAGGGTTGGTACTTTGTATGAGCTTGCAGGTACTGCCGTGACAGGTTCAGTTGCTGTTTCCACATCTGCTATGATAGATGTAGAGATCACAAGATTGTGGCACATAAGAATGGGTCACATTAGTGATAAGGCATTGTCTAAGCTGAGTAAAAGGGGACTGCTTTGTGGTCAGTCAACAGGACTGATGGAATTCTGTGTACACTGCGTATATGGGAAGCAGAAGAGAGTCAGCTTCAAGTCAGCAGTGCATTAGACAAAGGGAACGTTAGATTACATACAGTCTAATCTATGGGGACCTTCCAGAGTTGCTTCTAAAGGTGGGTCCAGGTATCTCCTAACGTTTACTGATGATTACTCATGTAAAGTTTGGGTCTATTTTCTGAAGTAGAAAAATGAAGTGTACGATGTCTTCAAGAAATGGAAGATTCTGCTTGAAAAACAGACAGGGAAGCCGATCAAGAGGTTGAGAACAGATCATGGTCTTGATACTGAACGCGGCGTATCGTGCAAAAGCAAAACCAAAACTACGGGTTTCATTTACTGTGCACGCGTCTGTTATCAAAATAATTCCAGTTGGTTGATCTGTGAGCACACGGATCGACCCCTACACACCCAATTTTTCCCTTTTTTTTTTTTTTTTGCTTTGTTTCCCACATGTAAAAATTCATCTTATGAATTTTAATTTTTCAAAATTATTTTACTTTATAATTTTTGAATTTTATTAATCTCACGAATAATATTTGGCAAAATTAATTTACCCATCTTATGGATAAATATTTCATCTCATGAATTCTTTAATATTTTTCCCATGGCAATAAATACAGAGGCTTGCGCATGGACCCCAGAGACAATTTAAATCTAGCTCTAAATGGGTTAAATTAAATCATCTCGTGATATTAATTTAATTACCATTTAATGAGACTTAATTCCACTAAATAAATCTCACTGCACTCCCAACTTAAATTATTTATTCTATATCTCCCTAATAGACTGTATTGATGACAACAACCCCTCCACTAGATGTCCATGACAAAGGATAAATATAACCACTACCATTATCCTTCTCACATCTTCTCCATTAGTTACCGACCTGCCCTTCACTGAATAATTCACTTATACTTGAACATATTCACAGTATAAATTCCAAATGTCAAACACTTGGAATACTTTGGCCAAAGTTTTCGAACCATTCAAATATTTGCGAATCAACTAAGGGGACATCTGTATCTCATAAGAGACTGTAGATTCCCTATTGAATACCTAATCCTTGTCACACTTCACGCCGCTATCCAATATACGTTGGATTTCAGTCATTCGTTTAGACCTTACTTATAGTACATCAAAGTAACTAACGCTCCATGCACAAGTCCAAATTACCCTCAAGATTTAGAGTCATCGTTCAAACAGTACAACGTGAATCACTCATCTCCGATAATAGTCTAGAAATAAGTAACCCACATGGTCCAACTCAGTGTGTCAATCATATTAAACACACTAACTTAACACTTTTGGATCTCCATCCACATGACCAAGACAAGCCATCTAACGTGTCTCGTTATAGTCTTAACATACAAGTAGTCCAAACTTATCTTCGACTACTAGTCTTTCAAACAACAATCCATATCATTTGTTCCAAGTCTATCTGTGGCTTAGTCTCATAAACCCCTTAGAACAAATATGTAAATTGTAGTCTGAGGACTACACCCATCTCATGGATGTCTACCAAAAGAAAATCACATGCAGTATAAATGCTAACATACACAAATTTAGCTAGGAAAGAACTAAAACTTTAATTTTATTTATTAATTAAAATAATATATCCAGAATAAATCTGAATTTCAGGACACTGTTCCTAACAATCTCCCACTTGTCCTAAATCCTATTTATGACAAAGTCCATACTCACCTCTTTTAAGTTTGAACCGAAAATCTACTGAGCCTAACCCTTAGTGAGCACAATTACTCTATTGTAAAGTCAGCAATACAATACTGCTTGACATTCCCCTCACTAATAGCTCCCACTCCAAGGGTCAAGACATAATTAGACGTCAAACGTCTATCATATTAATCTCACTGGAAGTCTTAAATCAGTATAACCAACTAGAACCAGCTCATCACCTTGAAAGATTAGCATATGATCTCTAGTTCTTCGCAAGAACTAGAGAAAACATTTCACTGCCACCTAATCCATTGGACCCAGATTAAACTAACACCTGCATACTATCCCATAGCATGGCAGACATCAAGTCTCTTGCACAACATGGCAGACCTGAGGCTCCCACTGCCAAAGCATATGGAATATTCTTCAATTGCTCCTCCTCTTGAGGGGTCCTATAACACTACTCAAAAAGAGAGGGACTCCATGCTATACCTGGACAACATCTTGTCAATATAAGTGGCTAAAGAAAGACCTAACATCCTACTCTTACGACCTCGCAGAAGCTTAATCCTAAGAGTAGAGCTGGCTTCTCCTATGTCTTTCATATTGAGCTATCATGACAACCAAGTCTTTACAGCTAATGACACTCCTACATCATTCTCAATGAGTAGTATATCGTTGACATACAATACTAAGAAAATCACTGCATTCTCTTAATGTCATTTGTACACGTATGGTTCGTTTAACCAATCGCTTTAAAACTATAAGACTTAATTGTTTCATGGTGGCTAAAAGGATTAGATTGAATGCCACGATCAACCACTAAGGCTCCCGCTATGAACCTGTCAGGTGTCCTGACAATCCTCCCACCATACTTAAGCTCTCGTGTACCTGGAACATTCTCGTTCCTATTAGTAGGCGCATCTAACGCTCCCACTATGACTTAAGTTGTGTCTACCTGTTCAGAATTATTGTCATTTTTCTTTAATAATATTTTGTTTTTGTTTTGTAGCTTACTTGCAAAATGCTTCGCTTAGTATTTTGCATCGTATTTATAAAAAAACCTTTTAAATTAAATAACTGTAGAAAAAACCGTCCTTGTTCCTTTTATTTGCAACACCATTCTGCTGCTATATAACCTGAGCAGAAAGCTGAGATCTTATCTCATTTCGCAGTTTCGAAGTCCAGAAGTTTACCCGAAAAATATTCCCCACCACGATCTGATCGAAGTGACTTAACTTGTTTACCTAATAGCTTTTAAAATTCAACTTTGTACTCTTTGAGCTTTTCAAAAGAGGCCGACTAATGTCTAATTAGGAAAACATATACATATCTTGAGTAATCATAACTAAACGTGATTAAGTACTCATACCCACTATCTGCCTGAACATGTATGGGTCCACATACATCTTCTGTGAACCAGCTCAAGTAAGTCACCAACCTTGTTGCCTTTACTCTTAAAGACAGAATTGGTCACCTTTCATTCGATGTAGAATTCGCAAACTGGTAGTGACCTCAAGTCTTAAATCTCTATCAGTCCATCTTTCACTAGTCTTTGGATCCTGGTCGAATTAGTGTGACCTAAATGTTGGTGCCATGTGTAGGCAATATCCCTTTCAAGGTGTTTTCTTTTAGAAGATTGAACAAGTGAACTTACATTAAATTCATTTAAACCATTATCATAGTTTTGATAAGGAAATAACATGAATAAACTATTCATTCATGTACATTTGCAAATAGACAATTTATTTCTCATATTAAAATTTTCATTATCAAAATCAACTGAATAACAATTATTCATAAAATGAGATACAAAAATCAAATTCCTGTGCAGAGTAGCCACAGATAAACAATCTTTTAAAACAAAACTCTATTACTAAAGTCTTAACTAACATCTCCTACACTTAAGACCACTATTATTGTACTGTCCCTGACCATTAGGTGCAAACACCCATTGTGTAGCCTTTAGCTTAGCCTGAGCTCCTGTAACATATTACAGAGAATGTCAGTTGGACCTGAGTTCACCCACCAGGAAACTGGTGGACTCTTAACTGTGCATGACTCAACTAAGAGAGATATCAATATACCTTCACCAGATGGCTTAGTAGTCTTTATCAGAAGAGTAGCTATGTACTTAGTGTAGTTTCTCCTCCAGTGGCCTAGTTTTCCTGCAAAAGAAACACTTTTCTTTTGTTGAATTCCTTATGGCCTTGGTTGCTATAATAACAACCTTGCCCTTTCCTTTCTTTCTAGTAGGTCCCTTGTGAGTGAAAACTAAGTCTAACTTATTTTTTATGGCAAAGTAATTTGGGTCAGTGAGTACATTATGTATTTAAAATCAAGCAAAGTTCGCCAGCCCTATCCATATAAAATATTGTAAATGCAAACATATGTGTAATTGTCTATCAAGAGTCATGTATAATGCAGTGATGTATATTCTTTCAATTTAGCATACATAATAAGTCAGATATCCACCAAACTGTACTATCATGCATACAATGATCACCCAAACACACCACTCCTTACTCCTCGGCGGCGGGGTCGCACGAAGCTAGTTCAGGTGAGAACTATTCTCAATTAACCTGTTTTTCTTTTAACTCTTACTAAACATGATTAACTCACCACTTTACCTTAGTCTCTAACATGACGCAACAGAGCTCCTCGGGGAGGCTAATGCATCACGCTAGTCAAGTGTAAACCATTACCTAAACCTCCATACAATACACGAAATACTCCACGGCAACGTGGTCGCATCACTTCTTTGCACTTTTGTTTTGTCCTAAAGAAGTCTAACCCTGTAATCTGCAAACCGACATCCTCTGCAGGGAGGTCTATCGATCTACTATACTACTCAACCGGTAATGGAGACCGTGAGGTTACAACAATTGAAAACTCGCTCCCACTTGATTTTTATAACTAGTGGTTTTTAATTAACTTGCATTTACAACCTGGATTATCTCATAATCCCCTTTAGAATCTCATTCCAAGATTAACCAAAATTAATTAATTAATTTATTCAAAATATTATCGTTTTACAGCATAGATTATCTCATAATCTTGCATTAGAAACTCATTCTAAAATCCAATCAATAAATTAATTAATTAATTTTAATTAAATAATACTAATATTTAATTTAGATTATCACATAATCTACTTTTCAAAAATCTAATTCCAAAATTAAATTAAAATAATTTTATTAATAGCAATTTTGTGCTTAGACAATCCCATAGTCTATTTTTTGAATCTTATTCTAAAATCAAGCAAGCTTAGACTATCCAATAGTCTAGTTTAGAATCTTATTCTAAAATTTAATTTACAAAATTCAACTTTTATTTTAAAAATAAAGTTAACTTAGACTATCTTATAGTCTATCTCATAATCTTATTCTAAAATAACTTTTATTTAAAATACTCTGATTTACAACTTAAATGATCTCATAGTTTAATTTAGAATCTCATTCTAAAAGAAAATTAATTAATAAAATAATTAATTAATAATTGTTATGCAAATCAGTAAATAAAAAAAATTTAAAATACCTGACGCTGACGTCAGCGTCAGCCTGATGCTGACAACCGCGTTAGAAAATTTTTTTTTTTTAAATTTGAAAATTAAAATATTTAATTTTAAAATAAATTGAATTTGATCTCATTAAATCAATTTTATCTGATTTCGTACAAAATAATTAAATCTAATCTTATTAGATCAACTTTATCCAAATTTATAAAAATATTTGAATCTAATCCTATTAGATCAAATTTGTCCGATTTCGTAAATCATGACTAAGAGCGTACAATCCCATTGTACAAACAACACAATCGCAAATTTATGGGTTGTTCCGAATTAATGATTAATTCATTAACAATTCAAACAATTTAAATCGTCACTATAAACAACCTAGTCAAATATTAACTCTTTTAACCGATTTAAATCGATAATTTAAAACAATCTAATTAACAATTAAATACTTTAATGATTCAAACAATTTAAATCACAAATACAAACAATCATCTGAATTTAATCATTGATTTAAACAATTTAAATCGAACCATCAAATTAAACTAACTTTCCTTCTTAATAAAATCTCTATTTTATTGAATCGCAAATCTATTTATTTTAATCTTATTATACCTAGTCATGTATATTATGAATGTAATCAGAGGCTGGCTCTGATACCAATTGTTGGAAAAACATATGAATTTTGTTGGAAAATAAACTCTGATGCCGACCATTGGGTTCACAGTTCTCAACTATGGTCACAGCAATAGCAACCTATTAGAGCACTAAAAGTAGGAGACTCTTCTCTCTACCTAAGCCCCCGGTCAGAGAGTCACGCTTCATGACATCTCATGTGCGAGAGTTCCTGGGAATAGGTTTATCTTTATAAACCTTTTGCCCTAATACCGATTGTTGGGATGAATTTCAAAAATTCTCCCTAAAGATTACGCAGCGGAACAGGTTTATAATTCATAACTCTAAACCTAGGGTTGATTTAAAATTCCCAATTTTAAATCTGCTGACTTAAATTCATAATTTAAATCATTAGATCTAAATTCTTAATTTAGATCTACAGGCTTTTTACTCTAATACATTCATAACAATACATAAACTTAAATAGGTATAGTAACGAACACTGTAAATAAATAGAAAAGCAAACTAAAAGAAGAAGGAAAGAAAAACATACCTGGAATTGCTCCAATAATAAAGAAAACCAGAAAGACAATAATATTCTTCAAAACCGAGACCCCGAGAGCTTCTACTCAATGACCTCAAATTGCCTGGAGGGTAGGCTCCGAAAAATATTAAACTGGGTCTCTAAAATAATTTCAGAAACCCTAAAGAATTATTTTGAACTCCAAAATCCAAACCTCGGAATAAGCACATCTATTTATAGGAATATAACGGAGCAAAAAATTATGAAAATTCGATGTGGGATGCGTACAAAATAATTCTAGTTTTAATTCTAAATGCGGCGTATCGTGCAAAAGCAAAACCAAAACGACACGTTTCATTTAATGTGCACGTGTTTGTTATTTTAAATAGCGTGACATGTGGAGGGCCGCAATTGGCCCGCCCATGCTCAGGCGGATAGCGCAATATCCTACCAGCCGCGACACGTGTTGCGCGCTGGTCGGTTGATCCATGAATACACGGATCGACCCCTACACACGTGATTTTTCCTTTTTTTTTTTGTTTTTTTTGCTTTGTTTTCCACATGTAAAAATTTATCTTATGAATTTTAATTTTCCAAAATTATTTTATTTTATAATTTTTATATTTTATTCATCTCATGAATAATATTTGAAAAAATTAATTTACCCATTTATGGATAAATAATTCATCTCATAAATTCTTTAATATTTTTCTAATGGCAATAAATATAGAGGTTTGCGCAAAGACACTAGGGATAATTTAAATCTAGCTTCAAATGGTTAAATTAAATCATCTCATGATATTAATTTAATTACCATTTAATGAGACTTAATTCCACTAAATAAATCTCACTGCACTCTAAACTTAAATTATTTATTTGATATCTCCCTAATAGACTGTATTGATGACAACAACCCCTCCACTAGATGTCCATGACAAAGGATAAATATAACCACTACCATTATCCTTCTCACAGCTTCTCCATTAGTTACCGACCTGCCCTTCACTGAATAATTCACTTATACTTGAACATATTTACAGTATAAATTCCAAATGTCAAACACTTGGAATACTTTGGCCAAAGTTTCCGAACCATTCAAATATTTGTCAATCAACTAAGGGGACATCTATATATCATAAGAGACTGTAGATTCCCTATTGAATACCTGATCCTTGTCAGACTTCACGCCGCTACCCAGTGTACGTGGGATTTTAGTCATTCATTTAGACCTTACTTATAGTACACCAAAGTGACTAACGCTCCATGCACAAGTCCAGAATACCCTCGGGATTTAGAGTCGTCGTTCAAACTGTACAACATGAATCACTCATCTCCGATAGTAGTCTAGAAATAAATAACCCACATGGTCCAACTCAGTGTGTCAATCATATTAAACACACTAACTTAACACTTTTGGATCTCCATCCACATGACCAAGACAAGCCATCTAAAGTGTCTCGCTATAGTCTTAACATACAAGTGGTCCAAACTTGTCTTTGACTACGAGTCTTTCAAACAACAATCAATATCATTTGTTCCAAGTCTATCTGTGGCTTAGTCTCATAAACCACCTAGAACAAACTTGTAAATTTTAGTCTGAGGACTACACCCATCTCATGGATGTCTCCCAAAAGAAAAACACATGCAGTATAAATGCTCACATGTAAATTTAACTGGAACTTCAATTTTATTTATTAATTAAAATAATATATCCAGAATAAATCTGGATTTCAGGACACTATTCCTAACATAAATAAGGGGATCTTATATCCCATAGGAATGAGTAGTCACTCTCATTTTAGTTTGGGTATGGTTTACTATAAAAGACTCTATTGACCCTTCTAAGGCATGGCCCATACATTTACTCAATAAGGGTGACCAATTGGTCCTTGAGGGGCTGATTTGGCCCTTGATTATTCACCTACCATTACCCACAAAGGGGTTGAGCATCTGGAGGGGGATCAACAGCATACCCATTGGCTCCCATGACAATTGGATAGGGGAATGGATGCTGTCCCACTTAAGCCGTAAGGTATCCCCCTTGATCATTATGGCCAATTGATTGATTAGCCATAATGTATGGACCAATAGATTCCTGGGTCTGTGGCATGCCTGAGGGCACAACTACAATACATTGGCCATTAGGCCACCGTAGCCCGATCAATCCCCAAGGTATAATCTTGAGGACGTAGGAAGTTGGGTTGTCCCCCAGTCCCATATGTGGAAGGAGGCCTAACAGGAGGACATTAATCCCCAGTGTGGGAAATTGTCCTTGAACAGCTGTTCCAAGGCTCTAATGTGGCCTCAAAATAGCCTTTCCAACATGAGAATGGTATGCATGGCCCTGTCCCCCAATCTCAAGGGTACGCATGACTTGAACGTTGGTGTTGAGGTCCCTTGAGGTTAAGGTGTACCCTTGATTCAAAGGGCCAGTAACCCTATAGGTTGCATTATTAGTCCCATGGCTTGAGTCCAAGTGTAGAGCACTTGGGTTAGCCAGAGTTGGATTGCCTATGTCTCAGGATGGTGTTAGTACCCTGAAACACCGACATCCTTAAGCTCAAAGGAATGTCATGTGGATATCTAGTGGGAACTATGGGAGGAGAAATAGGCCTTAATTGCCTAATGTCCTCTCTAATGGTTTAAACTATGCCATTTTGAGTCGCAGCCTTCCTTACCAAGATAGGCTCTACTTCAACGACTGCCTGTCTAGCCACGTCCTTAGCTATAAGGCTAATAGAGGAAGGCAAGGTTAAATTCATTTCAATCAAGACTCCATCAGTTTCTTTGTTAAGTCTCTTATTCATTGAGGTCCCAATGTCATTGACAATGGTTCACAATGCAGCTGCATTTTCACGTTGAGTCGCTAAAGTACGCTCTTCCCCCGCACATTGCTTCTCTTGGACTTCTTTCAAAGCTTGTTCAAGTCTTTGATCAACACGTTCCATCCGACATTTGAGGATGGCCATGAAACTCTTTTGAGAATAGCCACTGAGCCCAATTCACTCGTCATCTAGGATGTCTTCATCACTGTTTGCTATATTTGTTTACAATTAAGTGTGATGTGGTCACCATAAAGATTTAAACAAAACAAACATGCAAAAGGGACTCACTACCACTAGGGAATGAGCCTAAATAAGGACCACAGGTCTTTGACCTAAACCACTCACCGTTTTCAGAAAAAACGTTCTGATATTTTGGTGTATCTAAATTTGGTTATACTGTGACTTCAGCTTATACTTCAATTAAGGAGACTTGGTCAAAATATTTTTGTGGGTTTTTTTAATATATTAATTGACATAAAATTAAGGGGATATGGACCTAACTCAAGTGACAGTTACAGTGACGGAGCAGGGCCCACAGACACTTTACCTTGCACGCTTAAAAGTTATGAACTGGGGTGGAGACAAACCCAAGAGCACAACAGTCCACTTACAAGCCCAGTCTATTAGGTTTTTAAGCCTGGAACCTTTGACTTAGAATAACTCAAATGATTTTAGGTCTGATAAGATTAAGGTGGAGCAAACTATATTTAGGTCACTGGACTATGACCAACACTATCAAGGTCAAGCCTCGGTCGTCAAAGCCCTAATCAATGGCGCGAACCTATGTTCACTTGACTTATTAAGTAGTGACAGTAGTTTTAAGACCCACACAATCAAGGTCAAACCGTCACTGTCAAAGCGTCAAACTAAAGCCTCAATCCTTAACTTTTCATTTAGGAATAGATTAAAATTGATAGTTCATATTTGAAGCCCGAAAGACTGTATTACTGAAGAACAAGTACAACAAGATATATGATAAGCTAAGCTATGTTGAGTTACACAAGTCCTAGGGAAAGAGCACAAGTGTGCTATAAAGAAAACTTGAAGAGGTTTTGCATTGAGTGTATGTACTACTTTGGACTCTCATAGAGTCTCTTATTTATAGGAAAACTTAATAATAGTTGGCCCTAGTTCCGCGGCATTTTCTCCCCATGTTAGGCCCTTAAGCTCTTTCTTGTGCGTGAATGATCATGGAATGTGCCCCTGATTTGATGCTTAAGGGAATTCCTTTGAGCCCACGTCCACATTTTCAGCTGAAGTCTGTTTTAGAAGGTCCCCGTTCCCTTGGATTAAGAATAAGCACTGAAGTATCTGAGATTAGACTCCAACTAACTGCCTCGAGCTTGGAGCAACCTTCTTAGCAATCCCTTGAGCTCGAGCTCCCTTCACTCCTCAACCAACTCGAGCCTCGAGTGGCGGGTACCCTTGTTAGGGAGACAAACTTCTCAGGATGATGGGCTCAAGGCGCTTCTATCTTAACACTTAATGGTCTGATTCCCCTCGAGGACGACCTCGCGTGGTAACTACGTAACACTTTTCTCAAAACGGCGTCGTCCCAGCTCTCTCAAAATTAGGGTGTTGACAATCACCTCTACTTTCGTTATCGCGGTTGTGACTCCTTTCATCCCCTCTTGAAACAGGGCTTTACTCTGAGAGGTGCTCGAATGGTGGCCCCATCAAGGCCAACCCTTCGGGTTGCTTATGCTTGAGAGCACTTGCTTTCCTAGTCATGACCGTTGGTGAATGGTCTAGGATTATATTTTGATAATCCAAGATGAGGTTAAAGACTATTATATCTTGTGTAAAGTCTCTCACTATGGTCGCTAAAACGTGTGTTTGATCCTTTTTTGTTTAGTGTGTGTGGTTGTCATAAATATAAAATCAAGCAAACATGCAAAATGGGACTCAAAGTGATATGGGAGTGAGCCTAAATTCCAGACTACACGTGTTTGACATCAACTAATCACCTTTTTGGAAAACAAAGGATGGTGCTTTTGGTGAATCCGAAATTGGTTTGCAGCTTAATGTTGATTCTGCTTTTACACCAATTAAGGTGAATTTCTAATGTATTTTTGTGGATTTTTTAAATGATAACGGACAAAAAAATAAAAGAAGATATGGTCTAGGCTCAACTGGCGGGTAGGGTGATTGACATAAGCCCCCAGACACTTTTCCTCGAACACTTAAAAGTAAGGAATTGGGGTGGTGACAAACTCAAGAGCTCAGTAGTCACTTACAAGCCCGAGTCGATCAAATTTCAAGGTTGACACCCTCGACTTGTAATAACTCGAATGAGTAAGAGCTTGAAAAGATTAAGGTGGAGAAAATCTTATTTGGGTTACTAGATGAGGACCAAGACAATAAAGGTCAAGCCTTGGCAATTAAAGCCTTTAAACAATAACTCAAACCTAGGTTCACCTGACTTATCAAGCAATGACACTGGTGTTAAAACCAAGGCAATCAAGGTCAAGCTTGTAAGGAATGGTGTCCTAAAAATCCAAATTTGTTAGGTAAATATTATTTAATTAGGCTCCGTTTGTTTTAACGGAAGTACTTTTCCTACAGAAAATATTTTCCTTTGGAAAAGGTTTTCCATGGAAAATGTTTTTCCCATTGAGGTTTTCCGTTGTTTGTTTCAATGGAAAACATATTTTCACATTTCGATATTCCTTGCTTGTTTTAAAGGAATCATCTTTTACCAATCATCTTATTCCTAGTTATAGAACAATATAAATAGCAATACAATATATTTAAAATTATTTAGACTCTGTGGGGTTGTAGAGTTATTACTAAAATACCCTGAGGTTTGAACATTTATTACATATCCTGATATTTAAATGTATTTAATGACGTACACTGAAGTTGAATATTTTATCACTAACGCACCATACATCAAAATTTGACGAATTTTTCTAAGAATCTGACCAAATATAAAAGTGCTAATATAATACATAATTATGATAATATTTACAAGTCATGCCAATGTTTTTAGCAAATTACGATAAAAGGTTCATCGTATACTGATGTAAAAACTACCTAAATATAGCCGAAATCATATGCAGTGGTGGTATTTTTTAGGAAAAATCTAATGAGAATACTTATATATTGTCGGAATCATGTTTCTAGATCACTCGAAATGATGACTTCCCCTCTTTTAAAAGGGGAGTTATTTTCCCCCATTTGAAGGGAAAACCTTTTCCGTCATCAATCTTGCGCCAAACAATGGAAAAAGGGAAAACCACTTCCTAGAATGTGGTTTTCCCGCTAAACAAACGGAGCTTTAATGAATAAATTGAATTTCCACCCATTTCCTTGCTAAATTTGTATAAGTGAGTATATATATTGCATGTGATTTTCTTTTTAATAACATCCATGATATGGTGTAGTCCTCATACTACAATTTACATGTTTGTTTTAAGTGGTTTATGAGATTAACCCACAGATAAACTTAGAACAAATGGTATGGATTATTATTTGAAAAACTTGTAGTCAAAGACAAGTTTGGACCACTTGTATGCTAAGACTATAACATGTCACTTTAAATTACTTGTCTTCGTCATGTGGATAGTGATCCAAAAGTGTTATATTGGTGTGTTTAATAAGCTTGTTACACTGAGTTGGACCATGTAAGTTTCTTGTTTCTAGACTACTATCAGAAATGAGTGATTCATGATATACTGTGACAATGATGACTCTAAATCCTAAGAGTATTCTGGACTCATGCATAGAATATTAGTTACTTTGGTGTATTACAAGTAACGTACACTGGGTAGTGGCTTGAATTATGACAAGGATCAGGTATTCAATATGGAATTTACAGTCTCTTATGAGATAAAATATCCCCTTAGTTGATTCGCAAGTGTTTGAATGATTTGGAATTTTTGGCCAAAGTGTTCCAAGTGTTTGACTTTTGAAATTTATACTGTGAATATGTTCAAGTACAAATGAATTATTCAAAAAAGGACGAGTCGGAAACTAATGGAAAATCTGTGAAAAAATAATGACAGTAGTTACAACAATTTTTAATCATGGACATCTAATGGGGGGATTTTTGTCAACAGCATAGTCTATTTGGGAATTATTGAAGAAATGATTTAAGTGTAGAGTGCTTTGATATTTATTTAGTGGAGTCAAGTCTCATTAAATGGCAATTAAAATTTATCATGAGATAATAATTAATTTAATCCATTTAGAGCTAGATTTAAATTGTCCTTAAGGTCCCTTCGTATGCCTTTGTTTTTATTGTCATCGGAAAAATATTAAAGAATTCGTGAGGTAAGTAAATTTAATTTTGCCAAACATTATTCATGAGATGAATAAAAATTCAAAATTATAAAATAAAAGAGTTTTTAAAAATTAAAATTGATAGGATGAATTTTTTACATTTGAAAAACAAGAACAAAAAATAAATTCTCAAAAATAAGGTCACGATTTGCGTATAATGCCGGCAGCCAATCAGGGCGCGATATGTGTTGCATGCTGGGCTGCCGAAGGGGAGATCCATTGGCTCCGGGGTGGAACAATTGTGTGCTACCACGTGGCACGTGGTGACTAAGAGATGCACGCGAATTAGAAGCGCTGCATTTTTAGTTTGTTTTGGCATAAAACGATGTGTTTTGTTGAGAGTTCACGCGTCACACATTGAAATTTCAGCCTTTTTTCACTCTGTTATCCTACTATTAATCGAGGTACCAATTTCAAGGTTTGGTATCAATTCAAAAATTAAAGGTTTCTGAAATTGTTAACTTTCTGAGATCTAATTGGAGAGAAAAATTCCCTTTGAAAATTTTCTTTCCTCAGTTTAATATTTTTCAGTGCCCACCCTTCGGACGTTTTGAGGTTGTTGCGCAGAAGGTACTAAGTCTTGGTTTTCTCAGTTTTCTTGGAGTTATTTATTATCCTGGTTTTCTTATTTTAGAGCAATTTCGGGTATGTCTTTCTTTCCTTTCTCTCTTGGTTTTTCGCTTTTATATTTATTTATAGTATTCTTGTTATGCTGGTTTAATTCACGTTATTAGAAATGTATTAGAGTAGAGGCCTTTATATTAAAATTAGGAATTTAAATCTGTAGATTTAAAATTGGGAATTTTAAATCAACCTTAGGTTTAAAATTAAGAATTTTAAACCCTTTCGCTGCTTTGATCAAAAAAAAAAAAAAAAAAACAAACCCTTCCACTGCATTAACTTTATCAAATTACAGAAAAATTTTGAAATTCGTTCCAACAAAGCCTTGGCTATCAAAGCCTTAAACCAACGCTTCAATTCTTAACTCATCGATTATGGGAACAGATTAAAATAAGGAGTTCATACCTGAAACCCCGAAATGTTGTATTGCCTTGGAAGAAAGCAAGTACAAAGTACTCCACACTATGCTATGCTAAGCTAAGTTATGCTACTCACAGATAAAAAGTACAAATGTGCTATAAAGAAACCGGAGAAGGTGGTGCTGGACACTTGACAACTACAATAGTGTCTCTGATTTATTAAAAACAAAACAACTGTTGCATCCTATTATCCCCGCATTTTCTTCCCACATCTACCTCGATGCTTGTATGATGTGCTGAATGGCATTGGTCGTGCCTTGAAAACATTTGCTTGAGCATCTTTCTAGAAGCCTCACGTCTGTATAAATCACCGGTGTCCCTTCTAGAATCCACACACCTAGAAATGTGGTTCACTTAACTTCCTCGAACCTTAGAACCACCTATCTATAGCCTTTTGAGAAGTCCCTTGAGCTCGTGCTTTTTACGCATCAACCATCTTGAGTAACTGACATCCCATAATGGATTTAACTCTTTAAGCAACTGGGCTCTAGATGCTGTTATCTCGGTATTTAAAGGCCCAACATCCCTCGAGGATTGCCCCATGTGACAAACAAATGGTCTTTAGTCTCAAAACGGTATCATCCCAACTCCCTCGTGTTTGGGGTGTAAATACATGGTAACCTGTTACTTTGTCTTGATAATTCAATTTCATGAAAAGTTTGTTCTGAAATGACCTGTGCTACTATGTGGGCCAAATTAGAAGAACTTTATGCCACTAAGTGCTTAGCTAACGAGATATTATATATGGAAAGGTATTGTGCCTTTAGAATGGATGAGAATAGACCATTGGAGGACAACCTAGTTGAATTTTATGGGTACTAAAGCACTTAACCAATCTAAAGGTTATGATTTCTAATGAGGTTCCAACCATGATTCTATTAGGTTCTTTACCTAAATATATGAGGGCCTTTGAGGATGCCCATAGGTATGGCCATGTGACCATATTTCTTGATAATGTTGAGGATGCCCTTAGGTCCAAAATTATGGAGCTTAAAAGAGACGATAAATACCCTCGAACTAGTAGTAAAAACATATCACAATCTAGGGGTAAAAAGAACCTATCTAATGTTAATTGCTATGATTGTGATAAGATGGGTCACATAAAATGTTATTCCCCAAAAAAGAACAAGAAGAACACACCCACTATTGATAACACTGTGTCATCTAACTGTAATGAGCATGGTGAAGTGTTGGTTGCCTCATCTGAAATTACTACGCATGAATGGGTGATGGACTCTGGATGCAATCTAATCGTTCTTAGTTTATTGACTATAAAACTGTGACGAAGGGGAAGGTACTGTTGGGTAACAACAACGGCTGCAAGGTTGTAGGTATTGCATTCGTTAGGATCAAGGTGTCTAGAGGGACTAATTTTCTCTTAGATGGTGTTAGACATGTCCTTGAGTTGAAAAGAAACCTAATATAGCTAGAACAGTTAGACCTGAGTGGATTGACCTTGAGTGTAGGACGGGGTGAAATGAAGATGCTTAAGGGAGCCCTTGTAGTCCTAAAAAGTGTGGTTGAAAATGGTCTTTATGTCCTTAAGGGTGATGGTTATTTCTAGGGGAATCTAACTTAGCTAAGAAAGACAAATCTAACAGTAAAAGCCTATGGCATAAGAGGTTAGGACACATTTCAAGGAGAGGCTTACTAGAACTAAGCAAGCAGGGGTTGTTAGGATCTAATAATGTGCCTAAATTGGAATTTTATCATCATCACATATATTGTAAGCATCATAGGCTTACATTTTCCACTAGTTTGAATAGAATTATTGGTCCTGCTGACCATGTTCACTTTGATTTATGTGGTCCCTCTAGGGTACCCACAATAGATGGAGCCCACTACTTTCTATCCATTATCGAAGACTATTATAGGAAAGTTTTTATGTTTTTACCGAAAAACAAAAATGACAATTTTGAAACCTTTGCTAAGTGGATAAGTTTGGTTGAGAACCAAACATGAAGAATAACAAAGGTTTTAACAACTGGAAATTCTTAAATTTTTAAATTAAGGATTTGATGCTTTATGTAATGAATATAAAATTAGAACAATTTTGCAGAAAGAATAAACAAACACTACTAGATAGTGTTAGATGTGTACTGTTTTATTACGGATTAAATAAATAGTTTTAGGGTGAGGCTATTATTAGAACTGCATATTTCATTAATAGATCACCTGGTACTGCTATTAACTTGAAAACTTCTGAGTATGTATTGTCTAGTAAACCTACAAATTATGATAATCTATGTGTGTTTTGTTGTTCTGCATTTGCACACCAAAATGAGTGTAAGTTGGAACCTAGAGCCATTAAGGGAGTCTTCCCTGGTTATCCTTCTAGTGTAAAGGGTTATAGATTGGGGGTTAAAGATGAGAATAGAACCATAACTATAATAAGCAAGGATGTTACCTTTAATGTAAATGAGATGCCCTACTTAAAAGAAGAGTTAGCCAATGGTTCAAAATCTACTAGGAAATTTGACTCTGAGATCTATGAGTTTGAAATTAACCCACCTAGCCTAATTTACCCTAGGATCGAAACAAAAAATGAAAATGACAACCAGACTGAAAATGAACAAGAAACACAGTAGAACAGACATGAGAGGGATCTGAGAAGCAAACTAAGGGTGGATAGAACCTTGACAACTACCAATTAGGTAGAGATAGGTGAGAAGGGAAATTAGAGCCGCAGATAGGAACGGATATGTTGATGGTATAGTCTATTCCCTAAACACTACTTCAGAATATGTGAAGTATGAACTTATGACCTATAAAGGGACCATTAGCAACAAGCATTTAGCTGAGTGGCTGAATTCTATGGCTGCACAAATGGAAAGTCTTAGGAAAAATCGGACATGAACCCGTATTCCTAGGCCTAATGGTAGAAAGTTGGTAGGTTCTAAATGGCTGTTTAAGGTTAAGGAACCTAAACCGCTAGAAGGATTACCTTGGTTTAAGGCTAGATTCATTGCCAAAGGTTTCACAAGTAAAGAGGGATGGATTATATTGAGAATTTTTCGCTAGTAGTGAAACATACCACTATCAAAATCTAGTTATGTTTGACTACAAAATGTGATATGTTTTCAGAACAAATGGATGTCAAAATTGCATTTCTACATGTCAAGCTTTAAGAGGAATCCCAATGGCTCTGCCTGAAGGGTTTGAGGAACCCAAATATGAGGAACATGTTTGTTTGCTACAAAAGTCCATGTATGGACTTAAGTAATCGCCTAGACAATGGTGTAGGCATTTTGATAGTTTAATGATGGATAACGGGTTTAGTAGATCTGTGCATGATACTTATTTTTAATTAAGAATGTTGACAATGATCGTGCCTTGTACTTATTGATATATGTGGATGATATGCTTTTGGTTAGAAAATCAAGAGAACAAGATTTGTCACCAAAAAATGAACTTAATGAATCATTTGATATGATATATTTGAGTGAGGCTAAAACAATTCAAGGCATGAATATAATCATAATCAAAGAGTTAAAAACAGTTCACTTATCTCAAGAAAGTTATTCAATCAAAGTTTTGAAGAGGTTTAACATGTTCGAAAATAAAACTATAAAGCTACGCATGGCAACTCAACATATATTTTATGCACTGCGCCAATGCAATAGGACGACTTATGTATGCCATGACTTGCCCAATACCTAATTTAGTATACCTTATAAGTGTATTGCCCAAATTCATGGGGTATGTTGATGCATACTTTTTGTTTGGGATCTAGATAGGAGAAGATCAACCTCAACTTATGTTTTCACCTTAACTGGTCCAGTAATAATCTAGAAATCTAAGGTTCAGTTCATGACAGTTTTGTCAACTACTAAAGCTGAATTTCTTGCTTTAACTGATGTAATTAAGGAAGGAATTTGGCTAGGGGGTTCTATCTCAGATCAATTTGAACTTAGGGCCACTAGTCATATATTTAGATCGAAAATCTTCGTTAGCTCTCTATAGAAACCTAGTATACCACTATAGAACCAAGCACCTAACTACTAGGAGAAACTTCACCAAAGATCAGCTAGAGGCCAATTGGATGCAGTGGTAGAAAGTAGGTACTAAGGATAATCCAAAGGATATTGGTACCAAAATCGTTCCTATGGAAAAGTTTGCCAAATGTGTCAAATTTACTCAAATGGATTAGAATTCAAGATGAACCTTGGATTCAAAATTGATCTTTATTATTAGTGTATCTAGTGATTAGTATATATAGTAACCAAGGTGGAGATTATTGTATTAATGGGTTCCCATAAATCCTAGACCATGCCTTAATAACTCAGGACTAAAATGAGCTAAGAAATGTGGTTGGGATTTTTGACAAGCTAAGCAAACACATAACCTTAATTTACAGTAAGAGGGTGTTTGGAATTCACACTCAAGCGATGGCATTTCTGTAAATAAGAGCAACTATGGGGGTCTTTTCGTTCAGATTTTGGCTTTTTTGGCATTCAGACATGGTCGATTTTGCACCTGCCTGGTCGTACTATTTACCTGACTGAGCCCTTGACTGTGCTGCCAGTGCGTCTTACATGCCCTAGACGCTTCCTTTGCCCAAGCCACGCGTCTTCCATATGAGCCACTTCTGAAGGACACATGTCGTGATCGTGGGTGCTCCATTTGTGTTTCTTTGGATTAATGAGAGCTGTTAGATACAAGGATGATTAATAGCTAGGATTGCCCCACGCATGCTAAGGCATGGATTGAGGCACCCGTATATAAAAAGGGGAAAAGTTACAGTCATTATTGTTTTCCAATTTTCTCTCTCGGTTTCTATATGAAACCCTTTTCCCTTCTTTTAAGTAGTTCACTTCGTCTTTCTTGCGTGAATGCTGGTGATCCTGACCCAAACATGAGAAGTTCCATGGAGGATTAAGAAAGATTTGTTATAATGTTATGAAATTAGTGTTAGATTAAGGTTTCTGTGTTAGAAGGGAGCCAAGGACTAGGTGTTCGAGTTTTAAAGATGTTTTAAAACTACGTACTCGCAAGCGTACGAGATCATCGTACCTTAATGGGGTATATAGGTGTCGTATCTTCAAGGAATCGATATAAAGTTGATTCAGTTAAGAAAGAGTGATCTAGTTATGAAAGAGTGATCTAATTTTGGGTTTTTGTTGGTTGATTGAACAATTAATGAAAGAAGGTTGTAAAATCAATACAAAAGATATCAATTCAATTGAGAGTAGTTCAAGGAATGAATATAAGGGTAGCTTTACTTGTATTCCATTATTACATGTTACTATGACAATGATTTAGGAGACTTAGGCTACAAACACTAAGTCCAGGTTAACATTCTACAAACGCTAAGTCTAGGTTAACATTTAAATTAAGGTTGAGGGTAATGACTTAGTATAAAGGCATAGCCTATCTTATCACCCTAATTGTCATATAAGTTATCTCATCAGTACTACTTAATTACTTTCTTGCTCCTAATTAAATATTACCTCTTACAAAATGTTGTGGTTAGGGTTGGATACAACCTCAACACTGACTACATGTGAAAATTCATTTTGTTATGGTCTAGGCTACAAGCTCGTAGACAAAACACAAATTAATCAGAAATCTAAATATGGTTACAAACACATCCAAAGAAAACTATGAATAATTCCCCAACAAGAACGTGAAAATAACATAACTCAATCATCGTCAAAAGTACATTATAAATCTGGGATACGGACGGCTACCCTCCTTCATCCCTAAACTGATGTCTACTCCTCCATGAGTATTTTAAACATCATAAAATCTATAAGAAAAATAATGAACAAAACTCAAGAAGCGAAGATTCCCTCAATTGACATCGATGCTGATCTATGCTTTGATCCCCCAGCATTCCGATCACTTGTGTTTCAGCATTTGAGAAGACTAAAATCTCGTAGCAGCTTCAGGAAGGAGATTTAGGAGATGAGAAGATGCAAAGATCCGAAATAAAATATCCCCAACCCCTTTTTACATGTGAGGCGCACCCTAGAGGTTCCCTGCACTTTGTGAGTTGATCCATCGTCCTCGGTTCTATAAGGTCCCAATCGAACAACTTCTTATTTTGTAGCCTATGCCCTTAATTTAAAAGGCACCTAACTTTTTATCCGTACTAAGTTACCTGTCAAATTACATACAAAATTCTTGAAGAGCTCTACATGATACCAATGATATTGGTAGTGAATTTTGAAAGTTTTGGGTCATAAATGCTCTGCTTTTAACCTTTTACTCATTTTAAGCTTCATTGATTGACAGAAATGCATGGCGACCAATCCCTGAACACATGAGGGGAGATTTTTCTTGGCCGAATCTTGATGTGGTTGGTCTTTTGTCTCCCTCGTGGTCAGGTTTCTTAACATTAGCCTTCAATTTTGTCCATTTTTGCTCGTTTTCACTGCTTTCCAAGTTGTCCATGCTTCAACACCCTCCAAGCCGAAATACACATAAAATGTAATAAAATACAAATGTAATAGCTGAATATGTGGTGGGAATGAGGCATACGACATATAAAAATAAGACACATCAACATCTCCAAACCCAAACCTTGCTTGTCCTCAGCACAATTCTGCTCAAACTAGCTAAAGGCAGAAAAATTCAATCAAGCATGTGGTAGCAAGAATTACTTGCGAAATATATTTTTAAACAAATCTGAAGGAGTACTCAGGTATGAAGAATCTTTATGTAATGTTATTATCAAATTGGTTCCAACTAAAATTTTTGTAATTCAAGTCTTTTCACTAGTAAGGAAGCTTAAAACGCTACTTCATGTCATAACTTAATCATCATCAAAATAACATAACTTAATCATCGGCAAAAGTACAATATAAATCTAAGAAACAAGCAGCTATCCTTCCTTCATCCCTAAACTAAAGGTCTACTCCTCCATGAGTGTTTTAAACATCATAAAATCTAATAAGAAAAACAATGAACAAAACTCAAAAGCGAAGACTCCCTTATTAGTTATTGACGTTGATACGTGCTTTCATCCACCAGCGGAGCACCCGCGCTTCGGTGTTTGAGAAGTCTAATATCTCGTACCGGCTTCGTGAAGGAGAGGTGGAGAAGAGAAGAGGGAAAGATACCAAAAACATTATCTGCAACCCTTTTTTAATGTGCAGGGCGCCTTGGCCGATTGATTGGCTCACCGGCCCGTTGATTGGCCTCGGTTCTATTAGGTCCCAATGCTGAGGGATTGACAACCTATTTAGCAGCTCGCGCACTTACTTAAAACATGCGTGACTTTTGATCCATAATGAGTTACGGGTAAAATTACATATCAAATGAAGCTCTCGAAGTATTAGCAGTGAATTTTGATAATTTTTGGGTCGTAAACACTCTCCTTTTATCTTTTTGCTCATTTTAAGCTTCATCCACTGACAGAATACATGGTGGCCAATCCCTGAAAACACGAGGTAGACTTTTCTTTGCAGAATCTTGACCCGGTTGGTCTTTTTCTCACATGTGGTCGGGTTTCTCAACATAATCTTCAAATTTGTCCGTTTTCGGTCGTTTTCACTGCTTTCCAATTTGTCAATGCTCCAATACCCTCTAAGCCTAAACATATATAACTTGCAATAGAATACATATGTCATAGCCAAATATATTATGAAAGTAAGACATAAAACATGTGAAAATGAGACTCATCACTAGGACTAAATTTTTTGGGTATGAATATCTTAAAAAGTCCAGTGTTCTTATTCTTTTAGCATTTTTTCTTTTCTTTTTTTTTTTTTTTTGTCCTTGCGGTGTGTCGTTGTTTACGGCACTACGGGTTATAAAACTGGCTTAACAAAAATCATTTCAAAGATAACACCAATAGTAAAAATGTTCAGCAGCTGAGTTGTATCTGATTTTATAATTTAGAGGGTTCTTTAACAAAACTAAAAGTAAAGAAAATAAGTGACAAAAGTTACAGAAATGATTTTAATTATCTCAAAAAATAAAATAAAAGGCGGATAAAGTTTCCAATGCCTATTCAGAAAGCTCGGGGATCAGACGGCCGAAAACAAACATGAAAACCCGTGAAAAGTGATTAATTTTAAGCCCTTTCTATAAATTAAAAACACATCAAAATAATACCCTTTTTCCTGCTTTCTCTGCTGTAAAACAAACTTGGCTTTTTGACTTATGAGTATCCCCATTTTGTTCCAGTCCACTTTAATCATCCGCCTGGCGAGAAAATATAATTCTTTTTACCTTCATCTTTCTCCGGAAAAAAGAAAACAGTAGTTTTGAGCAGTTTAAAATAGGATAACTAACACTTAAATACCCTATGATTCATTATTATTTTGGAATATTTTTATTTTAGTAATTTGATATTTTTAAAAATAATAAAAATTGACCCTAACCTTTTTGAATTAATATAAAGGTCCATAAGTTTTTATCGTATTAATAAAAGACCCTCTTCAGCCATTATAATGTCATTTTTGATCAATAAAGCTAACACGACAACTATTTTTTTTTTATTAATGCTACAATAAAATAGCAATTCAACAACCATATTTTTAAACAAATTAAACGAAAATAGACAGTTTTCACATAATACAACTGTTTATGACGCTCAGGATCAGTGTGCTTATACATCATATTGGAGTTCTATGTGAGGTGAGGTTCGTTAAAATGAGCTAAAGTCAAACTCTAGCTACATGCCCTACTTGATATTCCCTACAATGTTAAATAAAAAGTGAGAGGGGCCCGTGGGTAATCCATAGAGGACTTTTCCGACGCTTAAGTCAATAGTAAACCATAAAATACTAATAAAGGCGAGTAATAAAAATAATAATGAAGAGTCGACAAATTAGTAGGATTAGATAAATATATCAAAATACTTGGTTGAAGCTCCTTAGAGGGTACAGTGAAGGGACTAATCACTCCAAGAAAACAGGCCTTTAACGACCAAACATAATGACTGGGTTTTTCTGCTGTCGTTACAAATGTTAGTGCAGTGCCTAATTGCGACAGGATTAAAAGGTCGTCGTTATAGGGTGATATATTATGGGCTTATAACGACGGGCATTTAATTGGGTCATTGAAATACAATAAGTTTGCTTTTTTACGACAACCTTGGACAACAACAAATTAAACCCGTCGTAAATGGTATGACATTTACAATGGGAATATAAGTTGTTAGGGAATCAAGAAATTGTACGTCATTTATCTCAACTTTTAATGCCCATTGTAAATTAAAAGGTTTTGCCCATCGCAAATATATTACCCAACGTCTATTAATGGGAGAAGTAAATATTCAAAAGATATCTCGTTCGAATAAGAAATGTAAAATTTGGAAAACCTAAAAAATAGTTAATAACAAGCAATAATTTTGATAAACATAAAATATATGCAATATGTTATTTAATTTAAATATTGAATACTAGCTTTATGTTTAAATTGTTATTAATTGTGTATATTATACATATAATTACAGCTTAAACTATGTAGGTACAAGACTCCTGCTAAACCATAATGAAACTTTTTTCAAATTCAAAAGGAACTCAAAAAACTTAAATTTTTTTTTTTTTTTTTTAGTAAGAAGCACCAATTTCGATTTAAAAGGGAAAAAAAAAAAAAAGGAAAACCCAACCAAGTCATGTTGCCGCCTCTTTACTCCCAAAGCCCTAAAGCAAAATACAAAATTTCAATATACAAACTCTAAGGCTCATCTACTGTGCATGTTACAATCTCAACAAAGAAATCCAAGTCATAAGGTTCAAATTCGTCTTCTCTCTCTCTCTCTATGTAATTTTGCTATTTTATCTTGTCCTTGTATATGCACTGCTCGGTTCTTCTCTCTCTCTATGTCATTTTGCTATTTGCTTTTTCTTGTGTCGGTAATGCCCCATGTTCTCGTTGTTTTAGCTCGTTTTGTGTCATAACCCTAAATATTGTTGAGCTAAGCTGAATTTCTTTGAAAATTACTTGAAAATCTATATAAATCAGCTTAAATTAGCAATATTAGGTCAAATGAGTCAACTTCACTAACTAAATTTCGAAATTCATTTTTGGCGCCAAAGGTGGCTATGGCAGTTAGGTTTAGGTGTGCCAATATCTGATTTTTTCCAGTTAGTTGCTGATCTTGGTATCTTCTATCAATACTAAAGATGTAGAAGTCATATATTCATTCCATTTAATGATTAATAAAAATTCTCTTGTTAATTCATATAAATTCTCTCTTTCCCCCCCTCTTTCTCTCTCCCTCCCTTTTTTACTACTTCTGTGCTGCTGTTTCCTTCTTCTTCTCCCCCTTTCTCTCAATTTCATTTCAAGAAATATTAGGTTTTGACCCACAACTCAATTGGGTCATGACAACTTGGTATCAGGGCACATTAATCGATTCACGAAGGCACAAATTCATGGGTTCCGATTTGCAAAATGCTGCCGCAGTCGCTGAATATTGGTTGTATGATCAGCAATTATCCCGAATTGAAATGCTTCTTGAAAAATTGAACTTTCTTCTCAGTAGCCAACATGTTGAACAATCAACATATGAACTAAAATAGGTTCGTATGGATTTGATGTTACAAAAAATTGAATCTCTGGACGAAAAAATTGGTATTATTGTTCACATCAAAAATTTTTAATTCTAGGAAGACGAAAGGTTGAAGCATGTTAAAGAATGGAGGGAAAGAGCTGATGCCAATATAGATAGATTGATGGGAAAGTTGGTTGCTATACAAGAAGAAATAGAGGCTCAACGTTTGATTCAACCAACTCAAGCACCACCAATCCTTCCTTCTCTTTCGCAATCTACAAACCAAGAAAAAGCAACCCTCTTGCAAAAGATCTTCTCCAATCAAGAAAAACTTGAGGAGAATTTGTTGGTCAATGATGCAAAAGTAGGTAATCCTTTGAATGCCCTGGCAAATAACCTTGAATTTAGTTTTGAGGCTTCAATTCTGAGCCCAAGAAACCAAGAAATAATCACCCCAACCCTTCTCAGGAAGACTAAATCCCTAACCTCAGTTGGGCTCTGTCTAGCTTTGGAAGTTATTCTTGATAAGAAGATTATTACCTGTCCTTGTCAACCATCACGAGGACCAACTTTCTTGAAGGTTGCATATGTAAATGCTCTCATGGCAATTGCTGTTGTTTATGTTATGGCAAGAGGATTAATTGTGGCTGGTTTGTTTCTTCCATCTGATGCTAAAGCTGGAAGGGATTTCAAGAAGAAAAAAAAGAGAGAGAAGATCAATCAAGCAAAAATATAGTGTCGATGATAATGATGCGGACTTCAAAGGCTACAATACTTGCAAGAGTTGTATCCTTAAGGGCAAGGATCTTGGGGAGGGGAGTACTGTCATAACCCTAAATATTGTTGAGCTAAGCTGAATTTCTTTGAAATTACTTGAAAGTCTATGTAAATTAGCTTAAATTAGCAATATTAGGTCAAATGGGTCAACTTCACTAACTAAATTTCGAAATTCATTTTCGGCGCCAAAGGTGGTTATGGCAGTTATGTTTAGGTGTGCCAATATCTGATTTTTTTTCCAGTTAGTTGCTGATCTTGGTATCTTCTATAAATACTAAAGATGTAAAAGTCATATATTCATTCCATTTAATGATTAATAAAAATTCTCTTGTTAATTCATACAAATTCTCTCTCTCTCCCCCTCCCTCTCTCTCTCCCTTTTTTACTACTTCTATGCTGTTGTTTCCTTCTTCTTCTCCCCCTTTCTCTCAATTTCATTTCAAGAAATACTAGGTTTTGACCCACAACTCAATTGGGTCATGACACAATGTTTCTTGGTTTGTAGATTGCGAAGGAGAAGGAAGGATTGGTGATGCTTGAGTTGGTTGAATCAAATGTTGAGCCTCTATTTCTTCTTGTACAGCAACAAACTTTTCCATTAATCTATCAATATTCGCAGCAGATCATTCCCTCCATTCTTTAACATGCTTCAGCCTTTCGTCTTCCCAAAATTGAAAATTTTTGATGTGAACAATAATACCGATTTTTTAGTCCGGAGATTCAATTTTTTGTAACATCAAATCCAAACGAACTTGTTTTAGTTCATATGTTGATTGTTCGACATGTTTTCTATTGAGAAGTACTTCCAATTTTTCAAGAAGCATATCAATTCGGGATAATTGCTGATCAAACAACCAATATTCAGTGACTGCGGTAGCATTTTGCAACTCGGAGCCCATGAATTCGTGCCTTCGTGGATTGTGTAACGTGCTCTGATACCAATCTGTTATGACCCAAAGTAGTTCTAGGAAATAAACTAATATTTTTTGAATTGAATTTAGAGAAAAAGGGAGAAGAAGAAAGAGAATTAAGGGAGAATTAGAAATTGAAGAAGAAAGTAAGGGGGAAAGAGAGAGTTAGAGAGAGAGAGAGAATTGAAAGTAATATCTTTATTATTCATCAAAAAAGTTATCCATACAATGATATAACACCCCCTTTATATAGATTTTAGGGATGAGGAAAGAGGGAAACAATAATGAAAACCTATGAAGTTTGCTAAAATCAGTAAAAACAAGAGCTAACTGCAATTTTGACGCCCAAAACATTTACGGCTAGCAACCGATTTTCCCGCCGAAAACAGAATTCGAAAGTTAGTTAGGTATTTACCTTCTGAACCCATTATTGAGGGAAATTAGGCAATTTAAGGTGTTAGTTCCAATAATTTTAGCTCAACTAAGTACTCTTGAACTAAGAATTAAAGGAATTAACAACTTAAACCTAGGTACATGACACATTGTTAAAAGAACTTCCCGATTTGAGTCACAAACAGGACCACCACTTACAAATGCTTCAGGAAAGCGGGAAAAAGGTAGATTCTTGGATGGATTGTTCTGAAGTTAGAGCCCGGCAAATTGATGCAAGATTACAAACACTGATGGAACGGACCTTGGAGTGCAACAAGAAAACGGAGGACTTAAAATATGAATATGTTGTCTGTGGTGAACAGGCCCATAGATTGCAAGAACTATTGAAGTCTCGGCCTGGTTCTCTTTCCTTTGATGAAACACTTTACTGTAATAATGGAAACCCTCAATTCCTTAGACAAGAACCAATTACATTTTTCAGGGAGGTGTTTGCACTATGTGACCATCCAAGCATATTGGGCAGTAGTGAGACACGGGATTTCTTTAGTGCTAATTCGATAGACAGAGTGTGGCAGATTATGGATCAATTCCATGGCAGAGCAATAGCATCTGTGAGGGGCTCTGATTCCCCAACTCAACTTCCTAATGATGGTAGTATCAAAGAATTCGGCCAAGATCGTAGACAAGAGGTCTTTATGCCACCGTTTTATCCTTCTTCTTTCACTACATGGCAGTTGATCACAAGTGGCAGGAATAAAATGGGTGATAAAAGTAATACACGCAATCTGTTCGATGAAATGGTTGTAAGAGGTTTGCAATCTTGGAATCTTGAAGTTGTGCTCATTATAACAAGAGGATCAATTGTGACTGCATTACTTCTTGAATTCGATGCTAAGGCTAGGAAAAATTTCAAAAAGAAGAAAAAGAAGAAGAAGAAGAGAAAAAAGAAGGGATCAATCAACTAAGTTTCTACAATGTTGCAGTTGGGTGTTCATGATGTGAGGCCAGGTGATTGAAGATGTGAAGAAAATCCTTGAGGACAAGGTTTAACTTTTGGGAGGGGTAATGTCATGTACCTAGGTTTAAGTTGTTAGTTCCTTTAATTCTTAGTTCAAGAGTACTTAGTTGAGCTAAAATTATTGGAACTAACACCTTAAATTGCCTGATTTCCCTCAATAATGGGTTCAGAAGTTAAATACCTAACTAACTTTCGATTTCTGTTTTCGGCGGGAAAATCGGTTGCTAGCCGTAAATGTTTTTGGCATCAAAATTGCAGTTAGCTATTGTTTTTACTGATTTTAGCAAATTTATTAGGTTTTCATTAATGTTTCCCTCTTTCCTCATCCCTCAAATCTATATAAAGGGGGTGTTATATCATTGTATGGATAACTTTTTTGATGAATAATAAAGATTTTACTTTCAATTCTCTCTCTCTCTAACTCTCTCTTTCTCCCTTACTTTCTTCTTCAATTTCTAATTCTCCCTTAATTCTCTTTCTTCTTCTCCCTTTTTCTCTAAATTCAATTCAAAAAATATTAGTTTATGGCCTAGAACCACTTTGGGTCATAACATTTTGTGTTTGAGAATTGATGTAGTGTTGGTTTTTTGATTGGGACTTAAAATAATTCGAAATATATGATTCCTTATGAAGGTGTTTATGAGAACACCAACTGTTTGATGAAATGCCTAAACTAACTTTATTAGTGAACGGTAACCAATTTTATTCTTAGAAAATGATAAATCTACTAAAATGTAACACCGAAGAATTACTAAATTATGAAAAATAACTAGAAGTTAATTGTTTTATTAATAGGAGATTTATCACTTAGGTATCCTGAGGTTTGGGGATCTTTCATCTAAGAACTTCAACATTTCAATTTATATAAGAGGCTATCCTGAGATTAAAAGATTTTATTACTCAAATGCCTAGAGTTTAGAATTTTATCAATTAAATTTCTTATGACAAAATTTGTTAATTTTTTATCAAAAATTGTTAAGTTGGAACATAATTATAACAATGTATAAACGTCCCCTGTCATAATTTTCTATTTTTTCCCCATAAAATGCTAATCTGACATATTATTTCATTGATATATGGTCAGGATACCTCATATATAGGTGTTCTTAAGATATCTCATGGTATGCATTGAAATGTCAAGTTACCTAAGCTATAAGTGGTCAAACCTTAGAATACCTAAGTGATAGTTTCTCCTTTTAATAGGCTAGTAATTATAAGTTGGTGGTACCTGTCCCTTACTTATGTTCTAGCACAGAATCCAAATGCTTTATTATCGACTTGTTTAAGATGGGGAGATTACCATGGACGGCTTTAGTGGTAATGATGATTGAAGAAACTAATTCATGTTTATCAGCTCAAAGATTGGCCTTCTAAATAGCTATGCTAAATGATGATTTATTTTAGTACGTTTTTACACAGGAGTGAAGAAGGACAACTAAAATTTGTTAGTTGCTATTATAGTGTACATGTGGTATTTCAGAAGTTGTCTTCGGGGCTCAATTGCCTTCATGCTGGTGTGATCTTATTTTCTTGTTTTATAGTTTGTAGTTTGATCTTTCCCCTTATTTTGTAGCTTTTTAATGATGAATATAATGTGACTTTTGTTTAAGGAAAATAAGGCCTTTTTTGATTTGGCAACTAGATTTAAAGCGTTGCTGATGGAGGTCGTAACGATGATTGAAGTACTCCATCCTATTTACTGAGATGGATGAGCACATTGACTAAACATGATTAGGTAAGTGGTAATCATCATCTTCTTCTTTTTCTTTTGTGTAACCATTTGCTCATATATATTTAGTGCATTAAATGCAAGGGTTATTGTAGTTGAGATTTTTTTCTAATTTATGACACTGTGATTGAGTTTTATAATGTAGACTTTGAGTTTGTGATTGTTTTGGTATTAATTAAGAATACACATTGAATTGTTTGGAATTGTTGTGGAGGTCGAACTCTGTAAGAGAGTTCTTTGTTGAGTTTGAGATTGTTGTGGATTTATGACTCTTTGATTGTGTTGTATATTGTGGACTTTGAATTATGACTGTTTTGCTATTCATTAAGAATACAAGACTTAAATTGAAAATGTCAAATAATCTAAATTCATAGAAAAGCACATATGGAAAACGTGTGAGAAAGAACGAGGCATTGCGGGAACAATTCAAACACATTGCACAAAAAGATAAAATTTTACCTAAAAAGATCATGTTTTATCTAAAAATAGGTGGGAATTGCAAAATTTTAGTTATTAATTATGCATAATAATTTGATGCTTGGATAATAAGAAACTTCTAACACTCATGTTCTGTTTATATTTTTCAGGTGTTGGAAGACTTGGACTTCAAATTTTTGTTTTTGTTTTACCCTTTTTTTGAGAACTGTTGTTGGATTTGTAATTTTTGCTAAGTTGTTAAATTACATATTATGCGATGTACGCTTTTAGTGTTTCCTGGATGTAAATTGTGGAAGTTAATTTTTGGATGTATAATTTTCATTGACATTTTTACTTTTATATGGAAATTCATTTCTGTATTGGATTATTGGTATTTATGTAAGTGTAGGTTGATGTACGCTTTTAGTGTTTCCTGGATGTAAATTGTGGAAGTTAATTTTTGGATGTATAATTTTCTTTGACATTTTTACTTTTATATGGAAATTCATTTCTGTATTGGATTATTGGTATTTATGTAAGTGTAGGTTAATACTATGTGGTGTACAATTATAATAAGCAATGCGAAAATTGCTGTCATACTACATGGATGTACAAGTGTTATAAATAATGCAAAGTTGCCTTTATATTACAAGAATATAGAGGTATTTGTGATCGTATTGATTCTAAATAAATGTAAATGGTTTTTAATGTTGATAAGTGTTATTTTTATAAATTTTTTTTGATAAATTTATCGTTATAATTGTGATTGATGGTGGGAAGCATGTTTAATAACAGATTTGTTGTTAATTGGTGGAAAATGCTTTAACTACGGTTATGTGATGTTGATATTCTATTTTAATGATTATCTAGATTATCGTTACTATTTTCTATTAATAGCGCGAAAAACTTTAATGACATTTTTTTTTTGTCGTTAAAACTTTTTTCTTATGTGGTGGTAAATATTTATAATGATGGAAGTTGTCGTCATTATTACCTAATTCATTAATGACGGTGGCATCAAAGATTTTATTTTTAATGACAACTGGTATCGTCGTTAATGATCTAACTTTTACCGACATATGAAGTATATTGTCATAAATACTTTTTAACGACGACTAGGTTTAGCTGTCGTTGATCTTAATTATTATTAATAACGTCGAAAGCAATTACAACGGTGGACAATGGGAAGTTTTTCCTGTTGCTAATAGTATTAACGACGGTAAATCAAGCTTTTAATGACGAGAATCATTGTTGTTAATGACCCTTTTTTTTTATATATAGTGATACAAAATAAAGAGACTAGCTTTAGCCTTATTTTAGCAAGTGAAATAAGCATAAAACACTTTTCTTAAGAGGAATAGAAGGTGCGTATGATTATTGCTTTGGAAAGGTAATCGTAAAAGAGGGAGAAGGTGGGAGGCGTGTAGTGCTTCCCTTGCCTCCATCCCAATCCTCATTTCCCTCCCTTCCTTCCTTGTTTTACACATCCACCCCCCTTAGAAGATGGGGTGGACTTTTTGTTCTTTTGCCATGTGTTACCATGTGACACATGGCGGCCCTTGGGGCAATCAGTTTATCGGGTGATTATCCAATTTAAGTCTAATTTATTATTACTCGATTTTATATGGTAATTACATACTCATTATATTTATAGCATCGGTTCTATAGGTACCAGGCATATGAATACCGGGAGCGTAACTCAACATAGGTATAACCTTCAATCCTTTTATACCTAATCAATTTATACAATTATTATCTGTATAAATCATTTGCCTAGAAAGCTACCCCTTATATTATAAACATGTAGTTACCCTACTCCATAGGGGAACTTTGGTCATTCCAAGTTTGTCCTCGAAGTACATTCCAAGCCGGTTTTTATCCATAGCTTGTTTTTGTAAAACATTTGCTCGAGCAATGAAATTATTCGATGTTCTATTTTTGGCACTCTGTAGTTGTAATTTATGCGTATTTTGAGCTTTTTCCTGAACGTTGAAAAAGTGCATGACCTGAACAAGATGTATAATGCGGTATTTAACACTCAATAGAGTGTTTAAGCCATTACGGCTCGTAATTAAGCGAGTAACACATCACGAACATTAACACGACATTAAGCCCAATTGGCATATCGGACATTTAATAGGATGTTTAAATCATTACAACTAGTAACTGGGTGCGTAACCCATCATGAAACTTAACAGGGCATTTAGCCCAATCGTGGATCTTAATAGAGTGTTTAACGCATCGTTACCTTAGCAAGGTGTCTGGCCTGTCACGGATCCTAATAAGACGTTTAACTCATTATTTATTTGAATAAAGCAGTATTGGTATGTATAGAATGCTTAAAGGAATATGAGCTTTTGAGGCATTCAGAAACTTGAGTATTTAAAGCATTATGATCCTTTACTCCTATAAGCATTCATGGCAAATTATTAGAAGTATCATAATGTCATTGTCAATAACAATATGGTTAGCAATTTTCCGCAACCTAACGACATTATGTAAGGGCAAGTACAACATAGTACTTATGGAGGGTATTTGGATTATATATGTACATCTCCCATATTTGTTTAAGAGTGATGCTAACTCAGATAATTGTGATGATTCTAATGTACTTGTTTGATAATTAAATGAAGTACTTGCTTAATAGGAGTAGACCCTTAAATGTTGATGTTTATGATGAATTCAGTCAATGTACTTATATATCATTTTGGAGTTTTGTATGAGGTGGGGTTCATTAGGATGAACTGAACTTAAGCTCTAGCTGCACGCCCAGCTTGATATTCCCTACAAGATTCAAACAAACAATTATAGGGGCCTGCGGGTTTACCCATGGGGGACCCCTTCGATGCTCAAATCAGTATAAATCTCAAGAAATTGGAATGAAAGCAGGTAATAAACAGACGTAATAAACATAAAATACTTAGCCTAAGAGGAGTATGAGGCTTGAACTATTATTGCTCCGTAGAGATGATCAATAGTAAGAGAGGGAAGAAAGGAGTCCTGTATGGATGTAGCTCGTCCTTTTTTAAATACTTTCAATCCTCAACACCCCCCCCCCCCCCCCCCCCCCCCCCCCCCGCGCGGGTCAAAACAAGTCCTTCCATTTTACAAAATGGGGTGGACGTTCAAACTTAAGTCACGTGTCACTGGCAGCCACTAGTACAATTGGTCTATTTGGTATTTTCAGGGTTCGTTTTTCTAATTTAAGTTTAGTTCATTATTACCTAATTTTTATATATTAAATACCTGCTTATTATACTTGTAGCATAGAGGTTATAAGTGCTAGGCGAGTAAGTAAATTTGGATCAGGCGTATTGGTCTGCCTGAATGGGATTTAAATATTCGAGTGTAGCTTTAGTGGCGTGCGTATGTTGTTCGCCGGTAATGGGATGCCTATGCTGGGTCGCCCATTTCTAGCTAGCCCATTCTGGCTGGCCTTATTTATGCGCGCCGTTTGATGTTACTTATTTAGCTGGGGAGGGTATGACTATAAACATAACAAAGTACTAGGCAGGTAAGTACCCCCCCGGGTGTGCAAGTGCCATGCGAGCAAGTGTTGGGCGTGCAAGTGCCATGCCAGTGAGTGTTGGGTGCGTAAGTGTCGGGCGAGCGAGTGTTGGGTGTGTAAATGCCTCTGTGGCCTTCTAAAACATGGAGTAGTTAAAGCACTTTGCCCCTTTATTCCTACAAGTGCTCATGGCGATTTGAGTTTTATGTGATGAACATATAGGGATATTACTGATGTAATTGTCTAGTAAGTAGGAAGAAAGTATATCATGGAGAATGGAACATCTTCTAAACCTGCAGACCTTATGTATTAAACTGTAGGTCATTTATATCAATTGGAAAGTAGACATATAGGGATCTCGAACTTCCTAGAGAGTGGGCTCCAAAAAATATTAAAATTGAGGAAAGAAAAATTTCTAAAGAAAATTTTTTCTCCCACTAGGTCTTCGAAAATCAACACTTTCAGTAACATTTTATTTTTTTAATTGAATGCCAAACAATGAAATAGGTACCCCTATTTATAGTAGTATAACAAAGTAAAAAATTAATAATTTTTCAATGTGGGATTTGCAAGTGAAAAACAAAACGCTGCGTTTCGTTCAAGAAAACAATTTAAACAACGCGTATTGACATTGTTAAAAATTGCGTGTTTTTGGATTTTAAAACTCTGCCACATGGAAGCCCTTGATTCGTCCACTAATGGGGACAGAAATTAGCTAAAGGATGTCCCGTGTCGCGTGATGGTTTGTTTGATTCTAAACACACGAATTGCCACTGTGCACATGCGATTTTTCCTTTTTTTTTTTTTTTGCTTTGTTTCCAACATATAAAAATTCATCTTATGAATTTTATTTTTTCAAAATTATTTTATTTTTTTTATAAATGTCTAAATTTTATTCATCTTATGAATAATGTTAGGCAATTTTAAATTTATTCATCTCATAAATAAATAATTCCTCTCTGGTCTCTTTAACGTCTCTCTCTGCTCTCTCTCTTTGCTCCGCTCCCTCTCAAACATCTGCCTACCACCATCGTTGGCAACCTCGCCAACGCGGCCGGTTCACCATCTTTGGCGACGTAAAGACGACGGCGCCACCACAGCGCCGGAGCAGCGAATCTATGCCAGGAACCCTATCTCCCTATCCCCCTTCGAAATCGTACCACCACCACCACCACCACCGTTGCCACGCCGAACAAAGACCGCAGCCGACCTCAACCCGGCCACCCCCTCAGCCACTCAACCCCCCCTAAGCCACCAGTGAACACCCTGACGCCGCCGCCCCCCCCCCCCCCCCCCCCCCCCCCCCCCAATTTCATCTCCCTCACCCTGACACACTGGAATCCGTCCCCTGACCTTCCGCCACCCTAATCCCCGGACCCACCACCACTGGAACCCGACCCGACCGCCACCTGGGCCACCTTGAACACCACAATCGCCCACCTGGACCACCGACCTCATATCCCTGACACCACCACCACGACCTCCTTCTCTCACACCCCCCTCAAACCCCCCCCCCCCCCCCCCCCGACCCCTGACCTTCAATCACCCTCACCACCTAGACCCACCGCCGCCGTCGCCCCTACCTAACCCACCAGCACCACTGACCTCATATCCCTGACCCACCAACACCAAGACCAAGCCCTCTCCCTATCCCCACCAACCCGCCACCGCACGACCACCAACCCTAAGCATACCATACACTGCCTCACAACAAACTCACAGCTGACCGACCCAGGTAAGCAAAATCGGTCGGCCCCAGGTAAGTATTAGCCGGGTCAGAGTATCAACTACGCACCAGCCCCAGGTTTGATCTTTTCTTAATTACAGTAGGGTAGTGTTTTAATTTAATATTGTTGGGCACTTTTCATTTGGTTCGTTCTCCTTTCATTATTTTGAATACTGTGATCTTTGACTGTGGTGGTACTTTCCTGCCTTTATGTTATAATAAGCTTATTGTCTATGTTGATCACTTACCCGCGATAGTCACAACTAGTGGATGAACGTTACCAGTTATGTAACTCAGAGACTGAGGCCATCTTCAAAGAGGTTGGAGAGGGGGAGGGTGAGGCAGAAGGGGACAGGGAACTTGAGACTAGGGACACTAAATGTCGGGACACTAACGAAAAAAGGTTTCGAGGTGGCCCAAATGATGATGAAGCGAAATATCAACATCCTTTGTCTGCAAGAGACTAAATGGGTTAGCGCGAAAGCTAGGGATGTGCTGGGACACAAGCTCTGGTATGCAGGCAAGGTCAGAGGCAGGAATGGAGTTGGTATCGTTGTGGATAGCAGCCTCAAGGATAGAGTAGTCGGAGTATAAGGGCTAGTGATAGGATCATAACTATCAAGATAGTCCTAGATGGAGAAGTATTGAACGCAATCAGTGCCTACGCACCTCAAACTGGACTAATAGAGAATGAGAAGGCAATATTCTGGGAGGACATAGACCCAATAATGCAAGGCATACCCCAAGGCGAACAAGTGATGATTGGCGAGGATTTTAATGGGCACGGCGGCGCGACAGAGGACGGTTACGCTTCTTACAACGGAGGATTCGGTCTTGGAACCAGGAATGCAGAGTGCAAAGCCTTACTAGACTTCGCGGTCACACAACATAACGGTGGCCAACACCTTCTTCAGAAAGCGTGAGCAACACATCATCACGTACCAAAGCGGTGGGACAAGAACACAAAATGACTACATACTAAGGAAAAGGGTGCAAAGAGACTGCAGGGATTGTAGGGCTAGCCTAGGAGAAGACCTATCTACACAACATAGGGTGTTGTGGGCGGATATAAAGGCCAAGGAGAGGGCCAAAGGAATCTGCAGACCCGCGTAGACACATACCTGCGGGAGGGATTTGAAGGGGGAAAAGTATAAAGTATATATGGAAAGAGTGGAGGTCGAGCTCGGGTGGGACTTCGAGGGAGATACAACTTAGATGTGGAACCAACTGGCCCAAAAGATCAGAGGACTGGCACAGGAAGTTCTCGGTACGTCAAAGGGAAGGGTACCAAGCAACAAAGAGTCCTGGTGGTGGTGCAAGGAGGTTCAAGCGAAGATTAATGCGAAATGATTTTGTTTTAAAGATTGGGATTATAGCAGAGATGAGGATATGTGACATCGGTATCTGCAAGCCAAGAGAGAAGCAAAGAGGGCAGTCAGAGAAGCACAATCAAGAGCTTACGAGGATTTCTACAAAAGGCTGGAGACCAGGGAGGGTGCGAGGGACTTATATAGAATCGCCAAAGCTAGAGAAAGAAAGATTAGGGACTTGGACAGAGTACATTGCATAAGAGGGGAAGATGGACAGGTACTTGTGGACAGGCAACTAATTAAGGCTAGGTGGAAAATGTACTTCCAAGAGCTCTTCAACGAACAAGGAGGGACAGAGATATCCTTAGGTTATCTTCAAACATCTGAGGAGCATCAGAACCACTATTATTGTAGGCAAATTAGCCCCAAGGAAGTCAAGGAAGCCCTGAAATTCATGGGAAGGGGTAAAGCAGTTGGCCCAGATGGCATACCCATAGAGGTATGGAAATGCCTTGGACAAAAGGGCATCCGTTGGCCGACTAAACTATTTAACCAAATCCTTCTAGGGAAGAAGATGCCTGACGAATGGAGGAAGAGCATAGTGATCCCGATATATAAGAGCCAAGGTGACATTCAGAGCTGCGCCAACTATCGGGGTATCAAACTAATGTGCCACACTCTGAAGTTGTGGGAACGGGTCATAGAGAGGAGGTTAAGGCAACAAACAGAGGTGTTCGAGAACCAATTCGGATTTACGCCCGAAAGATCAACCATAGAAGCGATCCACATCCTAAGGTGAACGATAGAGCAATACAGGGAGAAACAAAAGGACCTTTACATGGTTTACATTGATTTAGAGAAGGCATATGATAGAGTGCCAAGGTAGGTCCTTTGGAGAGTTTTGGATAGGAAAGGCAACCCCGTGCCATACATTCGAGCCATTAGAGACATACATGAGGAGGCACAGACTACGGTGCATATAGAGGACGGGGACACAGACGCTTTCCTGATAATAGTTGGGGTGCACCAGGGGTCTGCTTTGAGCCCCTATCTGTTCATTCTGGTTATGGATGAGCTCACTAGGCACATCCAGGGACGTGTACATGCCTTTTGCAGATGACATAGTGTTGGTGGGGGAGTCGCGGGAAGAGGTAAATGTGAAGCTGGAACGGTGGAGAGGGGCATTAGATTCGAAGGGTTTACGACTAAGCAGAGCCAAGACCGAATACATGGAACTCAAGTTCGATCCCTCCACCATGCCTAGCCGGGAAGACGTCAAGATTGGATCTAAGGCCATAGCGAAGAAGGAAAGCTTCAAGTACTTGGGGTCCATGATACAGCACAACGGCGAAGTTGACGAGGATGTCAACAACCGGATTAAAGCCGGATGGCATAAGTGGAGGATGGCCTCAACAGTACTTTGTGATAAAAAGTTCCCCTTAAAGCTAAAGGGTAGATACTATAAGACGGTTGTGAGGCCAACCATGATGTGGGAGGCGGAGTGCAGGGCGATGAAACAATAGCACACACAAAAGACGACGGTGGCGGAGATGTGAATGCTGAGGTGGATGTGCGGACACACAAGGAAGGATAGGATCAGGAACGACGTCATAAGAGGCAAATTGGGCGTAGCCCCAATTGAAGATAAATTGAGAGAGCAATGTTTGAGGTGGCTCAGACATGTTAGAAGGAGACCGGAGAACGTTCCATTAAGGAGGTGCGAACAGCCCCTTACTACACTAGGCAGGAGAGGAAGAGGAAGAGGAAGGCCAAAGAAGAGATGGATGGAGACGATCCGACAAGACCTCACCCACCTAAAGCTCCGGGAGGAGATGGCCTTAGATAGAGCCCAATGGAGGGCTAGTATAGAGGTTATAGATGATCTAGTTGGAGTAGGGTAGTCTAGCTCACTAGTGCTAGGCCGTGATATTCTCCTAGTGCACTTAGGTTGTGTACTTGCTTTCATGAGCTACTACTTGCTTGCCTCCCTGCCTACCTATCCTTTGATTTCTGCTTGATGTGGCCTGCTTTGTGTTTGTTGTTTATGGCAGTTTATTGTTTTGATCGTCGTGTGTTTTGCCCTACTCATGATGTGTTGCTCTCCTGCTGCCAGGTCACATGCCATTTGCTGTGGACCAGCTTCTCAGGTTGGGGGTCCTCGGGAACAGCCTCTCTGTAGGACAGTCCCCTAAAGGGGGAAGGCCACGTACATCTACCCCCCCCCCCCCCCCCAAGACCCTGCTTATGCAGGAGCCCTTGGAGGCACTGGGTTTGTTGTTGTTGTTGTATGAATAAATAATTCATCTCATGAATTCTTTAATATTTTTCCGATGGTAATAAATACAGAGGCTTATGTAGGGACCTCAGGGATAATTTAAATCTAGCTCCAAATGGGTTAAAGTAATTACTATCTCACGATAAAATTTAATTACCATTAATAAATCTCACTGCGCTCTAAATTGTTCGATAACTCCCAAATAGACTGTATTGATGACAACAACCCCTCCACCTAGATGTTCATGATGAAGAATAAATATAACCACTGTCATTATCCTTCTCACAGCTTCTCCTTTAGTTACTAACTCACCCTTCACTGAATAATTCATTTATACTTGAAAATATTCATAGTATAAATTTCAAATGTCAAACACTTATAATACTTTGGAAAAAGTTTTCAAACTATTCAAATACTTGCGAATCAACTAAGAGGACATTTGTACCTCATAAGAGATTGTAGATTATATATTAAATACCCAATCCTTGTCACACTTCCCACCTCCACCCAATGTATGTGGGAATTCAGTTACACATTTAGACCAGACTTATGGTACACCAAAGTAACTAACGCTCCATGCACAAGTCCAGAATACTTTCAAGATTTAGATTCATTGTTCAAAAAGTACAACATGAATCACTCATCTCTGATAGTAGTCTAGGAACAAGCAATTCACATGGTCTAACTCAGTGTGTCAATCTTATTAAACACACCAACCTAACACTTTTGGATCACCATCCACATGACCAAAACAAGTCATGGTCTTAACAAACAAGCAGCCTAAGCTCTCACCGACCATGAGTTATTCAAATAATATTCCATACCATTTGTTCCAAGTCTATCTGTGGCTTAATCTCATTATCCACTTAAAACAAACATGTAAAATGTAATATGAGGACTCTATCCATCTCATGGACGATACTTAAAAGAAAACCACATGCAACATATATGCTCGCTTACACAAATTTAACAAGGAAATGACTGGAACTTCAATTTTATTCATTAATAAAATAACATCAATACAATAAATATGAATTTTAGAGCACTATTCCTAACATATTGCACCCATTGCGGACCATGGTGTTTAGTATTGCACCCATTGCGAGTGATTGCATCAGGGCATACCATGGTGTTTAGTATTGAACCCGTTGTGGGTGATTACACCAGGGTGGACCATGGTGTTTGTTATTGCACTTGTTGCAGGTGATTGCACTGGATGGACCATGGTGTTTAGTACGTACATGGATAACCGTCAGGTGTCATGTATAGAATACCTGGATAAAATTAAGCATACTCGAGGTAACAAATCAAACCAAATGGGTCAATATAATACACTTGGTTGATAATGAATATGTGGAGGATAAATATAAAAATACAGATAGGTTGTTAGAAATAATACGTTTTTGAGGTTGTTACGTGCCAAGTAATTTACGAATCATATGGTCTTAAAGGATATCCATGGCTCACATTCTTTTATCCTCGACATTTATCTATGAATTAATAAGCTTGGTACGTCTTATGCTGAGTAATTATGAGTCTACAACTACATAAATATTCCAGTAGCGTTCATAAGATGTATTTCCTATGCAAACAACACTCATACAATGTAATTCATGAATAATCACATAAATCCTTACTACTATCCAGATGACAAGCACTTATGTCTAATATGCATCTCCATAATGATGAGGCTTTGCTTGTTTTATAAGATGTCACCGGTACTGACACCAAATATTAAAAACACAACAAGGCGAGTTCATAATCGTTAAGGTATACATGTCTTTTATTGCATATTCCGCTTGTTATTCTAGTTTTAACGTTGTGAGTTAGTTCTAGGGATTGAGTGATCCCCTGCCATATATTAATTGATGGTAGTAATCGTTGCTAGATTGAGTAGGCCGTGAAAGGAGTTTTATATTGTTCGTGTGCAAGTTCAAGACTATCTTGAAATAAGTTATTAAGCTAGTTCATTTCTATTTGTTATTCTTTTAGATTGTTGCATTTTGAAGGTGTTTTTACTATTATGTTGTCATTTATGCCCATTCTCCCTAGCTTGTGATTCTTTATTTCAAGTGAGGTGGCTATCCCTGAGATGTTCGAGGAAGCATTTTTTATTTTCTAATGCCAGTTCTTGTACTGGGCATGCGTTTTTGATGCTCGAAATCATCAATTACGTGTTACACTAGAAAGTACGTGATGTTTTATTTTTTGCCATAAGTTAGTAAAGACTTAGTTCAAAACAATTTATTTTCCAAAGATTCGGTACATAGAGCTTTAGCATATAGGATTCGTGCTAAATTTTCTCTACATGTACTCCTACATCCATTCCTTATTATCATTTCTTAAGCATTGAATGTCTTGGAGAAGAGGCAGAACTAAGAGATTTAATGAGGGAAGATATTATCATATTCCCTTAAGTAATTTAGATTTGTGGATGAATGAGCAAGAATAACAAGAAGTGCAAGGACAAGGTGTATTTACCAAATATAGTCTTTGGTCAATATGTAGGTGACTATGAAGATGGCTAAGTGGATAAAAACAACATCTTGCATTGCTCTTACTAAGTTGTTGACTAGTAGTGGTATTAAATATTTTAGCAGAAGGTTGGTTAAAGTGTGGCTTACTTAAGCACGGTAACCTGTGTAGTTCATGTTGGACTTTCCAGTTAGGGGATGTTTTATCGAGTCGTGACGTCTGGCTAAGTTTCTTAACTATAGTTCGATCTCCCTTTATCGAGTAACAAAGTCTCCCAAATATGTCACGATATTGTGTTGCATGACATGATTGAGGGTGAAGCTCACCGGCTTTGAAAGGAATTGTATCTCATGGATGAGTAGTTCCCAACTTGTAGTTATTATGATATGATTTACATCGTGCGAAAGAAATGTACTTTAGGTCATTGTTGATTGTGAAGCCTCTCGATTTTGGAATGATTTAACCTTTGTGACAGAAATGACATCTAGTCTTGCAAATTAGGGCAAAGTTCCCCTATGCTAAAATGATTTAGGCCATTAAAATAATGTGAACCGAGGTGAAGTCCCCTGTCTTAAAAGGATCTATCCCACTAAAATAAAGAAATGTTTGAGACGAAGTCCCCCAGTCCTACCATAATAAGGAAATGACTAAGGAAAAATCCCCAAGTCTTCAAAGGATTTACGCCATCGTGAAGGAAGTGACTGAGGCGAAGTCTCCCAGTCCTAAAAGGATTTACACCACCATTAAGGAAATGGTAGAGGCGAAGTTCCACAGTCCTAAAAGGATTTACAACATCATTAAGCAAATGACAGAGTCGAAGTTCCCCAGTCCTCAAATGATTTATCCCACTAAAATAAGGAAATGACTGGGGCGAACTCTCCCTATCCTAAAATGACTTGTACCATTATAATAAGGAAACGATTGAGGCAAAGTCCCCCAGTCCTAAAAGAATTTAAGCCATCGTTAAGGAAATGATTGAGGCGAAGTCCCACTATCCTAAAATCATTGAAAGAAAGATCAGCCCACCTAAAACCCATTGTTGGTATTTGGTTCTACTAAGTCAACTTCGTCTCCATATGCTAGTTTAAAAGGTATTATAAAATCATCGATGTAAAGAGACGATGAAATTGCATGGTTTGGTGAGTACATCGAATGTGGTGGGATTTCATCTTACAAGTTAAAAAGTTCTTTTGACAGTGTGTAGGAAGATTGCGGATGCGGTGGCACATAGATGATAGTTAGGATCTTTAGGTGCAATATGGCATCCTAAGCTTGAATTTGATGAATAGGTTGTTTTGATGGTTACCTAGTGCACGTATAGGATAGGCAGGTAAGAGATTCATACAATAGTTGAATCAATTATGAATGGATTGACCTTACAAGAAGAATCCAATGTTTTGCAAGCTACAAGACAGTTATGACGTCCCTTAAAGTCCTTGGAATGAATCATGTAATTTGTTGTGGATCCATTTAGCTCTTCTAAATTTAGCCTCCATATGTGCTTTTTGATTTGCATTTGTGCCTTGCTATCCGCTTATATGCTTGTCTTAAGATGTTAAAATCATTGAAAGTAGTATTAATGGCTTTGTTCTTCTATTATTGCCATCCCAAGATTATTGACTTGATGATCTTAATAATTGACGAATAATGAACCTTGGTGAAACAAGGTTCTGCATGAGAGAGATTTGGCACGAGTGGCATTTGCCTAGCATAAGAGCTGGCAAGCATCCACATAATGATTTTTCAATTAGCTTTTATAATTATGCCCTTATGAGAAGACATAGGAGTAAGTTCATAATTGAAGATCTCAAACGATGAAAGGATAATGAAAAATTGATTAGAAGTTGTAATGAGAGTTTATTCAAGCAGAATTTTGGTTGAACAGGAACTTGTTAGAGTGGAATTATAACAAAGATTAACTCCTTAAAATTTGATTTAAAGTAGAATTGATGTGAAGATTAGTTAAGTTAGATATGTTATAATTATTGATTTATCTAGAATTAAATAAGAATTGTAGCCAGAATTTGTTCAATTGGATAAGGAAACCGTCTATGAGTGGCTACAGTATTTTATAACTTACAAGGCTTAGCCTTGAGAATATGACTTTAATTAAGCATTTTGTTTATGAAATTGTAATAAAAATTGACCCGTTTGGGGTTGAATTAATCTGAGATTGTAATGAAATATTGTTCAATTCGAGTTGACAAAAATTATGATCATAATGAATATTGGTCCAATCATAGTTGATGAAAATTAAGGTTGCAATAAATATGGGTTCAATCAGAGTTGACGAAAATTAAGGTTGTAATAAATATTGGTTGAATTAGAGTTAACGAAAATTAAGCCATTAGGGTTGAATTTAGATTGATTCATTCAGAGTTGACCAAAACTAACCCATTTAGGTTTGAATTGAGCAGAGATAGTAATGCAAATTGACCCAATTAAGGTCAAATTGAATAGAGATTTCTACGAAAATTTGTTCAATCAGGGTTGAATTAAATTGTGATAGTAATGAAATTAAATCTTTAGGATTGAATTAGATTAAGGTTGTAGTAGAAATTAACCTAAGTTAGGGTTAAATCGAATAGAGATTGTAATGAAAATTAACCCTTTAGGTTTGGGTTAAACTAAGAATGTAATGAAAATTGATCCTTCCAAGGTTGAATTAAACAAAGACTGTAATGAAAATTTACCATTTTAGGATTGAATTAAATTAAGATTATAATAAAAATTGACCCTTTTAAGGTTGAATTAAATTAAGATTGCAATGAAAATTGACCCTTTTAGGGTTTCAAAGAAAGGGTTTAAGTCATTTGACCATGGCGTGGGTAGTGGAACATGGTGTTCAATGCTACAGGACAGTCAACTCACCAAGGTAAGCCACAGATCAAGGCGGGCCAGAGGTGGGCGAGTTACAGGTGGGGCAAGGCAGAGTTGGTCAAGCCAGAGGTAAGCAACCTAGGGTCGGGCAAGCCAAAGGAGTGGGTGAGCCAAGTGTTTCTGGTGGTTAATGATGGTGGTAATGAAGGTCGAGTTGCAGGTTGTTAGGGTGGGATGTTGCTTGTGAAAGATGACGGTCAAAGATTTAAATGGTGGTCAAGGCACATATTTTCATTTGCATTTTTTTAAATATATAAAGTGTCCTATAAGTTTAAATGCACGTAACTTTTTATCCATAAGGAGTTGTAGAGCGAGTCACATATAAAAACGAAGCTCTTGAAGATCTCTACGCAGCCATACTAGTTTCTCATATTTAAAAAAATAACAAAGATGTGGTGGGAGTTTCTACAACACGGTTGTGATTGGTGACTTATATAATTTGACCCTAAGACTTAAACAAACATAACTCTTAATCTTTGAGGAGTTACGAGTCCAATCACCAAGAAAAATGAAGCCCTTGAAGATTTCAGTGTAACTAGAATGACTTATCGAATTTTTGGATCAAAGAAAGCATAAAAAAGGTCAAGTGGGCGAGCATCACGCATTTTGGTTAAGCAACTTACCTTATAGCTTAAAACAGGCATAACATTCAATTCATGAAAAGTTACAAATCAACTTACATATCAAAACGAAGATCTTGAAGAGCTCCAAGTACCTATGGCAAATTTTTGAACTTTTGATCAAAGAAATTATGTGAAAAGTGATGTGGGCGTGCCATTCATGTATAGGTTAGGTAACTTATCTTGTAACTTAAAACGAGCATAACTTTCAATCCGTAAAGAGTTACAGATCAAACTATGTATCAAAATGAAGCTCTCAAAAAGTTTCTAAGTGCCTTTGATGACTATTCGGGATTCTGATTAAAGAAGTACATGAAAAGTGAAGTAGGCGTGCCATGCACATATAGGTTAGGTAAGTTATCTTGTACTTTAAAACCAGCATAAATTTCAATTCGTGACGAGTTACGGACTAAATTATATATCAAAATGAAGCTTTCAAAGAATTCTAGGTTCCTATGATAATTTTCAAAGCTTTTGATCAAAGAAAATATATGAAAAGTTAAGTGGGTTTGCCATGCGCAAGTAAGATATACAATTTACCTTACAAATTAAAAAGGGTGAAACTTTCAATCTGTGAAGGATTACAGATCAAATATATATCTCTTGAAGCATTCTAGGTGCCTGTTATGTCCTTTCAAGCTTTTCATTAAAGAAAGTATATGAAAAGTGAAGTGGGCTTGCATCCCGAGTTTTAGCTAGGTAGCACACTCTGCAACTTAAAATGAGCATAACTTTCAATCCGTAAAGTGTTACGAATCGAGTTATATATAAAAATGAAGCTCTTGAAGAGTTGTAGGTATCTATGATGAATTTATAGATTTTAGATCAAAGAAAATATCAAAAAAGGCACAAAGGATGTAGCAATACTTGGCCTTATTCAATCAAGCCTCTTTTATGAATTTTTGCTTGGGTAGGCTTGTTCTTATCATAAAGAATGCCAATGAATCCAAATAAAATGCTGAAAATTAACTTATTTGATACTTGAAAAGCTTTAGTCTTACATGAAACATCAAGTTAAGCGTGTGCTTATGATCCTTCCCACAGACGGCACTACAATGTTTACGATTAATTTGGTCAGTGTGCTTATACATCGTTTTGGAGTTCTGTGTAAGGTGCGGATTGTAAGGATGTACTAAACTCAAGTCGCAGCTACAACCAACTTGATATTCCCTGTAAGTTCTTCTTGAAAAGATTGGTTGAAAAAGCTAGATGACGCACTTTGGGAGTGGAGAACAGCATTGAAAGCACCAATTTGAATATCTCCATATCGACTGGTTTATGGCAAGACATGTCATTTACCAGTAGAATTGAAATATAAAGCATATTGTGTCATACAAACTTTGAGGTTCAACTTTGAAGGTGCACGAGAGAAGAGGCTACTGCAAATAAATGAAATTGATGAATTCAAGAATGAAGCCTATGAAAATGCTTGAATTTACAAGGATCGAACCAAAAAAATGACATGACAGGCACATCCTTAATAGGGAATTCGTAGTTGGACAAAAAGTTTAAAATTTTAACTCTCCATTACAACTTTTCCCAGGGAAAATTGCACTCCAGATGGTCAGGACCCTTTGTTATAACTTGTATCTTTCCAAATGGAACAATCGAGATTCAATATGAGAAGAAGGGCACATTCAAAGCTAATGGTGAAAGATTGAAACTATATATTGATGGAGAGCTCAAGCCACAAAAGTCCTCTATTTATCTCAACGAAGTCGAATGATCCACCCAAAAAGTTGAGCTAATGACAATAACTTAAGTGCTTTTTGGGAGGTAACCCAAGTTTCCTTTCCTTACTGCTTTTCTTTTAATTTTTTTTAATTATTTTTCTTATGTTTCTGTACATTTTATTCAACGGGTTTTTGAAACAAGTTTGGAGGTAACCTGATAACAACATTCACTATCTAAAAGCAATCCTCAACCCTAGGAAGTATCTCTCACCTACTACTTCATTCCTTGTATTTCTTTTAACATTAAGTTTGGGGGTGGGAGAGACATTTTTGTTCAGAATAGTGTCCTAAATCTAGATTTATTCTATTAATATTATTTTGTTAATAAATAAAATTGAAATTTCAGTTGTTTCCTTGTTAAATTTGTGTGAGCGAGCATTTATACTGCATGTGATTTTCTTTTTGGAAATATCCATGAGATGGGTGTAGTCCTCATTCTATAATTTATATGTTTGTTCTCAGTGGTTTATGCGATTAACCTACATATAGACTTGGAATAAATGGTATGGATTGTTGTTTGAAAGACTCATAGTTGAAGACAAGTTTGGACCACCTGTATGCTGACACTTTAGATGACTTGTCCTGGTCATGTGGTTGGTGATCCAATAGTGTTATGTTGGCGTGTTTAATAAGATTGGAAAACTGAGTCGGACCATGTGGATTACTTCTTTCTAGACTATTATCGGAGATGAGTGATTCATGTTGTATTGTTTAAACGATGACTCTAAATCTTGAGAGTATTCTGGCCTTGTGCATGGAACATTAGTTACTTTGGTGTACTATAGGTAAGATCTAAATGCACGACTTAATTCCAACGTACACTGGGTAGCGGCGTGAAGTGTGACAAGGATCAGGTATTCAATAGAGAACCTACAATCTCTTATGAGATAAAGATGTCCCTTTAGTTGATTCGCAATTATTTGAACTGTTCGGAATCTTTGGTCGAAATATTTCAAATGTTTGACATTTGAAATTTATATTTTAAATATGTTCAAGTATAAATGAATTATTCAGTAAAGAGCGAGTCGGTAATTAATGAAGAAGCTGTGAGAAGGATAATGGTAGTAGTTATATTTAACCTTTGTCATTGACATCTAGCAGAAGGATTGTAGTCATCAATATAGTCTGTTAAGGAAATATCGAATAAATGGTTTAAGTCTGGAGTACAATGAGATTTATTTAGTGGAATTAAGTCTCATAAAATGGTAATTAAATTATTTCATGAGATGATTAATTTAACCCATTTGGAGCTAGATTTAAATTATCCCTGAGCTCCCTATGCAAGCCTCTGTATTTATTGCCAACAAAAAATTATTAAAATATTCATGAGATGAATTATTTATCCATAAGATGGGTAAATTTAATTTTGCCAAACATTATTCATGAGATGAATAAAAATTAAAAATTATTAAATAAAATAATTTTAAAAATTAAAATTCATTATGGGAAAAGAAACAAAAAAAAGCTCAAAAATATCACACAGTAGTCAATCTGTTTGCTCATGGATTGACCAACCAGCGCGTGACCAAGAGGCAAATCTGTGAGTGCTCGGGTGAGCCAATCGTGGCCCCCACGTGTAACGATTATTTCAAAATGAAAGCCACTATTTTCAGCCAGGTAAAAACACTACGTTTTACATGTTTTAAAACCAAAACGGTGCATTTTGCTTTTGTTAAGCGAATCCCATATCGACGAATTTACTTTTTTTTCACTCCAGTACAGTACTATAAATAGAGGTACCTATTCCAAGGGCTTGGCATTCAATTTGAAAAAATATTTTTGGGTTTCTGGAATTGTTTTAGAGACCTAATTAGAGAGCAAAATTTTTTGTTGAAAATTTTCTTTCCTCAGTTTAATACTTTTCGGAGCCCACCCTCCGGACAGCTTGAGGTCGTTGCGTAGATGATCACGGGGTCTCAATTTTGAAGATTATTATTATTTTTTGATTTTCTTTGTTTGGAGAAAATCTAGGTATGTTTTCTTTTCCTTTACTTTTAGTTTTTACTTTTCTATTTATTTACAGTATTTATTATTATGCCTGTTTAAGTTTATGTATTGTTACGAATGTATTAGAGTCAAAGCCCAGTAGATGTAAATTAAGAATTTAGATATGTAGATTTAAATTATGAATTTAAATCTATAGATTTAAAATTAGAAATTATAAATTAACCCTAAATTTAAAATTGTGAATTCTAAACCCCTTCCGTTGTGTAAACTTTATAAAATTAGGGAGAATTTTTAAAATTCATCCCAACAACTAGTATTACAGCAAAAGAATTTATAGAGGTAACCCTATTACCGGGAGTTCTCGCACGTGAGGTGTCACGAAGAGTGACTCTCCGACCGGGGGCTTAGGTAGCGAGAAGAGTTTCCTACTCTAAATGCTCTAATAGGTGCCTTATGTTGTGACCATAATTGAGAATGGTGAACCCAACAGTCAGCATCAGAGTTATTTTTTTGAGCAATCGGCATCAAAACCAGCCTCTTATTACATTCATAATACATAAATAGGTATAATAAGATTGAAATAAATAGATTTGTGATGTAATAAAATAGAGATTTTATTAAGAAAGAAAGTTTGTTTAATTGGACATTGATAAAAATCTGCGGTTTGATTTAAATTGTTTAAATTGATAATGAACTAATAATTAACTCAGATGATTGTTTAAAGTAACTATTTAAATTGTTTAAATCATTTAAGAATTAATAGCTAATTATATTAGTTACAGTATCAGTTTAAATTATTTAAATCGTTAATGAATTAATCATTAATTCAGATCTATCAATCTATAAACTAGCAATTATGATTTTTGTATATTGAGATTATACATATTTGATATGATTTGTGAAATCGAATAGAATTGATCTAATAAGATTAGATTCAATTATTTTTTAAATTAATTAGTTATTAAAAATTTATACTTTAAAAAAAAGACGTTAGCTTTAGCATTTAAAAAAAATTTATTTATTTACTGATTTACATAATAATTATCAATTAATTATTTTATTAATTAGTTAATTTCTTTTTAGAATGAGATTCTAAATTAGATTATGAGATAATCTAAGTTGTGAATCCGTATTATTTTAAGTAAAAGTTAATTTTAAATTATTTTTAGAGTGAGATTCTAAAGCAAACTATGAGATAGTCTAAGTTAATATTATTTTTAAAATGAAAATTAATTATATTACTTAATTTAATTTTGGAATAATGTTCTAATATAGGCTACAAGATAGTCTAAACTCATTTAATTTTAGAATAAGATTCTAAAATAGACTATGAGATAGTCTAAGTTCTAAATAACTACTGATTTTAAATAAAATTAATTTTATTAATTACTTTAATTTTAGAATTAGATTCTAAAAATAGATTGTAAGATAATCTAAATTTTGGTATTATTTTAAATAAAAAATTAAATTAATTTATATCAATTTATTTAGTTTAGAATGAGACCGTTTTTAACAAAGGTAAAATTATATAATTAATTTTATTAAATAAATTTAGAATTAGTTTTTAAAGTAAGATTATGAGATAATCGATGTTGTGAAACGATAATGTTTTGAATAAATTAAATAATTAATTATGGTTAATTTTAGAATGAGATTCTGAAGAGGGTTATGAGACAATCTAGATTATAAATGCAAGAAAATTAAAAACCACTAGTTTTAAAAATCAAGTGGGAGCGAAGTTTCAATTGTTGTAATCTCACGGTCTCCATTACCGGTTTAGCAGTATAGTAGATCGATAGACCTCCCTGCGAATTACAGGGTTACAGGGTTAGACTTCTATTGGGATAAATCAAAGTGCAAAGAAGCGATGCGACCACGCTGCCGTGGAGTATTACATGTATTTGTTATGGAGGTTTAGGTAATGGTTTACACTTGACTAGCGTGATGCATTAGCCTTCCCAAGGAGCTCTGTTGTGTTATGTTAGAGACTAAGGTAAAGTAGTGATTTAATCATGTTTAGTAAGAGTTACAAGAAAACAGGTTAGTTGAGAATAGTTCTCACCCGAACTAGCTTCGTGCGACCCTGCTGACGGGAAGTAAGAAGTGGTGTGTTTGGGTCATCGTTGTATGCATGGTAGTACAGTTTGGTAGACATCTGATTTATTATGTATGCTAAATTGAAAGAATAGATATCACTGCGTTATACATCATTCTTATTAGACAGTTACACAAATATTTGCATATACGGTATTTTGAAATGGATATGACTGGTGAACTTCACTTAATTACTAATGCATAACGAACTCATTGAATCAAATTACTTTGACTAGAAAAACCAAGTTGGACTTAGTTATTACTCAAAAGAGACCTATTGGAAAGAAAAGAAAGGGCAATGTTGCTATTATAGTAACGAAGTCCATAAAGAAGTCGACAAAAGAAAAGTGTTTCTTTTGTGGGAAGACTGGCCACTGGATGAGAAACTGCACTAAGTACTTAGCTTCTCTTCTTATAAAGACTACTAAGTCATCTGGTGAAGATATGTTAATATCTCACTTAGTTGAGCCATGCATAATTGAGAGTCCACCACGTTCCTGGTGTGTGGACTCAGGTTCAACTGACCATATCTGTAATATGTTACAGGGGCTCAGGCTAACCAAAGGCTACATGATGGGAAGCTGTACTTGATGGTCAGGGACAGTGCAAGAGTAGTGGGCTTAAGTGTAGGAGATATTAGTCTTTAGTGCTAGAGTTTTTTATTTTAAAAGATTGTTTATTTGTAGCTACTCTGCACAAGAATTTGATTTATGTATCTCATTTTATGATTAATTGGTGTTCAGTTGATTTTGATTGCGAACCTTTTAATACAAGAAATAAATTTGCAGAATATACATGTATAAATGGTTTATTCATGTTGTTTATTGATCAGAACTCTCATATTTGTTTAAAAGATTCTAACACAAGCTCACTTGTTAGATCTCCTAACAAAACACCTTGAAAGGGATATTACCTACACATGGCACCAACGTTTGGGTCACACTAATTCAAACAGGATCCAAAGACTAGTGAAAGATGGCCTGATAGAGGCTTTGGACTTGAGGTCATTACCAGTTTGCGAATTCTGCATAGAATGAAATGTAATCAAGTCTGTCTTTAAGAGTTAAGGCAACAAGGTTGGTGACTTGTTTGAGCTGGTTCACACATATGTATGTGGACCAATGAATTTTCAAGCAAGAGGTGGGTATGAGTAGTTCATCATTTTTACTAATGATTACTTAAGGTATAGATATGTTTACCTAATGAGATAATAGTCGAACTCTTTTAAAAAGTTCAAAGAGTACAAAGCTGAAGTTGAAAAGCAATTAGGTAAACAAGTTAAGTCACTTCGATCAAATCGAGGTGGTGAATATCTTTCGAGTGATTTTCTAGATTTTCTAATTGCAAATAGGATAAGATCTCAGTTTTCCTCTCCGGGTACACTATAGTAGAATAGTGCTGTAGAAAGAAGGAATAGGACATCGTTAGAGACGGTAAGGTCTATGATGAGTCATGCTACCTTACCAACCTCTTTTTGGGGTTATACCAAAAGGAACGAGGGTGGTCTTCTCTTCAGTCTTTCTAATCAAAAGGGTTTTTGTAAGAATGCAAAATTTTTAAATGAGGATTTTGTAGTAGAATGCAAAAGATAAAAACATAGTAGTGTTAGAGGAGTTAAAAGAAAGTGACGCTAATTCTGAATAGCTAGACACAACTCGGCATACAGTAGATGCATTAGATGCACCTACTGTCAAGGTTGAGAATGTTCTAAGTACACGAGAACCTAGATGTAGCAAGAGGATTGTCAGGGCACCTGACAGGTTGATGGCAGGAGCTTCAATGGTTGACCGTGACATTGAATATGATCCTCTTGGCTACAATGAGGCAATTAAAGACAAGGATGCTGAACAATGGGTCTTAGAAATAAAATCTGAGTTAGGATCTATATATTTTAATTAGGTCTGGAATCTTGTAGAGGCTCCTGTTGGCATTAAGTCCCTTTGTTGTAAATGGGTCTATAAGAGGAAAAGAGGAGTGGATAGGAAGGTAGACACCTTCAAGGCAAGACTAGTTGCTAAGGGTTTTATCCAAAAGGAAGGAATTCATTATGATGAGACCTTCTCACCAATAGCCATGCTAAAGTCCATAAGGATACTCCTATCCATTGCAGCTCATCATGAGATTTGGCAAATGGTAGTCAAAACGGGCCTTTTTAATGGTCGTCTTGAAGAAAACATCTATATGATGCAACTAGATAGTTTTATTGGCAAATATCAGGAGCATATAGTATGCAAACTGAAGAAGTCCATGTATGGATTGAAGCAAGCATCATGCTCATCTAATATTAGATTCAATGTAGCGATTAAGTCTTATAGTTTTGAGCAATTGGTTGACGAACCATCCGTGTACAAATGATGTCAAGAGAAAGTAGTGACTTTCTTAGTATTGTACGTCGACGATATACTACTCATTAGCGGTGTTATCAGCTATAAGGATTTAGTGAGCCAATTCCAGTTGGCTATACGGTTTTTGAGTTCCAGTCAGATAGAGATGCTAGACATACGACGTCTGAGCATGCCTTTACCCATGGAGTAGGAGCCATTAGTGAGAGGAATATAAGGCAATATTGTATAGCTGACTTCACTATATCATTAGTGGGAGGAATACAAGGCAATATTGTATTGCTGACTTCACCATAGAGGCTAAATACGTTGTAGCTTTAGAAGCTGCAAAGAGGGGCATGTAGGTTCAGATAAAGTGTTTGACTTTACTAAGACCTTAACTTCACTAAAACTTTGGTTCATACATAGAAATGATGAATATAAAGTTTATAACAAATTGGATTTAGGAAAAGTGGGAGATTGTTAGGAATAGTGTCCTGAAATCCAAATTTATTCTATTAATATTATTTTATTAATGAATAAAAATTGAAGTTCTAGTCATTTCCTTGTTAAATTTGTGTAAGCGAGCATTTATACTGCATGTGATTTTCTTTTCGGAAACATCCATGAGATGGGTGTAGTCCTCATACTACAATTTACATTTTTTGTTCTAAGTGGTTTATGAAATTAACCCGCAGATAGACTTGAAACTAATGGTATGGATTGTTGTTTGAAAGACTCATAGTCGAAGATAAGTTTGGACCACTTGTATGCTAAGACTATAACGTGATACTTTAGATGACTTGTCTTGGTCGTGTGAATGGTGATCCAAAAGTGCTATGTTGGTGTGTTTAATAAGATTGACACACTGAGTTGGACCATGTGGATTACTTGTTTCTAGACTACTATCAGAGATGAGTGATCCATATTGTATAGTTTGAGCGATGACTCTAAATTCTGAGAGTATTCTGGACTTGTGGATGGAGCGTTAGTTACTTTGGTGTACTATAAGTGAAATCTAAATGCACGACTAAATTTCCACGTACACTAGGTAGCGGTGTGAAGTATGACAAGGATCAGGTTTTCAATAGGGATTCTACAGTCTCTTATGAGATAAAAATGTCCCCTTAGTTGATTCGTAAATATTTGAATAGTTCGGAATCTTTGGCCAAAGTATTCCAAGTGTTTGACATTTGGAATTTATACTGTGAATATGTTCAAGTATAAATAAATTATTCAGTGAAAGGCGAGTCGGTAACTAATGGAGAAGGTATGAGAAGGATAATGGTAGTAGTTATATTTATCCTTTGTCATGGACATCTAGTGGAAGGGTTGTTGTCATCAATACAGTATATTAGGGAAATATCGAATAAATGGTAAGTCTAGAGTGCAGTGAGATTTATTTAGTGGAATTAAGTCTCATTAAATGATAATTAAATTATTTCGTGAGAGGATTAATTTAACCCCTTTAGAGCTAGATTTAAATTGTCCATGAGGTCTCCATGCAAGCCTCTGTATATATTGCCCTCGAAAAAATATTAAAGAATTCATGAGATGAATTAATTATCCATAAGATGAGTAAATTTAAGTTTGCCAAACATCATTCATGAGATGAATAAAAATTAAAAAATATTAAATAAAATAATTTTAAAAATTAAAATTCATAAGATAAATTTTTATATGTAGGAAAAGAAACAAAAAAAAAAGCCTAAAAATATCGCAAATTGGTCGATCCGTGTGCTCATGAATTGGCTAACCAGCACGCGACACAGAGGCTGATCCGTGTGTGCACGGGTGGGCCAATCGCAGCCCGCCACGTGTCACGCTTATTTCAAAATGAGAGGCACGATTTTTAGCCGAGTAAAAACACTGCATTTTACCTATTTTGAAACCAAAGCGGTGCGTTTTGCTTTTGTTCAGCGAATCCCACATTGACGGATTTGCTTTTTTTCGCTTCAGTACACTACTATAAATAGAGGTACCTATTGGAAGGGTTGGCATTCAATTTGAAAGAAATATTTTGGGTTTCTGGAATTGTTTTGGAGACCTAACCGGAGAGAAAAATTTTCGTTGAAAATTTTCTTTTCTTACTTTAATATTTTTCGAAGCCCACCCTCCGGGTAGCTTGAGTTCATTGTTTAGAAGATCGCGGGGTCTCGATTTTGAAGATTGTTATTATTTTCTAATTTTTTTTTATTTGGAGCAAATCCAGGTACATTTTCTTGGTTTCACTTTTAGTTTTCGCTTTTCTATTTACTAATAGTAGTCATTATTATGCCTATTTAAGTTTATGTAGTGTTATGAATGCATTAGGGTAAAAGGCCTGTAGATCTAAATTAAGAATTTAGATCTGTAGATTTAAAATTAGAAATTTTAAATACAACCCTAGGTTTAGAATTATGAATTCTAAACACCTTTCGTTGCGTAAACTTTATAAATTTGGGAGAATTTTTGAAATTCGTCCGAACAACTGGTATTAAAGCAAAGGGGTTCTCGGGAGCTCTCGCACTTGAGATATCACGAAGCGTGACTCTTGGACTTGGGGCTTAGGTGGAGAGAAGAGTCTCCTACTGTAAGTGCTCTAATACGTGTCTTTTGTTGTGACCATAGTTGAGAACTGTGAACCCAACAGTTGACATTAGAGTTATTTTTTCCTAACAATTTTGTCACGTTTTCTAAATTTTGAACCAATTTTTTTGAAAAGTTTTCTTGTCTAGTCCTATTCTATTTTTTAAAGTCGGCTTTAGTGCCTCCCAGAGTTCAAAGCCTTTTTGTGGGGATGTAGATAGTGTCGGCCAATAAAAAGATGTTCTAATTTCTATAGTTCAAATCAATTGTCTTTTAAATTTTTGTTGCACATTTCGATCCAATTTAAAACCATAAAAAAAAATATATATTTTGAGATCTTATCATCATGCTTTTTAGGCAATTTTTCTATTCTTTTTGGCTCGTTTACTTTAATTGAACTTAAATAACTTGAAAATCAATTTTTTTTTGTGTTCTAGTTGCAAAACATGATCTATTCTAAGGCACTATCTTGATAAAACCTTGGTATTAGAAGTCACTAGTTAGTATGGCAGTTTTACCTTTCTTTCTAATTAAAAGATGCTCAAATTTGAATAAATTGTATTAAGATTATCATTTGTATAATAGACTATGAAGAGTTATGCCTAAGTCCAAAGAAAAATGTGCAAAACAAAATAAAAGACAAAATGAAGGAAGATATCTAGCACCGCTATCCCATATAAACATTTCAAGATATGTGCTGCCCATCACGAGGGTGTCTTAGTGGTGGCTTCTCTTAGCCATGTGGTCATTGCCTAGGGGTTAAGAGTTTGATTCTCGCTGAAGATATACTCACGCAGTCATATCGAGAGCGTCTCAGTGGTGGCTGCTCTTATCCATGCGATCATTGCCCAGAAGTTAGAAGTTTGATTCTCGCTGGAGATATACTAATGGACCAGGATCGAATGGGGAAGATCAGTCCCCCAATAAATAAATAAATAAAAGAAGAGAAAATTTTGTGAATAACTTTTAGTCTTGGGCATTCTTGAGAAGTCTTATTGTGAGTGGTATGATTTTTATCTTCTATTTAGTTTGAATGTCTTAATATTAGAAAGAACGAATAAATTTAATTTGCTTAGTCAACTTTTGAATTCGCTTATATAGGTGATTGATGGGTTTTTCCTTAGAAAGATTGTTTTGCCTTTAGAATCTTAAACGTTGAGCCTCAATCATTCTTTTCTAATAAAAATATATTTGATATGAATTGTGATAAATTCTTAAAAAAACATGAGATCCTGCGCCTTCATGATTAGCCTTGCTCAAGGATGAGCAAGATTTAAGTTCGTGGGTATTTTAATAAGTCTAATTTAGTATATAATTATTAATATCATTTAACTTCATTTTCTAACTATTTTACATCAAAATTTTATATCTTTTGCTCAGTTTTGCTCTTTTTCACTCCTATTGCTATTTCCTTGTAAAAACACTCATTTTATGCTAAATCTTGTTGGGTTTTATCATCAACATGAACAAGTAAATGCAAGATACATCAAATAAAAGAAAAAAAAGGGCAAAACACATCAAAACATACGGTTAAAGCAACGATGAACCAAGTTCATGTACAATTCATTACAAATTGCAAAAATGGGCTGCAAAATGCACAAATCAAGAGAAAGGATGGATTAAACAATTCATTAACATGTTCAAGATGATGTCAAGACTGATTTTGGGTGATAAAGTTGAAAAGAAAAAGGAAAAAATAAGTCAAAGCAAGTTGCAAAGGTGGGCGCCAATGGGTGGCAAGAAGAGCAAATGAGAGTGAAGCTTGTAAAATTTTTTATTTCGTGCCATTCCAACCTTAAGTACTATATATAGGGTGTTGGGAAAGTGGTTAGGCATGATTTATTCAGCAAAAGCACAACACAAAGTAGAGAAAAGGAGAGAAAACCGTGAGGGAAAGAAGAAGGAAGGAAAGAAAATTTGGTTTGTAATTTTGCATTTTTAAGTTCTTTCTATCCTTTTCTTCTTTAAGTTCATGGATTTTATTTTAGTTTTGCTTTATATTATGTATACCATAAACTAATTTTGTCTTTCCAAGGCTACGATGTAGCTTAAGTTGTAATATATGCTTTTGTCTAATTCAATGTATTCAAAGTTTGTTTATCATTGTTTGAGTATTTATCATTATTATTCATGAGTTTTGAATGCTTGATTACCATTCAAAGCCTATAGTGATTCATAATGAGTTCTGGAGAAGATTTATGATGAATGCTAAGGTGATAAACACCATAAATTTAGCGAACGCTAGAGACAAATTAACGCGATTTGTGTGATCTTAAGTGAAAACTATGGATCTTCAAAACCCTTTTCTTATTTAAATTAATGCTAGAGATTCACAATTTAATATGTAAAAGAGCATGCTAAATATTGTTCGAGAGAGAATATTTAGTAAATTAGGGTTTCTCACCATGAACACGTAATAACAACTTGAATATCAAGAATAGAAAGGTGTATTGATGCAACTATGTGAAATCGGATGCCTTGGATCTTATTAACTCATTAAAACCTTCAAAAATCAGAAAACCTTTCCTAAAATTAGTAAACATTTGTGTTCCTTTTCATTTTGTTTTGTTTCATATCAAAAACCACAAATTTCGGTCTTTCAAATAGTGTTGAAACTACAAATTTTGGTACTCATTCAATAAACAATCCTTGTGGGACAATACTCTACTCATTATATATTACTTAAGATGACTTAGTGCACTTGCTAAGCAAAAACAAAGCATCATGGACCGTTGTTCTTTTGCCATGTTTCACCAATTGACACATGGCGGCTATTGAGGCAGTCAGTTTATTTAGTATTTTTGGGTCTGGTTTTTAATTTAAGTCTAGTTTATTATTACTTGATTTTATGTAGTGATTACTTGCTCATTATATTTATAGCACCGAGTCTATAGGTATCGGCGTGTAACTCAAAACAAGTATAATCTTCAATCCTTTTATAACTAGCAGATTTATATAATTATTATCCGTATAATTACTTGCATAGCAAGATACCCCCTTGTGTTATAAACAACAACATTTCAAATTGCATGCTTACAAAGTAATAATAAGAGTATTGAAGGATACTTTTGTCATTTTACTGTAATATTAATGAAAAAACAATTGTCACGTCAACTTGGTTGACAAAAAATGATGACATCATGCCGGAGAAGCCTTTTCATTAATTAAAAAGGTTATGGTCTTTTTTAATATTTCCAAAACCTCAGGATACTAAATTTTAAATATCCGTATTATTTTCATCCACAACTACGAAATATACTTTAATAAAAAAGTATAAATATTTAATAAAATTTTACAAGCATTAGTGTATAAGGATTTAAAATAAGTCTCACATCCAAAAATTTTTTTTAGCAATGTTACAATAACGCGATTTTATTAAAAAGGGTATAACAAGGGGATTGTAGGTTTTCTGATATACAAGACCAAGTTTCATTATTTCATAAAATTATTTAGACAATTTTATTAAATTTAGATAAATTATAAACTAAAAAGTTATTCTAATACATATAGAAACCAAAAAAATAACATACGGATATAATTTACTTTTTGAATAACAGTCAAGAAGAACACTGCTCATGTAAAAAGAACGCAAATTTTAATTAAAAATAGAGTAGCAGAGCAATACGCAGCTAGAGAAGATTATTATTGTTATTTTTCTTTAATCATGACAGAAGATTCTTTTTTGGCTTTTGCCTTTGTTAGAGTTTCATGTCCCACCAAGGAAACCACAAACGCCAGGATGTGTAAGAACAAACATTGTCATTGTACCATAGTCCGACTATTTTTTCGACATTTATTTTTAAGTGCTCAAAAAAAGCTTTGTTGCCGAATACTGTAGAAAACAAAGACTAATATAAAAATAATCCAATTATATCTTTAATTTATTAAAAAGAACTCAACACTATTTCCTAACCAAAAAGTAACCCAACTTTAACTTTTCTACCAAAAAATAACAATAAGTAACCCAACTTTTTCTAAATGCACCAAAAAAATAATCCAACTATATCTCCTAGTCAAAAAATAACTCAACTCTAACTTTTGTATAAAAAAATAACCCAAAGGTGTTCGGGTAGCACTTGCATCACACACACCACCTCTACAACTAAAATCTCACCCACAAAGTTGAGATTTCAGCAATGCTTTATAAAATCCCAAACGAAAACCTAATTAGATTGAAATTCTGAGTACTGAATAATCAAGGCCTTACTATTATTGTATACCTTTAACACACATTCAATCCAAATAGGGTTGGGGGGGGGGGGGGGCCTCGCATCTGAGTGTGTACTAACCAGATCATGTATCACAAGTACAGCACCGGCACTGATGTGATAAAAATGCCTCGGGAAATTGTGTTTGTGCATTGGTGGGTTTTGGGGTCGAGGTTTTTGGAGTGGGATGTGCAAAAGTGGGAGAAATATGGTGGGAAAGGGGTTAGGGTGTGCATGGGAAAACAAGCCTAACCAAAGTAAAAATATGTAGAAGAAAATTATATTATCGGTGCGTCATACCACACGGCACACTCAACCATTAATTCAATATTTTTTTAAGCTAAAATTTTAGAGTTTGGTTATTCTTTGATTGGAAATAGAGTTAGGTTATTTTTTTGGTAAATTGAGAAATAATTGGGTTACTTTTAAATTAATTGTTATTTTTTAAATCAAAATTTTATAATTTAGTTATTTTTTAGTAGAAAAGTCAAAGTTGGGTTATTTTTTAGTACATGAGATATAGCTGGATTACTTTTAGATTAATTATTGCTTTAGAAAACCCGAGTGAGTATGGAATATACAAGATAGGATATGGACTAGGCCAGGTAAATTGACTAAGACCTCAGTAGAGTCATCAATTATGTTACTCACCTACTTTTCTGTTAATGCAGTGCTGATAAAAAGAAAATTGGGAATAAAAATTTCAACGGCATTCTTTTAAACTCTTGTTGCTAAAACAATTAGGAAGCAAAGGGAAAAAAATGTTTAATCCTAGTTCTCACAACCCAAGAATAGACAGAAACACATAAAATAAAGAAAATATTGAAACAAAATCGAATGCTAGAAAAACTCTAGACTTCCACTTCGTTAAGTAAAAGCAACATTCTTACTGGCCCAAGGGCTCCCAACTAAAATTTAAAGAGATAATATAAAAATGAATAATAAGATCTACTACTCTATACTAAGCTTTCTAATTGATGTTAACTTCTAGAGCCATTCACCCTTTCCGCATCTCTCTCTCCTTTTTGCTTCTCTCTCCCATCCTGCCAAGATCCATCTATCTCATAACCCGTCAAAAGCTAAGGCACAGGTGCACCATTCTTCCCAGGTTGGAGAGAATTTGTCCTCGAATTTTCCATGGATTATCTAGGTCATTCTCTCTAAATTATGTCCCTGCATGCCCAGCCTCCATCTCACTAAGCTCCAACTCACCATGATCGCCCATACCTGGACTGTTGACCCGTCCTGGCAAGACGCGGGTTGTAACCCATCTCGTTAAGATGTGGACTACATCATCCTTCCTGGCTTGGAAAGAATTTTGCCTTCAATTCGCCAACGAATCTTCCGGATCATTCTCACCAAGTCACTGGTTGCATCATTCTTGTCAATGTCTAGATTACTCACCATCTTCCTCTACGACTTCTGGGAATGGCACACAAAGCGTCTATCCCAATCTGACAAAATGTTGGCGAGGACTCCATGGTCATAACCCTCATATAACTCATCTCGAGTTTCAAAATAAGTCTTCTACTCACCTTCTAGCAATATGTGACTCTAGTGGTATCCGTTCTTCAAACCTAACTTGCTAGACATCAATGAATTATGAAATTTAGAAAGTTATCCAATCTCGGAATGGGTAATCGATAACATACTGTGATCTTATTGAGGAGTCCTACTGTTAAGTCATTTTCCCCAACTCCCATCCTTTGTTGGCATTAAAATAGCTGATCCGTTCTTCAGGCTCTCTTGAATGAGAGCCCTGGTGAGTAGCTTCCTAACTTGGCATCTAAGATCCTCATGCTCCACAAGGGTAATTCAGTAATATGGCCCTGACAGTAAGGCAACTCATGGCACCCGATCAACCAAATGATGAATGCCTCTTCATGGTGGTCAAGAACTTAGTAACCTTCCTCGGCAGACTTCCTTCAACAAATTTTCCACTTCTTCTAGTACTTTTCCCTATTCCTCCTGGGACTCCTTGCTCTCTCATTCTCACCAACTTCCTTGGCGAGCATGACTTGGTCTGGGGATTCACGTTTTCGGTTATCATCGAACGCGACGTTTTGTCCTTCTTAGGCAACAAGACTAACTTTATGCCCGCAAACACAAAGCTTAGGTGTTTTGCCTCCTATCATGGGTAATACCTTTGTCGAATTGCCATGGTCGTCCAAGCAACAGGTGGCATGCATCCATGGTAACCACATCATACCATACCCCATCCCAATACTTTGCCCAAATTGAAAAGTTAACCAGAAAATATTTTGATACAGTTACCTGGTTTCCTTTCTCGAGCCATGATAACTTGTAAGGGTTGGATGCTTCTCCATCTTTAACTCTAGCTTCTGGACTACTTCCTTCGAAATAGCATTCTCACAACTTTTGGAATCAATGACTAGGCAATATGCCCTTCTGCCAATTGTACATGTCGTCTGGAAGATGTTATCTTGAAGCCAATCATGCCCTTCTGCTTCCTTAGACATGAAGCCTACTCGCCAGACCATTAATAGGTGGTCCTCCTTGGTCTCATCCTCTCCTCCCACCGTCGGTAGTTGTTAAGGCTGAGCCTTAGTCATTTGGTTAGGATTCGTACCCAATTGCACCAAACACAACTCAATTTGTTGAAAATTGTCCTCCATCACCTCGAATCTATTCTTGAACAAGCGTTGCAGATTTTTCTCATAAATGTCACTGACGGCGGCGTTCCTCTGTCACTCATTGTCCATCACGGAAACATTTTGTGCTCTAATAACAACTGATGCAGCGTTGATAAGAAGAAAATTGGGAATGAAAGGTTCAATGGGCTTCCTTTAAACTCTTGTTTCTTAAAAAATTGAGAAGCAAAGGGTTAATCCTAGTTTTCACAACTCAAGAATGGAGAGAAACACTGAAAATAGAGAAAATCTTAAAACAAAATTGAATGCTAAAAAAATTTAGACTTCCTCTTCCTTAAATATAGAGGAGCTAATTGACCTTGAATAAAAGACTAAAATTGAACGAAATAAATACAAAGATAAATAATAAAATCTACAAATCTAAACTAAGCTTCCTAATTGATGTTAACTTCTAGAGCCGGTTCGCCCCTTTCCGTGTTTCTCCCTCCTTTCCGCTTCTCTCTCCCAACCCGCCAAACGACGCATCTCGAGAATTCCAACCTGCAAAGATCCATCACCCCCGCAACCCACCAAAAGTTAAGGCACGGTTGCATCATGTCTTAAATAATTTTTAAAATAATGTATTTTCAGCCGAACTTAATATGTTTCAACACACAAAATTTAGCACTGGATGGTGGGTGTGGACACTGACAGACAGCTTACAGAAGCAAACAATACTCAGAAAACTAGGTTGTGTGTCAAAGCACAGTGACAGTTTGGGTGATTCTATGTCATTGGCTGAAGAGGCACTATGGATTCAACAAACATGGCTCTTCATTTACCAAATCAGATTACTTGCTTTTCATATCATTCTCTTGAACATAAATTCTCGAAAACTCTTGTTCTCTATATAAACTCGTGCCCTCTACATTCATTATAACGTACAGTTTCATTATATCTTAGAGACCACTTCATAAGGATGAAATTAGTCTTAAAGTTAGTGGTTCGCTACAAGCCTTGAAGCAAAGTTCTTTCTTGGTTTTATTACCAATAATCAAGTCCAAAAAAATTATTATTTTTTATTTAACCACAAAAACTTTTTAGTTTTTTTTTTAAAAAAACACCTTCAAAAGTTCAAAATTTTTTAACCAACCACCTTTATTAGTTCTGTTGAGTTTCTGTCGGATTAAATAAGACAAGAAACATAAATAAAGCTTATCGGAGTTGGGGTGTTATTTTTCCTCCAATGTTCAATGTGGACCATATTTGGCATTTTATCTAAAGCCCATGCAATATTAAACTCAAGCCCACCCTCCAATTTCAATACAGAACCTCCTTTTTTTTTTTTTTTTTTTTCGTTATTAAGTATCTACATTAATATAAAAACAAATATATTATTTATTTTAATTAGTTTTGGTTTTGATCTGAATTTTACTTCCAGAAATTAATTTGAAATATTAATTAAAAATTACAAACTCTAATTGCAATCTTTCCATTTCGAGTATGCCAACCCAACCGACCTCCACCCCAAGCTCCAACCCAGCGCATCACCACCGCGGTTCCACCAGACTGCCATCTCTTAGGCAGTTTTCGGTCATTTCTCAGCTTAGTGACTTACGTTTATTTCATAGCAACCCAAAAAAACGGAAAAGGAGAAAAAAACGGGTCGAGGAGCAGTATCGGGCGAGAGCCGCGTGTTGGGGGGGGGGGGGGGGGGCGTTTCTTCCTGCTGGTGTTTTCTGGCGCGTGACGGCGCGTGCGAGGTCGTACGGCGGCGCGGAGACCAGTTTTGGATTCGTCGTGATCTCCTCTTTCTCATGGGACCATTTTGGCGTCAATCTGATCACTTTTGATTTTGAGGGTGGAAACACATGTGAGCGAGGGTGTTTGAGTTTTGATGTTGAAGATGGCGTAGGACGCTGATTCTCATCCTTCATCTGCTTGCGTCTTTGGCCACGGTGGTTCCCTGGAGTTTCTTGGACGATTGATGGCTTGGAGTTCATTTTCTCTCTCCTCGGGGTCTACTTTCTCTTTCGATTCTTGCTTGGATCTCTTCTCTTGTGGAGCAATTCTTGGTACACACTCTCTATCCCGCTTGATCTTGTTCTTGACTGCCATTGTTGAGTTGGTGTGGTGGAGAGTATGTTAGTTTTGCTTGTTTGAAGGTTTGGGGTTGTTGGAAATTTGTTTCAAATTTGTTACAATCTTGTTTTGCTTGAATCTTCTTGCTTACCTTGTTTGGTTTGAGGCATGGCTGAACCGGGTGCCCCACCCCAGCCGTGGGTCTCGGTGGCTGCCTCGTCACCCCCGGGTGGTACGCTTCGGTTTGTTCCTCCGAGGCTTGTGAATAGGGAAGTGGTTACTACCATCATTGATGCCGATGTAGCACCGGGTCTTGAAAAATGGGGCCGATGTCTTGTCTGTCGTATTATTGGGGGTCGTGTTGCATACTCTCGGTGTGTTGCTTTAGCTCGAATACTCTGGGGGTTGAAAGGGCTTGAATGTGTAATTGCGGATAAGGAGGTCTACTGCTTCCGGTTTAAGTCAATAGCTGAGTCGGATTTGATTTTTAGGGGTGGGCCTTGGACCCTTAGTGGGCACTACCTCTCCCTTGAGCGTTGGCAACCCAACTTCGCTCCCTCACGTGACCTCCCTCGGATCGCAATTTGGGTCCAATTACATGGTCTTCCGACTTCCTTATGGTCGAAAAATTCTTTGAGCTCCATCGCTAGTGGTGTGGGCCACCCCCATTTCATGGACCAACCAACCTTGGAGGGTACTATGGTTAGCTATGCTCGTGTATGTGTACAACTTGACGCTTGGACCGACCCCCCGAAGCGACTCTCGGTTGATTATAATGGCCGAATCATACCGGTGACTGTTAAATTGGAGGGTATGCCAAAAGTTTGCCATAAATGTAGGGTCTTTGGTCACTCTTGTCCCAACCCGAACACCATTACTATCCTCCCGGAGCAACCGGAGGTGGTGGTCGGAAAAAAACCCGGCGGCGGCGGCGGCGGCGGCGGCGGCGGCAGCGTAAGGGTGGTAAGGGGAATGGTGATGAGGTGAATAATGGGTCGGCTGGGACTAACTTTGGGCTTGAGGAAACAAGAGGAAATGGGCCCGTTTTGGAGGGGCTTTCTTCTCGTGACTCACCTACTACTCACACTAGGGGGAATGGGCCCGGTTTGGTGGGACTTCCTTCTAGTGACCTACCTTTTGTTACACCTAGGGAGAATGGGCCTGTTTTGGAGGGGCTTTCTCCTAGAGTTTCACTAGTTACTCACACTAGCGGGAATGGGTCCGATTCGGAGGGGCTTCCTTCTAGTGCATCCTCCCCCTCTGCCCCTAAAAGAAATGGGCCCGTTTTGGAGAGGCTTTCTTCTAGGGATGTTAGTCGTGGGCCAATTTTCGGATCTTTCGGGGTAGATGCCGACCGTAGGAGGATTGAGGGCCGTTTGAGGCTTCTTTACAGTGCATGGGGGGTGCCGTTGAGATGAGGGGGCGGTTGGCTCGGATATTGGGGAGGAGGGTGTTAGTGCTCGTATGGTTCTTTCTGATTCTAGATCAGTTCCCCTTTCGCCTCGGACCTTCGCCGATTTTTTACATGTTCCCACTCCTCTTCGGGGAGACTCGGAGACAGTGAATGTTCCTATTGAGGTGGAGATGGCTCAGGATAGCATTCTTGGAGTTGCTACCCCCCTTGTACGTTCATTGAATCGGTCGGCTAGTGTGCCGAGTCTTGGCACGTCGAACCGATTTGAGAGTTTGTCGGACACCTCCACTTCCCCATGTGTTGAGGTTGCCGTTGAGGGCCCGAGGAGGCCGCTCACTCGTGTGGCCAAGCGTGCGGGCCGCACCCCCCTCTTGAATGTTTCATCATGGTGGTTGGTTGTTGGAATATTAGGGGGCTTAACAATCCCCGATCTTCCTGTGTTGTACGTGATTGGATTTCTTCCAATCATCTATCTGTTGTTGGTTTGGTTGAGACTAAAACCAAGCCTTCTGATGTGGAGGTGGTGATTGCTCGTTGTGCTGATGGGTGGAGCTTTCTCTTTAGTGGCATATGCCCTACTCGGTGTCGCATTATTGTTGCTTGGGATCCGGACGTTTTTAGAGTCGAGCTCATTCAGGGAGGGGACCAATTCCTTACTTGTTGTATCTCTGATCTTTCTAGGGCTGTGAGCTTTCTCGCTACTTTTGTTTACGGCTTTAACGAGCCGGGTCCTCGCTGGGCTTTATGGGACTATATTCGGAGCACTAGCTTGAGTCTCTTGGCTGAGCCTTGGATCCTTCTTGGGGATTTCAACGCCATCCTTAATCTCTCTGATCGATGTGGCGGCTAGGAGGGTTGGTTGGGTCACATGGATGACTTCCAGGAGTGCGTTACTAAGGCTGAGCTCACGCCCATCTCCTCTTCGGGTCTTCATTTTACGTGGTCCAATGAGGCCAAGGAAGACCGCTTGATTCTCAAGCAGCTTGACTGGTGCCTTGTTAGTGAGGGTTGGCTCCGTGATTTCCCCATCGCATCGGCCGAGATCCTTGCTCGACATATTGTTTCGGATCATAGCGCCATTGGTGTGTGAGGGCTTGGGGAGCGTCGCGCCAGGCAACTTCCTTGCAAGTTCTTCAATTTTTGGGCTGATCATGAGGACTTCCTTCCCACTGTTAGACGAGCCTAGGACACTTGTGTTGAGGGTACTCTGATGTATCAGCTCACTCAGAAGCTGAAGCTACTGAAGAGTGAGTTGTAGGCCCTCAACGCCCGCCATTATAGTCACTTTTTGGCCATTGTTGAGGTGGCCCGTGATGCTTGGGCCATGAGCCAGAGGGCCTTAGACGAGGACCCTGAAAGTCCCTTTCTTCGTCTTGAGGAGCGCCGTCTTTTTCGTGAGTATTCCGCTTTGTGTAGGGATGAGGAGGCGTTCTACCATCAGAAGTCGCATATTCAGTGGCTTTCGCTCGGGGATCAGAGTACTCGGTTCTTTCATCGGTCTGTTCTCCATCAGCAGGCCCGGAACAGGATCTCGTCGATTGTTGGTTCTGATGGTGTGAGGACGTATAATCCGTAGTTGATCTCTCATGCCGGGGTTACTTTCTTCCAGGATTTGTTGACTGAGCTAGGTGGTCCGCTGACTGAAGATGTTTCTGACATTTTTGAGGCTCGCATTTCTGAGGATCAGGTTCGCCCGCTTATCTTTGCGATCTTTGCAGTTGAGGTTCGTGATGCACTCTTTTCCATAGGTGATGGCAGAGCCCCGGGGCCTGATGGTTACACCTCCCTCTTTTTTAAGAGGGCTTGGGAGGTGGTAGGAGGAGCAGTGATTAGGGCCGTGCAGTCTTTCTTCATCTCAGGGCGCATGCTGGGTGCCCTAAATACCACCAGGATATGTCTTGTGCCTAAGGTGGAGACTCCCTCCACCTTTGGCGACTTCCGCCCTATCTCCTGCTGCAACGTGATCTATAAGTGTATCACTAAGATCATTGCAAACAGGTTGAAGGGTGTCCTTCCCGAGTTGATTGGTGATGCTCAGACAGCATTTGTTTCAGGTTGTCGGATCTCTGACAGCATCCTTTTGACACAGGAGTTGATGCGCGGTTATCACCTTTAGGTCTCGCCTCGTTGTGCATTGAAGGTCGATATCTGTAAGGCTTTTCAAACTGTTCGTTGGGATTTCATTCTAGCTAGTATGAGGAGTATGGGGATTCCCGAGGTCATGATTGGTTGGATCCGTGAGGGCCTCTCTACAGCCTACTTTTCTGTCGCCATCAATGGCGAGCTCCAGGGTTTCTTCCCCTCCAGCCAAGGTGTACGTCAGGGTGATTCTCTCTCTCCTTATTTGTTTGTTATTGCTATGGAGGGTCTCCGAGGGCTGCTTCATCGTGCTATCAATGACCCGCGGTTTCGCTATCATCCGTGTTGCCGTCGTACTGGGTTAACACAATTGTGCTTTGCTGATGACCTGATGATCTTCTGTCAGGGTGATATGGGTAGTGTATCTGTTGTTCGTGAGGTTTTAGACCACTTTGCTATACTCTCGGGGCTGTCCTCGAATGCAGTGAAGAGCTCAGTTTTTCTAGCAGGGGTGGACTCTGCGACTCAGCGAGACATTTTGGGTATTCTTGGTTTCAGCCTTGGGCAGTGCCCCGTTCGATATCTGGGAGTACCACTTATCACTTCTCGACTGCGGTACATTGACTGCAAGCCACTGCTGGATCGCATTCTCTCTCGTATATGGCTCTGGACCTCCTATTCTCTATCGTATGCTGGTCGTCTGTAGCTTATCCAATCTGTTCTTTTTGCCACTCAGGTCTACTGGTCATCGATCTTCATGCTCCCGAAGATGATGATCAGGAAGATCGAGTCAACTCTTACGGCTTTCCTTTGGAGAGGATCTTCGTTAGCCCCGGGAGGGGCAAAGGTTGCTTGGAGGCATCTGTGTTACCCTCGGCGGGAGGGCGGTCTTGGGCTCTGTCGCCTTGCTGAGTGGAACCAGGCTTCGATTATGAAGCATATCTGGTTCCTCCTTTCTGACCCTTCCTTGTTATGGCCGCGTTGGGTTCATTTGAACCGGCTTCGAGGAAGGAGCTTTTGGACTATTCGGGCAACGAGTTCTGCTTCTGGGTGCTGGGGTCAGATTTTATCGGTCCGCCGCCTCTGCTCTGGTGTGATCTATCATGTCATAGGTGATGGCCTTGACACTGCCCTTTGGCCTGATTACTGGCTGCATGTGGTCATCTTTTGGAGCGCTTCCCTGCTCGACTGCTCACCTCCTCTGGACTTCATTGGGATTCTCGGGTCTCATCCATTATTGAGGGTGGTCAGTGGAGGTTTCCACAGGGTTGTTTGGAGCTCCGACCCATCTAGGACATGATTGATTTTCACCCTCGGGCTGGTGTAGCGGACTCCATCCGGTGATAGGGTGACCCCTCGGGGAACTTCACCACCAAGTCCGCTTGGGAGATGTTGCAGAGTAGGAGCGAGGAAGATATCATTCACCACCTTCTGTGGTTTCAGATGCATATTCCGAGGCACTCCTTTATTCTCTAGCTCACGTCTCTGCAGCGGCTTTGGACCCGGGACCGGCTTCAGTGTTTCTGAGCATTAGAGGTTCAGAGTGTTTGTGTTCTCTGCAATTCTACCGACGAGACTCATGAGCACCTTTTCTTTGCCTGTTCCTTTTCTGCCTCGCTTTGGAGCTCTGTCACTCCGAGTACATCTATTGCTTGGCCTACCCTTCCTTGGGATGATCTTGTCACTTAGGCTGCTCAGCATCTCAGGGGGCGAGAGATTGGCAGTATCATTGCTCGACTCTGCCTCTCTGTGAGTATGTATACTATCTGGTATGAGTGCAACATTCGGGTTCAGCGATCTCAGTCCAGATCAGTTTCGGCCGTACGAGAGGAGATTACGGGTTTGGTCAGGAGCCGCTTACTTGCTGCTCCTTCATTCAGAGGAGCTCATCGTCACACCTCCTTGCTTCGGCACTGGGGTTTTGCGTCTTAGTTTCCTCTTTGTTCCCTTAGCTGTACTTTGGTTGTTTTTGTATGGACTTTGTCTGGATTTTTTTGACGTTGTTTCATATTTGTAGGCTTCGGCCGTGTCCTGGGGTATGCCCCTTGTAGTTTGTACTATTTTTAATTTCATCTATATATTTAGCTGACTTACCAAAAAAAAAAAAGTTTATTTCATAGTAATTTATGACATAGAAATATGGGTAAACCACATATTAGTACCCTGAGGTTCAATGTATTAATTTTTGTATGTAAACATTGTGAATAAAATCTCAGTCCAAAAATTATTTGTATTTAAAAAAATAATCAAAACGACGGTATGGAAGGGCTTACAAATGGGTCTCTCATCCACCTCTTCATCGGCAATGTCATGACCTCAGGTTCATGTATGAGATGGGAGAAATACCAAGGGTATGTTGGTGTTTACCAACAAATGAAAACAAGTTTAGCATATTTTTCACTGTTATTTGGACTATTTTATTAAGTACATTGTAATTTCTACACTAAAAATTATAATAGAAAGTTTATGAACTACAAAATTAATTTATGAAATCTCATGGTATTAATATGTAATTTTCTCATGGGAGGTCATCGAAAAAAGCCTCTTTTTAGGGCAGGGCCCTAAAGGGAGAAGGCTGCGTACATCCACCCCCCATCCCACTCACGCGGGAGCCCATGTGGCACTGGGACTGTTGTTATTTTTGTTGTTGTTTTCTCTCAAAATATTATTTTATTGTTGCATGTTGTTGACTTGGGATGGGCCTTTCTAATATACAGAAAAAAAAAAAAAAAAAATTTTTTTGTAGGTCAAGAAATTGAATTTGAGCCATTGATATTGTGTGCCATGTGTTACAAGATGGGTTACCTGCTAAGCAGGTAATTCGCAAAAAAACTCTTTATTCTCTCTTACATCGGTTTTTACTGGTTCCCCTTTTTATTTTATTTTTGAATTTAACTATTAATGTGTATAATATGAAAAATAAATAATTTTATATATTAATTAATTAGGATAATTATATATTTATAAATAATTTAAATATAACAGTAATGACATAATAAATTAAAAATTTAGTGGTTCAAAAAGAAATTAAGTGGATAAAATTAACAAATGTAAATTAATTTTATGTACCTAATAATATTTACAAAAACACTAAACATCATTATATGAAATTTTTGGGTACAAGGGTAGTGATTTTGAGTACATGAGTAGAAATGTTAAGTGAACAGTGAATTTGTGTAAAAGAGTGATGAATTTGAGCTCATGGGTGGAGATTTTAAGTACATTAGTGGTGACTTTGAATACATGAGTGGTGATTTTGAGTACACTGATGGTGATTTTGAGTACACGTGATTGTAAGTACATAAGTTGTGCGTCGACACACATGTATTGTGTGTCGACACACACTTGTTTAGTTTGGTTTCCGGATTGTGTGTGTTGACACACAATTGATACTGAGTGGATGATGATTTTGGGTACATTTCTGATTTAGAGTACATTATTGGTGATTTTGAGCAAGGTCTTGTGTGTCAACACATAGACTTTGTGTGTCGATACACGGTTGATATTGAGTGAATGGAGATTTTAGGTACATAGTTGGTGATTTGGAGTCATTGTTGGTGATTTTAGGTACACAGCTAGTGATTTGGATACGTTTTTGGTGATTTTGAGCACATTTGTGTGATTTTGAGTACATTATTGGTGATTCTGAGCACATGGATGCTTATTTTGAGTACATTAGTGGTGACTTTGAGTACATGGTTGGTGATTTTGGGTACTAGGATGGTGATTTTGAGTACATGTCATATTGAGTATGTAAGTTGTGTGTCGACACACATATATTATGTGTCGACACACAGGCATGTGGTTTGGTTTCTAGATACTGTGTGTCGATACACATACTCTATGTGTCGAAACACAGTTGATATTGAGTGAATGGTGATTTGGAGTACATTGTTAGTGATTATGAGCACATTCGTGGTGATTTTGAGTACATTGTCACGAGCCGCCTTTCGCTGACACTGTCCCTGGTGCTCAATAAGTAGACATATGTCGTATGGGGTCTCGTTAGCCTGTTTGATACTAATGTGTATGGGTTGTATGCTAGTATATCCCTGTTATGCCGTGTATTTCGTCACTTGAAGGTGCATATTACTGGTTGTTGACCATAAGAAGTAGGCTAGCCCGCCCCTAACATCAGGGGCCTGAGCCCCACGAGAGTGTTCTGCGCTCATCCTGTGACAAGTGGTATCAGAGCGGGGCTCATGATACGCAAGTAAGCAGCTATAGAGAGACTGAGCTTTGTCCGTGGTGGTGGACACTCATGGGGAACGGGAGTTGCTTGTGTCCCAGTTGTGTTGAGCAAGTTTTTCCATGGGTATGGGCACTCCTTGTGTGGGAGGAGTACTCCAATGAGGAACATTCGGAGTGAAGTTGAGTGGCTCGCAGTTTCGGTTGTGATGGAAGGCGCACCGTGTTGGGTGCCAATAAGGCATGTTAACCGTGTGGCTGGCTTGCTGCATGGAGATTGGGCTGATCCTTTAGGTGCAGTGCAAAGTTCACAAGGTGAAGAGTCAACAAGCTTCGTGGAACAAGACGTGTATGTGGTGCACTATGGCGCATGGAGCTAGTAGGTTTGTTTTTGGGCATATTGCTTATCGTTGGGCAAGTGTCAATGGCATGTCAGAGGTGTCACACTGGAGGGGATGACGATGCGGTCATCTCATGACCAATCAAGGCTGCTAGAGATGCAGGGAAGCAACGATGGGCAGCCCCCCCCCCAACGAGGATGTTTGCAGAATTAGGTAGGGGAGAGTGTCACGAGGCGCCTTTGGCTGACACTATCTCCAGTGCCCAATAAGCAGACATATGCCATATGGTCTCCTTAGCTGGTTCGATACTAATGCGCATGGGTTGCATGCAGGTATGTTTGTGGTATGCCGTGTATTTCGTCTCTTGAAGGTGCATATTGTTTCTTGTTGACCATAGAGGGTAGGCTAGCCTGGCCCTAGCCTCAGGGGCCTGGGCGCTGCACGGGTGTTCTGCGCTCATCCCATGAAAACATGCTTGTGTGTCGACACATAGGCTTTGTGTGTCAACACACAATTGTTATGGAGTGAATGGTAATTTTGGGCATGTATCCGGTGATTTGGAGTACGTTTTTTGTGATTTTGAGCACATTCATGGTGATTTTGAGTACGTGCAAGTGTGTTGACACGTAGACCATGTGTGTCGACACACAGGCTCTTGGTATCATTATTTTGATTGTGTGTGTCGACACACAAACCATGTACCCAAAATCACCAAAAGCACTCACTCGCTATCTTTCTCTCTCTCACCCCTACTAAAGCTCTCTCTCTTAAATCCGACGACCGAGCACTGTCCCCTCCACCGTCCAGCCACCGAGACGAACCGTATTAGCGTCAGACCCGTTGTCCTCTATGGCTACAACCTCACAATTGTTAGGATTTTCTTACTATCTCCTCTTATATCTCAATCTATTACTCGAGTTAGATTTTTTTGGGTAGAGTTAGGGTTTGTTTTCTTTGATAATAGGTGGTTATGATTGGCATTTCTTGTTGGTGTTGTAATGGGTTTTGTTTTGGCTTGTATTTGATTTCATTTGGGGTTATTTTTTGATATAGGCATTTTTTTTTGGGTTGTATTTGTTATAGCAATGATATAGATATAGGCATGATGCATCTTAGACTTAATCATCTTTTCAGTGTTATTTTAATTATTTTGCACCTATTTAATTATAGTTCTACACTCATTTTGGAAATTTTTATGTTTAGCAGGTTTGAAATTAAAGTTCCGAAAATTGTCAAATTTTGGTGCAAATAAGGCAAATTCGATGCATAAACAATTAAATCAAGTCAATCGAGATTTGGGACAACAATGTATAAACTCGGCCCACTCCAACCCGTCCCGCACCGGTACTGTACCCCAAGCCCATCACTTTCATCATCAACCTCGAGCCCCAAACGCAGGCCCAGGCCCAGCACTACAGCATCACCTCCGGCCCAACTCCGGCCCGATTCGACCTCCAGTCCCGACACCAAACTCAAGCCCATCAACCACCCGACCAATCATCTCCGCCCGCAGCATCATCTTTAACCACCGACCTCAGCACACTGCATCTCAAGTCCAGGCCTACACCAGTACACATAGGGTTCAACAAAAGGGAAAGTCGATTTCGGGAGGGCATATAAGTTCTCTTATGAGTTTCGGAAAGGACGGCCCCTGTTTTCTCTCTCTCCTCTCAGCTTCACAATTCCTTTTTCTATTTTTTCGTTAAATTGGAACAAGAGCAAAATTAGCGTGAAGACCGACATGAGTTCGTTCATCTCCTCCTTCACCGGATCATCCTTGATGGAGAGCTAACTTGTTCTCTGGGGTTAGATGAAATCTTAGCCTTTACTTTTGTTTACTTTTAATTCGGGTTAATTTGATAGTTTATATGAATTGCTTGGTCGAGATAAATACTTTGAAGTATTATATTTCTATTGTTTATTCAATTGATATGATTATTGAGTTTGTAACCATTAATTGTTGATATTAATATTAATAAATTAATTCTTTGTACTTGTAGCCTTAGGATTAATTAATCAAGCAATAGTATTAACCGAATTGTTAATTAAAGCCTATCTTCCCTATGCTTTAGTTAGATAGGGTCAATACGTAATAATTAACAATACGTTAGGTAGAGCCTATTTTCCTTATGCTTCAGTTAGATAGGGTCAATACACAATACTAACAACATTATCTTAGTAGGTTGAAGCTTGTAGCCTAAACCACTACCCGTGTGACAATCAATAATCCCAATTTAAGAGTTAACGCAAAAAATAATTGGCCAATGATGGATACGAAACCCTAGGCTCCAATTTAATAGACGTTCCCAATTAGTAGTAGATTACTTTAGTTTAATTGTCGTTTTCTTGATTAATTAACACAAAGATATCACTTTTCCTTAAATCAATTTAGGTCATAGATTAAATTCACGCACTCTTAGTCCCTGCGGTTCGACATCCTCTCGCCCTATACTTTAGTTTAGGTGTGTTTAATAGATAGGGTTTTATATTAAATTTTGATAGACATAGAAAAACACATCAAGATTTTGGCGCCGTTGCCGGGGACTAGGCAACGTTCGTGCTTTTATTTTTGTGATTTTCTTTGATTTTTAACTTTCTATTTCTTCTTTAATTTTATAATAATTTATTTTATTTTTCAACCTAGGATTTGAAATCCTAATTTGATTCTTAATTTACGATTTTTAATTTTTAATTCTCTTTAATTGTTATTGTCTCTTTTCTAAAAAAAATAAAAAAAATTTATTTTCTTTTTATTAGCATTATTTTTCTTGTGATTTTTGTACATAAGTAGATTTTAGTTTATCTTGTTATTTGTCTTTTCCTTTAGTATTTGTTTTGTCTGTTTTATTTGTTTTGCTTATTTAATTTTTAATTTACTTGCTTTGTGTAGTTAATTGTTCATGCAAGGTCGTCGCTCTTTGTCTGTTGACCTTACCATATTCGACCTTGAAATTTAAAGAACTTTAAGAGACCTTGGAGCGCAACACCGAGCAAAATATGCTAGTGCTAACTCTGATTTAGTAATGGCTAACGAACAACAACCACATGCGCTCATGGAGTATTTTACTCCCACTACATATGCCTCACCGTCTTGCATTAGGTTGCCATCCGTGGCCCATCAATTCAAGCTTAAGCCACATACTATACAGATGCTTCCTTTGTTCCATGACTTAAGCAATGAGAACCCGTATAGTCACTTGGACAGTTTCATGGAGGTTTGCTCAACCTTTAGGATTCCTAATATTAGTGATGACGCCATCTTACTTCACCTTTTTCCTTTCTCTTTGAAGGATAAGGCGAAATATTGGTTACGCACCTTACTTAGTGGGACGATTAGCACATGGACTCAAATACAACAAGAACTTCTTAAGAAATTCTATCCCACTAGTAGGACTAACACTGCTACGAGAGTCATTAACACCTTCGCCCAACTTCCTACTGAGGAGTTTCACGAGAGTTGGGATAGGTTTAGGGAACTCTTATGAGCTTGTCCACATCATGCTATCCCTAAATGGCAACTAGTCCAAAACTTTTATTACGGGTTGAATGAAAAGAGTCAACAAACTATTGATGCCTCGTGTGGTGGTCAGTTCCTTAGAAAGAATGAGAATGAGGCGTGGAAATTGTTTGAACTTTTGAATGGGAGTTCACAATAATCTGCCGCACATGCACGTCGTAATGCTACTAGGGTAAATAGAGGAGTAAATGAGATTGCTCACACCTCTATCTTAGATAAGAAAGTAGACTCTCTTGCCTCTTCCGTAGAGCAGTTAACTTCCCTATTTAAGATGACATTGGCCCCCTCTATTGTACCTAATGTGTCTTATGTTTCAAATGTGCATAGTGCTTGCTCTTCGTGCTCTAGTGTCTCTCATTCTACGCATAACTGCCCCTCTGCTTCACCTTATGTGGAGTGGTCGATGGAACAAGTCAATGCAGCCCAAGGATTCTACAGAAATTACCCATACTCTAACATGTACAATCCAGGCTGGAGAAACCATGCAAACTTCTCTTGGAGGCAAGGAGGAGAAGGATAGTTTATGCCACAACAACAAAACCCACGACCTCAACAATCTGGTATGCCCCGGCCTGTCGGTTTTCAACCGGAAGGGTATGCTTCTAACTACTCTCAACCTCCTTATTTGAGCTCTAATTCAAATTTTGAAGAGAAGGTTTTGAGTGTGCTGAAAGGTTTAGAAGTTGATTCCCAACTCCTCGACTCCCATACACAATCGATTTCAAAGCTAGAAACCCAAATAGGTCAACTAGCTAACACTCTGAGTAGGAGAGATGTGGGAAGACTCCCTAGCCAGGCTGTAAAAAACCATAGGAAATGTGTAAGATAAGACAACTATCCTTCCCAGCAAGAACAAGCAAAATCCATTATAGTATTGAGAAATGGGCAAGAGGTTGACAATGGGGTGAGTGCTGAAAGTGAAGTATCCACGAGTGGTGAGGAAGAAGAGAAGAGCAAGGAGAGAAAAAAGGAGACCAATGAGGTCACGCTCCCTTCTCCCATTCCTAAGGCCTCTGATCTTCCCTTGTCATATGAACCTAGAGTACCCTTCCCCCAGGTTTAGTTGCACCACATCCAAATGGGAAGGACAACAAGTGGGAAAACATTTTGGAGATGTTTAGGCAAGTAAAGATAAACATTCCCCCTCTTGATGCGATTAAACAGATCCCGGCCTATGCGAAGTGCATTAAGGATCTACTGAATCAAAAGAGGCGATCTAGAGCACATTGGCCGAGCAAGTGAGCTCTATTCTGAAGTGTGACACTCCAAGTAAGTACAAAGACACTAGTGTCCCCACTATCTCTTATTCACTTGGAGACTACCCAATCGATAAAGCTTTATTGGACTTAAAGGCGAGTGTCAACATTATTCCCAACTCAGTTTTTGAGAAGTTAGGCCTAGGAGAGTTGTAACCCACCACGGTGACCTTGCAGTTAGAGGATAGATCAACTAGGATCCCCTGTGGTGAGCTGATTAACGTGCTAGTGAGAGTAGACAAAGCCATGTTTCCTGCTGATTTTTTTTTACTTGATATGGAACCTTCTAGTCATTCGAAAAACCATATCCCCATCATTCTAGGTTAGCCTTTCTTAGTGACGGCCAATGGCACAATTAATTGTAGATCTGGGCTAATGGATGTTAGTTTTGCAAATATGACTATTAAGTTAAACATTTTTAAGGCTTCTTTGTCACTCACTAGTGAGGATGAGTCAGAGTGTTTTTGTGTGGATGTTGCTGATGATTTGGTGGACCAAACACTCTCCTCTGCCCTAGTTTGTGATCCTTTTGTTGAAAATGCAAACCCTTCTAAAGAGATGCAACGAAGGTTGAACCCGAACATAAAAGAAGCCTTGGGTTGGGAGAAGAATCACGATGTTATGGTTCAGGAGGAAATTATACTAGGCCATAGGTTGTCTAAGGAGGGTATTGAGGTTGATAGAGCTACGATAGATTTGAATGTGAACTCGCCCCCTCCCTCAAATGTGAAGCAAGTTAGAGCCTCTCTAAGTCAAGCGAGTTTCTATAATGGATTCTTTAAGGACCGTGGGAAGTTGACTAGACCATTGACTAGTGTGCTATCTAAGGACATATCAGTTGAGCTCGATAAGTCTTGGTTGGAAGCTGTTCATAAGCTTCAATCTACACTTTGCTGCTCCCATTAGGCATCCATCCGACTGCTCTCTCCCTTCTGAAATCATGTGTGACACTTCTGATTGTGCTGTAGATCTTGTTTTAGGTGAGCTCAGTGAAGTTGCTTCTTTGGTTGATGCCATTACTTGATCTTCGCTGGATCCATTGCACCTGGCTGAAGGCGTAAAACTTAGCGCTCCTAGGAGGCAGCCTAGGTTTGCTAATTCTTGTTTTAGTTTAGTTTTTGTACCAATTAGTTTCTTGGAGACTTGTTTTATCTCTTTTCAGTTTCTTGTCCCATGTTGAAGGAGTCATATATACATGTTCGCGCCGCCTTGTTAGGTTGTATCGCTCCATATCACCTATCTCTTGTGCTTTAATGCTTTAAGTTGTCGCTTTAAGGACAATGCATGATTTAGGTGGGGGTGAGGCTCATTAGCATGTGCTCATTTTTTTTTTGGTCAAAATTTTAAAATTTTGGCATCTTTTGTGCATTATAACCGTTTAACCAAGTTTTCCCTAATCGACGCGTATGATATGATGACAGTGGGATTAGTTGTTTATTTTGGTCTCTTAATTCCATGAAGTTAAATGATTCTACCTCATACTTGTTAATGAGTATTGTTGATCATCGTTGATATTAATGGGTTCTACTCATGCCACTCACATATTTGCTAAACACAGGACTTTCGTGTTTTGGAAAATCTGAAGAATTTGAGCAAACAATCCTATATATCTTGAGTTTTGAAAGCTTGCCCTATTGGATTATCCTAATCCTCACCTCTTGATACGATGAAAAATACTAGTTGATCAATGTCAATTGTAAAGTTGAGGTACTTGTTATGCGAAAGTCCAAAAATTGGACAGAAAAAGAAGAGCAAACGGAAAAAAAAAAAATTGAAAAGTAAGAAAGAAAAAAAGTTACCTCCAAAGAAAAGAAAAAAAAAATAAAAAGAATAAAGTGAAAATTGATGTATATTCATGATAAAGTTGTTCTTCTCTGGTGCTATATCGAGGTCAAAATGTTGTAAAGTGGTCACTCATGTGCCACTTAAAATTTCTCTAAGTATAGGCATGTCTTGAGGTGATTCAGTGGTGTGGGTGCACAAAACCTTTATATATTTGGTTGGACGCGAGAATTTGAGGAGATTAAGTGACATGAAATCTTAATCACTTTCACTTGTGCGCTTAAATTGCTTGAGTAGTTCCTATTAGTTGATACAAGGTTAATGAAATTCTATGACGAGTTTTGAAGTTTAATCATCTGAATTCATGGAATTGGAGAATGCTCTAGATGATTTAATCTTGTCTTGAATTGTAATCTAGGTGTTAATCACGGAAACCTGGGTGAAGGTTGGGCTGGTTGGGGTAGTTGGCCACTTAAGTCGTTATGTCTATTCCATGCTTTGCTCGAGGACTAACAAAGATTAGGTGTGGGGGTGTTGATGCATCTCAGATTTACACATCTTTTAAGTGTTATTTTAATTATTTTCCACCTATTTAATTATAGTTCTACACTCATTTTGGCAATTTTTATTTTAAACAGGTTTGAAATTAAAGTTCCGGAAATTGTAAAATTTTGGTGCAAATAAGGCAAATTCGACGCATAAACAATTAAATCAAGTCAATTGAGATTCGGGACAACAACGTATAAACTCAGCCCACTCCAACCCAACCCTCACCGTTACTGTGCCCCAAGTCCATCACCTTCATCATCAACCTCAAGCCCCAAACGCAGGCCCAGGCCCAGTACTACAGCATCACCTCCGGCCCAACTCCGACCTGATTCGACCTCCAGTCCTGACACCAAACTCAAGCCCATCAACCACCCGACCAATCATCTCCACCCGCTGCATCATCTTCAACCACCGACGTCAGCCCGTCATAGCCCAAATGCATCTCAGGTCCAGGCCCACACCAGCACACATAGGGTTCAACGAAAGGGAAAGTCGATTTCGGGAGGGGATATAAGTTCTCTTCTGAGTTCTGGAGAGGGCGGCCCCTGTTTTCTCTCTCTCCTCTCAGCTTCTCCATTCCTTTTTCTATTTTTTTCGTTAAATTGGAACAAGAGCGAAATTAGCGTGAAGACCGACATGAGTTCGTTCATCTCCTCCTTCACCGGATCATCCTTAATGGAGAGGTAACTTGCTCTCTGGGGTTAGATAAAATCTTAGCCTTTACTTTTGTTTACTTTTAAATTGGGTTAATTTAATTGTTTACATGAATTGCTTGGTTGAGATAAATACTTTGAAGTATTATATTTTTATTATGTATTCAATTGTTATTATTATTGAGTTTGTAACCTTTAATTGTTGATATTAATATTTATAAATTAATTCTTTGTGCTTGTAGCCTTAGGATTAATTAATCAAGCAATAGTATTAACCGAATTGTCAATTAAAGCTTATCTTTCCTATGCTTTTGTTAGATAGGGTCAATACGTAATACTAACAATATTATCTTAGTAGGTTGAAGCTTGTAGCCTAAACCACTACCCGTGTGACAATCAATAATCCCAATTTAAGAGTTAACGTAAAAAATAATTGGCCAATGATGGATTCGAAACCCTAGGCTCCAATTTAATACACGTTCCATATTAGTAGTAGATTACTTTAGTTTAATTGTCGTTTTCTAGATTAATTAACACAAAGATATCACTTTTCCTTAAAACAATTTAGGTCATAGATTAAATTCACACACTCCTAGTCCCTGTGGTTCGATACCCTCTCACCCTACACTTCAATTTTGGTGTGTTTAATAGATAGGGTTTTATATTAAATTTTGATAGATGTAGAAAAGCACATCAAGGCACTTTGAATTATGTATGCATAATTAACAAATTTTTTTTTTTTTTGTTAGATGTAGGACCGGGATCAGGAAAGATTAAAAATCTTGATACAATTAGTCAACAATCCGCATAAATGAATACTCAAAATCAAGGCGGGGTTCTAGGATGCACATACAGAGGCCAATGTCGACTTCTTGTACTCAATGACCCCTTCCTGTATTGAATGAAACAAAAATGTATAAATGACAATGATTAATGTTGTACATTCGAAATCAATAAGTATGAATGTACCTATTATTTCAGGGTTGCTTCTACCAAAATGTTGATGGGGAAGAATCAAAATTATGTGTGTTGTGTATGTTGCTTGACGAATTGTATTGTTCGTCCTACATTTGGTTAAATACATAACATTATGCTGTTTGTATTGGTTAGAAAACAAAATATTTAGTTGTTGCTATGATTCAAAACATACCAGTGTTGCATCATAAAGTGCGGCAGGGATTGTTGAACAGTTATATTGTGGTAACCGGATAGATCATAGCTACCTAATGTGAAACATCTAGCATTGATAAAGGATGATCGGTTGTAGTCGCATGTGCTAGAGCTTCCACCTATGTTTGAGGGTTGTTCACTTGATGCCGCGTGGTGTGTGCCTTACGTACAATTACGCTTGGGATGGCCTGCTTCTCCACATTGTTTGCAGACCTTTGTCTTTGTCGGTCTTTTTAGCCCTCTTGATTTAGCAATTAGAGGGTCAGCCACCCCAATGGTAGCTCGATCGGTTTGATTATTACATAGGTCAATACTCTTCCTCATCTTAGCACTTAATTGTTATATAAATTTTTTTTGTTTCTTTGAATATGTCGTTAGTTCGCAATGCAAGGAAACATAGTTGGTTCCAACTGATGTTCAATGCATTGTATCTCATCATACGCTGCATTTCAGTGGGTACCGATATTCCAGAACTGCTGCAATTGCAAGGATTTGCATGTATTGTCCATCGTTGTACAATACAACCAAGAGGGATGGATTCCATGTCCAGATATTTCATCATAGCAATCATGTGTCGACAAGGGAAACCAACCGAGTCTGGCTTCTAGTAACTGAAGTTCATTATCTATGTGGACGGATAGAGTAGAACTATCCACGTACAATCGCTTTTTGAACATTGACGTAAAGTGCATGCCACGACAGTGCTTCTTGAAATATCTTGAAGGCCGCTCGTGTGTACAATTGACTGGCATGAGATTCAATGCTTAGTAAGGGACCTCTAATAATTGGCTTGGAATGTAGAGTATCAAAGTTGGCCTTGGCCTCTTTTTCTGTATTCTCCAGAAGCCAGTGATTAAAATACTGAACAAACTCAAACAACTTCAACCTTTGTTGAATATATTGTTTCAAACTTGAGTTTGAACTTTCACATCCTTGTGTGCTTCTCATGCTAGCAAAGAAGTGACCCTCAAGATATGCGTTTGCCCACTGAAATCTTTTTTTTCAAACAGTGATTGAACCCATTAGTTTTCGATTGGCGCTAATTGCTCGACTAATGTTTTCCACACATCCAAAAACTCTTCAAGTGTACGATGCATAATTGAGCACTGTACGAATTCCTTCAAAAAATGTTGACCTACATGAGCTTGTGCATTTCTTCTTAGGTGCCACAAACAAACACGATCGATTTACAATCATAGGGAGGACTCTCGATATTGCATTTTCCATGCTCTTATCCCGGTTCGTGATGACAATCAATGGTTTTTTTTTCCATCCATTGCCTCTAGTAAAGTGTCCAGAACCCAAACGTATGTCTCTGTGGTCTCATCACGGAGCAATGCACATTTGAACACAACCGTTTGTCGATGGTTGTTAACTATAATCACGAATGGCATCCCATAAGTGTTCACATTGTACATCGTGTCGAAGGCCATAGTATCGCCGAAGTAACGGTAGTCTATCCACGACTTCAAATTCACCCAGATTATGTTTCATAGACGATCATCGTCATCAACATTGTACTTTACGAACATTACTGGATCCATTGTTATCTTTCTGAAGAGATAACCTAGTACGCCTTCTGTGTCACCCCCTTTTATTGCATCATTGCGCTCCCTAGCGATGAAATTATACATGTCCTACTTTGTATGTCCGACGTTTTCAGTTCTCCTTGATTGTTGCACCATTGTCCGATGAATTTGCGATTGTTGTACACATAATTTATATATTGACATTATTTGGGCCTTATTTGCTTCGTTTAGGCCTCTATGTTATCGCAAGTACGACACATGTGCAGCATCAACAAGCGGATGGTTGTGGTTCCATATGAACTCTTTCACACACCATACACTCCTTTTCTTATCGAACTTGAACTTTATTCTGGCTTGGTAGGAACACCTTGTGAGCAGCTTCTCTTGCCTTATTCGTTTTGATCAAATTATGTGGGGATTTGACCTCTCTCCTTCCCTAGAGCACACTAATGCTCTGTATATGGGAAAATTGGTCTTTCTATCCTTTTTCATGTCACCCCTGCACACACTGAACCCTGATACTTTAGTGTAATTGTCGATTGTTCTGCCTCTTCCATAGATGAAAATACCTATGACATAACATCATTATCTTCTAATTCCTTTAACAATTTTCCCGAGTAAGACCACTGACTTTGCCGAAAATAGGTACCACATACATCATCAACTTCATTGCTGCAAACATCAACGTTGTCGCAATTAGCATCCGACTCCACCTTTACACCACCAATGTGAATGTCATCCATAATCTGTAACCGTAATATTAAAGTCCAAAATTAGATACCTGATTCACATTCACACACACAATAAAGAATAGCAGAAATGCCCGAATGAACTGAATGTGTGTTTGTGTGTCGACACCCAACGACTGTGTGTCGATACACATTGAGAATGTGTCAACACACAAAATCTAAGCAGCACAAACCATGTACAATGTACTCAATATCTTTTGGGCAATAAAAATCACCACCCATGTACTCAATATCAATCCATATACTCAAAATCACCAATAATGCACTCAATATCACTAATCATGCACTAAATATCAAACTAAAATCTGCAATCATCACCCACATATTTAATATAATATTTCTAACCTATTAATCCGGAAAAAAATTATTCTCTCTAACAAAAGGTCTACTAAACATAAATAATATTACTAATTCCAAAAAATAACAAATACGGATTATGAAATGGAGCACAAGATGACTTACTAATATATATATATATATATATTTTTTTTTTGGCTTCAATCTACTCAAAATCACCACTTGTTTTGTAAAGGAATTTGTCTTGAACATTAAGAGAAAAATATGAGGAAATGTCACTCACATGTGCATATTTGGTTTTTTTTTTTTTTTTTATGTTACTTTAAAATATTAAATGTTAGGTGCATAAACTTAACGAAAATTTATTCAATTCCAACAGCCCCTTTATTTCATTTATTAATTTTTTATTTAATTTATGTACTGAAAATCACAACCGATGTACTCAAAATAGCAAGTTATTCAAAATAGACTGGGTGTCGGCACACAGAGTTCGTGTGTCGACACACAACCTCTTCTTTTAGATTTTCATACTTTCTATAACTTATGTGTCGACACATAAATTTCGTATGATGAAACACAATCTATGTACTCAATATCACTATACATGTACTCAAAATCACAACCAATGTACTCAAAATCACAAGTTACTCAAAATAGCATGTGTGTCAACACATAACCTCTTCTTTTGGATTTTCATACTTCCTGTAATTTATGTGTCAACACATAAATTTTGTATGTCAACACACAATCTATGCACTCATTATCACCGTACATGTACTCAAAATCACAACCGATGTACTCAAAATCACAAGTTACTTAAAATAGCCTATATGTCGACACATGGAGTACGTGTGTTGACACATAACCTCTTCTTTTAGATGCTCACACTTTCTATATTTTATGCGTCAACACATAAATTTTGTGCGTTGACACACAATCTGTGCACTCAAAATCACCATTACTGCACTCAAAATCACCAACATGTACTTAAATTCACAACACAAAATCGCATGTGTGTCAACACACAGATTATGTGCGTTGACACACACTAAATATACTCACAATCACTAAGATGTACTCAATATCTATGTGTCAACACACATATTCTGTGTGTCAACACACACTGAATGTACTCAAAATCACTAAAATATATGAAGTTTCTGTGTGTGGACACACATAATTTGTGTGTCGACACATACTGAATGTACTCACGATCACTAAAATGTACTCAATATATGTGTGTCGATGCACATATTCTATGTGTCGACACACAAGCCCTGCTTTTGGTTTCTTCTCCTTAATGGTGATGTTGAGTATAAGACATGTGATTTTGAGTACGTTTATGGTGATTTTGAGTATATGTGTGGTGGTTTTGAGTATATTGAGTGTTTGTCGACACACGGGATCAAGAAACCAAAACAAAATGTACTGATAAGGAAAAATTCAGGGTAGCATCAATTGTTACAACTAATTTCTATTGTCATCAACAAAAAGCACAAGATAGAATGTACAACAAAAGATGATACACATTATGAATTTGGAGTATTATTTCATTCGAGTAAAATTATGCAAAACAAAAGAAAAATGTTGCTACAAATTCTAAAAAGAAGAAAATTCTTAGGAGTTGGAGGCTTTTGTCTACAAGAGACTGAGTCCAAAATCTTCTGAAGTATGAAGCGTGTTTCAGTGCGGAACTCTAATAAAATTGTGAAGGAAGAAACTTGTTCTTCCAAACAATCAAGTCCTTCACTCACCCATACATCATCTATATCCTCATTTATTTCTGTTGTTCTCCTACCTCCTCTTTATTTCTTTACCCGTACATCGTTTCTAAGTTCAAACCCTGCCTCTTTTTGGAAGGATTTAGAGGAATTTGCTGAAGTATGACCCTGGGAAGTAGAATCACCTTCATTGTTTCTGGATCTCTTCTTGGAAGTAGTTTCGAACCTCTTTGTGCTACCCATGACTTTTGGATCTCTTCGTGGTTGGGTTAGGGTTTGGTAGGATAAGGTGAAATTTTTAGATTCGTGCAAATTTTGTTCAAGAGAATGTAATGTTTGTACAACTAGATGATTTTTCACTTACACATAGAAGGAAAAGTAAAGAAAAGCAAGCAAATTTAAGTAAACATTTGGGTGGTTCGGATTTGTGTTAGGGTTTGTGAAAAAAGATGAATCTTTATAAAAAATACAAAGATTTTGATGTTAAAATATAAATAAAAACCTGATTTGTAAAAAACATTTCAAAAGGGATTTGTGAGTAATTGATGGCTTTGGTAAGATTTTGAGTTGAAGTTAGGGTTTGATCGAGAGAGAGAGAGAGAGAGAGTGAGTGAGAGCATGCGAATGAGGGGAATTTTGGGGGTTAAATGCATTATGTGTGTCAACACATAACGTCTATGTGTCAACACACATGTGTGCTGAATTGAATTTGAGTACATGGGGTGATGTTGAGTACATGGTGTGTATGTCGACACACAAGAACTTCTTTTGGTTACAGGACTCTGTATGTTGACACACAAATACTGTGTGTCGACATCTAAATCTTAATACATTATGGTGATGCTGAGTACATGGTGTGCATGTTGACACAAATATTTTGTGCGCTGACACACAAGCATTGCTTTGGGTTACTGGATTCTGTGTGTCAACATGCACGTGATTTTGATGAATAGCTAAATTTGAGTACATTATGGTGATATTGAGTACTTGGGTGCTGATTTTGAGTATTTGGGTGGTGTTACTGAGTACATGTAATTTTGGTGCTTAATGGATCCTTATGTCGACACATAGACTCTGTGTGACTTCACACATGTAATTTTCATGAGTTGCTGAATTTTATCCCCTAAAATGTCACTCTGAGTACGTTAGCGGTGTAGAGGTGGTACTTGGGTGGTCATGTTTTGTACATGGTGATTTTGAGTACATTATTGATGTCGTTGAGTACATGGATAGTGATTTTGAGTACTTAGGTGATGTTCAGTACATAGTGATTTTGAGTACATTAGTCTTATAAACAATCATGGTTGCCTTAGTACTACTTTTCATCAATTCCTTCTTTTCAACAATAGATTTCCTCAATCAACATAAAAGATACAAGTAATACCACAAGATAGGGGATGGAATACTGTACAATAAACAATGACACATATTCAAAATTTGGAGTTACATTTCATTCAAATAAAATTATGTACAACAAAATAAACACGTTGCTACAAATACAAAAAATAAAACAAGTCTAAGGTGTCAGAGGCCCTTGTCGACAAGAGAGGAAGCCCAAAATCTTCTGAAGGGTGTAGCGTGTTTCAGTGCGGAACGCTTCAAGATTTGAGCGTGTTTTAGAGTGAAACTCTTCAAACTTTGTGACATGTGAAGTCATTTGTTCTTCCAAACATTGAAGTCATTCGTTGACGCTCCTTCTTTTCCAGGGTCCTTGTTCTGCTTCATCCTCATTCACCCCATCCCCTCCTATAAATTTTCCTCTTCCTCATCTCTATCCTCATCTATTTTTATTGTTCTACTATCTCCTCTTTGTTTCTTTACCCATACATCGTTTCTAAGTTCAAATCCCATCTTTATCAAAGATGTCTCAATTTTGAGTCATCTTTGTAGGGATTAGGGTTTGACAAAGATGATCTATATAACGTGCGTTGGACCACATGGGTAAGAAGCATGCCATAAGCAGTATTAGTCTTCCGAGTATGGATAGGAAACATGAATTTTAAGACTAAATCCGCAAGATTAACCTTCTTGCCATTAAGGAGGCGAGACAAAAGAAATAAATGCAAGTGAGAGACCGAGTCAAAGCCCCTCAATCTAGGAGTGATGTTCATACAAATCAATTTATGTGCAAATCTAAGAACCACTTCTAGATCATTTGAGTTTGGCTTTTTTGGGTTAGAAAGTGGTATTTCACCCCAGATTTATTGAATAAAGGAGTGACAGTGAGATTCTTGGAGCGGGAATTGGTGGAGTTCTTTGGGAAATACGAAATCATCCTCTTCATCACAAACAAAACCAAGCAACTCATTCATAAATGATGCATTAATTTTGATTGTTTGTCTTGACACTTTTGAGGACAATTCAAGAGGATCATTTTCAGAAATTTTAAGGTTGAAATAAAATTCGCGTACTGAATCCGAGAATATCGGTTCCTTTATAATACAAACTTCAAGCCAATCTACACCTTCAAACAAAGTAAACAATTGCCCCAAGTTATTTATCCTAACCAAATCCCAATCTATGAATCTACAAAATAACACTTCCTTCATGAGGAAAGGGTTAGAAGAATCTATTGAAGTTCGACCCCAGGAAATAGAATCACCTTCTTTGGTTCCAGATTCTCTTCTTGGATGTAGTTTTGGATCTCTTCGTGGGTTTGGTAAGTAACAAAATTAAAGTATGACCAAATTAGAGAGAAATTTCGTGGTCGGTTAGGGTTTGGTGGTGTAAGGTGAAGCTTTGAGATTTGTCAAAAACTATTAGGGATAATGAAATTTTATAACAAATAGATGGTTTTTACTTAGACTTGCAAGAAATTTAAAGAAGTGCAAGCAAATTTAAGAGTACAAAATCGTGGGTTTGTTTCTCAGTTAGAGTTTCGGAAACTAATGAAAGTATGACCAAAAATCTAAAGGTTTTGATGTCAAAATGTGTATAGAAACCTGATTTGTAAAAAAAATTAGCTTGTGTACCTGAGACAATGAATGACTTTGCTAAGATCTTGAGTTATAGATGATGCTAGGGTTCGAGTGAAAGAATGAGAGCAAACGAAGTAAGGAAGGGAGTTTGGGGTTTGGACTTTTAAAGAGGAGTCGTGTGCCACCACACATACATTATGTGCCGATACACATGAACTTCTTTTGATTACTAGATTCTGTGTTTTGACACACAAAAACTGTGTGTCGACACACAGGTGATTATGATGAGTAACTGAATTTGAGTATATTATGGTGATGGAGAGTTAGTGCCTACTAGGGAGACCACGGGCTGGAGAGTGTGTATTGACTATAGGAAGCTTAACTCTACCACTAAAAAGGACCATTTTCCTCTACCATTCATTGACCAGATTTTAGAGAGGCTAGCTAGTCAAAGCTTTTACTGTTTTCTTGATGGATATTCAGGATATAACTAGGTAGCAATCTACTTAGAGGACCAGGAAAAAACAACTTTTACGTGCCCCTTTGGCACATTTGCCTACCGCAAATGTGCGGTTATCACCTTCAGGTCTCGCCTCATCGTGCACTGAAGGTCGATATTTGCAAGGCTTTTGACACTGTTCGTTGGGATTTCATTCTAGCCGGTATGAGGAGTATGGGGATTCCCGAGGACATGATTGGTTGGATCTGTAAGTGCCTCTCTACAGCCCGCTTTTCTGTCACCATCAATGGCAAACTCCAGGGTTTCTTCCACTCCAGCTGAGGTGTACGTCAGGGTGACCCCCTCTCTCCTTATTTGTTTGTTATCGCCATGCAGGGTCTCCGAGGACTGCTTCACCGTGCTATCGATGACCCGCGTTTTCGCTATCATCCGTGCTGCCGTCGTACTGGGTTAACACACCTGTGTTTTGCTGATGACCTGATGATCTTCTGTCGGGGTCATATGGGTAGTGTATCCGTTTTTTGCGAGGTTTTAGATCGCTTTGCTATACTCTCAGGGCTGTCCTTGAATGCAGCGAAGAGCTCAGTTTTTCTAGCTGGGGTGGACTCTGCGACTCAGCGGGACATTTTAGGTGTTCTAGGTTTTAGCCTTAGGCAGTGCCCAGTTCGATATCTGGGAGTACCACTTATCACTTCTCGGCTGCGGTACGTTGACTGCAAACCACTGCTGGATCACATTCTCTCTCGTATACGGCTTTGGACCTCCCGTTTTCTATCGTATGCTGGACGTCTGCAGCTTATCCGATCTGTTCTTTTCGCCACTCAGGTCTACTGGTCATCGATCTTCATGCTCCCGAAGGCGATGATCAGGAAGATCGAGTCGACTCTTGCGACGTTCCTTTGAAGAGGATCTTCGTTGGCCCCGGGAGGGGCGATGGTTGCTTGGAGGCATTTGTGTTGCACTCGGCGGGAGGGAGGCCTCGGGCTCCGTCGTCTTGCTGAGTTGAACCAGGCTTCGATTGTGAAGCATATCTGGTTCCTCCTTTCTGACCCCTCCTCACTATGGTCGCGCTGGGTTCATCTGAACCTGCTTCGAAGGAGGAGCTTCTGGACTATTCGAGCGATGAGTTATGCTTCTTGGTGCTGGCGTCATATTCTATCAGATCGCCTCCTCTGCTCTGGTGCGATCTATCATATCACAGGCGATAGCCTTGACACAGCCCTTTGGACTGATTATTGGCTGCCATGTGGTCATCTTTCGGAGCGCTTTCCTGCTCGACTGCACACCTCCTCTGGACTTCTTTGGGATTCTCGAGTCTCATCCATCATTGAGGGTGGTCAGTGGAGATTCCCACAGGGTTTTTTAGAGCTCCGACCCATCTGGGACACGATTGTTTTCAGCCCGCGGGCTGGTGTAGTGGATTCCATCCGGTGGTTGGGTGACCCTTCGGGGAAATTCACTGCCAAGACCGCCTGGGAGATGTTGCGGAGTAGGAGAGAGGAGGAAACTATTCATCACCTTCTGTGGTTTCTGATGCACATACCAAGGCACTCCTTGATTCTCTGGCTCGCTTCTCGGAAGCGACTTTGGACCCGGGACCGACTTCTGCGCTTCGGAGCACTGAAGGTTCAGAGTGCTTATGTTCTCTGCGGCGCTGCTGATGAGACTCATGAGAACCTTTTCTTCGCCTGTTCTTTTTCCGCCTCGGTCTGGAGCTCCGTCATTCCAAGTACATCTATTGCTTGGCCTATCCTTCCTTGGGACGATCTCGTCACTTGGGCTGCTCCGCATCTTAGGGGGCGAGAGATTGGCAGTATCATCGCTCGACTCTGCCTCTCTACGACTGTGTATACTATCTGGTATGAGCACAACCTTCGGGTTCAGTGCTCTCAATACAGATCAGTTGCAGCCGTACGAGAGGAGATTGCGGGTTTGGTCAGGAGTCGTTTACTTGCTACTCCTTCGTTCAGAGGAGCTCATCACCACACCTCCTTACTTCGGCACTGGGGGTTTGCGCCTTAGTTTCTTCTTTGTCCCTTAGTTGTACTTTGGTTGCTTTCTGTATGGACTATGTCTGGACTATATTTGACGGTGTTTCATTTTTGTAGGCTTCAGTCGTGTCTTGGGGTATGCCCCTTGTAGCTTGTACTATTTTTCTTTTTTCTATATATTTTGCTGACTTACCAAAAAAAAATATTTTCCTACCGTAGGATGCCATTTGGTTTATGTAATGCGCCTGCTACATTCCAGAGATGCGTGATGTCTATCTTCTCTGACATGTTAGACAGATTTTCTGAGGTTTTCATGGATGATTTCTCTATTTTTGGACCTTCATTTGATGAATGTTTGCAGAATTTAAGGCTTGTGCTAAAAAGATGTGAAGAGACCAATCTCGTTTTAAGTTAGGAAAAGAGTCACTTTATGGTTCAAGAGGGGATTGTATTGGGTCATAGAGTGTCCAAGAAGGGTATTGAGGTTGATAAGGCTAAGGTAGATCTAATTGCAAACTTACCCCCTCCCTCAAACATGAAGCAAGTTAGGTCCTTTCTAGGTCATGCAGTTTTCTATAGGAGATTTATTAAAGACTTTGGGAAGTTAGCCAGACCATTGACTAGCTTGCTAGTTAAGGAAATATCATTTGAGTTTGACGAGTCTTGCTTAGAAGCTTTCCGAAAGCTTAGATCATTACTTGTGTCGGCCCCCATTATGCAGCTGCCAGATTACTCTCTTCCTTTTGAAATTATGTGTGATGCTTCTGATTTTGCTATAGGTGCCGTCCTAGGTCAAAGAGTGAACAAAGTGCCTCATGTCATTTACTATGCTACTAAAACTCTTAATGATGCCCAACGCCATTACACCACCACTGAAAAGGAGTTGCTAGCTGTTGTGTTTGCTCTTGACAAGTTTCGTTCCTATCTTTTGAGGTCGAAAGTCATTATCTATTCTAACCATGCTACATTGAAATATTTGCTCTCAAAGAAAGAAATGAAACCTAGGCTCATTAGATGGATTCTTCTACTTCAAGAGTTTGACATTGATATTGGAGATAAAAAAGGTGCAGAGAATGTGGTAGCTGACCATCTCTCTAGGATTTTCTTTGAGCGTCATGATCCCTCTATTTCAATGCATGACTCTTTTCCTGATGAGCAACTTTTTGTTGTCTCCCATTCACGTGGCCCTTAGTTTGTAGATATTGTTAACTTCCTCGCTACAGGTGTAATTCCATGTACTTCGTCTAAGCAAGAAAAGGATACATTTTACTCTCAAGTAAAGCACTTTTACTGGGATGACCCTAACTTGTTTAAACATTGTGCGGACCAAGTAATTCGTAGATGTGTTCCAGAGTGTGAGTATCATAGTATTTTATCTTTTTGTCACTCATATGCATGTGGAGGACACTTTGGAGGTCATAGGACTGCTGCAAAAGTCCTACAGTGTGGTTTTTATAGGCCTACTATGTTCAAGGATGCTCACAAGTTTTGTCTTGCATGTGAGCATTGTCAGCGCATAGGCGCGATGACACATCGAGATATGATGCCTTTGAACCCCATTTTAATTGTGGAAATATTTGATGTTTGGGGTATTGACTTTATGGGACCATTTCCCCAATCTTTTGGGTTTGTTTACATACTTTGAGGGGTCAAATATGTGTCTAAATGGGTTGAGGCTATACCTACTAATACCAATGACCACAAAGTGATCATGCAATTTGTCAAGGACCACAGTTTTTAACCGCTTTGGTACCCCTAGAGCACTCATTAGTGATGGTGGTAGCCATTTCATTCATAGGTCATTTGAGGCACTTCTTAGGAAGTACTCAGTGCATCATAAGATTGCCACCCCCTATCATCCCCAAACTAGTGGTCAAGTAGAGCTTTTAAACCATGAGATCAAGTCTATACTTGAGAAAACGTTTCGTCCTGATAGGAAAGATTGGTCCCTTAGGTTGAATGATGCTCTTTTGGCTTACCACACTGCCTATAAGACCCCACTTGGTATGTCACCCTATAGGTTAGTCTTTGGTAAGGCATGCCATTTGCCGGTTGAGTTAGAACACCGTGCTTATTGGCCCACCAGGGCTTTGAATTTTGACTTAGACCAAGCTGGATTTAACCGAAAGCTCCAATTGAGTGAACTTGAGGAGTTGAGAAATGAAGCTTATGAGAATGCAAAGATTTATAAAGCTAAAACCAAGGCTTTTCATGATAAACATATTTTGAGGAAAACGTTTGCCCCTAATCAAAAGTTTGGCTTTTTAATTCTAAATTACTTCTTTTTCCACGTAAGTTGAGGTCTAGATGGGATGGTCCTTTTGTGGTTAAGCAGGTATACCCCTCGGGTGCTATTGAGGTATACCACCCTAAAGATGGTCGTGCGTTCACTGTAAATGGTCAAAGGCTTAAACCTGTAGTTGAGTTGGATGGCATTGTTGATGGACAGCTTATTGAAGTTGTCTCTTTGATGGACACAGTGACTGATACTTGATCTCTGCTTGATTCACTGCATCCGGCTGAAGGTGTAAAATTTAGTGCTCTTAGGTGGCAACCTAGGTTTGTTATTTCTTGTTTTTAATTTCGTTTTTGAACTAATTAGTTGCTTCGAGGTTTGTTTTCTCTCTTTTCAGGTTCTTGTGTCGGGTTGAAGGATTCCTATATACATGTCCACGCTGTCTCGTCAGGTTGTATTGCTCCATCTCACCTATCTCTTGCTCTTTAATGATTGATTTTGTCGCATTGAGGACAATGCATGATTTAGGTGTGGGGGTGAAGCTCATTTGCATGTACCCATTTTTGGTCGAATTTTTAAAATTTTGAACATTCTTTGTGCATTTTGAGCTTGCATCATACCCACGTAGGCAAGTTTTCCTTGATCGACGCGTATGTTATGATGACAGTGGGATTAGTTGTTTATTTTGTTCTCTTAAATCCATGAAATTAAATGATTCTACTTCATACTCGTTACTGAGTATTTTTTATCATTGTTGATATTAATGGGTTCTACTCATGCCGCTCACATATTCACTATGCACAAGACTTTCTTGTTATGGAAAATCTAAAAATTTGAGTAAACAATCCTATGTATCTTGAGTTTTGCAAGCTTGCCCTATTCAATTATCCTAATCCTCACCTCTTGTTATGATGTAAAGTTCTTGTTGATCAATATCAATTGTAAAGTTCAGGTACTTGTAATGCGAAAGTCCAAATATTGGACAAGAAAGAAAGAGGAAACAAAAAAAAAATGAATGAAAAGAAAAAAAAGAGAGAAAAAGAAAAAAAAAAAAAAGTTTCCTCCAAAAAAGGAAAAAAGGGGGCTAAAGAAAAAGAAAAATTGAAAATTGATGTACGTTCATGATAAAGTTTCTTTTGTGCTATATCAAGGACAAAATGTTGTAAAGTGGTCACTCATATGCCACTTAAAATTTCTCTATGTATAGGCATGTGTTTAGGTGATTCAATGGTGCGGGTGCACAAAACCTTTATATATTTGGTTAGAAGCGAGAATTTGAGGAGATTCTGTGGCATGAAACCCTATTCATTTTCACTTGTGCATTGCTTGAGTAATTCTTATTAGTTGATACAAGGTTAATAAAATTCTATGATGAGCTTTGAAATTTAATCATCTAAATTTATGGAATTTATGGTAAAGGTTGGAATAGTTGGAATAGTTGGTCACTTGAGTCGTTATGACTATTCTATGTGTTGCTCGAGGACTAGCAAAGGTTAGGTGTGGGGGTGTTGATGCGTCTTAGATTTACTCATCTTTTAATTGTTATTTTAATTATTTTGCACCTATTTAATTATAATTCTACACTCATTTTGGCAATTTTTATGTTTAGCAGGTTTGATATTAAAGTTCCGAAAATTGTCAAATGTTGGTGCAAATAAGACAAATTAGATGCGTAAATAATTAAATCAAGTCAATTGGAGATTGGAACAAGATAATATAAGTCCGGAACCTAGGCCCAACAAAAGCAGGCCCAGCCCACAACAGCCCCTGTTCACTACCCAGCCCGCAGCACCGTCACCCCCTATCCTGACCCGCACCACCTCGGCCCAAACGCAGGCCCACGTACAATCCCACGAACAGCCCACCGACACCAAGCATAGTCAACATCATCACAAGATCATCTACAGGCCCATCATCAACACCAGGCCCAATCGTCACCTCCGAGCTAAAGCCCGCCACCAGCGTCCAGCCCACACCAATACATGTAGGGTTCAGGGAGGAGAGAAAGGCAGTTTTGGGGGAAGGATTTAAGTTGGTTTTTTGGCTTTGTTTTGGGTATTCTTGACCGCCCCTCTTTCTCCCAACTTTCCCTCTCTCTCTCTCATATTATTTTTTCTTTTTTTTTTGTTAAATTGGAATGAAAGCAAAATTAGCGTGAAGACTGACATGAGTTCGTTCATCTCCTCCTTCACTGGCTCATCCTTGATGGAGAGCTAACTTGCTCTCTGAGGTTAGATGAAATCTTAGCCTTTACTTTTGTTTACTTTTAGTTCGGGTTAATTTGATTGTTTACATGAATTGCTTGGTTGAAATAAATACTTTAAAGTATAATATTTTTATTGTTTATTCAATTGATATGATTATTGAGTTTGTAACCTTTAATGGTGGATATTGATATTTATAAATTAATTATTTGTGCTTGTAGCCTTAGGATTAATTAATCAAGCAGTAGTATTAACCGAACCGTTAATTAAAGCCTATCTTCCCTATACCTTAGTTAGATAGGGTCAATACGTAATAATTGACAATACGGTAGGTACAGCCTATTTTTCTTATTCTCTAGTTAGATAGGGTCAATAAGCAATACTAGCAACATTATCTTAGTAGGTTAAAGATTGTAGCCTAAACCACAACCTGTGTGACAATCAATAATCCCAATTTAAGAGTTAATGCAAAAATAATTGGCTAATGGTTGATTCGAAACCCTAGGCTCCAATTTAATACACGTTTCCGATTTGTAGTAGATTACTTTAGTTTGATTGTCATTTTCTAGATTAATTAACACAAAGATATAACTTTTTCTTAAATTAATTTAGGTCATAGATTAGATTCAGGCACTCTTAGTCCCTGTGGTTCGACACCCACTCGCCCTGCACTTCAATTTAGGTGTGTTTAATATAGAAAAACACATCAGTTCTTTACATATAAGATGGATGAGAACAAGCCTTTAGGTGATTCTTTAGATGAATTGAATAGAATACTTTAAGACCTAAAAAATGGGAATGTAACCTTAGAGGATGAAGTCTAGGCTATGATACTGTTATGTACCCTACCTAAATATCTGAGAGCTTTTAAGAACATATTGGGTATGGAAGACGAAAAATAAGCCTAGTAGAGGTTACTCAGGCCCTTTAGAATAAGATACCTGAATTAAAAAGAGAAGGGAAGTACCAAGATTGTAAAAGTAGTAGGGAAGGCTTAAATATGAGAGGTAGAACTAACAATAGAGAGAGCAATGGTAACAAGGAAAGATCCAATAGTAGACATCATTCCGCATCTCGAGGTAGGAAGGACTTATCAAAGATAAAATGTTATGAATGGAACAAACTGGGTTACATAAAGAGAAATTGTCCAGAAAAGAATAAGTCTCAAGAATGAGTAGATAATGTTGTTTCATTTGATCCTGATCATGCTGAAGTTCTCTTTGTTTCATCTAATTTGAATTATGTGAGTACTGTGTGTGATGAATCTGAGCATGCTAGTATTTTACATGTTAAGTGTGATGATATAGAGCATGAGTGGGTATTGGATTACGGTTGTAGCTTTTATAAGAACATACCCAGTGCCTCAAGGGATCCCTCCTACTCAGGGTCGGCGGGGGGGGGGGGGGGGGGGGGGGGGGGGGGGGGGAGGTGCGGATGTACGCAGCCTTCCCCCTTCAGGGTGTTAACCTGAAGAGAGGCTATTTCCTAGTGCCCTCAACCTGAGGGTGAGGACTTCCCAGGTGGTCACCCATCCTAGTACTACTCTTGCCCAAGCACGCTTAACTTCGGAGTTCTAATGGGATCCAGTGACGGCGTGTCGGTGCCCTCTTTGGTTTGCCTATAGCTTTCATATGACCTCAAATCATGCTAGCTTTATTGATTATCAACCATTGATTAGGCAAAGCATACTGTGGGGAGATAACTGTGGCTGTAAGGTAGCTGGAATTGGATCTGTTAATATAAGATTGACCAATGGAATAGTATATGTGCTTTAGAATGTTAGACATATGCCTGATTTACGAAGAAACATTATTTCATTAGATCAGTTGAACCTCAGAGGATTAACCTTCAAGGCTGTGAATGGTGAACAAAAGATAATGAAAGGATCTTTAATGGTCTTAAAAGGTAAAATTACGAATGGTTTATATGTGTTGAAAGACCAGATGGTCTCAGGTGAATCACACGCTACAGTTAAAATTGGCCCAAAAAGTTTATGGCATAAATGCTTAGGACATATCTCTGAACGTGGCTTTTATGAATTGTCTAAGCATGGTTTGTTGTGTTGTGCTATTGTTTCTAAGTTAGATTTCTACAAATCATGTATTTTTGGTAAAAATCATCATTTGGCATTTAAAACTAGTAAACACACAACTAATGGTCCTTTGGATTATATACACTCAAATTTGTAGGGACCATCTAGGATCACCACAATAGGTGGAGCTTCGTACTTCTTGTCCATTGTCAATGATTTTTCATGTAAGGTTTGAATATTCCTAGTAAAAAATAAAGATGACTGCTTTCCACCATTTATGAGATGGAAGAATTTGATAGAAAATCAACCAGGAAGTTAAATGAAAATTTTGAGAACTAATAATGGACTTGAATATATAAATTTTGAGTTTGATGAGATGTGTGGTAAATGTTGTATAAATCATCATAACACTATTTGGGGGGCTACACAACAAAATGGGGTTGCAGAATGAATGAATCGGACCTTCAGGTCAAGAGTTTTTGGAGGAAGGTTATCAAAACAACGTGTCACTTAATTAATAGGATACCCTCAACTGGTATTGATTTCAAAAGACCTGAAGAAATGTGGTTAGGTAAATATGTTGATTCCTCAACCCTTAGAATATTCAGTTATGCTGCTTATGCCCACTAATCTAAGAGAAAATTAAAACCTAGTGATGTTAAAGAGTTTTTCTAGGTTACTCAGATGGTGTTCGGGACTACAGAATAGATATAAAGGATGGTAATAGAACCAAGATTATAATAACTAGATATCTTACCTTTAACGAAGAAGACATGCCCTATTTAACTCAAGAAAATATAATCTGATACCTAAAATAAGAAAACTTGATACAGAAAGATAGGAATTTGAAAGTAATCCACCAAACCCTATTTATCAAGCAAGACCTTAATCAGAAACATAAAATGATACTGAGAATAAATAGATAGAGCAAGCCTGATCAAGAACCCTTAAGTGCTAATAGGAGCACTAATGAGGATGTCATAACTCAAAATGACCTAGATAACTATCAGTTAGCCAAGGACAGAAATAGGATGGATATAAGCCCACCTAATAGATTAAAATATGGTGATTGTATTGCATATGTCCTAAACAATGCTTTAGAATATGTTGAATTAGACCCTTTGACCTTTAAAGAAGTAGTTAACAGCTGACATTCAATAGATTGGTTGAATGTTACAATGGTTGAGATGGAATCTCTAAAGAGAAATCAGACATGAACTCTAATACCAAAACCAGTGGACATGAAACTAGTGGGGTCCAAATGGATTTTTAAGGTCAAAGAGCCCAACACACCATCAGAAAAGCCTAGATTTAAGGCTAGACTTGTAGCAAATGGTTTTAGCCAAAGAGAAGGCATAGACTATAATGAGATTTTTTTCACCTATAGTAAAGCGCACAAGCATTAGGGTCCTAATGGCATTAACTGTGAAATGTGAACTAAATCTAGAACAAATGGACGTAACCACAGTCTTTTTACATGGGGAGTTAGAAAAAGAGATATATATGGCCTAATGTTATTATTGTAGTCATTTGTAATCAAAAATTAGTCATTGTAATCAAGAATTGAATGTGAAGGATGACGTCTAGTTGGAGGAAAAAGTAGTTGGTGATGTAATGTTGGTTAGGCCAAGATATTTTGCCGCCCTTAGTTCGTTCGTATAAGTAGCTTACTCCTTTCGTTGTGATACCCTTTCAAGAATATAGAAAATATCTTCTTTCTGTCATCTCAATACTCTCTATTTTTCATCGCAATCTTAAATCTTTCTCATCTCACATTCTCTCTCCTAGGTTATGATTTAAAATTGATCTTGAATCATAATAACTGGAAAAATATCTTGGCCTAACCGACATTACATCATCAACTACTTTTCCCTCCAACTAGACTTACATCCTTCACATTCAATTCTTGATTACAAATGACTACAATCATAACAATACACCCCCCCCCCCCCCCCCCCTGTTATGATTCAAGATCAATCTTGAATCATAATCTAGGAGAGGGAATGTAAGATGAGAAAGAATTGAGATTGAGATGAGAAGTAGAGAGAATTGAGATGAGAGAAAAAAAGATATTTTCTATATTTTTTAATGAATATTACAATGAAAGAAGTAAACTATTTATACTAACTAAGGGCAGCAAAATATCATGGCCTAACTAATGTTACATTATCAACTACTTTTCCCTCCAATTGGACCTACACCATTCACATTCAATTCTTGATTACAATGAATAATTCTTGATTACAGATGACTACAATCATAACAATGCTCTCCCCTTTGAAACGCTTCTTGTCCTCAAGAGTGAAGAGGGAAATTTACTCTTGATGAACTTGAGATCTTCCCAAGTGGCATCAGCTCTGCTTAGATCGGACCATTCAATCAAGACCTGCTGGATCTTCTTTCCCTTGTGTTGCATAACCCGGGAATTCAAAATTGCAACGGGTTCTTGAAGTATAATTCCAGTAGAGGATGCAATGGGCAGATCAGGTGAGCACTCAACATCTGCTGTAATGTTCTTCTTCAACAAGGACACACAAAAGACTGGGTGAACTATAGCATCCTGAGGCAATTCCAATGGATAAGCAACTAACCCCACCTTCTGTAAAAACTTGTAAGGTCCAAAATAAAGAGCACACAACTTCACATTCTTGCGCACGGCTACTGAAGACTGGCAATAGGGCTGCATCTTTAAGTAAACCATGTCCCCAATCTGAAAAGAACGATCAATTCTTCTTTTATCAGCAAAAAACTTCATAGAAGCTTGGGCTAGCTGTATGTTGTCCTTCAACTGTTGCACTATCTTTTTCCTCTTCTATAACATTGCATTCACTCCTCCCACATTGGATACTTCATCTTGTGGTACAATCAGGAATGGAGGATCATAACCATATAATGCTTTGAATGGGGTGGTACCTACAGAAGAATAAGCATGGGTGTTGTACCAAAACTCAGCTAACGATAGCCATTTGCACCACTGCTTTGAATTATGAAATGTCATGCTATGCAAATATTGCTCCACACATTGATTCGAGCATTCAGCCTGACCATCCGCTTGAGGATGATAAGAACTCAAGGCAAGAGAGGATCCCAAAAGCTTAAACAATTATGTCCTAAAGTTAATTGTGAATAACCTATCTCAATTAGAAAGGATGGTTTGAGGAAGGCCATGAAGCTTATAAATGTTGTCCAAAAACACCCTTGCCAACCTCTCTGCACAAAGAGGATGACTAAGAGCAATGAAGTGCCCATACTTGGTGAAGCGATCCACTACCACCAAGATAATCTCCTTGCCTTCAGACATGAGCAACCCCTCTATAAAGTCCATACTAATATGTTGCCATGCCCCATATGGAATTGGAAGAGGTTGCAACAGCCCTGCATATGGCACATGCTCACTTTTGGTGTGTTGACACACAACACAAGTTTGCACACACTCCATCACCTTGTTCTTCATTCCTTGCTAATAAAAGTATTGTTTTACCCTCTGGTATGTACCCTCAATACCAGAATGTCCACCCAAAGCTGATGATTGAAATTCTAAAAATAATCTGTCTCCTCAGATCAGTGGAGGAACCAATGTAAACTTTGCCATCAATTCTAATAATGCCATTGAACAATGTGGTCAGAGCCAACACTTCCATCTGCGGGATTCTTTATGCTTAAAGCAATTATGTGCTCCTGAGCAAACTGATCCCTTGAGTAAGAGTTATACACCCCCTCCATCTAAGAAGGCTGAATAGCTATGATGGCTGAACAACAAGCTTCTTCCTTATCCTCCTGTCTTCTTACCAATTTCATCAGCTACGGTATTGTCCTTCTCTCCCTTGTACTCAATAGAATAATCCAATCCTAGCATCTTCATTAACCCTTACGCTGCACCTTGGTGGTTATCTTCTGCTCCAGCAGGAATTTAAGGCTCTAGTGATCAGTCTTGATCACAAAATGATGTCCCTTTAAGTACTGCCTCCACTTCTAAACTGCCATCAATATTGTTAGGTACTCTTTTTCATAAATGGAGAGGCTCAAGTGTCTTGGACTAAGGGCTTGGCTAAGATAGGCAATTGGTTTTCCCTGCTGAGAAAAAACAACCCCTACACCCTTTCTATAAGCATAAGTTCCTATAACAAAAGGTTCACTAAAATCAGGTAATCTCAACATAGGAGCTGCAGTCATATCCAACTTTAAATTCTTAAAACCTCCCCGAGCTGACTCAGACCAAACAAAGGCATCCTTCTTTAGAAGATCATTCAAGGGTTTAGCAATAACACGATAGCCATGAATGAACTTTCTATAGTAACTTGTAAGGCCTAGAAAACCTCTAAACTATTTTAGGGAAGTAGGAATGGGCCACTGTCTCTTAGCTTGGAAGCATCAGCTGCAACTCCATCATAGGAAATTACATGACCCAAGTATTCTATTTGAGTTTGGGTAAAGGAACATTTTGAAAGTTTAGCAAAAAGCTTGTGGTTCCTCATGGTGTTGAACACTTGAAATAGATGGGATACAAGGGATTGCATTGTTAGGCTATAAACTAGTATATCATCAAAGAGAATACGGACAAATTTCCTCAAGAATGGTTTGAATATGGTATTCATTAAAGCTTGGAAAGTGGCAGGAGCATTTGATAAAACAAATGGCATAACCACAAATTCAAAGTGGCCATGATGTGCTCTGAAAGCTGTTTTTGTGGATATCTTGCTCTACTACTCTAATTTGGTAGTAGCCTTGTCTCAAGTCATGTTTGGTGTAGTAGACTGTACCATGGTGTTCATCCATCATGTCGTCAATTATAGGGATTGGAAATTTGTTTTTAATTGTGAGGGAATTTAATTGGCAATAGTCAGTGCACATTCGAGATGTACGATCCTTTTCTTTTTTTTTTTTTTTTACTAAAATCACTGGGGAAGCAAATGGACTATGGCTATACCTAATGAAATTAGTTTTCAAAAGCTCCTCCACTTGTCTTTCAATTTCATTCTTTCGGGAATGTGGATACTTGTATGGTCTTAAGTTGATTGGGTTAGAGTTAACCTTGAGAGGCATGGCATGGTCTAGAGATCGTTTTGGAGGTGAGGTGGTAGTTTCTCAAATAGATCCCTAAAGTCATGCAATAACCTATTAATTGAGGGATTAAAATTCTCCTTTTCTTCCATAGGTTATGCATTGATGGAGAGTAGACAGCCAATCCATTGAGTGTTTTTCTTCTGCAGCACTCCTTTCAGCCTCTTGCAGCTCATTAATTGCAAGCTTCCCTGCTCTGCTATACCCTACATCTTAACAGGTTCTCCATCTTTCTCAAAGGCCACTGTTAATTGAGAAAAATCAAAGACAATTGGCCTGATTGTCTTCATCCAATCCACAACTAAAACCATGTCACATTTTTAAGCTTCAAAGATTTCTCTTGAACCTTAACCTTGGTTGGGATAGTAAGAGTATAAGATGAGGAGAGAATTCAGAGTTTAGAAGAGATAAGAAGTGAAAGGGAGATGAGAAATAGAGAGAGATATCAAAAGATATCAATTTGTCATTCATCAAGTTATGAGATTACAAGCCTAAGCCTTACTGTTTATACTACTTACATGACATGATCTATTACATTGCATCTAACTCATGCTATAACCGCCAACCACCTACTTTGCCGCCACTATTGATCGGCATTGACCACTAGCTCGACCACCGCAGATAACAAGCTCTAGACTTCACTTATTACATGACTTAACAAGGGACTTATGCAACTAATTACGTCAAGACTTATTCTAGTTACAATATCAACTAGCTAATACAACTTATTCGGCTAGATTCAACACCTTATTACATTTATACTCTATTTCATATGCCCCCTATTATGAGAATCATAATATTACTCCCTCCTTTAAAAGATTCTTGTCCCCAAGAATCAAGAAAAGAGTTGAAGCTTGAAGAACAAGTGCCACAATAGGAAACATGAGCTAAACATGGAGCAAATTGGTTGTAGAGCTGTAGCTACAAAAATACAGCATCTATGAACACATATAATGCAGATCAGGAACTGATTGTACTGTAAATGGAACTTGCTGAATTTTGTTTGCAGCTGAAATGAACCAGTGATGAACTATAAGTATGACTCTTGTTTGTACACTTCAGGGGGTCTGCACTGATCAAACCAAACCATCCCAACATCAACAACACATCCACGACACCTCATGATGCAGTTAATATAGCTCAAAACTCTTTCTTGCTGCAGAGAACCATAAAACGCAGCAACATTTCTGAATTTCTGCTTGTAGTATGCTGCACAATAGAATTGGAATGTCGGTATACCCCATAGACCACATATGAAGTCTTTGAACACCACTAACTTTGAATTGCAGCGAAAATAAGTAGAATCTTTGCTGAATTTGCAGCTGAAGAGAGCCTCCAGCTTACTGGAATATTGCAGCAGCAGCAGAACATTATGGAATGCAGGTCCTGAAGTCTTCCAGCCCCAAATCTTGCTATCTGAGCTTGCATCAGATGAAGAAATCTCATCTGGTGGTCTTCCAAACTCAAGCCAAGTGAACCAAGCATCAAAATCTGCTTGCAGACATTCCCAAGTGCAGCTCAAACAGCCCATTTCCTGATCTTGGTAATAAACACACTGAAATCCCATAAGAATGCAGCTGCAACTCTTTCATCTTGGATCTTGTCCAAAATTTGTATTGTTTACACATCCACTTACTAAACCACCTCAGATCATGCTCAACAAACTCTTGATTGCTTTCCAATTCCACAAGAAATGCTGCAGAACTCAAAATTTCAGTAGTGTATAACCTGGACAACTCATAGCTGTGGATAATACAAATTTCAGCTCGATTTCTATCCATATGTAAGCTTCTTGATGCGAACAAGTTAATACATTTTTCTAAAGTCATAATAGCACCAATCACACTCCATTTGAGCAACACATTTTCTGCTGATAGTGAAGGAAGTGCAATTCTCCCAGAATTTTCAGCAACCCCTATCACTTCTATTGCTTGAATCTTGAGTGTGAACTTGTAAGATCTGGAAATTTTGGCTTCCTCTTTCGATAATCTTGCATAGATCACACCATAGGCTCCCATTCTTTGACCTTGACAAAACATAGAGAGGATGCACCAGAAATTTTGAATACATTGCTGTCCAAACTTGTTCATTTGAACACTTGTGACCTTGGCTAGAAAATCTGGTCCTATGCTCCACCAAGTTAAGAACTCATGAGTCACACTTGAATTCCAAGGACACAAGGTCTTCACTTGAATTCTCAAAGCAACCCCATTGACAGAATTTATTCTGCAGCTCACAACTTCCGGCCACCCAATTTGCCTCAAATGATCAAGCTTTGCTTTCTTGTCAATAAGTTCAAGTATGAACACAAAATACACTAGCATAAGGAGCTTATGTAGCATCTGAACAGCTGTGCATAATTCAGGTGCATGGGCTGATCCATTCTTAACTCTACAGCTGCTGTATATGCTGCCTCTTCCACCTGATGTAATATGCTGCAGCAGTATAGCACAACAGATCTGGTGCTCGAATTCAGAGCTTGTCTCAAGTTCTCAGCAGCTGCTATGCCTCTCACGTTTCCATACTCAATCCACAACCCCATTGCTATCTTCGGCATCACTACTTCGCTATGCTTACTATCTTTAGTTACAAACAAGAAGCTCAGAACACCATCAGATCCTCTCTGAACTGCTTCTACTTCTGCAGCTAACCAACTTGACAGATCTTGATTGAATGGCTCACTTTTAACTACTGAATTTGCTCCAGTCCTCAAGCACTGCACCTCCACCATAAATTCAGGAGGCCGCACATTTGGTTGCACCATTGGAGCATGTTCTTTGTCCATAGCTTGATTAATACCTAGCCTCAGCTTTGAACTCGATATACTTGCCAATTTGTTGTCAAACACTGTTATTCCAAACCCAAAACTGAAACCAAACTCCACCAAAACATCAAGGAATCCTCCAACTTTAAACACATCAGTTAAAGCATCTATTGTACTAAATTTGGTCTGATCAGAATTCTGCTTTAGCACCTTACTGAATTTGTCCACCTGCATCAGCTCCATTGCTTGTAAAAAAACAAAGCTTCGCCTTTGTTGAACCTTAAAACGTACTCTCACAGCTCGATTACTTCTTTTCAGCAGAAAGTCGACTCTTTTCAGCTTCATAAAGCCTTGAGAATCTTCTCTAGGATCAGGAGGCAACTCGTCATAAGAATGTGTATTTGAATACAACTTTTCTCCACTCTGAGAATCTCATTGAGTCAAATACATTACTACCTGCACAAAGCAATTGCTGATTTCGAGTATCAAGATTCCTCGGAGAAGTGCTCAACACATTTTGTGGTGCTTTCATTGTTACTACATCAGTAACATCCACTTCCCCAGGAAAAATCAGAGGTTCAGCTGTAACCGAACTTGGTGTACTAGCAAATACATCGATAAAATCAGGATCTTGAGTTAGTTCTTGCCGATCATCAAACATCCTAGGCTGAAACTCAGCCTCTTGCTTCAATTTCTGCTTTGTCAACTTATTTTTACCCCATAAATCTTTCAATGCTTCGTTTAGATGGTTCCTCTTCACCTTACTCTTTGCTTTCTTTATCATTCCTTTGACATAAAAATCGTATTCCCATTCTGGAAGCAAATCTTGTTGTAGCTCATCATCTTCAAAATACTCTAACTCTAGCAAAGAGTCTTCATAAGGATTAACTTGTTCAAACTCAGGTTCTTCTAACTTGTGTTCATCAATTTCGGCATTATCATGGTCTGCTTCATCTTTAACGGCAACCGATTCCACTCTAACCTTCTCATTTTGCTGAGCATTGAACTCTTGTTGTATAACGCTATCCCTTAGCTCAGGGAAATCATTTGCATCAAGAACACCAGCACCATCTTGATTGATGTTTGTAAACTGATGAGCTGAATACTGCAGATCAAAAATTCGCTGCAGCTCCTGTTTCATTTTCTGCCACAACTCCTCGCGTTCTTGCCTCCATTCTTGCTTTATTTTCTCCCAATAATCACTCACCACTAATTGACAAGAGCCATCATCATCCATACCAGCCATATTTACAATGAACAACAATGCTTCGATCTGGAACAGCTCAGTTCGCAGAGATAAGAACCAACTCAGTTCGCAAGGGAACAAAATTCGATTCGAAACACTTCAACTGATGATTGCTTAAAGAAATTGTGCTCCTTCGTTCGCACAAAACAATCACTTACTAACGGTTCCTCAATCGTCACTGATTACAAACCCTAATATGCATATTTTTGCCACAGAGAACTCGAACAAACCCTAATTGTGATGTTTTCTTGAATATTCAGACTTACAATTCTAAATTAAGCTCGATTCTAGATCGCAATCAAGTCCTCAATACAATATTCAAAGCAATCTTCAAGAACGAAATCGGATTTCAACACTTTCGGTGCTCAGTTCAATGTCAGATTTTCGCCTAAGCAAATCCCCACTCAAAAACATATAATTCTTGAAAATCAACGCAGATTCTGATGAATTCTCACCACTTCAATGCTTATGAACACAATCTCATCACAAACCAGCAACAAACACAAATTCTCATCGAATTGTTACTTGAAGTTCAGAAACCGTTACCTCAACCTCAGTTACTGAATTGTAGAATCAGAATTAACCTCAATGCAGCTTGTTTCTGATCTTTTGATTATGATCAATTATAATGTTGATCAATAGCTCACTTAACTTCTTCTCCAACTGATCCAGTGATTATTTGATCAATTTCGATCATGCTTCAGCACTCAACTTCAGCAACTAATGCTTTGCTTCACAACTCAACTACAGCAGCTAATGCTTGATCAACTCTACTAAACTCAATCTGAATCAGCTTTAATGTTGAATGTAATCAACAAATACTGATCAATTACACTTTCCTCAATGTAATTCAATCAATTTTATCCCAACCGAAAGCAACTCCCAGGCCCTACTGATCAATAAGGCAATACACAAAGCTCTTCACGATCAGAATTCAGAATTGAATTCTTGATCATATAAAACTGAACTAAATCAGTATCAAACTGTTTTTGTTGATTAATTGCAACACAATCAATCATATTTTGTGATTTTTCTGATTTAGAGCTTGATTCGGAAGCCAAAACAAGGCTCTGAAACCAATTGTTAAGCTTTAAAAATTTCTCTTGAACCTTAACCTTGGTTAGGATAGTGAGAGTATAAGATGAGGAGAGAATTTAGAGTTAAGAAGAGATAAGAAGTGAAAGGGAGATGAGAAATAGAGAGAGATATCAAAAGATATCAATTTGTCATTCATCAAGTTATGAGATTACAAGCCTAAGCCTTACTATTTATACTACTTACATGACATGATCTATTACATTGCATCTAACTCATGCTAGAACCGCCAACCACCTACTTAGCCGCCACTATTGACCGGCATTGACCACTAGCTCGACCACCGCAGCTAACAAGCTCTAGACTTCACTTATTACATGAATTAACAAGGGACTTATGCAACTAATTACATCAAGACTTATTCTAGTTACAATATCAACTAGCTAATACAACTCATTCGGCTAGATTCAACACCTTATTACATTTATACTCTATTTCATATGCCCCCTATTATGAGAATCATAACACACATCCACCTAACTTCAAAACCTTGCATTCATAGGTGAACTGATGGCTTTGCATTCTTCACTTGAACTGTCTACCCTTCTCCCAAGTCAGCATCGAATTTCCATCAGCCATAGTCACTGCAAGTGGGCTTGTTCTGATGACCTCATGACCAACCAACTTAGCTATCTTGGGATCCAAGAAGCTGTGCGTGCTACCACTATCAATCAGTATTAGCAAGGACTTATGATTAGCCTCTCCTTTTATTTTGATGGTGTTGTGTGTTCCATATCAAGTCAATGCTCTTACAGAAATCTCAGCCTCATCCTCTTTACTTTCCTCAGGTACCTCTACAATTGGAACATCTACTTTGGAGTCCTCCCCTTGATCCTCTTCAGTCTCATTTCTAGTGACTACCATCAATTGCTTAGGACTGCATTTGTGTCCAAAGAAGTACCTTTGATTACACTTGAAATACAATCCTTGGGCCCTTTTCTCCTCTAAACTCAACGATTTAGATGTTCCTGGTGGCAATTGCTACAAGGGAGCCACAGCTTTACTCTTCTGCCCTATTTCAGGGTAGGCTAAAATTGTTGTTTTGAACAATCTTACCTTTGAATAAGCCTAGGACAAGGTAGGTGGGTTAAGAGCCTTCACAAGATTCTTAATCTTGGGCTTAAGGCTACTAATGAAGCTTGAAACATAATAGGATTCATTTGCTCCAAGATTTACGAACATCATCCTAGCCTTCAAGTTCTCAAAATGAGTCATATACTCCTTTACACAACTTACTTAAGCTACTTTATTGAACTTGTCCACTACTTTACCCGTATCCTCATCACCATACCTTTCACACAATTCTTCTACAAATTCTTGCCAAGTGATAGATGGATTGCTAAGTTTTAAACTATGATACCATACTTGTTGATCACCTTGGAAATAGATCGTAGCCAATTCTACTTTTTCTACATTAGGAATTGCATAAAAGTGAAAGTATCATTCACATCTTCTTACCCAAGATTGGGGTTGCACACCATCAAAAAAAATCAATTTCAACCTTTGGCTAACGAAACCCTGAGTTCTTAGCCGTCATTTTCACTTCCCCTTGCTCCTCAGAAAGCTTGGGAAATAAGGGATCAGGAGGTCTGCCATGGACATTACTTGTAGGAAGAATTCCAGCTCCAATTGGAATAGCTTGTCCATCGAGTTGTTCTTGCATTCTTGTCAATATGTGCTTCGCTTGCTGCTATGATTGAGCAATTTGCTGCTTCTATTGATGTATATTACTCACTGGCAGTAGTACCTCTTGCATTTGTGGCTACAATTTGGCTATCTGATCAGCCTGATTTGCACTTGCAGCTGTTTCACCTGCCATGGCAGATTGTTTCTTACCTTCGGCTAGCTTGATCGAGTGCTAAATAAGACTTACTGAATGCAATTTGCGAGCTTTGATACCAATTTTTATGATTCAAGATCAATCTTGAATCATAACCTGGGAGAGAGAATATGAGATGCGAAAGAGTTGAGATTGAGATGAGAAGTAGAGAGAATTGAGATAAGAGAAAGAAGATATTTTCTATATTCTTGAATGAGTATTACAATGAAAGAATTAAACCACTTATACTAACTAAATAAGAGCGGCAAAATATCTTGGCTTAATTGACATTACATCATCAACTACTTTTCCCTCCAACTAGACTTACATCCTTCATATTTAATTATTGATTACAATGACTAATTCTTGATTATGAATGACTACAATCATAACACCTAACCTAAGGAAAACCAATTATGTAGGTTGATAAAATCTCTGTATGGTTTAATACAGTCCCCCAGGTAGGGGTATAGACGCTTTGACCAATTCATGACCAAAAATGGGTTGACCATATCAATTCACGATCCATGCTTTTATGTGAAGAATATTGGGAAAGATTCTACGATCTGTTTTCTCATATATGTTGATGATTGTTACAAACCGAAAACCCGAGGCTTGATTCAAATTTGGCTTTTGGCGGGAAAATTCAGTAAGGCCTTAAAAATTAGTTAAATCTATTACAAGTGCTGCTGTTCTGCTGCGTTGCTGTTGCTCATGCTTCACTGCTGCTATTAGTTGCTGTTAAGGGCTGTGTTTTGGTCCCAATATTAATAAATTGAATATTAGTTAGTAGTTTACATTCTAGATTTTTCTAAGGATTGTTTAGGTACATTGCATTTACTCGTTTAGCTTGCTATAAGTAGTGTTCAGCTGTAATAATCAAGTGTATTCAATCAAATATCTAAAAACTATCTCAATTTGAGATTAAACTCTATTTTCTCATTCCCTTTCCCTTCTTTCTCTCATCTAACTCTAAAACTCTACTTTCTCATCTTAATTTCCCTTCTTTCTCATCTCATATTCTCAATCTATCCAAATTAAATTCAGTTTATGTTCGTGGTTCAAGACCGAGCGTAACAATTGGTATCAGAGCCTCGTTCCGATCGAGTGCGTAATCAAAATTAAACAAAAAAACAAAAAAACTTTAGAAGTAATCAAAAACATCAGATTCATTACTGAACTTCAGTTCAGTACAGTTAGATCAAATCCAGATTGGATTCATACATTGATCTTGAGAAAAGAATTCAAATATGAACTTGCAATCAGTGCTGCATTGTCCCAGTTGCTGAAGCAGAGCTGGTTCATCATTCAATTGATTGTTTGAGGTTGGAAAAATCGAAGAAAAAAATATCATAGAAGGCGTGAGAACCAGGTCTGGTGCTGGAGGTGCCAATGCTCCTGGTTCGGGAATGGATTTTGTTGCTGCGGTTACAGGTGCTGGTGCCAATGTATCAAGTGATCATCACTGAGAATTGAATGACAAGTTCGAACAGCTGAATGCTAAGTTTGATCAGCAACAAATCGAGCTCAAAGCTAGGTTTGATCAGCAGCATCAGCAGCATCTTGAGAATATGCAGAGGAGTGACAGCATTCAACAGATGTTGAAGTTGCTTGTGGAAAGAGACTCGAACAAGGAAGAACGGCTGCAACAAATCGAAGAAAAAATTGAAAAATTTCAAGATCAGGTTAATAAACAAAAAGAATCAAGTGTCGATGCGATCTTGAAGCCTGCAAGTTAGATTTTACATCAAAAAGAGGGCGATCAGCCGCAAGAAGATGAAGACAGATCTGAAAATCTGGTGAGGAACCAAGGCAAATCATTGATAGTGCAACCAATGGTTGGACCTTCAATTAACATTAGATCAGCAGCAAATCAACCTCTGCAACATGAACTTGGTGTAGACAATCAGAATCGAGTCTCTGGACAGGCAAATTGCAGACCTGAAGCTTCGAATTCAGACCATAATAGCAGGCCGCAGAACTCGGTTTGGCAACGCAGAGCTGATTTTGATGAGCTCGAACCTCTGGACAGACCTCCTGATCGACATTATCAGCATAGAACAGGTGAGTAATGACATGATATCTGGTGGTAGGAGTGGTAATCACAGGCAGCCAAGGGTCAAAATTGATCCTTTTGATGGAAAACTACCGGAATCGTGGCTGCGAAGGTGTAACCGGTATTTCATATATTATAGCATACCTGATGACGAAAAACTCCAACTAGCTGCAGTGCATTTACATGGTGAACATGAGGTGTGGTACTATAATTTGTTGAAGAGCAAACCGAACCTTTCTTGGGGCCAATTCGTAGAGGAAATGTGTGAACGTTACAGTAATGACGATTTGAGTGATATAGTCGAAAACTTCAACAAACTGACTCAAGTTACCACCGTGAAAGAATATATGACAAAGTTTGAGAACCTCCGAGCTAGTATGCTAACTGTTACCCCTCAAGCCCCGGAGTCATTTTATGTTTCGAGCTTCATCAGTGGATTAAAGCCTAAAATCAAGAATATGGTGAAGGCACTTGATCCTACCTCCTTGTCTCAAGCCTATACCAAGGCAAGGTTGTTTGAAGCTACATTCCTATCATCCAATGAAGGGTCGAAACATCGAGGTGAAGGTTCACAACCACAACATCTAAGGGAGAAAGATGATACCAGGATGCCCCGACCCTTAGACAAAAATGCTCTTGAGAGGAGGCCTCAAAGGCTTTACTTCAAGTGTCGACAACCGTACGAGGTAGGCCATAAATGCAATCCTAAATTCCTTATGGCTGTAAGTGGGGTTGACATTGAAGGACAGTCGGATGAAGAATGGGTTGATGTGGAATATCCGGACTCCGACCAGGAAATCTTCATTGAAGATGAAATGGAGATCTCATTGACAGCGTTAACCGGAAAAGGAATGCATAAGACAATCCGGATTAAAGGGAAAGTTGGTGCAAGATCGATTGTCATTTTAATAGATAGTGGGAGCACCCACAGTTTTGTTGATCCACAATTGGTGAAGAAAGTAGGTCATGAAGTGGTGAAGACTAATCCTTTGGCGGTGACTGTGGCAGATGGGAATTCGATTCTTACTCAAGACAAATGCCGAGGCTTCCGGTGGTCCATGCACGAACATCAGTTTACACATGATTTTAGAGTCCTTCCTTTGGGCGGGTGCGACATGGTGCTTGGGGTTGATTGGATGCTTGGTTACAACCCAGTATCTTTTGACTACGTTAAGCACGCAGTATCATTCGAGTGTCGCGGGTCCAGAGTTACCTTGCAGGGAATAGTTGATTAAAAATTTCCATTCTTGAGGACAAGAATGTTCTCAAGGGGAAGGGAATGTTACAAACCAAAAACCTGAGGCTTGAGTTCAAATTTGGCTTTTGGCAAGAAAATTCAGTAAGGCCTTAAAAATCAGTTAAATCTATTACAGGTGCTGCTGTTCTGCTGCGTTGCTGTTGCTCATGCTTCACTGTTGCTGTTAAGGGCTATGTTTTGGTGCCAATATTAATAAATTGAATATTAGTTAGTAGTTTGCATTCTAGATTGGTCTAAGGATTGTTTAGGTACATTGCATTTACTTGTTTAGCTTGCTATAAGTAGTGTTCAGCTGTAATAATTAAGTGTATTCAATCAAATATCTGAAAACTATCTCAATTTGAGATTAAACTCTATTTTCTCATCCCCTTTCCCTTCTTTCTCTCATCTAACTCTAAAACTCTACTTTCTCATCTAATTTCCCTTCTTTCTCATCTCATATTCTCAATCTATCCAAATTAAATTCAGTTTACGTTCGTGGTTCACGCCCGAGCGTAACAACGTTGTGCATGAATGAAATTCTAAAACTAAAAGGATTTCCATAATAAAATTTTGATATGAAAGACTTGGGTCAAGCCAAGAAAATTTTGGGAATGGAAATAAGTAGAAACAAAGACTTGAAACAATTCACTGATCTCAACAAGGTTATTTAGAAAAGGTTATCAAACGCTTTAGCATGACTAATTCAAAACCAGTCAAGGTCCCCATAGCAAGACATCATAAATTCTCAATAGATCAAAGCCCTAAAAATTTTTTTAAAAAAAGGCTAATATGAATAAAATACATTATGCAAATGCTATAGGATCAATCATGTATGCCTTGACATGTATAAGACAAAACTTAGGTTACCCCATTAGTGCTTTATCTAGGTTCATTGGTAACCCAAGGAAGGAACATTGGAATGGGGTAAAGTGGTTGCTTAGGTACATTAGGGGTACAATCAGCTTAGGACTTACCTTTAGAAGAAAAGGAATAGACCTAAAGCTTTTAAGTTGTATCGATAGCGACTTCAGTGGAGACTTAGACAGGAGAAAGTCAACCAGCTTATATCTTTACTTTGAATAGCGGGGCTATCAGCTGGAGATCTAAGCTTCTTTCAATGACAGCATTGTCAATGATTGAGGCAGAGTTCTTAGCACTGACAGATGCCATCAAAGAGGGAATTTGCTAAGTGAACTGTTGACTAAACTTAGATTTGGCCTAGGGTATTAATAATATATACTGATAGTCAATCTGCCTAGCACTTAGCAAAAACAAAGTATATCATGACTGAACAAAACATTGAGCTGTTAGGAGACACTTTGTCAAAGAACAGCTTGACAAAGAAACAATTGATCTGCTGAAAATTTAAACAAAAGGTAACCCTATTGATATAGGGACCAAGGCTATGCCTCTAATTAAGTTGGTGAAGTGCATTAACTTAGTTCAGAGCTTTTGGGATTCTGGTGCGTGCTAGGATCATAGATATCCCCCTTATTGCTAGAGTGAGCTCAGTAGTTAGTCTATATAGTAACTAGGGGGAGAATTGTTGACATATAGTTCCTATATATACTAACGATGCACAATTATAGACCAAAATGTCGAAACTAGGGTAATATTATATCGAAAACACAGTTTTGATCAAGTTATCAAAACATGATATTAGTAATGGCAATATGGAAAATAACGTGAAGTCTAGGGTCAAAGTTAAGTCAAAAATGGGTTTACTACCCATAACCCTGAATACCCATATTGTCCTTGCCCTGTCTTCTGCTTGTGCCGTCCCATCCCGCAACCCGTGTTGCCCTACCTTGCAGCTTGCGTCCTTGGGAAGCCTTTGCCCCGTTTGGAATTAATTGAATGATATTGGATTTCGCTACGCGTTAGAATCGCTGGCCCCGAAACTTTGTTTCTTTGGTTAAATCTGAGCCGTTGATATAAATGAAAGGGAGGGCTGAGATTAGGCCTCATTGGTTGCACACAAATTAAGGGTCTTGGGTATAAAAGGGCAGAGTTTACTGGCACTGTACATCATTGTCATTTTTCCCCTATCAAAATCGGTTGAGCTCCTTCTAAGGTTTCTTCGGTGCTTCTTCGTCTCCCCTAAGCTTTGCAGTGGAGTTAATTAATAGTGTCCAATCCAAGTCCTTGGATGATCTTCAATGGGAATTTATAGTAGGAGTCGGGGATAACTTTTTACTCTTTCTTTAGGTTTTGTTCTTAAAAGCTTTGAAGGAAAGTGTGTAATTTGCAGCCTAGTTTGTGAAATGATCAGTAATTTATAATTTGTGAGCAATTTGGTTTGTATTGATAATAGTAGGCCTCTCTAGTGATAGGGAGGATTGTAAATATAAGCCATTTAGGGTTGAACCACATAAATCTCATGTTGTGTTGTTTGTTTTGTCGTTTGATTTGTTTCTTTATCATCATTTGTAAATCAAGATCAAACTAAGGCTAGAAATACGTTTTTTCTGATGCAGCAGCCACCATGCTATTGGCAGCTTAGCACAGGTGAGAAGGTGTGGCCATGGCTGGGGTCTTTGTAAGGCAAGCTTAAGGGGCGTATGCAACCGTATGCTCAAGGTTGGAGGGTCTGGCTAGGAAGGAGAGAACACGGGATGAAGGCACCAACAGTGAATGATAGACTGGGGGTGGGTAAGAGCTTGACTTAGTGCGACGAAGGGTTCAATGTAGAACAAGGAAGCTGAATTAAAGGCGTGATTCGGGGGATTGATAGCCATAATTTTAGGAACCAAATTTAGTTTCATCTTTATTTCTTTCCTTATTTTGAATTTAAATTTAAATTTTTAAATTTGTAATTCCTCGTCTATATAAGGGGCAAGACTATCTAGGTCTAGGGAGACTTTGATTTTTGAGAAAATTTCAATTGTTATGTTTGATCCTCAATTTCTAGGGTTGTGAGAAATTGGTAATCTATCCCCACTTTGGTATTTTATTATCAAGTTAATAAAATTCAAAGGGAAGGCCGTTGAACCTTTCCGTACCCCTACGATCCCATTACGTGCACTGCATCAGTTGGTATCATAGATCGGAGCATTTTCTAAGATGGCCCTAAGACGACCAAGGAATGCCGTCGTCGAAGACATTGTAGACCATGACCAACTTCAACAAGTCAAAAGGAGATTAGAGGAATTGGAGGAGAAATTCCGACGAAATTCAACTCGGGGCAAATCCCGATCTTACACCGAGATCCCTACCCCAATGCCCATTAGCACCAGGCTTGTCCATGAAGAGACGGAGGAAGCTGTCCGAAATCAATTTTTGGACGAGGAGATACCGGATCTTAGGCCTAGGCGAAGAAACGTCAATGCCTGTTACCTTGATGAAGGGACGACCGAAGGTGGGAGTCTGGTCTCCGGGTGGATATACCGAAGTTTGATGGTGACCAGAACCCAGACAAAGTTTGGGACTAGTTGGTGGCAGTAGAGGAGATCCTCGAGTTCAAGGGGTCCCGGAGAAGAAGCAGGCCCCACTAGTAGCTACATGGCTTCGGAGAAGAGCTGCCACTTGGTGGCAATAGTTGAAGCACTCACGATTTCGACAAGGGAAGTCAAGAATTGAGACTTGGGAGAAGTTAAAAAAGCATCTGAGAGGTGCCTTCTTGCCTCATAATCATGTCAAGAGTATGTATCAACGACTCCAAAGCTTGCACCAGGGTTCGCGGACATGGCTGACTCCTATGCTTTGATCTCCAGAAACGACTTGGCGGAGTCATACACTTGGGGCTAAGGGAGTCCATTCAAGACGTGCTAAACATGTTTGATATCTTCACCATCTCGGAAGCAAGTCAAAGAGTAATAGCCATGGAAAGGCAGCAAAGGTGTCGCACAATTGGCGGAATTGTGAGCATCCATGAGAGTAGGCATGACCTGGTTTAGCCATCAACCAACCCAGCTCCGCAAGGAAAGCCGGTTACCATCAACATGGGAAAGGATTTGGCGAGCAGTTCCCACACCCGTTGCTTCAAATGTGGAGAGGTGGGACATCGAGCTGTTGAATGCCGCAAGGGTGACAAACTAGGTAAGTTTCTTTACATTAAGGGAAGCCATGAAGAAGATGGCGGAGTCATAGAATAAGAGGGTGGTGAAGAATTGGCGCCATTAGATGAGGAAGCCGTTGCTAGAGATGAGGGTTGTCTGCTTGTAGTGAGGTGTGCTTACTTCACACCGAGAGAAGAACAGGAAGATGATTGGCTTAAGAGCAGCATCTTTCAGACAACGTGCACTGTTGGAGAGAGAGTGTGCCACCTCATGATCGACTCGGGAACGTTATCTCGGAGGAAGCTATGCTGAAACTCGGCTTAAAGACGGAAGACCATCCGTAGCCATACAACCTCTCTTGGCTCAAGGAGAAAAATTAGGTAACCGTCTCAAAACGAAGCCTGGTTCACTTTCAATTGGGGCAGAGTACAAGGACGACATATGGTGTGATGTGATAGTCATGGACACCTGTCATCCGCTATTGGGACAGCCGTGGAAATTGATAGAGGTGCAAACCATGACAGGAAACGGAACACTTATAGCTTCATGATTGGGAACACAAGGATTGTCTTGCTACCCAAGAAGGACACGATGCCCCAGCCAAAGAGCAAGGCCCCCCACCAATGTGTTGTTGGCCAAGGGCATTGGCGAAGACAGGGCCATGACTATGGCGGTAGAAAACACAAGCCAAGGGGTCGAGTACAAAGCAGTGCCAAAAGTTGAATTGGTGGTAGAAGAGATTTCCCAATAGAAGAACCTGTTACCAAAAGAAGAGTTACGAGGGATAATCCAAGAGACGCCATAGGGGCTCGCGAAACCATTGCCAAAGTGGAGTGAGTCATGTGGAAAGTGGTTGGCGGCAGGACCAGCACTGTGGGATTTGAAGTCTCAAACGCTAAGGCAGGGATGGCTCAAGCTGTTGGGTTACTAATTTGGGGACGAATTCTCCCCAATCCGAGGAGGATGATGACGCCCACATCGAGGGGGGACAAATTACGCCATGACTATTGGCCAAACAAGTTGAAGGCCAACGCCGGGAAGAGTATGGCGGCTAAGAGCTCAAAAAGGTTGGCGGATTTTGTGAGGAAACTCTACATGACAAGGTTGATCAAGAAGACCCCACTGTGAATTCGAGGGCGAATTCTCTCCAGGCCGGAGATAATGATGCAATGGCCACCACGCTGTTGGCAGCTTAGCACAGGCGGTAAGGCGTGGCCATGGCTGGGGTCTTGGCAAGGCAAGCTTAAGGGGAGTATACAACCATACACTCAAGGTTAGTGCGTCTGGCAGGGAAGGATAGAACATGGGATGAAGGCGCCAACGATGGACGATAAGCTGAGGGTTGGCGAGAGCTTGACTTGGTGCAACGAAGGGTAAAACGCGGAGCAAAGCTGCCAAATTGAAGGCGTGATTCAGGGGGATTGACAGCCATGATTTTAGGAATCAGATTTAATTCCATCTTTATTTATTTCCTTATTTTGAATTTGTAATTCCTCCTCCGTATAAGAGAGAAGACTAGCTAGGTCTAAAGAGGCTTTGATTTTTGAGAAAATTCCAATTGTTATGTTTGATCCTCGATTTCTCTGGTTGTGAGAAACGGGTAATCTATCCCCTCTTTATTATTTTATAATCAAGTTAATAAAATTTAAAGGGAATGACGTTGAACTTTCCCGTACCCCTATTATCCCATTACGCACGATGCATCATTTTCAAAAGCGGTTTTACACAATCTAAAAACCTAACAATTTAATATATCCGTGTCTTTCATGATGCAAAGATTGCCTATCATTTCTGATAAAAACCCAAATGGTTTATAAATTAATTGTTAATAAGTTTTTTTCTTTCTTGTACTATTATTTGTTAATCATTTATTCATTTCCATAAATCAAACTAAAACTACAAAAATGAAACGACTATACTTATCATTTAGATCCTTAAATAAATTGAATTTTTATTCATATGTCATTTCGGATTATATGACGAATTTGGTTCGTGTTTTAAGTCAACTCGAGTCAAGGAAAGTTTGAGTTGGGGTAAAATTCAATTTTAATGTCATTTTGTGGAGGTTACTAACAATTTCTCAATCTATCGTGAGTCATATTAGGTTACAGAATAAACCAACCGCATAATCAAGTAGGGTCATATTTGTTTTGCGGGGCCTGGAGCTATTGGTTTCTTATAAGTTTTGGTTGCATTTTTGCAGGCTGAATGGGAAAGGTCACGGCCATCTTTGGAATTAGAAAGCGAAAACCCCTAACATGCGCAATCAAAGCAAATGGGCATGACTGAGGACAAAAAAAATAAAAATAAAATAAAAAATAAGAGGCAAATGGACTTGTCATTATCATATTTATACGAAAATGAAAATTCCCCCTGGCTAGTTTTGTCTTCCCGCCCTTTTTTTTGTTTTTTTTTATCAATTTAACACCATTTTAAAAATAATTATTAAAATGGCATTATTTTAAAAATATTTATCAAAATGACACAATTTACTATAGTTTTATCAAAGTGCGTCGTTCAAAACAGGATACTCCCTTCATATGTATAAAGTACGCCGTTTAAAACGGCATACTCCCATCAACCAACTTTTTTTTTTTTTTATGGAAGTACGCCGTTAGAAACGGCGTACTCCCATCAACCCTCTTTTTTTTTTTTTTTTAAACCTCTTTTTTTTTTTTAACCGAGGTGTATTTTTATTTAATTTTCTTTTCTTGTTTCTGTAAATATTTGCAGTATGAAAATAACTTGGTTAGCTGATTAATATTTTTATACTTGATCAGCCTCACCCAGAGAAAATATCTTTTATTTTATTCTCATTTATGAGTATTGTTATATTTGTGTCAATGTTCTTTTTTAGGTTATTTATTCCAAAGGTCCATATTATTTGCCCATTATACTAATTTAGCCCATGTATAATTTAAAATATGTCAATTTGGTCCTTAGCAAAAAAAATTTACTTTAAGTTTCTAGTGAAATTTTTAATGGTTCATCCATGAATTAGATTAAATTGAGTAAGTAGATGAATTTATAATAAGTTACTTAGATCAAACATAATTTTACCGTTCAAAAATACGTCATTAGATAACTTAAATTTGATCAAAGGAAATAAATTGACACATTTTAAATTGTTCATGAACTAAATTGATACAATTAAAAGTATAACAACCAAATTAACACAATTGGAAAAGTATAGGGACCTTTGACGTAAATAAACTTTTAAAATTTTAATAATTTTTTAAATACAATAAATTTTAAAATTTATTTTTTAAAGGCAGTACATTAACTTCATTATAATATTGTATGTGTCATCTATTTTTCCCAAGTAACTGTTCTGGTCGCTTATAAATGTTGATCAATTTAAAATGAGTCAATTTAGTTCCTTTGATCAAATTTAAGTCATGTTAGTGACATAATTTTGAACTGTAAAATTATATTAGATGTAAGTAACTTATTATAAATTCATCTATTTACTCAATTTAATCTAATTCATGGATGAACAATTAAAAATTTCACTAAAAACTTAACATAAATTTTTCTCTAAGGACCAAATTGACACATTTTAAATCGTACATGGACTAAATTGATATAGTGGGAAAATTACATGAATCTTTGGCATAAATAACCTAAAAAAGAACATTGGTACATACATAACAATACTCAAAAAAAAGAATAAAATAAGAGACATTTTCTCTTGGTGAGGCTGATCAAGTATAGAAATATTAATCAGCTAAATAAGTTATTTTCATACAACAAATATTTACATAAACAAGAAAAGAAAATAAAATAAAAGAGGTTTGATGGGAGTACGCTATTACAAACGGCGTACTTCCATAAAAAAGTATAAAAAATTGGTTGATGGGAGTACGGTGTTTTAAACGGCATACTTTGATAAAGCTACAGTAAATAGTGCCGTTTTGAAAATATTTTTTAAATGATACCATTTTGGTAATTATTTTTAAAAATGCTGCCAAATTGGTAAAAACCTCATTTTTCTTTTTTTTTTTTTTTACATTATGTGCTTTATTGTTTTCGTTTTCTTTCTCATATCTTGTCCATATATTATTGTTAAGTTGTAATCCAGTTTGAAAAAATTATTTCTTCCAAAATTCTATATTCTCATTCACTTAATATTTCATTAGTCAAATTCTAAACACAAATAAAGGAAACAAATGGCACTACTTAATGGCCTATCTCGATCACGTAACATTTTAACCAAAAAAATGAAGATTACTCAAATACGTAAAGGACACTACTGACCCAACTCAAACATGAAAATAGTTGTTCCAAATTCTCATTGGAGTAACTTGATTAAAAAGAATCCCAGATGATTATCGGAGTTCGAAATGACTCGGTTTAATTCAAATTTTGATCAACCAAAACCAAAAGTTGCAAATACAATTTAAGTTCTCCTAACTGAGAAGCAAAAATAAAAATTTTATTGTAGATTAGTTAACACTTAATAACAAAAATAAAACTGTTCATTTATTGTGTAAATGAAAAGGAAAATTGTCTACAAAGTTTAGTAACCCTAAATTATAAAAAGAGTACAAATAGGATATGGGCACTTTCGAAATAATTTTAACTTGAAATTAGACGGATGATATTTTATTAAAATGTAAATATTGTTTGTATGTCTCACAGAACAAGGCTGGTAGTAATTATTGTAATTCTACAAAAAAGTGACTTTGTGAAACAAAAATATTGGAATTTTCTATGATCCCGAGTTTTGAACTCTATTTACCCAACAAACTCAATCGGCTCGGAGGAGACTATATAGTTTAATAGGGCACACTCTCATCACATTAAGGGATCATTAGGATTCCCAGTACATTAAAGTATTCGGAAACGATGTTTGATTAGAGAAGCAAATAAACTAATTCCTGTACACTAGCAGCTCAAAACGACTACAAGAGGGTTAAATTCATGGTAGTTTGCAAAAGGGTTGCATGATAGGTGACCTTTGACTCAAGATAGTTATAAGGAACTCTAAACCCAAACTTCAGCCTTGAGGACAACTACCATGAAGTGGGTATATGTAGGAAGAAGGCTTTCAACCTTGAACACCCATATGTATGTCAGAGTTCTGCCTAAGTAGATCATGAAGGGCTTGAGGACCGGAATGTCCGATAGAATTGGTGCGTAGTAAGGAGCAGTGGGTTGAATTCTGTTATGATTCAAGAGCAATCTTGAATCATAACTTTGACAGGATAGAGTTTAGATGAGAAGAGAAGTGAAAGGATATGAGAAATAGAGGGAAATTAGGATTGAGAAGAGAGAGATAGAAGTATATTCATTCATAATGATTATTACAATAGAAAGAACACTACTTATACTAATCTAGCTTAGGAAGATTACAAGAAAAATATCTAACAATACATTTCACCTAGATATGACTTAACTAGTATTAACTACCACTTAACACTTTCCCTCCTTCACATATAAGCTATCGGCTAATACACTAAGAAATGGCTTAATTTGACTAATACTAATAAGTTAAACTACTTTATTACAACCAATGAATTATCCCTAATTATTTCCATATGCCCCATCTTCTAGAATCATGACAATACTCCCCCCTTTAATTATTCTTGTCCTCAAGAATCTAAATAGAGAAGTTGCTTATTTAAACTTGACTGGTATCAGCATCTTCAAACCTTGATCTAGTCAGCAACAACTTGCATTTTGCATCAATTCCACTCCAGTAGCTACTTGGAAACTATAGTATTTAAGCATGAGTTCCAATTCAACTTCTTAGTTCACTTCTGTAGAGATGGTGAAAAGAATTTGCATATCTCCTCCCATTTGAGAGGTTTCCCTATGAAATTCCTATTGCTCTTGACTATGCCTTGAACGTGGTTGGAGCTTTGGTGATTTTCATAAGCTTGCATACCAATCTCCATCCTCCACCTCAAGTCTTTTCCAATGGCTCCATTTATTACAGAACAAACCTCCATATTTGATGCCCATCTTTGAATTCTTTCCTCAACAGCAGCCTTCCTTCTTTCCTTACTATATCCTTCCCAAGTCACCAATGCCAACTTTTGCTTCAATCTTTGGCATTGTTTCCGAACTTTAGGGACAAACAAGTTGTAGTCATCACCTTGAAATTGCTTCCTTGTGAACCAATCCAGCATACATTCTTGAGCAATTGAACCCTTGGTTTGAAATATGTGAACTTCATCTAACCAAGACAAGTTCTCACGTGTCATAGCAAAGGTTCAGTGAAAGTCATCCATGTTTGGAATTCTCAAAATAGTCCAATAGTCTTCACTCAACTTACAACGCAAAAATTTCAGATTCTTCCCAAGACCTACAGTACCAGAATGCACCTCCTTTAACTTCTTGCAATTTGATGAATTCCTCTGGCTAAGCTGATTCCAATGAGGGTGGAATTCAAACATTGTGAGCATCTTTTCTCCTCCCATGATTATAAACTCTGCCCCCTTATCAGCCAACACTAGTTTGGATTCGAAATACACCTATTGTTGGGAAAATATAACTTTTGTCGAAAAATCAAACTCTGATACCGATCGTTGGGTTCACAATTTTTCAACTGTGGTCACAACAAGGGGTATCTATTAAAGCACTCAAAGTAGGAGACTCTTCTCTCTACCTAAGGCCCAGGTCGGAGAGTCACGCTTCGTGACACCTCACATGCGAAAGTTCCCGGGAATAGGTTTATCTTTATAAACCCCTTTGCCCGAATACTGATTGTTAGGACAAATTTAAAAAATTGTCCCTAATTTTATAAAGTTTACACAGCGGAAGGGTTTAGAGTTCATAATTCTTAACCTAGGGTTGATTTAAAATTCCTAATTTAAATCTACAGATTTATATTCATAATTTAAATCTACATATCTAAATTCTTAATTTAGATCTACAAACTTGTTTACTCTAATACATTCATAACAATTTTTTTTTTTGATTAGTCAGAAATTTTATATTAGAAAAAAGATCGTACAAGAGTACGAGGGGCATACCCCAAGACATGGCCGAAGCCTACAAAGCAATCAAAAAGAAAGCAAGACAACGCAAGAGCAAACTAAGAGGAAATACAAGGGAATAACAAATACTCCTAAGTACAAGCCTCTAACAAAGCAACAGAGGAAAAGACAATGAGTACAAGAATGTATCAAAGCAAAATCTAAAAATGTGAACCGAAAAAAATCAGGATTTCTTCTTGCCCTTCGATTTCTTGTTGTTAACTTGAGCTTGCTTCTTCAAAGTCGCTCTCGTCACCCGGCCTTCAATCTCAGGCTGAACCCCCTGAATCTCTTTAGGCCCAGCAGAAGAAGCAGTGTCCCTAGAGCCGGAAGACGTGTCCCAGTCACTGGAACTCAAAGCACAGGTACTTGGAATGCTCTCTTCCATGTTCGTGCCACAAAAATCAGGCTCAATAAGCCCAATTAAGTCGTCATGAGCATCAATAATTTCAAATGGAATTAGAGCACAACTCAAATCTTCCCCAGGGGTAGACGAATCAGCATCCAACCGGAAATCAGAGAGGCCCAAATAGGCGCCCACCCGGACAGAGGACCCGGGACGGGAAGGGGAACCCGAGCCCCTGTTGGGCTCAGAGGCTCCTGAAACAGCGCCAGCACCATCATTGTGCTGGCTTGAAAGGGGTACTGGGCTAACAGGCCCAGTACCCGCGAGCATCCCCCCGTCAGCATGGGGGGACCAAGAGAGAACTGGGCCTATAGGCCCAGTTGGAGAAAAACTTCCCCTGTTAGCATGGGGAAGTTGAGGAGCACCATTTGGGGGGCCAAATCGAGGCCCAGTGGAAGAGGGAAGAGCAGGCCAAGTGGATAAGGGGAGCCCAGCAACTGGGGGCCCATCCCGAGCATCAACACGCAGCCCATTACGCAACCCTGCATCGCCAAGCACAAGATGTGGCCCAATAGCTCGACTAGCATAGGGAGGCCCGTCAGTAGGCCCAATTGAAGCAATACCTGTACCTTCCATCGGCCCAAGCCTTGACCCATCACTAGCGGGCTCACTAGCCTCAACAAGAGGCCCATGAAGGCCAGTTTCAGCTACATTCATAACAATACATAAGCTTAAATAGGTATAATAACAAAAATTATATATAAATAAAAAAGCGAAAACTAAATGCAAAGGAAAGAAGAGCATACTTGGATTTGCTCTAAAATAAGAAAACTAGAAAGAAATAATAATCCACAAAATAATACCAGAAATTGAGACCCCGCGATCTTCTACACAATGACCTCGAACTGCCCAGAGAGTGGGCTACAAAAAATATTAAACTAGGAAAGAAAATTTTCAACAAAAAATTTTCTCAACAATTAGGTCTCCGAAACAATTTCTAGAAACCCAAAAAAATTTCTTTCAATTCAATGCCAAACCCTTGAAATAGGTACCTCTATTTATAGTAGGCTACCGGAGCGAAAAAATACAAAACAGGCGATGTGGGATGCGCAGTTATTGAAAACAAAATGCGTCGTTTGATATAAAAACAAAAAATAAAATGCCGCATTTCACCCAGTTTTAAAACGGGTCTTGTTTTTTTGAATTGTGCGTGCCACGTGGCGGGCAGCAATTGGCCCGCCTTGCGGCACGCGGATCGTTGGTAGGATGAGCCAATGTCGCGCATTGGTTTGTCCGATGTTGCAACACATGGATCATGCCCTGATGCGTTTTCGTCCCTTTTTTTGTTTTGTTTCCCATTTGTAAAAATTCATCTTAAGAATTTTAACTTTCCAAAAATATTTTATTTTATAATTTTCAACTTTTATTCATCTCTTGAATAATGTTTGAAAAAATTAAATTTACCCATCACATGAAAATGTTAATTCATCTCATGAATTCTTTAATATTTTTCGATGGCAATAAATACAGAGGCTTGCGCAAGGACTTCAGGGACAATTTAAATTGAGATCCAAATTGGTTAAATTAATCATCTCATAAAATAATTTAATTACCATTTAATGAAATTTAATTCTACTAAATAAATCTCACTGCCCTCCAGACTTAAACCATTTATTCGATATCTCCCTAACAACCCCTCCACTAGATATCCATGACAAAGGATAAATAAAACCACTACCATTATTCTTCTCACAACTTCTCTATTAGTTACCGACTCGCCCTTTACTGAATAATTCATTTATACCTGAACATATTCATAGTATAAATTCCAAATGTCAAACACTTGGAATACTTTTCCCAAAGTTTCCTAACTATTCAAATATTTGCGAATCAACTAAAGGGGACATCTGTATCTCATAAGAGACCATAGATTCCCTATTGAATACCTGATCCTTATCACACTTCACGCGCTACCCAATGTGCATGGAATTCAGCCATATGTTTAGACATTACTTTTAGTACACCGAAGTAACTAACGCTCCATGCACAAGTCCAGAATACCCTCAGGATTTAGAGTCGTCATTCAAACAGTACAATGTGAATCACTGATAGCAGTCTAGGAATAAGTTACCCACATGGTCCAACTCAGTGTGTCAAACTTATTAAACACACCAACCCAACACTTTTGGATCTCCATCCACATGACCAACATAAGTCATCTAAAGTGTCACGTTATAGTCTTAACATACAAGTAGTCCAAACTTGTCTTCAACTACGAGCCTTTCAAACAACAATCCATACCATTTGTTCCAAGTCTATCTAGGGCTTAGTCTCATAAACCACTTAGAACAATTATGTAAATTGTAGTCTAAGAACTACACCCATCTCATGGATGTCTACCAAAAGAAAATCACATGCAATATAAATGCTCGCTTACACAAATTTAACTAGGAAATGACTGGAACTTCAATTTTATTCATTAATTAAAATAATATATTGAAAATAAATCTAGATTTCAGGACATTGTTCCTAACAATCTCCCACTTGTCCTGAATCCAATTTATGATAAAGTCCATACTTAACCCTTTTAAGTTTGAACTAAAAGTCTACTGAGCCTAATCCTTAGTAAGCTCAATTACTCTATTGTGCAGTCAGCAATACAATACTGCTTGACAGTCCTCTAACTAATTGCTTCCATTCCAAGGGTAAAGACATGCTTAGACGTCAAACGTTTATCATTTTAATATTACTGGAAGTCTTAAATCAGTTTAGCCATCTGGAACCAGCTCATCACTTTGAAAGATTAGCTTATAATTTTTAGTTCTTCTCAAGAACTAGAGAAAACGCTTCATTACCACCTAGTCCATCGACCTAGGTTAGACTGACACCTGCTTACCATACCACAACATAGAAGACATCAGGTCTCGTTCACAACATGGCACACCTGAGGCCTCCCACTACCAAAGCATATGGAATATTCCTCAATTGCTCCTCCTCTTGAGGTGTCCTAGAACACTACTCAAAAGAGAGGGACTCCATTCTATACTTTGAAAAAGTCTTGTCAATATAAGTGGCTGGAGAGAGACCCGATGTCCTACTCTTATGAGCTTGTAGAAGCTTAATCCTAAGAGTAGAGTTGGCTTCTCCCATGTTCTTCATATTCAGCTTTCTTAACAATCAAATGTTTACAACCAATGACACCCATACATTATTCTCAATGAGTAGTATATCGTTGACATATAACACTAAGAAAGTCACTACTTTCTCTTAATGTCATTTGTACATGCATGGTTCGAGCAACTGATTGCACAAAACTCGAAGACTTAATTGCTTCATTGTGGCTAGAAGGACCAGATTCAATGTCACGGTCTACCACTAAGGCTCCCGCTATGAACTTGTCAGGTGTCCTAACAAACCTCCCGCCACACCTAAGCTCTCGTGTACCTAGAACATTTTTGTTCCTATAAGTAGGTGCATCTAATGCATCCACTATGTCTTGAGTTGTGTCAAGCTATTTAGAATTAGTGTCATTTTCCTTTGATACTATTTTATTTTTTGTTTTCGTAGCTTACTTGCAAAATGCTTCTCTAAGTATTTTGCATTGTATTTACAAAAGACCTTTTAAATCAAAAAACTGTAGAAAAGATTGTCTTTGTTCCTTTTATGTGCAACACCATTCTGCTGTGGTGTACCCAGAGCAGAAAGTTGAGATCTTACCTCATTTGCAGTTAGGAAATCCAAAAAACTCACCCGAAAAATATTCACCACCTCGATTTGATCGAAGTGACTTAACTTGTTTACCTAATAGCTTTTAAAATTCAACTTCCTAATATTTAAATTTCTCCAAAAATGTCTGACTTATGTCTCATCAGGTAAACATATCCATGCCTTGAGTAATCATCACTAAATGTGGTTAAGTACCCATACCCACCTCTTGCCTGAACATGCATTGGTCCACATACATCGATGTAAACCAGCTCAAGCAAGTCACCAACCTTGTTGCCTTTACTCTTAAAGATAGACTTGGTCGTCTTTCTTTCTATGTAGTATTTGCAGACTGATAATGACCTCCACTCCAAAGCCTCTATCGGTCCATCATTTACCAGTCTTTGGATCCTGTTCACATTGGTGTGACCTAAACGTTGGTGCGAGGTGTAGACATTATCACTTTCAGATGTTTTCTTTTAGAAGATTAAACATGTGAACTTATGTTAGATTTATTTAAATAATTACTAGAGTTTTGATAAGGAAATAACATGAATAAACAATTTATTCATGTACATGTGAAAATAAACAATTTATTTCTTATAGTAAAATTTTCATTATCAAAATCAACTGAATATTAATTATCCATTAACCGAAATACAAAAATCAAATTCATGTATAGTGAAGGTTTAAATAATCAATCCTTTAAACAAAACTCTATCACTAAAGTCTAAGCTAACATCTCGTACACTTAAGACCACTATTACTGTACTATCCCTGACCATCATGTACAACACCCATCGTGGAACCTTTGGCCTAGCCTGAGCTCCGGTAACATATTAGAGATATGGTAAGTTGAACCTAAGTCCACCCACCAGGAACTTGGTGGACTCTTAATTGCGCACGACTTAACTAAGTGAGATATTAACATATCTCCACCAGATAACTTAGTAGTCTTTTTGAGAAGAGAAGCTATGTACTTAGTGCAGTTTTTCTTCCAGTCGCCTAGTTTTTCTTGCAAAAGAAACACTTTTCTTTTGGTAACTTCTGTATAGACTTGGTTGCTACAATAGCAACCTTCCCTTTCCTCTCTTTTCAGTAGGTCCCTTGTTGGTAACAACTAACTTCAACTAGTTTTTCTAGGTAAAGTAATCTGGTCCAGTGAGTACATTATACGTAAGATTTGAGTCAAGTTTGCCAGCCGTATCCATTTCAAAAATACTGTAAATGCAAACATTTGTGTAACTTTCTAACAAGAGTCATGTATAATGCAATGATATCTATTCTTTCAACTTAGCACACACAATAATTCAGATATTCACCAAACTATATTATCATGCATACAATGATGACCCAAACACACCACTCCTTACTTCCCGGCGGCGGGGTCACACAAAACTAGTTCGGGTGAGAACTATTCTCAATTAACCTGTTTTCTTGTAACTCTTACTAAATATGATTAACTCACCACAATATCCTAGTATCTAACATGATACAACAGAGCTCCTCGGGGAGGCTAATGCATCAAGCCAGTCAAGCGTAAACCATTACCTAAACCTCCATACAAATACACGAAATACTCTACGGCAACGTGGTCGCATAGCTTCTTTGCACTGCAGTTTATCCCGATAGAAGTCTAACCCGGTAATCTACAAACCAACATCCTCCGCAGGGAGGTCTATCAATCTACTATACTGCTAAACCAATAATGGAGACCGTGAGGTTACAACAATTGAAACCTCGCTCCCGCTTGATTTTTATAACTAGTGATTTTTAATTAACTTGCATTTACAACCTAGATTATCTCATAATCCCCTTTAGAATCTCATTCTAAAATTAATCGTAATTAATTAATTAATTTATTCAAAAATATTATCTTTTTACCACATAGATTATCTCATAATCTTGCATTATAATCTCATTCTAAAACCAATCAATAAAATTAATTAATTAATTTTAATTAAAACAATACCGACATCTAATTTAGATTATCACATAATCTACTGTTCAAAATCTAATTCTAAAATTAAATTAAAAATACTTTTATTTAAAATCAGTAGCGATTTTGTGCTTAGACTCTCTCATAGTCCATTTTTAGAATCTCATTCTAAAAATTAAATAAGCTTTAGACTATCTAATAGTCTATTTTAGGATCTTATTCTAAAAATTAAATAAGCTTAGACTATTTTATAGTCTATTTTAGGATCTTATTTTAAAAATAATTTCGAATAACTTTTATTTAAAATATACTGATTTACAACTTAGATTATCTCATAATGTAATTTAGAATCATATTATAAAAAGGAAATTAATTAATAAGATAATTAATTTAATTATTATATAAACAAGTATAGACGTCTACACGCCCAAATAATAAATAAAAAAACTTTTTACTCAATCTGACGTTAGGCTGACATCAGCCCCCTTATTTTAAATTAAATATTTTTAAAAAATAATTGAATCGAATCTCATTAGATCAATTTTATTCGATTTTGTAAAATTAATTAAATCTAATCTCATTAGATCAGCTTTATCCAATTTTGTTAAAAACTTGAATCTAATCTTATTAGATTAATTTTATCCAATTTCATAAAAATTAATTGAATCTAATCTCATTAGATCAATTTTATTCGATTTCGTAAATCCTGACCGAGAACATACAATCTCATTATACAAACAACATAATCGCAAATTTATAGGTTGTTCCAAATTAAGGATTAATTCATTAACGATTTAAATAATTTAAATCGTTACCTTCAAACAATCAAATTAACTTTTAAGCCCCCTTTTTTTAAATTAAATATTTTTGAAAAATAATTGAATCTAATCTCATTAGATCAATTTTATCTGATTTCATAAAATTAATTGAATCTAATCTCATTAGATCAACTTTATCCAATTCCGTTAAAAACTTGAATCTAATCTTACTAGATCAATTTTATCCAATTTTATAAAAATTAATTGAATCTAATCTCATTAGATCAATTTTATTCGATTTCGTAAATCATGACTGAGAACATACAATCTCATTATACGAACAACATAATTGCAAATTTATAGGTCATTCCGAATTAAGGATTAATTCATTAACGATTTAAACAATTTAAATCGCTACCTTCAAGCGATCAAATTAACTTTTAATTAATTAACGATTTAAACAATTCAAATTATTACCTTATATAATCTTAATTAACAATTAATTCATTAATGACTTAAACAATTTAAATCGGCACTTTAAGCAATTTGATTAACTATTAATTCATTAACGATTTAAATAATTTAAATAGTTAGTTTAAATAATCTTTTCTTCTTAATAAAATCTCTATTTTATTAAATCGCAAATCTATTTATTTTGATTTTATTAGACCTATTCATGTATATTATGAATGCAATTAGAGGCTAGCTCCGATACCATTTGTCAGAAAAATAAACTCTGATACCGATCGTTGGGTTCACAATTTTTCAACTGTGGTCACACTAAGGGATACCTATTAAAGCACTTAAAGTAGGAGACTCTTCTCTGTACCTAAGCCCCCGGTCGCAGAGCCACGCTTCGTGACACCTCACATGCGAGAGTTCCCTGGAATAGGTTTATCTCTATAAACCCTTTGCCCTAATACCAGTTGTTGGGACGAATTTCAAAAATATCCCTAATTTTATAAATTTTACGCAGTGGAAGGCTTTAGAATTCATAATTCTAAATCTAAGGTTGATTTAAAATTCATAATTTTAAATCTACAGATTTAAATTCATTATTTAAATCTATAGATCTAAATTCTTAATTTAGATCTATAGACATTTTACTATAACACAGTCATAACAATACATAAGTTTAAATAGGCAAAATAACAAATATTATAAATAAATAAAAAAGCGAAAAATAAAAGCAAAGATAAGAAGAACATACCTGGATTTGCTCCAAAATAAGAAAACCAGAAAAAAATAATAATCTTCAAAATAATACCAGAAATCGAGACCCCGTGATCTTCTATACAATGACCTTGAACAGCCCGGAGAGTGGGCTCTGAAAAATATTGAACTAGGAAAGTAAATTTTCAATGGAAATTATTCTCTCCAATTAGGTCTCCAAAACAATTTCCAGAAACCCAAAAAAATTTATTTCAATTCAATGTCAAACCCTTGGAATAGGTACCTCTATTTATAGTAGGCTACCAGAGTAAAAAAATACAAGACAGGTGATGTGGGATGCACAATTATTAAAAACAAAACACGTCGTTTGATATAAAAACAAAAAATAAAACGCCCTGTTTCACCTAGCGTTAAAATCGGGCCTGTTTTTTTGAATAGTGCATGCCACATGGCGGGCCGCGATTGGCCCGCCTTGTGGCACGTGGATCTTTGGTAGGACAAGCCAGCACGTTCGTCCGATGTAGCAACACACGGATCACGCCCTGATGCGTTTTCGTCCCTTTTTTTTTCACATGTGAAAATTCATCTTAAGAATTTTAACTTTCCAAAAATATTTTATTTTATAATTTTCAACTTTTATTCATCTCATGAATAAAGTTTGGAAAAATTAAATTTACCCATCACATGAAAATGTTAATTCATATGATGAATTATTTAATATTTTTTTCGATGGCAATAAATACAGAGGCTTGCGCTAGGATCTCAGGGATAATTTGAATTGAGCTCCAAATTGGTTAAATTAATCATCTCATGAAATAATTTAATTATCATTTAATGAAATTTAATTCCACTAAATAAATCTCACAGCCCTCCAGACTTAAACCATTTATTCGATATCTCCCTAATAGACTGTATTGAAGACAACAACCCCTTCATCAGATGTCCATGACAAAAGATAAATAAAACCACTACCATTATCTTTCTCACAACTTTTCCATTAGTTACCGACTCGCCCTTTACTGAATAATTCATTTATACTTGAACATATTTATAGTATAAATTCCAAATGTCAAACACTTGGAATACTTTGCCCAAAGTTTCCAAACTATTCAAATATTTGCGAATCAACTAAGGGGACATCTGTATCTCATAAGAGACCATAGATTCCCTATGGAATACCTGAACCTTATCACACTTCATGCGCTACCCAATGTGCATGGAATTCAGTCATACGTTTAGACCTTACATTTAGTACACCAAAATAACTAACGCTCCATGCACAAGTCCATAATACCCTCAGGATTTAGAGTCGTCGTTCAAACAGTACAACGTGAATCACTCATCTCCGATAGCAGTCTAGGAATAAGTTACCCACATGGTCCAACTCAGCGTGTCAAACTTATTAAACATACCAACCTAACACCTTTGGATCTCCATCCACATGACCAAGACAAGTCATCTAAAGTGTCACGTTATAGTCTTAGCATACAAGTAGTCCAAACTTGTCTTCGACTACGAGCCTTTCAAACAATAATCCATACCATTTGTTCCAAGTATATCTAGAGCTTAGCCTCATAAACCACTTAGAATAAATATGTAAATTGTAGTCTAAGGACTACACCCATCTCATGGATGTCTCCCAAAAGAAAATTACATGCAGTATAAATGCTCCCTTACACAAATTTAACTAGGAAACAAATGGAACTTCAGTTTATTCATTATTTAAAATAATATATCCAGAATAAATTTGATTTTCAGGACTCGGTTCCTAACACCTATCCTTGATGTAACTTAGGCAATTTGATTAACTATTAATTCATTAACGATTTAAATAATTTAAATAGTTAGTTTAAATAATCTTTTCTTCTTAATAAAATCTCTATTTTATTAACTCGCAAATCTATTTATTTTGATTTTATTATTCCTATTTATGTATATTATGAATGCAATCAGAGGCTTGCTCCGATACCAATTGTTGGAAAACTATAACTTTTGTCGGAAAAATAAACTCTGATACCGATCGTTGAGTTCACAATTTTTCAATTGTGGTCACAACAAGGGATACCTATTAAAACACTTAAAGTAGGAGACTCTTCTCTCTACCTAATCCCCCGGTCGCAGAGCCACGCTTCATGACATCTCACATGCGAGAGTTCCAGGGAATAGGTTTGTCTCTATAAACCCTTTGCCCTAATACCGGTTGTTGGGACGAATTTAAAAAATATCCCTAATTTTATAAATTTTACGTAGTGGAAGGCTTTAGAATTCATAATTCTAAATCTAAGGTTGATTTAAAATTCATATTTTTAAATCTACAGATTTAAATTCATAATTTAAATCTATAGATCAAAATTCTTATATTAGAACTGCAAGCCTTTTACTATAATACATTCATAACAATACATAAGTTTAAATAGGCATAATAACGAATATTATAAATAAATAGAAAAGCGAAACTAAAAGCAAAGAGAAGAAGAACATACGTAGATTTGCTCTAAAATAAGAAAACCAGAAAAAAAAAAAATAATCTTCAAAATAAGACCGAAAATCGAGACCCCGCGATCTTCTATGCAATTACCTCAAAGAGCCCGGAGAGTGGGCTCTGAAAAATATTAAATTAGGAAAGAAAGTTTTCAATGGAAATTTTTCTCTCCAATTAGGTCTCCAAAACAATTTTCAGAAACCCAAAAAAATTTATTTCAATTAAATGCCAAACCCTTAGAATAGGTGTCTCTATTTATAATAGGCTACCAGAGTAAAAAAATACAAGACAGGTGATGTAGGATGCGCAATTATTAAAAACAAAACACGTCGTTTGATATAAAAACAAAAAGTATAACGCCCTGTTTCACCTAGCGTTAAAATCGGGCCTGGTTTTTTTGAATAGTGCATGCCACATGGCGGGCCGCGATTGGCCCGCCTTGTGGCACGTGGATCGTTGGTAGGACATGCCAGCGCGTTCGTCCGATGCAGCAACACGTGGATCACGCCCTGATGCGCTTTCGTCCCTTTTTTTTTTTTTTGTTTCCCACATGTAAAAATTCATCTTATGAATTTTAACTTTCCAAAAATATTTTATTTTATAATTTTCAACTTTTATTTATCACATGAATAACGTTTGGCAAATTAAATTTACCCATCACATGAATAAATTAATTCAGCTCATTAATTTTTTAATATTTATCCGATAGCAATAAACCCAAAGGCTTGTGCAGAGATCTCAGGGACAATTTAAATCTAGCTTCAAATGGGTTAAAGTAATCATCTCATGAAATAATTTAATTACTATTTAATGAGTCTTAATTCCACTAAATAAATCTCACTGCACTCCAGACTTAAATCATTTATTCGATATCTCCCTAATAGACTGTATTGATGACAACAACCCCTCCACTAAATGTCCATGACAAAGGATAATTAAAACCACTACCATTATCCTTCTCACAACTTCTCCATTAGTTACCGACTCGCCCTTTACTAAATAATTCAGTTATACTTGAACATATTCATAGTATAAATTTCAAATGTCAAACACTTGGAATACTTTGCCCAAAGTTTCCGAACTATTCAAATATTTGCGAATCAACTTAGGGGACATCTGTATCTCATAAGAGACCGTAGATTCCCCATTGAATACTTTATCCTTTCACACTTCACGCGCTACCCAATGTGCATGGAATTCAGTCATACGTTTAGACCTTGCTTTTAGTACACCGAAGTAACTAACACTCCATGCAGAAGTCCAGAATACCCTCAGGATTTAGAGTCGTCGTTCAAACAGTAAAATGTGAATCACTCATCTCCGATAGCAATCTAGGAATAAGTTACCCACATGGTCCAACTCAGCGTGTCAAACTTATTAAACACACCAACCCAACACTTTTGGATCTCCATCCACATGACCAAGACAAGTCATCTAAAGTGTCACGTTATAGTCTTAGCATACAAGTGGTCCAAACTTGTCTTCGACTACAAGCCTTTCAAACAACAATCCATACCATTTTTTCAAATTCTATCTGTGGCTTAGTCTCATAAACCGCTTAGAACAAGCGTGTAAATTATAGTCTAAGGGCTGCATCCATCTCATAGACGTCTCCCAAAAGAAAATCACATGCAGTATAAATGCTCGCTTACACAAATTTAACTAGGAAACGGCTTGAACTTCATTTTATTCATTAATTAAAATAATATATCCAAAATAAATCTGAATTTCAGGACTCTATTCCTAATACCTATCCTTGGTGTAACTTGAGCATTGCAACAACTTTGAACATCTTTATTTCGATAGCTGAGCTGCACATTTTTCCCTTGTTGAACTGTTGCTCATTTTTATCAACTTGGAAAACTCTTGATCTCATACTTAGCTCCGGATCATGTACATTTGGCTGCTTGTAATTGATCTGATCAATAACTGCAACGCCTTCACAATCCATGGCTAGATAATCTTGTTGCTTACAAAATGAATTCGTTGCACTACCCAGATTGTCTACTTGCTATATGAGTGAAACGCAAAAGAATTCAGGAGGCCTAACATTGGCTTGGACCCTTGGAGAATGCCCTTCACTCTTAATTTGACTCACACAAGCATCTAGCTCCTATCCAAACTGCCCTGCTAATTCAACATCCGAAGCTAGCAATTTCAATTCGAATTGACATTGTAGCCCAGACTTGAACTCTTAATTGTCACTAACCTTTTCATTGAGCCTTCCTCTCCTTATTCTTCACTGCGGATTTTGTTTTGAGCTGAGTTCTTCCACTCCTATTGCTCCAAGACTGATGTTGTTCAGCAAACTTATCAATCAAATCCTTTACGTTGTAGCATTCATCTCGGTTAAGATCAACAACTTATTCCACTTCTCCTAGATCAGGATGCCTACTATTAGTGTCCTTAGATGAGTACACATCAGCTCCACACTCTTTTGCCTGAATTTGGATCAGATCTTGCAGACTTTCCAGCTGAACAGATGTCCTGCAGCAGTAACAACCTGATGCCACACTGAATTTGGTTGCACTGCCGTAGAAACACCCTGATCCCTTGCTGAAATCTTCATTTTCCTTTCCCTCTTTAACATCTTTTTAATCCAAGAAGATGCTCCAAGTGTATCAATTGACCACAACATCATCTTAGGTTGCCTCAATTTCAAGTTCTTGAGCAAGAGAAGCTTGTCAAGAACCACCTTATTGGACTTGAGAAGAAGAAAATCAGGAGGTCCTCCCTTATAGACCACGATTGGCTTCTTCAATACTCTTAATTGCTTGCTTGAAAAGCACTTGTGACTAAGACCAATTGCCAACTCAATCTCAACTTTAGGCTGTATGATCAGCTTCAAATGCAATTTTCTGAAGCTTAGAACTTCTATTTCTACTTGCACTTCCTTTGTTGCGACTTTCAGAGATTCTTTAGCTTGTAATGGAATATTTTCATTCTGGATTGTGGCTGTCACTACAGCACTAAGCTTCTGAATTCCAACCAAACCAAGTCCACACTAAGTCTCAAGGCCTTGTGCAATGTTCATGTCCTAACTTGCAACTGCAGCCCCCGATTCCCAACTGGATAGTTTTGAGCCCATTCCTGCTCCATTTTCTGATTCAAACGTTGTATTCCTTTCCAAGTAATGTTAAGTATCTCCTTTCCTGGATCAAATGGTCTCGTTTGAACCTGATTTGTAACCATTAAGTCATATAATTGTGGCCACAAAGGATCAAGAACACTTTGTACTGCTGCTACATCCACCTCTGCTGTTACCTTACCCTCATCTTGCATTTTCAAATCATGTTGTTGTTGTACCCATTCTTCTTGATCCCATAAGTACAATGATGCATCATCCCTCTGCTTTACTATTGTAGCTTCTATATTCAGACTGATTCTAGCACAATTAGTAATATTTAGTTCAATTCCTTGCTCCATACCCCGCTGCAATTGTTAATACACTCCCAAAGTAACATCAAGTTCTTCCTTGGCTTGACCATTAGTAGATTCTTCCACCTCAGGCTTACCTTCCATATCATTACACACCTTGAGATAGTTAATGTCTAAAACATAACATCCATCAAATATGTTTCTCCCGTGCAATGAATTGAAGGCTAAGTCGGCACTGCTTCTCCTATAATAGCTAATTTGAGCCTTAACCTCAATAGTGGAAGACGAGATCACCTCAATACTTCCAAGAGGACCATAAGGCCAAAATACTTGATAGAGAGCATCCTCATATATATGGTAAAGAGGCTACAAGACTTTGACAAAAAGTCTAGCATCTTGAACCGAAGCTGGATCAAGCCAACGTAGCATTGCATATTATAACTTTTTGACAACAATTGAATAGAATCCCGTGAGGTCAAGTGCAAATTTCAGTAGTTCGGGCTCGATTTAATGTAATGTCCACAACTCTGACTGATTCAGATACTTGATCACCAGAACAACACATTAAGCAAACAAGATCTTAAGAGTGGAGCTTAGTTCGAGATCAATTTCAGGAGTTCCAATATGTAATAAGCTAGATTGAATCCAAATCTAGCTTAATCAATGACTCAAGTTCACAATATCACAAGAATCAACTACCACACACACAAACAACAAGGTTTTTGAACTAAATTCACGATCAAACATAACCTGACAATCAAAATTTGTTATCGATGCAGTAATGTCTGAGAATCTGGACAGCTAACATGAAATCTTGATCCAACGCAACTCTGAGCAACAAGACCTAGCTTAGATGCAGCACGAACTGAAATTCCAGCAGTTTAAGCACAATTCTTGATCAAACACCACCAAAACAGAACCTAAGCTCAATTTGAAGATAATTCAACAAGTTCACTCTGAAATCTTGAGCCAGCGCAAGCTTTGGCATACGAATTTCAAAGCACTGAAGATCTGTTCCAAATGCTAACCTCCACCTTCTTGATTCAATACAAACTTAACCTAATTGAAGTAAATTCAACTAAGTCAAATGCAAATCCTCAAACTACTGCATAGAAGTAGCTAATTTTAGTTCTTGATATCAATTTAAGCTTGATATAAGCTTAAACAATTAAATTGAACTAAATCAACTTAATCGGAAGCAAAAAATCATAAGCTCTGATACCAATTGTTATGATTTAAAAACGATCTTGAATCATAACTTTGATAGGATAGAGTATATATGAGAAGAGAAGTGAAAGGAGATGAGAAATAGAGAGAAATTAGGGTTGAGAAGAGAGATAGAAGTATATTCATTCATCAATGATTCTTACAATAGAAAGAACACTACTTATACTAATCTAGCTTAGGAAGATTACAAGAAAAATATCTAACAATGCATTTCACCTGGACATGACTTAACTACTATTAACTACCACTTAACACTTTCCCTCCTTCACATATAAGCTATCGGCTAATGCACTAAGAAATGGCTTAATGTGACTAATACAAATGAGTTAAACTACTTTATTACAACCAATGAATTATTACTAATTAATTTCATATGCCCTATCTTCTAGAATCATGACAAATTCTTAGGCTACAAATATAAGAATCTAAGGCTTATCAAAGGGTCTCAATCAATACAAACACTTGAGCTTCATACAGCACTCTTGTACTTCTACTTTTCCTTTTCCTCTTATGTGTAGGAATAAGATTAGCTTCAGGTAAAAATACCGAGTTCAGAACATTAGTGTAAAAGAAGGTAATCCCTTCTACAATAGTTTATTTTTCCATCTCCTTTAACAAAGTAGGTTAGCAACAATCTAAAGCTTTGACAACCAACCTTCAAGCTTGATAGTGTTGATCTTATGTTAATGACACGATTTCGTGAATCTGGGGAATTTACATTAGGGCTTTGAGAGCCAAACCTCAAGCTTCATAGCATTGGTCCTAATTCAGTGGCCTAAAAGTGGTTCACTCCATCCAAACCTAGTAAAATTTGAGTGTTGAGCTTGGGCTCGAGATAAACTATCGATATCTCAAGCATGTCTCCATCACAGTTCTCAACTTTTCAGCATACAAGCATGGTGTCTGTGGGCTTTGCACCATCACCCAAACTATAGTTTGATTTAGGTACATATCATTTTACTTCGCCTGCAATACATTTAATAAAAAGCCAAGCATTAGACGAATCTACGTAAAGAATTACCAACCAAAGTGAGATTCATCGAAAGAATCAACGTTATTACCAAATGATTGACTACAGGCAAACACATGTAGTTCGAATTAGACATACCCCAGAATCATGGTAAGTCCATTAGACACAAGTGTATCCCTTTGTTTAAGGCGGCCATACACACAATAGAATGAGTACATTTTGTGCGACTAGCAAAGAATACATCCTGTGTAGGTTTAGTGTCCCTAAATCCATCAGCGGACCAAGCTTGGGTGCTCAATGGTTTCATAAGTTAAAGAGTTTATGAAGGCTTTTAATATCAAGACATCAAATAGAACTCTATATTACGCGGAAGCTAATCGCCTGGCATAATTAAGTAACAAATTTCTTAGGGTCGATAATTAAGAATGATTTGTGACAACCCAAGTTAATGGCATGCACTTTTACTTGACACCCTTTGGGCACATAGGGACCTCAAGTTGGTGTCTTCTCAATGGATTGCACCTGCATTCACATGAAATGAAATTAGGTATAAGATATCCCATGTATACAAGGCTAAATAGTAAATGTTGGTACCAATTATTGAATTTAAAGGGATTTCTTCCCCTTCCTTAATAGATTTATAAGCGGAACATCTTCTTCCTCTTAGACTCATATAAAGAAACTAGGATATCTAGAACGCACGAGGATTGTACTGCTGGCGCTCCTCTTCATGCTCATTTCCTTTAGTTTGAATGCACATCGGCTTGGGATCACTGGGTCTTCAAGAGCTTTCATTGGAAAAGGACTACTACAGGGGCTTTGAGTATTAGGCGTTAATTCTGTAATCCTCCGTTGGATTCCAGAATGTAACGAGGGACCTGAATTACATTAAGAACCAAAGATAGAAGGGTGATTTAATGTTGAAATGAAGTCTTAAAGTGAAATATCACTACCTTGAGGAACATCTCTAGAAGTCCTTGAAGAAGCTGGTATGAGATAGCAAGAGTGCTTAGAGGTAATCATTTTCACTGTAACTAATAAAATGTCGTTTGTGGCTCATGAGCTCGGGTGGACCAATAAGTTGAATACTAGGCCAAAAAACTTAGGTAGCCCATGGTGCCTAACTAAGAGGTGTAGAATCACCGTAAGCACGCCTATTCTCTAAGTTAATCAGAAAAACTCTATCATGTGGAGAGGAGTGAGAATCGAATCTTCGAGCCAATGGTACGTGTTGGAATTTGGTTCCTAAATAGTCTAAACTATGTCCGAATACAATAGCCAGAGAGAGCTAAGCTATTAGTCGCAAACAGGTTTTGGCGGATAAAATGTAAAATACTTAAATGAGGAATTTTACTTAAATCAATATGTGTATTGTATTTAAGTAAAATAAATTAAACATAATAATTAAATAAAGTGTTTTTTTATTTAACTGTTGGGAACAGTAGTCCATTTTTCAAACCAAGCTTCCCTGGGAAGTTTTTTTCCCTTTTCTTTTCCCGCCCAGACATGCCACGTGTCGCATGGGGAATGGTGGGTCTCGCGGCTTCATCTGGGCCCTTCATTTTTTGGTGCCTTGGACGGTTCAGATTTTAAGCACTTGGATAGGTTTTTTGCTTATAAAAGGAGGGATTTTAGAGAGAGAATATGAAGGCTAGTTCAATTTTTGGGTGCTTGGGTTTCGATTCTCTCTCTCTCGTCCGGATTGCTTCTTCAACCTCTATGGGGCGTTTCTAGGGTTTTCCCTAGGGATTTCCGGTGCCAAAACCTTGCTAGTAAGGGATGGAACTCACCGGTGCTGGGAACCACGAAGGCGGATCGGCTTAGGATCTGGGATCGTGATGGTATAGCAGCAACCTGGCTCGGAGTTGGTATATTTCTCTTACTCTCTCCTTTATTCTTTACTGATTATGTTGTAAAGGATTGTATAAAGAGAGGTTTGTAACTAATAGCTTAGGTTTTGATGTGGAAAGCGCCTTGTACCATTCACACGGTTGTAAAGCTTAAATGATTAATAAAATAGAGCTCTCTAGTGGTAGGGGGACCGTGGAGTAGGCCATTTAGGGCCGAACCACGTTAAAATCGTATGTACTTTCTTTATTTCGTTATTGTCTTCTATCGTCGCATGTAATCTCCAATCAAAGTTTAGAGCCTCAGTTTTAAAGACCATCATTTACAAGATCCTAAAGTAAACTAAGTTATTGTTGAAGTTAAAACTGGATTTAAAGATGATAACCTAAAACAGTAAAGTTAAAACAACGGGTTTTGGAACTTAGGCTGTAAAGAGGTTAGGTTTTATTAGATCAACTTTAACAAGAGTGTTTTGAGAACATTAACCGGATAGAAATTGGTTTTAGAACTCTGAAGAACACCAACAAGTGGTATCAGAGCTAAAGGTTTGTAAAACGGAAGTGGTTCTTTAAATTGAGTGTCAAAAACGTGTTTGAAAACAGACTTATATTTTTTTTGAAAAAATTTGTTTTTTGTTGTTGTCACTGTTTGTGAAAAAAAGAAAAAACAAGTTTCCGTTTGAAATTTTTTTTTTTGAAATGGGATAATTGGCTGCTAAGTTTGATATCGGAAAAAATTGACGGGAAGAACGTAATACCCTTTGGAAGATCAAGACCAGAGCAATGTTGTCCCAAGATGTGGGATCCAACTCGTCTGGCTGTTGTCCAGCAGTGATCGAGAAGAGTTTGGAGCAGAAGAGCTTTAGGTACTCTTGTTATGTGTTGTTTAGATTTAATGTGCTGCCTCTTATTTTTTTCTTTGTTAACTGTTGCTAAAATTTGGTCAAAGTTAGAAGAAATGTATAAGGATGAATTCTTGTTGATTAGGATACTTATATGGAAATTTTTTCACCTTTAGATTGGCTGGTATAAGCCTCTAGAGGGCTCCCTAAATAGGTAAAACAGAATTTTACAGGACCTAATGATAAAGACACATTAAGATATAGCCGGGTGAAGATTACCTTAGATGGAGTAAAGCAGGCTTTTAGGAGTAAAATTCTAGAACTTAAAAGGGAGGGGGACAGACCAGTTTGGGGTAGCAATGGTGAGGGAATGGTTATGAGAGGAAAGAACAGGCATTAGGGAAATCTGAAAAAAAAAAATAACAAGGGATGATTGAAGGGCAGGTATCGTTCTAAGTTTAGAAATAGAAGAGACATAACGAAAATAAAGTGTTGTGAGTACAACAAGCTATGACATATAAAAGGAACTACCCTGATAGGAATTAAATACCCGGTATAGCTAACAATGTGGATTCGTTTTCTTAAATATGGAAATGTTGATGCTTATTTCAATGTTTCGAACTGATTTATGTGATTCGAATGCCAATTGTGGAATGCTTGAAAGTGCTATGTTGAAAATAGTACCACTGGTCATGTTAGTGTTTCATTTTGAATCATTAGAGCATGTGTGGGTGTTTAAAATTCAGGTTGTAGTTATTTTTATATGACTGCCACTAGAGATAATTTTATTAATATTAAAAATTGATAACTGGGAAAAGAAGAGTGATGTTAAGACACCACATAGGAGTAACCATAACTGGTGTAGGTATTGGAAAAAAATTAGGATTAACCAACAGAATGACATACATTATGGAGGATGTAAGACACGTTCTTGACCTACGTAGGAACCTGACATCTTTAAGTCATTTGGACTTAAAGGGAATGTAGCTTAGAGCCATGAACTTGGAACTTAGGATCTTGAAGAGATCCTTGGTAGTTCTGGAAGAGTGCTCAGATGGGTCTACGTATTAAAGAGTAGGAGTGTCTCAGGTGAAGTCAAGGATCATGGCTAAATCTGACCAGAACAGGGTTATAGCATAGGCATTTAGGGCCTTGTGAACGAGAGAGGTTTGGAAAAACTGTTATAACATGGAATGTTAGGAAATAATAGTGAGTCCAAGACTTAATTTCTGTGAGTCATCATGTGCATTTAGTATTATAGGTTGGTATTCAACGTAGGGATGCATACAACTCACGGGGTGTTAAATTATGTACATTCTAATTTATGAGTCAAACCAGGGTTATTACCTTAGGTGGAGTGTTATAATTTTCTGTCTATGATTGAAGTTAATTCAAGCTCAGTGTCTGGAATTTTCTGCTGAAATATTAGATAATTGTTTACCCACATTTGAGAGGTGGAAGGGTTAGATAGAAAATATAACTGGTCAAAATTGAAAATACCTAAGAATGAACAACGGTTTGGATAACATAAATTCAGAATTGGTGAAGTTGTATGCTACTGGAAATTATTTAAAATGGTGTCAGACAGTTAAAAACACGGTTAGAGGAACACATTAACAAATAGGGTTTGCGGAGCGTATGAACCGAACTCTGTGTGACAGGGTCCGGTGTATGCTGTTCGCATCAGGTACTAGGCAAACAGTTTGAGGGAAGGGGATGACACGGCAGCCTTGGTATCTTGTGGATAGGACGCCCTAAACTGGTAAATTAGGCTTAAGGAAACCTAAGGAAATGCGGACTGGACAGCGAGCAAACAACTCTTTTGGGAGAGTGTTTGGTTGTGCGGCATGCGCCCACAAGTTCGTGGTAAAGTGTGAACCCCGGACCGTGAACAGGCATGTTCCTCAGTTACCTTGGAGGGGTAACTGGTGACAGGATAGGAGTTAAGGAGGAAAATCGTACTAGGATCATGTTAAGATCGAGATTAAATCTTGATCTTAACCTAAGATTAAGAGAGTTTGGGATGAGAAAGAAGTGAAGGAGATGAGAAAATAGAGAGTTAGATGAGAGAAGAAGGTTAACCTCAAAGAGATTGATTGATATTTTCATTGAATGAATTGGAATTACACAAGATCAACCTATTAATAGGAAGATAGATGCATTAAATTCATCCCCCCCAAACTGACTCAAACCAGCCTCCAAAACTGACCAGCCGCGCCTAACTACTAACCGACTTTGGCGCCTAAAACACAATTCAAACCTTACAAGCATAAAGCACCTTATTACATCAAAAACAAATATGAAACATAACAAACCCCTCCCCTTAAAACATTCTTGTCCTCAAGAATGAAAAGAAGGAAATTGACTCATCAAGAAACGCTTTGCTTCCCATGTGGTAAACGATTCATCCAAGTTGCTCCAGCTCACTCGAACTTCCTGACCTGTGGAATCACCTGCTGCACCCTGCTTCTGCTCTACTACTGCAGCTGGCTGCAAGATCAATGAGCCATTGGATCCTACGGAGGACTTGGAGATGAGCTGAGTCCCTCCTTGACCTGTTTTTTAAGAAGTGAAACATGAAAGACCGGGTGAATATAAGAGTCAGGTGGAAGCTCCAACTTGTAGGCCACCTTGCCAATTCTCTCCAACACCTTGTAAGGCCCAAAAAACCTTGCACAAAGCTTGACGTTTTTCCTCACTGTTGCTGTCGATTGCCTATATGGCTGCAATTTCAGGTATACCATATCTCCCACATCAAAATTTCGATCAACTCTCTTCCTATCTGCATACCACTTCATTCGGGCTTGGGATTAGCTAAGATTATGCTTTAGCTGCTACATAATATGTTCCCTCTGATGCACCAGCTCCTTGACCTCAGCCACATTTGTCCAGCTCCTTGCAACATCAAGGGAGTTGGAGGATCGTACCCATACAACGCCTTGAAGGGTGTAGTACCAATTGAAGCATGGAAACGAGTATTATACCGAAACTCCGCCAAGGAAAGCCATCTTCCCCATACCTTAGGATGACTAAACACCATGCTTCTAAGGTATTGCTCAATGCATTGGTTGACCCTCTCCGTCTGACCGTCAGTATGAGTGTGGTAGGAAGAACTAAGTGCTAAGGTCGTTCCCAAAAGGCCAAACAACTCCTTCCAAAACCGACTTGTAAAGAGCTTGTCCCTATCAGAAATTATGGATTGGGGTAATCCATGGAGCTTGTAGATGTTATCTAGAAACACACGAGCTAACTTCTCAGCAGTCACAGGTCGAGCCAAAGCAATAAAGTGCCCGGATTTAGTGAATCTATCAACTACAACCCAGATCACCTCTTTCCCTTCTGACTTAGGCAATCCTTCAATGAAATCCATACTTATGTTTTGCCAAATACCCTCTGGAACAGGCAAGGGCTGAAGAAGTCCTTGGTACCTATGATCACCTAGTTTGGTTTGTTGGCAAACCTCACAACTTTGCACAAAGTTATTCACCTCTTTCTTCATTCCCGGCCAACTGAAATGAACCTTCAACCTCTGGTATGTTCCCTCCATGCCTGAATGTCCACCCCATGAAGAATCATGAGCAGCACTGATAAGTTGGTGTCTAAGATCAGTCGAGGTGCCAATATACAACTTCCCCTGAATTCTGATAATGCCTCGGGTCACAGATATATCTACACCAGCAGCCAGATTGCACGTTTTACCCACAATGACAGCAGCTGTACATTCTTGCGCAAAGGAATCGTTCTCATAGGACTGATGTATCTCTTCCATCCAGGCAGGAGAAATCACGGAAACAGCCCCAAGAGAGCCCTGCTCAAGGTCCTCAAATCTGCGTGACAGTGCATTTGCAGCTAAGTTCTCCTTCCCTTTCTTGTATTCAATGTCGTAATCCAGCCTCAGCATCTTCATCAGCCCTTTTCTTTGTATCCTTGTGACAATCTTCTACTCTAACAAGTGCTTAAGACTTTGGTGATCAGTCTTAATGAAGAAATGATGCCCATCCAAGTAGTGCCTCCACTTATTTACCGCGAGCAAGATGGCAAGGTACTCCTTCTCATATGTAGAAAGAGCTTGGTGCTTTGCACTCAATGCTTGGCTGAGGTACGCTATAGGCCTTCCACCTTGAGATAACACTGCCCCAATACCACTTCTACTCGCATCAGTCTCTAAAACAAAGCTTGAAGAGAAATCGAGTATTACCAAAACTGGTGCTCTGCACATTTCAGCTTTGAGAGCATCAAAAGCCTTTTGAGCTTCATCTGACCACCTGAAGGAGTCTTTCTTTAACAGATCTGTTAGTGGCTTGGTTAAGGCTCCATAGTTAGCCACAAATTTGCGGTAATAGTCGGTTAATCCCAGAAATCCTCTTAATTGTTTCAAGGTAACCGGAGCAGACCATTCCTTCATGGCTTGGACTTTTGATGGATCGGTGGCAACTCCTACACAAGAGATCACATGGCCAAGATATTCCAAGTGAGTTTGAGCAAAGGAACACTTGGCCGACTTAGCATACAACTTATGCTTCCTCATGACCAAAAACACCTCCCTCAAATGCTTCAAATGCTCCTCAAACGATGCACTGTAAATCGAGATGTCATCAAAGAAAACCAACACAAATCTCCTAAGAAATTGTTTGAAGACATCATTCATAAGAGCCTGAAATGTTGCTGGGGCATTTGTCAAGCCAAATGGCATGACCACGAACTCAAAGTGTCCATGATGTGTCCGGAATGCAGTCTTGTACACATCTTGCTCACCCACTCTAATTTGATGATATCCTTGCCGTAGATCCAGCTTGGAAAAGACTTGAGCTCCATAAAACTCATCTAGCAAATCATCTATAACTGGTATAGGAAACTTGTCCTTAACATTCATAGAGTTGAGTTGCCTATAATCAATACACATGCGAGCCATGCCATTCTTTTTCTTGACAAGAATAACCAGAGAGGCAAAGGGGCTATGGCTGGCCTGTATGAAATTCGTCTTAAGCAATTCATCGACTTGCTTCTCAATCTCTGACTTCTGAGCATGAGGGTGTCTATAAGGCCTAATCTTCACCGGTTCTGCACCCTTTTTGAGAGGAATTACATTATCTAAACTCCTCTTGGGAGGTAAGGACTTGGGCACCTCGAACACATCCTCAAACTCTGTGATCAATGCCTACACTTCTGGTTTAGTAATGTCGATCATTTCAGTGGAAGAAATAGCAAACAGCTGGCCAACCCACTGGTATGCACAACTCTGAATGCCCTTCTTCAACTTACGTCCCTTCATTGCTTGTAATTGAGCTTGTTCTGACACCCCTTGCAATGTGACCTTAGAGCCTTGTACATCAAAAGAAACCGTGAGATTTGCATAATCAAACAACACCGGACTATAAGTTCTCATCCAATCGACCCCAAGCACCATATCACACCCTCCTAAAGGAAGGATTCTAAAGTCATAGCTGAACTTGCGGTCTTGCATCAGCCAAGAGAACCCTTGGCATTTGTTCTGAGTAGTTACTGACTTCCCATCAGCCACGATAACTGCAAGAGGATGTGTTTTTCTCACTTCATGGCCTACTTTCTTGACCACTTTGGGATCAACAAAGCTATGAGTACTCCCACTATCAATGAGAATGATAATAGACCTTTTGCCAGCCTTCCCTTTGATCCGAATCGTGCCATGAGCCCCGTTACCTGTCAAAGCTTTAACTTAAATCTCTACTGCAGCATCGTCCAAACTTTCCTCACTTTCCTAATCTGATTTAATTCCTTCCTCTGCAATTTCCCCCTCATCAGTAAGCTCTCCAGCATTAGTTCCTTCAGCACTCATGAGAAACTTGGGATTACACTTATGGCCAAATTGGAAAGGTTGATTGCATCGATAACACAATTTTTGTTGTTGTCTGCCATCTGTTCTGTTGGATCTGATTTTGGCTTGCTGAAATTGGGAGCTTCTTCCACGAGATTTGGAAGTATCACCTGATGCTAGACCCTTTGCTTCATAAAGCTTAGCTTTAGCAAGAGCCACAAACAAATCAGTAGGATCAACGGCTTTAACCAAGTCCTTCAACTTAGGCTTCAAACCGCTTATAAAAGCTGATACGTAATAAGAATCGGAGGCTTCAATTTCTGTTACAATGCTGGCACGAAGATTCTCAAATCTGGTCATGTAATCCTTCACAGTCGTCTCTTGCTTAACTTTATTGAATTTATACACAATATCACTACCATCCTCATCACTATACCGAGCACACAAGGCCTTTGCAAACTCATTCCATGTAATGGAATGTTTACATCTTAACAAGCTATAAAACCACACCTCATGATCACCAAGCAAATACACAGTCGCAATTTGCACCTTCTCCGACTCATCAATGTGATAAAAATGGAAGTAACGTTCACACCTCCTTAGCCAAGAGTGAGGCTATTTTCCATCAAAGGCATCAATCTGCACCCGAGGTTGTCTGTGGTTCTGGTTCCTGCTATTGGATGACTCCTCATTGCTACCTAAACGCTGCTGAGGCAAAAGATCAGGCGGTCTATCCAAGTTAGTGGCTCGTATACCAGGTCCTGCATTCCAATTTGAAGGTCGGGATAGCACTTGCTCACTGTGTCCTTGCTTATCAACAGTCATCTCAACCTCCTGAATTCGATTTGAAGTTATTTCATTAACACCAGCATTAACTACTGGAGTGTGATCATTCTGCATCATTTCATCAAAGGACCTCACCGGATGTGTTGCTTTTAGCAAACTGGCAGGTAATAACGGATCAGGAACAACAGGAGGATCTGGCCTCCTAAACTACTCCCTATTCTCAGTTAACTTCAGTTCCAAGTGCTCAAATCGCTGGTTAAACTTTCCCTCCAAATCCTGAGATTGTCGTGCAATCAGATCTGTAATTTTGACCTCTACTTGCTGAATTTTAGCCTCCACCTGCTGAGCTTGTTGATCAAACTTCGCATCGATCTACTGATTCAATTTCTGTATTACATCAGCATTAGATTTTTGAATCAGCTCAAACATTGCATTGATCCGACTCTCAAACTGTGCCATTGACACCGTCTCCTGTCCTGTTGTACCACTATTGCCAACCGCATCCGCATAGGTAGCATGAACCGTTGCTTTGGCTGCTGTTGATCTGGTGACAACTCCACCAGTCAATGCCATTGCGTTTGGATCCATAGTAGTTACTAAGATTCAATTGTATATGTACTATTTTTATTTTTTTTTCAATTTGGTAAGATCAATTCAATAACAGCGAGCTCTGTCCTCAGAGTTTCAAAAGATTTGAACTCCTCAGCAATTGCAATGATCTCGGAATATTTGATGTCAATTTTGTTTGAATTGGAAGCAAAACGAGGCTCTGATACCAATTGTTAAGATCGAGATTAAATCTTGATCTTAACCTAAGATTAAGAGAGTTTGGGATGAGAAAGAAGTGAAGGAGATGAGAAAATAGAGAGAGTTAGATGAGAGAAGAAGGTTAACCTCAAAGAGATTGATTGATATTTTCATTGAATGAATTGGAATTACACAAGATCAACCTATTAATAGGAAGCTAGATACATTGAATTCATCCCCCCCCAAACCAACTCAAACCAGCCGCCAAAACTGACCAGCCGTGCCTAACTACTTACCGACTTTGGCGCCTAAAACACAATTCAAACCTTACAAGCATAAAGCACCTTATTACATCAAAAACAAATAAGAAACATAACAGATTATAATAGGTGGAGATGTAACTTTTGATGAGTTGGACATAACCTACTTAGGTGATACTAGTAACTCAACTTCTAAGGAACCGTGTGTTTGAACCTAATCTACGTGAGATGAATCCAACAGAACTGAATTATCAAAACGTGACTAAGATCAGAAATTAAGAAATGAACCAGGAAAAGAACCGGATACCAAAAATGAACCAACCCGAACAGGAACAATCTCAGGATGTTGGTAGTTCTGAAATATGCATTTTGGCCGGACTGGAATCTAAAAAAATATTCTTGAAAATGAATTAGGAGACTATCAACTGACTAGGGATAGGGCTAGGAGAGAGGAAAGGCCTCCCCGATGATTAGGATATAGCTCGGTGCATAGTGTATGCCTTGGTTGCCCTTTAGTATATGGAATCAGGGCCTTTGAGCTTCATGCAGGCTATCTAACAGCCACCATTCTGCAGAATGGCAGGATGCGTTGAAGGCAGAAATGGATTCCTTAGTGAAGCACAGGACTTGGTCACTAGTGCCCAAGCCGGCAGGTAAGAATCTAGTGGAAACCAAGTGGAACTACAAGACTAAGGAACTTAGTTTACCTTTTTTGAGAAAAACATAGCTTTAAGGTTAGGCTTGTAGCTAAAGGTGTCCCGCAGCATAGAAGCGTGGATATCGCTAGGAGAAAAGCACATCACCATTAGGGTGTCAATGAAGTTGACGGACTAGGATAACCTAGATTTGGAATAGTAGTTAGACATAACTATCGCTTGGTTGCATGGGGAGCTTGGAAGGAGCTCTACATGGCTTAGCTTGTGGGTTTTGTGGAAACCCCAGAACGGTGGCCTTGGACATAGGCTCGAGTAGTCCTTGTACGGACTCTAGCTGTCCCCATGGCAAATGGGAAAAGCGGTTCCATGACTTCTTGGTAGAAGTAGGGTAACTTGGTCAATTCATGATGAGTGCTTCTGTGTGAAAATTGTGATTATTGATTCTATGTTATACTTACCCATGATTGATGATATGTTGATAGCTACTCGTTGCATGCTTGGAGATTGTTAACCTGTGGAGTCTGTTAAACTGGATTAGATATGAATAGACCTTGGTCCTGCTAAGTGGAATTAGGAATGGAGATTAGTAGTTGATCAAATGTTGAAAACGATAAACTTATCTCAATCTAATTACTTAGAGAAGGTCATTCATAAGTTTAACATGACGGAGGCTAAGGTTAGAGTTCACATAACAAGACAAATTTTCAGCAAATACCAAAATCTTAGGAATGAATAGGAGGTTGCTGATTAGAGCAACGTTCCATAGGCTAATGCTATAGGGTCAATCATGTACCGGGTCTGACCATAGCTTAACCAATTAGCGTGCTCTCTAGGTTCAGGGTGAATTTAGGGAAGGAGCACAGGGATGGGGTTAAGTGGCTATTGGGATATATATCAAGGGTAGTTTGATGCTAGGACTTACGTTTGTGGGAACAGAAACCTAAGTCTCTTAGGGTACACTGATGTCGATTTCGGTGGAGATCTGGTCAAATGAAAGTCCAAGAGCTCCAACATGATCTCTTTGAATGGTCGGGACTGTTCGTTGAGATCCAAGGTCCAGTTAATGACAGTGTGGTCAAATGACTGTAGTGGACTCCTGGAGCTAACGGATGCTATTAAAGCGGGAATTAGGCTAAGTAGACTTTTGGAGGAATTAAACTTAGACCTAGGATTCTAGGGATATATGGATAGCCAGTCAGTGCTAGCATTTAGCAGGGACACTGTATTCCACGATAGGAGTATGCATCTAGCTGTCACGACGCATTTCGTGATGGAACAGTTACAGGACGATAGGGTAGAGTTCCTGAAAATTTGAACGGATGAAAGATCTGGCAGCTATGAGAACTAAAGCCATGCCCCTGAACAAGTTAATGGGGTTCATTAACTTGGTTCAGGTCTCCTGTGTTTCAGGAGGAGAATTAGGACCAAAACCAAAATGTTTTGCCCCCCTATTACTAGAGTGAGTCCAGTAGTTAGACTAATTAGTAACCAGGTGGAGAATTATTGGAATTTGGTTCCTAAATAGTGTAAACTATGTCCGAATACAATGGCCAGAGAGAGCTAAGCTATTAGTCGCAAACAGGTTTTGGCGGATAAAACGTAAAATACTTAAATGAGGAATTTTACTTAAATCAAAACGTGTTTTGTATTTAAGTAAAATAAATTAAATATAAGAATTAAATAAAGTGTTTTTTTATTTAACTGCTGGGAACAGCAGTCCCTTTTTTGAACCAACCTTCCCTGGGAAGTTTTTTTCCCTTTTCTTTTCCCGCCCAGACATGCCACTTGTCGCATGGGGAATGGTGGGTCTCGCGGCTTCATCTGGGCCCTTCATTTTTTGGTGCCCTTGGACGGTTCAGATTTTAAGCACTTGGATAGGTTTTTTGCTTATAAAAGGAGGGATTTTAGAGAGAGAATATGAAGGCTAGTTCAATTTTTGGGTGCTTGGGTTTCATTCCTCTCTCTCTAGTCCGGATTGCTTCTTCAACCTCTATGGGGCGTTTCTAGGGTTTGCCCTAGGGATTTTCGGTGCCAAAACCGTGCTAGTAAGGGATGGAACTCACCGGTGCTGGGAACCACGAAGGCGGATCGGCTTAGGATTTGGGATCGTAATGGTATAGCAGTAACCTGGCTCAGAGTTGGTATATTTCTCTTACTGTCTCCTTTATTCTTTACTGATTCGGTTGTAAAGGGTTGTATAAAGAGAGGTTTGTAACTAATAGCTTAGGTTTTGATGTGGAAAGCGCCTTGTACCATTCACGCGGTTGTAAAGCTTAATGATTAATAAAATAGAGCTCTCTCGTGGTAGGGGGGGACCGTGGAGTAGGCCATTTAGGGCCGAACCACGTTAAAATCGTGTGTACTTTCTTTATTTCGTTATTGTCTTCTATCGTCGCATGTAATCTCGAATCAAAGTTTATAGCCTCAGTTTTAAAGACCACCGTTTACAAGATCCTAAAGTAAACTAAGTTATTGTTGAAGTTAAAACCGGATTTAAAGATGATAACCTAAAACAATAAAGTTAAAACAATGGGTTTTGGAACTTAGGCTGTAAAGAGGTTTGATTTTATCAGATCAACTTTAACAAGAGTGTTTTGAGAACTTTAACCGGATAGAAATTGGTTTTAGAACTCTAATGAACACCAACAGTACGTACATTGGGCAAAGAGACAACTTAGACCATGTCGAATTACTTAGCAAACAAGCATTGTTGATTTTTGGTCACACCTAGTTTTGTCTAGTAATAGAATGGAAAATCTTATAGAACAAAATTTGCTTGCCAATTTAGGGAATTGACATCCACCAAGAAGTCACGGTCTAGGTTGAGCTCCTTCAACCACTTCTTAGACAACAAACTCAAGGGGTTTGAATAACTATTATTTAGTTTAATGAGATATGTCTATGCCATGTGGAGGGACCTTTGGCCTATTAAAATAAGGGAATTAGGAGGATGCCATTTTGCTTAATGAAGTACAATAGCTAATCCCAAAAAAGATATCAACTCGAGGTGGCTTACTGGGATATTAAGTTCGAACTTTAGGTGGTTATCAGGAATGCTACAAGAACATTGGCCCTTTAACTAAAGGAGATAATCTAAAGTGCTTCAACTGAAATGTGAACCTCATGGAGGACTCAAAAGAAGTGGATGAATGTGAGAAGGATTTTTGTACCCAAGGACGTGTGTCAAACACCATGAGATGAGTCCAAAGAGTTCAAGGGATATGTGGGCCAAAAAAGGGGATGAATTAGTGCTAAAGAAGAGTGCAGCAGTTTGATCCCCAACTTTGCAAAGAGTCCCAACACCAACACAAGCTCTTCAGTTTATGTCACAGCACATTTGTTCTTCATTGTTTTCCCTTTTCTTAGCATCAGTCATAATTGCAATTCTTTACTTTCTAGCAATACAACTAGAGTTTCATAGCGGTGTTTGAGAAGGTAATCCATTCTGCCATAGTTACAATCCCGATCCCCTATTAGTGAAGAAAGTTTGTGCCATTAGTCTAACGCTTAACAGCCAAGCCCATAGCTTGATAGCATTAGTCATAAGTTAGTGACACGGCCTGGTAAGCCAGGTGAATTTAAATTTGACTTGTTACTTTAAGGCCTCAATGACTGAGCCTTAAGCTTGATAGCATTAGTCCAAATTCAATGATCAAAATACAATTCAAGCCATCTTTCACTTTTCATGTTCAACCTCGAAGAATTGCATTGAGTCAAGGGCGGAATACATAGAACTGATTTACATGGGATCAAAGTACGCTAAACGAGCTCTTCAACTTTCCACCACCCTAGTTCCAAGCCCTGAGGCTGAAGCAAGGTATCTATGGGCTTTGCTTCATCACCCTATCTATCGCTTAGGTCGGGTCCATATCCACTTTTTTTTTTTTTTATGACTTATTAACTCAAAAAAACAATAAAAATAACTTAGAAAGCTTCTTGATTGAAGCATTGATTGAATCGAATTATAAATTGCCCGATAAAGTCAAATTCATCAAATTATCAACCTTTAACAAAGCGATTGATTATAGGCCCACAGGAATAGTTCGAGATTCACTTACTCCCAAGTCTTGGAAAGTCTATTTTAATACATTTGTGTCCATCGCATTATGGTCACTAAAAACAATGTTTCGTCCTTTTGTCTGTTTGTGTGTGTGCTGTAGTCCCCGTAAGTAAAAAAATTCAAACATGCAAAAAGGGACTCACATCGACTTGGGAGCGAGTCTAATTTACGAACCACAAGTGTTTTACCTCAATCAATCACCTCTAAGAGGGTTGATGCTTTTGGTGAATCTAACTTCGGTTTGCATTTATATCATGGATTATACACTTGCTCCAATTAAGGAGACTTAATTTACTCATTTTTTGGTACTTATGGAGTTTTACTATTTAACAGGCAAGTAAATGGATATGGACCCCGGCTCAAGGGGCAATTGGTGTGACGAAGCAAAGCCCAAGACACCTTATCTCGTACACTTGAAAGTCAGGAAATGGGATGGAGATGAACTCAAGAGCTCAACAGTCCACTTATAAGACTGAGTCTAAAGATTTTTAGGCTTGGCACCTTTGACTTGTAATAACTTGAATGAGTTCAAGTATAATAAGATTTAGGCAAGCGAACCGTATTTGGGTCACTGAATAAGTTTAATAAGATGCAGTTTAAAACACCTGCTCGAGTTCTTTCTAGAGGCCCCATGTTCATTTGCTCCTTTCTCGATATGCTTGTGGCCCATGTTCCTTGATATGCACTCCAATTAACCTGCTCGAGATTGGAAACTACCTTTCTTGCAACCCTCTTAGGGGTTCCTAAACTTGAGAGCCTATTTTACCTTTTTAGCCACCTCAAATAGATGTTAATCATTTAAGGACATAAATTGACACATTTTAAATTGTTCAACATTTATAAATGACCAGAAAAATTACTAGGGAAAAATAAATAACACAAACAATGTTATAATGAAGTTAATGTACATTCTTAAAAAAAAAAAATTTAAAATTTATTGCATTTAAAAAATTATTAAAATTTTAAAGGGTTATTTACGCTAAAGGTCCCCATACTTTCCCAATTGTGTTAATTTTGGTCGTTATACTTTTAAGTGTGTCAATTTATTTCCCTTAATCAAATTTAAGTTATGTTAGTGACGTATTTTTGAATGGTAAAATTATGTTAAATGTAAGTAATTTATTATAAATTCATCTATTTACTCAATTTAATCTAATTCATGGATGAACCATTAAAAATTTCACTAAAAACTTAACATAATTTTTCTCTAAGGATCAAATTGACATATTTTGAATTGTACATAGACTAAATTGGCATAATGGGCAAATAATATGGAGCTTTGGCATAAATAACCTAAAAAAGAACATTGATACAAACATAACAATACTCATAAATGAGTATAAAAATTCATGGATGAACCATTACTGAACTTTTGACCAATAACCTTTGATGGGCCACACTTTGTTTTTTAGCATTGTTTCAAGCCTATTTTTCCTATTCCTGCTCTCATGGGGATCTTCCATTACCATTGAAGACATCCATGAAGGTATTGACTTCTCAACTTGTCATATGAGTTTCTTTTCTAAACCATGAGTCGGCTCTAACCCATAAATTTTCTTTGAAACGCAACCCATGAAGCAAATGCTCCAGTACTAGAGGAACAAGTAGCAGCCTCTCCTACAACACCTGTTGTATGCCCAGAGATAGGCCTTTATCTTTTACAAACTTTGGTTTTCCTTCCTTCTTTATCTCGGTCACCCCTCCTTCAATGAGGATTACCTTTCGCTTGGAGACATTAGGGGTCAATGGGAGATTAGCCTTCTAGCAACTTAACCAATAAGCATCCCCCAGGTTTCAAAGGATGGGTGCACTAACTCAACTTCCCCTTCAATCTCTGGCCATAGAGGACTCCTAAAAGTAGATCCCAAGGTAGCACCCTCCAGTGCAAGAGAGCTTGAGACGTTGGAGGAGACCTTCCAAAGGTGTCCCATGAAGTTCTTTTCCTTCTATAGAAGAAGCGCCAATATGAGGTTGCCATTAGAGACTTTAGTCATTCTATAGGCCTTGGAGGTCCACACCTTTTGTTTGAAGAGCTTAGAGCGGCTAAAGAGATTCAGAGCAAGTAAACCAAGATATTCAGAGTGTTTAAGTTCAAGTTCGTTCACTAGAGCAATGGTTGAGCCAACTCAAGGATAAACTTTTAGTCCTAAAGTAGTATCATTCCCTCCAAAACACAAGAGTTCAAGAGCTTGAGAAGGCAGCATCAGAAGCTTAAGAAGAACATCAAGTGCTTTTGAAGGAAATTATCTCCGTTGATAATCAGCTTACTAAAAAACCAATCAATTAGCAGCTATAGATGAGTCCCTTGTTAGGACTAGGACTCACCTCTTTTAATGTTGTAAAGAAATAATAGGTTGTATAAATCGTATCTTGTACCATTTGATGTAAACATTATATACTCCCTTATATCAATGAATGGACTTAAATACTTGTTTCAATACGTCTCTTAAGTATAAGGTTCTCTCAGTTTTTTTTTATTATAAGTCAAGGATCATTAGTTTGATCCTCAAGGCATTAATATTAAAATTGAGCGCATAACTCAGGTAATCTAAACTTAAGAACTTCTTTGTTAGATTTACAAATCGAAGGCACATTTTCATTAAGAACCTTCCATTAATCGGCCTTGATTGAGTCCTTCTATCTAGATCTTGAAACAAATATGTATTACCCCCAAATTCTTCAACAACTCATAATGGAGCTTCCCAATTCGGGGACCATTTACCATCGACATGGTCTTTCTAGCCAATGGATAAAACCACTTTCCTAACTAAGTCCCCCAAGTCGAAGGTCCTTGGTTTGACCTTTTTGTTGTAGGCTTTGGTCACTTTCTTTTTTTTCTTTTCAAGCTTATAAAAGTGCATCAAGCCTATCCTGATCCAAGTTAGTCAGTTCATGCATCAGGGCATGCTCATATTCAAGCTTCATAAATTTTCCTTGATGAGCCACACTTACGGACTAAACTGTCACTTTCATTAGCAAAACAACATCATGGCCATACATCAAATGCAAGGGACTTGTCCCAATAGCATCTTATTTTGACGTTTTATAAGTCCATAAAGCATCAAGTAGCAATTCTTGCCTCCTTTTGGGATTGTTCTCAATCATCTTTTCAATGTTGGTCTTAAGAATCTTGTTAGTAGACTCTGCCTAGACATTTGCTTGGGCATAATGAGGGGTTGAGTTTAAAATTTCAACATTAAAACTCATAGTGAACTCCTTAACTTCAGACCCATTAAATACCGTTGCTTGGTCCATAGTTATAGTTTCTAGTATGCCAAACATATATAGGTTATATTCCTTGATGAAATCAATCCCATCTCGTTGATTGATATTCTAATATGGTTTAGCCTCCACACACTTTGTAAAATAATATGAGGCCATAAGGATATATGAATGTTGCCAACTAGAGGAAGGATTAATCTCCTTAATAATGTCAATTTCCCATTCTCGAAAGGCCCATAGTGTAGGAATTTCAAAAGCAGGGACCCTAGGTACATGCCCATGTCTCTGGCTTGCTCTACAATTCTTGGCATTCTTGATGTAGTCATTCATCATTGATGGAAATAATAGCCCTAACGTCTAATCAGCTAATGCATCTGGTTTCTAGCCAAATAGGATCCACAAATCCATTCATGTGCCCTAACCATGACTAACATGGCTTCATCTAAGTCCAGGCACTTGAGAAGTACTCCACTAGCATCTTTGTGTATAACTCCCCAAACTCTTCATCTAGGTGATACATGCGAGCCTTCATTTGCATCTTCTTGTTATTGGTAAACTAATGAGGATTCTTGAAGTATTCCACTAAGGGTTTCCTTCAATTCTTACTTTTTTCAATAATAGTTTGACGTACCTCAAGGAAGTCAAAGAGAACCCTAGGGCCACCCTACTGTTAGAGATAAAGGAGTCAGAGAACTCAAAATCATGGTCCAGAATCTTGGCCTTGATGACCATGGATTCTTCACACCATGTCTTGGGTAATTTGTACCTAAAGGCTAACTGAGCCAAGTTATTGGCTACCTTGTTCTGATCTCGAGGCACATACTTAATTGTTACCTCACCAAATCTTCAATAGTTCTAGCACTATTGAAATATACTTGTTCGAGGTATCACTTAGGCATAAAATTCTCCCTTCACTTGGTAAATTACCAACTGTGAATCCCCTCTTATTACCACATTAGGGACTTCCATTTCAAGAAGGGTCTCAATGCCAATAATTAAGGCCTTATATTCAGCCCTGTTGTTGGTTCATTTCCCCACAAGGATGAGAACAAGCTTGGCGATAACTCTGAAGGGTGATTTAATAATGATCCTTACTTCAACAACGGACTTGGTCCTTGATCCATCAAAGTATAGTCTCAAAGGAGTTGTCTTGACTACCAATATCTCTCCTTGTTCATAGGTTGATTCTATTTGCAAGCTAGGATGGTCAGCCAAAAAAATTTGCTAAGGCTTGGCCTTAGACTGACTTTTGTGACACATACATTATCTCATACTGAAGCAAAGCACAGTTCTATTTTTTCAACCGTTCTCTCATTAAGGGCCTATCTAACATGCATTTGAGAATATCCATTTGAGCAACCACGTAAATGGAAAATGCAACAAAGTAATGTCTCAACTTTACAGATGCATAATACAACGTTAGACACAACTTTTCAATGGAAGTATTCTTTATTTCGCACTGGTTCAAGTAATGGCTCAGGTAGAGCACATCTTGCTCAAACCCTTACTCATTGTCTTGTACATGTAAACAATCTATTGATTTAGCAAAGGAAGAAAAACTAATTTTTGATGGTTTCACCCACTTAGGTAGAATTAATATCGGTGGCCAAATCAAATATTTTTTGATGGCCTCAAAGGCTTCTTGATGCTACTTATCTCATCTAAAGTCCTTTTCGGACTTAACTGACAACAATGGTGAGTGAGAAGACCTTATTATTTCCTGTAACATTTAAACGAAACGTCTTAGGCATGCCCTAAGAAGCATTGAAGTTTCTTCTGATTTGAGGGTGGTTTGTATCCTAAATGGCTTTAAACTTGTTCTTCTCAATCTTAATCCCCATTTGATGCACCAAGAAGACTAGGAAGTTCCTAGATCGAACCTTGAAGGCACACTCCAAAGGGTTCATCTTGAGATTGTGGCCCCTCATTCATAGGAACGCACTTTTCAAATCTTTTAAGTGCTCGACTTGGGTTTTTAACTTGAACATGATGTCATCTACATAGACCTCCATGGTCTTATCAATGAGATCATGAAAGATCATGTTCATGGCTCGTTCATAGGTGGCACCAATCTTCTTCAAACCAAATGGCAAGCCCACCCATTCAAAGGTTCCTATTAATTCTAGACACCTTAACACAATCTTGTGAGTGTCCTCCAAAGCTATCATGACTAGGTAATACCCATAGTATCCATCCATAAAGGATAATACCTCATGCCTTGAGGCTGAATCAATAAGGACATTAGCACTAGGCATGGGATATTTATCATTTGGTGTGACTCAATTCAAGTCCCTGAAATCAATACAGACTCTAGTTCTGCCATTGTTTTTTATAATAGGAATAATGTCAACTAGCCACTCAACATACTTGGCAGTCCTGATAAATTTGGCTCTCAAGAGTCTCTTAATCAATAAGGACATTAGCAATAGGCATGGGATGTTTATCATTCGTTGAGCTTGAATGATAGGCCTCATGCCTAGCTTAGGAAACTTATGTTCCACGCCCTTCCTTTTCTAGCCAAGCATCTCATGATGTTCCCAGGTGAAGCAGTCCTTGAATTTAAGGAGCAAAGCTCACATATTGTTTCCTCTATTCTCAGAAAGTAGAGCTCTCACGTATGTAGGCCTTGGGTTTTCTTCTGAGCCCAAGTTGACTAAGAATAATAGATCTTGGACCTCTACTCTCATGTCCTCCATTTTGGTTGGTGTCAGATTTGACAACTGTAACTCTTTCTTGTGCAGCGTTTGGACCTCAAAGCCATTTCCTAAGGTAAACGGCTATTCAGCCCATAGTTGATCCTCAGCACACCAAGCCACTAGCTTTTTAATGGCTAAGCATATGGCTCTTTAGGACTTTATTGGAAAGGCTTGGCTTCCCCTATAGGGACTTATGCATCCTCAAAAGTCCGAGCCATTTAACTCGAACTCAGCGTGATCAACCTCCATGTCGGTGAGAGGGCTCTCAAGAATGGCTAGAACACCTCCTATGTCCTCATATAATGTTGCCTCAACGAGGTTAGAGCTGTGAATTTCCTGTCATCTGCCATAACGACCTTGTATTTGTCATGGTTCTTGAAAATCAATAACAGGTGAAGTGAAGATGGAATAATTGGCATGAAGTGAATCCCTCCCAAGTAAAGCATTATAGCTAGATGTAGTATCCACCATAAAGAAGGCTGTTAGTTGACTCAGATTGCCCAACAGTCAACTCAATCAGGATGACCCCTTCGGACTTGGTGGTGGCTACAGAAGAGCCACATATTGCCACTTCAGAAGTTATCAATTCATCTCCAGACATACCATTGACCCCTGATATGTATGAAAGTAAGATGTTAATTGTCGCACAAATATCTACTAAGATCATGTTCATCATTATGCCATCAAACTTGACTTTGATGTACAAGGGTTTAATGTGTTTGTTGGCTATAATAGGCCAATCAAACATCATCTTCATCACGTCATGATGATCATTAGATTATTTGGATGTTGATGACCTAACTTTAAAAGATGAAGGACGAGGTTTAGCTTTATGGGAAGTCATCTCAGCCACTAGCTCCATCTGGGATACTTCATCTGCTACCCGTTAAAAGCTATCTTGGGCCTCTTTTGCCATGAGTTCCAATGACAGGAGTAAGGCGGTTCTAAGTTCAGCTTGTTCAGGTAGTGATCTAAACTGAATATGGAGCTTCTCGGAAGTCTCCTCCTTGAGACCTTTGGCAATCTGCATATTCTGGTCTAAAGCACAATCTTTCAAATAAAACATTGGCTATAGCCACTATCTCCTTATCCTCATTCATCTTACGAGGAGAATTCACGTCAATTTGAGCACTACTAATCTCTTGAGTCTTTACTGCCTCTATAACTTTCACTTATACTCAGCCACGTCAATCTCATAAGGAGGGATCTCCTCCTCATCTATCACCTCGTGCATGCAAGTTCCACACTTCTTAAGGCTTTCTTCTTTCAAGACACCCTCGTATCTAGCAGCGCATTCTGCTAGTTGGAGAAGGCAAGTAAAGTTCGAACCTTTATATTTATTCTGAAATTCAATGTCTAAGCCATTCAAGGCCAGCTTGGCATATTATACTTTAAGGGGAGCCACTGTACATTTTAGTTTGGAACTAGTAAACCAACTGATATAATCTTCTATGGATTCTCCTAGCTTTTGTCTCATTTGAGCCAAGTCTAACATGGAGGTACCTAGCTTCATCCTTGAAAATTGGGAATGACATTGTCTTGCCATGTCATCCAAATTGTAAATGGAGTTAGGTGGTAAGCTTATGTACCACTAAAAAGCAGTCCTCGTCAAAGAACCAAGAAATAGCTTAAGTTTCAAGTAAGGATTATTGACTGCTTCTCTGCATTGGCAACTAAAACTTGCCAAGTGCTTGAGAGAAAATATGTTCCCTTCTCTAGGAAACAGGGTGAACTTGGTTATCTTATACCCTCGAGAACAAGTAATCCTTGTCAATGTAATTAAGGTATGGTTTACAAAAAGGAATCTGTTGACCATTCTAAGGCTTGGCTTAAACATTTGCTGATTGAGGGCACCAAGTTGGTCTTTGAGGGATAGGTTGAATGTTTGATTATGCACTTATCACTTCCCTCCAATAGGTTGAGCTTTGCTGGGAGGATTAGCAGGGTAACCCTGAGCTCCCATGACCATCGGGTAAGGGAACGGGTGTCAGCCTGTACAAACAGAGGTCTACCCTCCTTGATCAAAATGGCAAACCAATTATTTAGCCATTATATGTAAGACCAATAGAACCTTGAGTTAGAGCCATGCCTAAAGGCAACCCCATGTACAATGGTCATTGGGTCACTCTAAATTGGTTTGTCCCCAATGGCTGATCCTAGGGATGTGACGCATTCAGGTGCCCCCTGCGCGCCCCCCTGCCCCCCCCCCCCCCCCCCCCCCCCAGTCTCATACGCTATTGGAGGCCAAGGAGGGGGACATTCATCCTAGCCATGGGAACCTGCCTCTTTCCATTTACCCCAAAGCTTTGCTTAGGTTTCGAGATAGCCTCTCCTATGTGAGAAGGATAAATGTGGCCTTACCCCCCATTTTCAAGGCCATGCATGGTCTGGACATTTGTGTTAAGGTTCCAGGAAGCTAAGGTATATCCTTAATTCGAGGGTCGACAAACTGGCTAAGTCATGTTCTCATTTCTAAGGCTGGGATCCACGCATAGGACACCTGGATTAGCAATATTGTTGTTCCATATCCTCTCTAGGGTGGTGTTTGTACCCTGGTTTATTAGTCACCATGAGCATGAACAAACATCAGGAGGATACACAGTGGGGGTTGAAGAAGGAAGTGTAAGCCTAAGTTTTCCAAGATCATCCTTAACAACCCGAACTAAGCCCTTATGGATCTCATATCATCCTGAAAAAATAGGTTCAACATCAATTATCGTTTGCCCCCTACTAGATCTCTAGCTAAAAGGTTAGAAGTGGAAGACAAGGTTGCATTTATTCCAACCGAAACTCTATCGATTTATTTCTAAAGCCTTTCATTCATTAAAGCCCCAATGTCATTGACAATAGTCCTCAAAGCGGCAGTGTTACCATGCTTACCCGTTACAGTAGGCTCGGTCTCAGCACGTGATGTGTCTCATATTTATGCATCTTTTCGTTCCTATTTTAGCTCTTTTGCATACGTTAAATTATCATTTATCCTTACTTTGGCCATTTTTATGTTTTATAGGTTCGAAGATTAAAGTTTTTTAAATGGTCAAATTTTGCTGCAAAAGAGACAAAACTCGATGCCTGGGCACTTAAATCAAGCTAATCGAGATTTGAGAAAAGAACATATTAGTCCGAAGCCAGGTCCGGCCAACTGATAGCACCTTTGGGCCACGACAACCTCCAGTCCATGCGTTCTATACGGCCTAGCATCTCTGGCCAATCTCCAGTTCAGCAGCAGCCCATTATCCACCACATCCTGCTCAGCCTAACTTGGGCGTCCAGCCCATCGCTACTGCCGCCTGCATCCAAGCCAATAGAGCCTAGGGCTTCCGTGGGCAGCAATAGTGTAGCGTCGGTTTAAAAGGGGGAGAATAGAGCAGCAACATATTATTTATTTCCCCCTAGTCTTGGATTCTCACGTCCCTCTTTTCATTGCTCCATCCTCCTCTCCTTAATTTCTTGGCTTTTCCTTTTCCCTAATTGGACGAGAGCAATTTTGGCACAAAGATTGATATGGGCTTGCTTATCTCCTCCTTTACAGGTTCATGCTTGATAGAGAGCTAACTTGCTCCCTAAGGTTAGATGAAGTCTTAGTCTCTTTATTCTTGCATTACTTTTATTTTTATTCTTGCGTTACTTTTATTTTGAGATGATTTGATTGTGTTAATAAATTGCTTGATTGTAAGAAATACTTTGAAGTACTATGGTTTAATTTACTATTTAATTGAGATGACTATTCAATTTGTAATTTTTAATCATTGATGTTGATACCTGTGAATGAATTCTTTGTGCTTGTAGCCTTAGGACTAATTAATCAAGCAATAATTTTCAAAGAATTGTTAATTAGAGCACACTTTTCTTATGCTTTAGTTACATAGGTTCAATATGTTATAATTAATAATACGTTAAGTAGAGCCTAATTTCCCCATGCCTGAGTTACATAGGGTCAATATGTAGAACTACCAATATTATCTTAGGAGGTTAAAGTTTGTATCATAAAACACTACACGTGCAACATATCAATAATCTCAATTAAAGAGTTAACACAAGAGTAATTGGTTAATGATGGATTCAAAACCCTAGGTTTCAAATCGTTAAGCTTTTTTCCTTTAGTAGTCAAATTCCTTAGATTAATTGTCTTTTCCTTTAATTAGTTATTACACAAACCTCAATTTTCCTTGTGTCAATTTAGGTCATAGAATAGATTCATGTACTCTTAGTCCGTATGGTTCAACACCCTCTTACCCTAGACTTCGATTAAGGTGTGTTTAGTGGATAGTGTTTTATATTAAATTTTGATTGACGTAGAAAAACATATCAGCACGTTGTTTCACTACAAGAATAGTGATCGGATTTTTTTTTAGTCATTAAAATGTTGTTACAGTGATTTTTGGGAGTTGGGACTTGAATTATGGTATTGAGTGAAGAATAGGAAGTATTTGAGGTTTAGAGGATTCAAAATTTAGTTATTTTAGTTGGAGTTTGTGGCGGGAAGGCTGGGGGAGCAAGAGGTCACACGCATGGCACATGATGAGCGGGAGTTAGTTAAAGCACGTGCCCGGCACGTGCTTGTTCTGCGTTTTTAGTGATTTTTCTTCTGGTTTACTGTAATTTCAGCATTTTTCATTTTTTTTTTTTTTTTGCTATTTTACTCTTTTCAATTAACTGGATGGGATTGTATTAGGTTTTTATGCAAGTTTATCAATACTATCTCTATATTTATCTTCTTCTTCTTAATATCTCTCAATCTATTTCTTACTCTCCCTCATACTTTTTTTCTATTTCTATTTGATTTGATCTTGGAATTTGAGTCTCTGTATCATTGGTATCAGAGCTTGATTCTCGGATCTGTGGGTGCAAATTGTTGATCACTTGGAACTGTGGTTGAAGGAACTAGGACCAATGCTGAGATCAGGAGGGTGGAAGAAACACTAGCCACCAGAATTCGATCTAATGAGGGCCAGATTGAAGAATTGAAGCTAGAGTTGCAAGCTTCAAGGGCTGAAGTCAAGACTTCAGTGGATCAGCTGAGTGGTTAGTTCAAAGAATTCAAGCAAGCGGTGATGGGATGGTCCATCAATCAAAGCAGACCACCAGATGAAGGAGGATCCAACACATCAGCTACTCGAGGATTTAACAGAGAGAACAATGTGGATAATGTAAGTGGTAATCGATCCTACTATACTAGATTAAGTAGGATGAAATTTTTCTTGTTTGATGGTGAGGACGTGAATGGTTGGATTTTCACTTGTGAGCAATTGTTTGAGGTAGACAATACCCCTGAATTCGATATAATCAGATTAGCTACGATCCATTTGAGGGGTTTAGCTCTTCAATGGCACCAACAGCTAGTGAGAACTAAGGGGAGTTTGATTGGGATGAGTTGGATAGGTTATGCTGCTGAACTCAAAAGGAGATTTGGAAACACTTATGAAGATCCCATTAATGATCTGATGAACTTGAAGCAAGAAGGATCTGTCAAAGAATACTTAGCCAAGTTCGATTCCGTTTCTGTAAGAGCTGATTTAAATGAGGCCCCACTCATTAGCTGCTTTTTATCGGGGCTGAGAAATGACTTAGCTCTTGAAGTGAGGTCTAGAAGACCTCAGGATTTGTAGGAAGCCGTGTGTCTAGCAAAATTTGTAGAAGCAAAGGTTGAGGCATTGGCTAGACAGCTGAAGATGAAGGCTCCCCTATTACCTACTCCTAACACACCCAGATTAGCTCCTGCCACGTACAGACCAGCTCCCCCTAGAGCGCCTCAGGCAGGCCCAATTGTGTCACCTGCAAACAGAGCACAGAGAACTATGTCACGAGCTGAGTTGCAAGAGAAAAGAGCTAAAGGATTGTGTTACTTTTGTGATGAGAAATTTAAAGCAGGACATCGTTGTAAGAACAGAGGGCCTCAACTCTTTGTAATTGAGGTTGATGGGGATGAAGAGGAAGAGCATGAAGAGGAAGGAGTTCACTGTGATTGACACGCTGGTTAATAACACCGCTCACATCTCTTTACATGCCTTATCTGGAGCACCCAATTTTCAGGCCTTGAGGGTGATAGGGTCCATCAAAAGGAAGCCAATATATGTCTTGATTGATTCTGGCTCCACTCATAACTTCATAGATTTGGATTTAGCTCAGAAGATTGGTTGCTTAACTCGTTTAGTTGCACCTATACTTGTGGTTGTGGCAGATGGCAACAAGATAGTGTGCAATGATCAGTGCCAAGATCTAAATTGGAAGATGCAGGGGGTGAATAGTGCTCCAATTTCCTATTGATACCTTTGGGTGGTTGTGACATGGTATTGGGAATTGAGTGGCTATCAACTCTGGGAGATATAAGATGTAACTTCAAAGACCTTACAATGGCTTTCTCTAGAGATGGGAAGCTACATACCTTAAAAGGGGATGATTCACAAGTCTGTAAGGCTATTAGGGCAAGGGCTATTTCAAGAGCTATAGAGCATTCTCCTATTGTTGCCTTACTACAAGTCCTGGCTGTGGATAGGGGTAGAGATGGAGCAGCACTTCTATCAATGAGCTATCCTCAGGGAGACTCATAGATAACCGAAATACCAAAGGTTATCACAACCTTAATTGATCAGTATGCATCACTATTTGAAGAACCTGAATTGCTCCCTCACAGCAGGCCTCCATTCGACCACAGAATCCATCTAAAGGAGGGGACACATCCCATTACCAAAAGGCCATACAGATACCCGACCCTTCAGAAAGATGTGATGGAAGAGATGACTCAAGAATTGTTAAGGAAGGGCTATATCCAGCATAGTACCAGTCCATTTGCAGCTGTTGTGGTGTTAGTAAAGAAGAAAGATCGAGGATGGAGAATGTGTGTGGACTACCGTGACCTCAACCAAGCCACCATCAAGGATAAGTTCCCCATACCCCTAGTAGAAGAGCTACTACATGAATTGGGAAAAGCGAGACTCTTCACAAAGATAGACTTGAGATCTGGATATTATCAGATCAGAATGGACGGGGATGATGTTCAGAGGACTGCATTCAAGACCCACTTTGGCCATTTTGAGTTTTTGGTCATGCCCTTTGGGCTCACCAATGCTCCCTCAACCTTCCAAGCACTGATGAACTCCATCTTTGCTCCTCATCTAAGAAAGTTTGTATTAATTTTTTTTATGACATATTGGTGTATAGCCCTCTGGAGGCACACCTAGAGCATCTTCAAATTGTGTTCAATTTATTGTTGAAGCATCAATTGTATGCTAAGAGGAGTTGCGTCATGTCAGAGGAGTGTCCACTGATCCAAAGAAGTTAGAGGCCATCATGAACTAGCCAAGCCCAGAGAATCTCAAGCAGTTAAGGGGATTTTTATACCTCACTGGGTACTATAGAAGATTTATACAGAGGTATGGAGTCATTGCAAAGCCTCTCACAGAGCTCACTGGAAGGGCGAAACTGGAATGGAACGAGCGAGAGCTCAACAGGCCTTTAAGGAGTTGAAGGCAGCGTTGCTTTCAGCCCCCATACTAGCCTTACCAAATTTCTCTAGACCATTTGTGATTGAGTCGGATGCTTGTAACACATGGTTAGGAGCTGTGCTAACCCAGTCTGGACATCCCTTGGCTTATATGAACAAGGCTTTAAGTTTGAAGCAACAAGTCTTGTCTATTTATGAGAAAGAACTATTGGCATTAGTGACAGTCGTTCAGAAATGGCAACAGTATCTATTGAACAACACTTTTGTCATCAAAACTAATCAAAAATCATTGAAATACCTTCTTCTATTGGCATTAGTGACAGTCGTTCAGAAATGCCAACAGTATCTATTGAACAACACTTTTGTCATCAAAACTAATCAAAAAACATTGAAATACCTTCTTGAACAGAAGATACACACACATTTCCAGCAAATGTGGTTAGCTAAGCTTATGGGCTTTAGCTATGTAATTGATTACAAGAAAGGCAAAGAGAACATAGTGGTAGATGCTTTGTCCAGAATGCCAGGCCATCAAGTCACTTGTATGTTACTTTTTGCAGTAGATAGCACCCTTTATGCAGAATTTCAGCTATCTTGGCAGACTGACGAGCAATTACAGTAGCTCATTGCTCAAATCAGTGAAGATCCACAGAAGTACCCTCATTACAGTTGGAGAGATGGACAATTGAAGAGGAAGGGAAAAATAGTCGTGGGAAAAGACAGAGCTCTCCAGTTGAAGATCTTACAGTGGTTGCATAACTTCCCTAGTGGAGGTCATTCAGGAAGAGATGCTATAATTCAAAGGGTCAGATCTATGTTTTGGTGGAAGAGGTTGTACAAGGCAATGGTGGATTACATCAGGGCTTGTCCTTCTTGTCAGACTTGCAAAAATGAGACAGTGGCCTCCCCTGGATTGCTTCAACCTCTACCTTTGCCCGAGACAGTGTGGACTGAGGTCTCAATGGATTTTCTAGAGGGCCTTCCTAGGTTCTTTGGGAAGGATGTCATCATGGTAGTAGTTGACAGATTAAGCAAGGCAGCTCTTTTTCTTTCCCTCACACACCCTTATACAGCACTTACCGTGGCTTAACTTTACATGGATCAGGTATACAAGCTCCATGGCCTTCCCAGCTCTATAGTGAGTGACAGGGATGCCATCTTCCAGAGTGAATTTTGGCAAGCCTTGTTCTTTATTCAGGGAGTGGAGCTTCACCTTTCTACAGCATAACATCCTCAAAATTGATGGTCAAACTGAGGTGGTTAACAGAGGTGTGGAGACGTACCTTAGATGCATGTGCAGCTCACAACCTCACCAATGGTCAGAGTGGCTTCCTTTGGCTGAATGGTGGTACAACACCACCTAGCATTCTGCCACACAAAAGACACCTTATGAGGTGGTTTATGGCCAACCTCCACCCTTGCACATCCCATACATACATGGTGAACATAGGTAGAGGCTGTTGATAGGAGTCTTCAGAAGAGGGAGGAGATGATTACCACCCTCAAGTACCATTTGACTCGAGCCCAGAATAGAATGAAAAAAATTGCAGATAGGAAGAGGTCTGAAAGAGCCTTCAGACCTGGAGATTAGGTATACTTGAAGTTGATTCCACACAGGCAAATCACAATCGCACATAGAAGCAATCAAAAGTTATCCCCGAGGTATTATGGACCTTTTATGGTGACTATAATAGTTAGGAAGGTGGCATATCAGCTCGAACTTCCAGAAGCAGCAAGGACTCACAACGTATTTCCCGTCTCACAACTCAAGTTACATGTGGGACCCTTACCAGCAGAAGGAGTGGCTATACCTCCATATCTTGAAAGTGCACCATTGAAGATCCTAGAGAAGGTGTTAGATAATTGTTAACCACAACAATAGGGCTGCTACCAAGGTATTGGTGAAGTGGAAGGACTTTCCTACGGAGGAGGCAACTTGGAAGTTCCTTTATGATCTATAATTGAAATTCCCTGATTTTCACCCTTGAGGACAAGGGTGAATTTAAGGGGGGAGGAGTTGTTACAGTGAATATTGGGAGTTAGGACTTGAATTATGGTATCAGGTGAAGAATAGGAAGTATTTGAGGTTTGGAGGATTCAAAATTTAGTTATTTTAGTGGGAGTTTGTGGCGGGAAGGCTGGGTGAGCAAGAGGTCACGCGCATGGCACATGATGAGCCGGAGTTAGTTAAAGCACGTGCCCGGCACGTGCTTGTTCCGCATTTGTAGTGATTTTTCTTCTGGTTTACTGTAATTTCAGCATTTTCCTTTTTTCTGCTATTTTACTCTTTTTAATTAAATGGTATAAATAGTTAATGATGGGGTTGTATTAGGTTTTTATGCAAGTTTATCAATACTATCTCTATCTTAATCTTCTTCTTCTTAATCTCTCTCAATCTATTTCTTACTCTCCCTCATACTCTATTTCTATTTCTATTTGATTTGATCTTTGGAATTTGAGTCTCTGTATCATATTTGTGTGCAGTTCCTAGTTGCAACGATATTAAAAGCCCGTCTTTAAAGAGCGGGGTAGAAGGTGCTTACAACGTGCACTAAGTAGGGTCACTAAACTACAATAAATTCGCTGATTTACGACAAAATTTTAATGACAACCTATTCAACCCGTCGTAAATGGTGGTACATTTGCTACAAGAAATACGAGTTGTTAGGAAATCATGGAACTCTGTTATTTACCCATCGCTAATAAGATGTATGAAAAATGGGAAAATTAAAAATAATTAGTGATAAATAGTATTGTTGATAAACATAAACTATATAAATTTGTTTTTTAATTTAAATATTGAGTATTAAGTTTGCATTCAAGGATTTTTTATTTGGTAATTACTATATATATAATTGTAACCTAAAGTATCTACTGATAACAATTCTACTAAATTTGTACGTAATTAGTAGTAAAATGTTTTCATATTCTAAAATAAACACAAAAAACTTTTTTTTTTTTTTTCCCTTGGAAAACAACTAAATTTGGATGAAATAAAAAAAATGATAAACCCCAATCCCCAACTTTCTTTTACCGCAATGTTCAAAAAAAAACTCTCTTACCGCCCATTGCATCCCAAAACTCATAACCCTAAAGTCCAAACAAAATATCAATCTACTGCCTCAACAAACCTTAAAGCTAATCCACTATGCATGTTTCAATCTTAGTGCAAAAGTCAAATCTTAATGAAGAAAATACCCCAAGGTTCGAACTAGATTTCTCTGATACAATCAATTAGATTGTATCCAAGATTTAGGGTTAGGTTTAGGATAGATTGAGAAAGAGAGTTAGGTGAGAGAAAGAATTAGAAGAAGGGGATGAAAGAATTAGAAGAAGATGAGAAGGATATTTTTCTATTATGATTCATCAAATGAATGAGATAGAGTATTTATACATTTGAATCTCCATTCCTTTCCTACTTATTGAATCCAAACGAACAATGCATTAAAATGCTCTATGAAGTAGTAATATGCGTATCAATACCCCCCGCATGAGAACTTCCTTGTCCTCAAGGAAGGAATGTCGGAAAACGAAGACGTAACTCATAAGCATCCTCCCAAGTAGCTTCCTTGATAGCGTGATCCTTCCACTTGATTAGCAACTGCGTGGCAGTGACGTTGCGGCACTTGACGAGACGCCAGTCCAAGACAGCCTCAGGGATCCACGGATTGCCCGGCAAATGCAGAAGAGCGGTTGGATGTCCCTCCGTGACCGTACCCACGTGCCTGCGCAACTACGAAACATGAAAAGTGGGGTGAATGCGAACAGTGTCAGGAAAATCAAGAGTGTAAGCTACACGGCCGACTTTGGCCGTCACACGATAAGGTCCATAAAATTTTGCAGCGAGCTTCAAGTTCGGGCGGGACTGAACCGAAGATTGACGATACGGCTGCAACTTCAAATAAACCCAATCGCCCACAGCAAACTGACGCTCGGAACGACGCGAATCGGTCAACTATTTCATACGCACTTGAGCCCGGGAGAGGTGATGCTTAAGAAGCTGTACTGCCTCCTCGCGTGCTGTCAAACTACGGTCCAAAGCTTGGACCTCAGTGTCGCCCGGAATATACGGAATGTGGAGTGGCGGGGTCTGACCATATGATATCTCGTAGGGTGTCGATTGAATTGCCGAGTGGAAAGAGGTGTTATACCACCATTCCGCCATAGGTAAGAAAGCGGACCACGACGAAGGCATATCGCAACAAAAACAACGTAAATAAGTCTCCAATCTGCGGTTTACAACCTCCGTTTGGCCGTCAGTTTGGGGATGATAGCCCGACGACACGTGTAAATCGACACTGAGGACACGAAATAACTCCTTCCAAAAAAGGCTAACGAAAAAACCGAGTCCCGATCAGAAATAATGTGTTGCGGTAAGCCGTGCAAGCGGAAGACAGAATCCAAAAATACCTGGGCAACCTTTTCGGCCGAATACGGATGTTTAAGCGACATGAAATGAGCGTATTTGCTCAAGCGATCTACCACCACGAATATGGAATCTCGCCCTTTCGACCATGGAAGTCCGTCAATAAAATCCATGGAAATGGAACTCCAAATCGTCTCGGGAATCGGCAACGGTTGCAGCAGCCCGGGGGAAGCGGCATTGTCGGACTTACAACGTTGACAAATACTGCATTCCGAAATGAAGGTGTACACATCACGACGCATACCCTTCCAATAAAAAAAACTACTTAGTTTGCGCAAGGTAACATCCAACCCTGAATGTCCCCCAACCACGGAAGCATGATATAACTCGAATATACGACGACGCAGAGAAGCATCAGGCCCAACCACCAAACGACCATAGCAACGTAATTCATTGTTGCGCCAGGAAAAAGTTGGGTGCGAACGGGAGTCATGCTGCAGCTCGGTAATAAGCTTCTGCGCAGAAGGATCAGCAGCCCACGAATCACGTATCCTGTCTAGCAGAGGAGAATGAACATTGACCAGCAGTGACCGTAGCTCACTATCAGACCGAGGGAGACGAGAAAGAGCATCTGCGGCTTTATTCTCGGAACCTTTTTTGTATTCGATGGAATAGGAGAAACCCATGAGCTTAGACAACCAAGCTCGTTGCAATGACGTATTCACCTTTTGATCAAGTAAAAATTTTAGACTCTGTTGATCGATACGAAGTATAAAATGGCGGTTAGCAAGATAATGCTCCCATTTTTGGACGGCGAGAACCACGGCCATAAGCTCGCGCTCATACACAGATAAGCCGAGGTGAGATGGGGCGAGAGCCTTACTTAAGTACGCAATAGGGTGATTGTCCTGCATAAGCACGGCCCCAAGGCCTATACCCGAAGCGTCAGTTTCAACGACAAATGGACGAGAAAAATCCGGCAAAGCAAGAACAGGAGCATGTGTAAGAGCGTGTTTGAGTGCCTCAAAGGCTGCGTCAGCCCCTGCATTCCAGTGAAAGGAGTCCCTTTTCAGCAGCTCGGTAAGTGGTTTGCTAATACAGCCATAATTACAGATGAATCGGCGATAGTAGCCCGCTAAACCAAGAAAGCCTCGGAGTTGTTTGTTAGACGGTATCGGCCAATCACGAACAGCTGCAATCTTGGCAGTGTCCGTAAAAACCCCATGGGCGGAGATACGATGTCCCAAATTATCGATTTCGGCAAGTAAAAACTCGCACTTAGAGCCCTTTGCAAATAACCGATTAGCACGCATAGCTTCGAATACTAATCGAAGGTGATATAAATGAGAGGAAACATCAGCACTGTAGATTAAGATATCATCAAAGAAAACGAGGACGAACTTGCGCAGATAGGGCTGGAAAATTGCGTTCATGAGGCCTTGAAATGTTGCGGGAGCATTCGTTAAGCCAAATGGCATCACCCGAAATTCGTAGTGACCTTGATGAGTACGAAAGGCGGTTTTGTAGACGTCGGGCTCGCAAACCCAAACTTGGTGATACCCACTACGAAGGTCCAGCTTCGAAAAGGCAACAGACCCGTATAGCTCATCGAGTAACTCTTCAACTAATGGAATCGAAAATTTATCTTTAATAGTACGACAGTTCAATTCACGATAGTCAACACACATACGCCACGTGCCATCCTTTTTTCTGACAAGAATGACAGGAGAGGCGAAGGGGCTGTTACTATGCCGAATAAGGCCGGAATCGAGCAGCTCCTGAATCATTTTTTCAATGGCATCCTTTTGTACCAACGGGTAACGGTAGGGTCGTATATTAACCGGAGTAGCATCCGGTTTAAGCATAATACGATAGTCAAATTGGGCGCGAAGGGATGGAAGTTCGTGCGGTTCATCAAAAATGGAAGAATATTCCAGCCGTAAGGCGTTTAGTGCAGACTAGTGAGCATCGGTTGCTATACTCGGGTCATGTGTCATCCCCGCAGCAGAGAGAACACACAGTGAAGCACAAGGAACAAGTATAAAATGAATCGAAGGGCTCAAAATTTCAAGCTTATGTAAACTACGCTTACCCGCTTGACGAATGGAAGGTGGGTGACCACGCAGCACGCACTGTTGCCCGCGCCAAGTGAAAGACATTTGGAGTTGTTCGAAGTTCCACAAAATAGGACCGAGAGGAGCAAGCCACTGTATCCCCAGAACCATGTCGCATCCACCCAAGTCGAGAATGAGGACATCATAAACGAAGTCACAGCCTTGAGCACTCCATTGAAATTCACGACATATATCCTGACACTGGAGTCGATTTCCATCCGCGACCACAACAGACATAGGGGCGAGAGGCTCAGGAACACAACCCAACCAACGCGCCTTTGCCCGATCCAAAAAGTTGTGCGTACTGCCACTGTCAATGAGAATGTAGAACGGCTTACGATGGTGGTAGCCCGTAATGCGCATAGTGCTATACGCCGAAATACCAGCCAAAGCATGACAAGAAATGTGGGGATCATCGCCTAAAACAGCAGCCTGTAAGTCTTGTGAGAAATCCTCCACAAATTCCTCAGTGGCGTCCTCGACATCACCATAAAGCATTCGCAGTTGAGGATTTTTGACTTTACAAAATTTCATGTGTCCCGGAACGAAGGGTTCATTGCAAAAAAAAACACAGTCCTTTTTCCCGGCGATCCTCTATTTCAGCCGCGGTTATTGTACGACCCTCACATTTCACACTGCGGGACCCGAATCCTGAGTCAGAGGAGGAGCGGACCACTGAACTTGGCGGAGGTGGGAAAGATGGAGCTGAACCACGAGAAGGAGCCAGTTTATAAGTGCCGGTGGACCAAGAACACTGGCCCGAAGACAAATGGTCTTCCTGTAGGCGAGACAAGCGCATGGCATGGTGTACAGTGCTCGGTTGTAGCATTAAAACAGGGTAATGAATCGCGTCTTTCAAGCCGGTGACAAAACAAGAGACTAAGTATTCCTCCGACAAATTTAAGTGAGGGATTAACCGCTCAAACTGAGCTTGATACGCCGAGACAGTACTAGTTTGTCGTAAGTTCATTAAATCGGCCATCGGATCCTCGTAACTTTTACCGAAACGCTGAATTAACAATATAGAGTAGTCGGACCACAAAACTTCCTCAAGAGGACGAGTTAGGGTTTTAAGAAAGGATCGGTGCCATTCAAGAGCCCCTTCCTTAAGGTGCATAGATGCTAGTTTAACTTGTGCTGAATGAGGTGTATTGTCAATTGTAAAGAATTGATCAACTTTCCACACCCAATTCTTGATGTCGACACCACCGGAGAACCGAGGAAAATCGATTTTGGACAAACGAGTATGAAATTGATAAGGAGAAGTAGTAGACGATTCAATACCAGAGCCCGACCCGGAGGCAGTTACCGGATTCGATGGAGGATCGGACGGTTTGGGGAAGAGGCCATTGCCTTGGCGCTGCTGTTGCTGTATGTCACGCAAGATATCCATCATCTTGCTCTGTTCGTGCATCAATTTCCCCTGTTCCTGTTTCATCGAAGCCAGCTCTGAGTGCACCACCAGAAATCGTTCGTCCGTGCGACTCTCAGAGTCCTCCAGCCTCGATTCCAGTCGCCGGAGATCAGAAACACTGCGCGTTCCGTCAGCCATTGATCACCAACGCAGCACGTTGCCTGAATCTGATACCAATTGATACAATCAATTAGATTGTATCCAAGATTTAGGGTTAGGTTAAGGATAGATTGAGAAAGAGAGTTAGGTGAGAGAAAGAATTAGAAGAAGGGGATGAGAAAATTAGAAAAAGATGAGAAGGATATTTTTCTATTATGATTCATCAAATGAATGAGATAGAGTATTTATACATTTGAATCTCCATTCCTTTCCTACTTATTGAATCCAAACTAACAATGCATTAAAATGCTCTATGAAGTAGTAATATGCGTATCATTCTCTCTCTCTCTCTCTATATGCAATTTTTCTATTTAACAAGAACGAACCAAATTTCTTCTTGTCTCCGTAACTTGATTACTCTTTTTCTATCTTCATGTAATTTTTCTACTTGTTTTTCCATTAGGTTCTAATTCTACTATTTGGTTCAAAACGGCTTGTTCTTACATTTGCTATTCGCTTCCCTATCAAAGGTTATTTCTCATATTCTTTTTTTGCAATTTCTATTTAATGACACATATTACTGCTTTCGTGAGTCGATGTTGCTCCTTGCTTTCGTCAGTCACTGTTTTGTGTTAGGGAATTAATGTAATTCGAAGCACGGGATTGTATATTAAAGAAGTTTAATGGGGATATCAACTATTTGATGAAATTCCTTAACTAACCAACTTTATGTTATGATCCGGGAATCCAAGACACAGGCTGGAGGTGGCTGTGTTGGGGTTCGTTCTGATTGGTGCTGCTGCTGTTATAAGGGTGCTGCATATCTCTATGTTAGTGCTACTTATTGTTTAGTTAGTTGTGGCATGTGTTGTAATAAAGTGCTTGAGTTCCTTTAGTAAGCTTACGGCTGTGGTATTAAGTGTTAGGCAATTGTAGTAGTTATGTTAGTTAGATATTTTCAGTTGATTTAGATATTTTCATTGCTTGAGATCATGTCATGTAAGCAGTATAAATAGGAAGGCTCTAGCTTGTAATCAACAACTTTTGATGAATGAACATTGATATTTTTTTTTTATATCTCTCTCTACTTCTCATCTCCTTTCCCTTCTTATCTCATCTAAACTCTATGCTCACTTCTCATCTCATACTCTCTCTATCCCAACCAAGGTTGAGTTTCAAGAGCAATCTTTGAAATCTTAACAATTGGTATCAGAGCCTTGATTTGGCTTCCGAATCAAGCTCTAAATCAGAAAAATTACAAAATCTGATTGATTGTGTTGCAATTAATCAATAAAAACAGTTGTGAACAGATTTAGTTCAGTTTTATTTGATCGAGAATTCAGTTCTGAATTCTAATCTTGAAGAGTTGTGAACTGCAATACTGATCTGCATGTGCCTGCGAGTTGCTTCCGGTTGGGATATAATTGATTGAGTTACATTGAGGAAAGTTGATTTTTTCAGTATTTGTTGATTTCATTCAACATCAAAGCTGATTCAAATTGAATTCAATATAATTGATCAAGCATCAGCTGCTAAGTTGAGTACTAAAGCATAGCATGAGTTGCTGAAGTTGAAGTGCTGAGCAAAATTGTTCTTGATCAATTATTCATTTGATCAGTTGGGGAAGAAGTTTAAAGTGAGCTATTTGATCCACATTACACTTGATCATAATCAAAAGATCAGAAACAAGTTGCATTGAGGTGATTTCAGATTCTACAATTCAAAAATTGAGGTTGAGGTAACGGTTTCTAAACTTCAAGTTACAATTCGATTAGAATTTGTGTTTGTTGCTGGTCATAGAAGTGGTGCGAATTCTTCAAAATCTATGCGTCGTTCTTAAGAATTATATGTTATTGAGTCGAGATTTGCTTAGGCGAAAATCTGACAACAAACTGAGCACCGAAAGTGCTGAATCCGATTTCATCCTTGAAGATTGTGGTGAATCGTGTGTTTAAATCATCATTACAAACAAAAATCGAACCTAATTCAGATTCTTAGTCTGAATTATTCAAGAAAGCATCTCTGTTAGGGTTTGTTCGAAGAGTTAGGGTTCGTTCGTGAACTCTACAAGTTATGGTTTGTCATCAGTGACGATTGTTAAACCGTTAGCAAGGGATTGTTTGTGTGAACGAAGTAGTGGAACTTCGTTAAGCAATCGGTTGTGGAAGAATTGCGAATCAAGTCCCCCCCTTTTGCGATTTTCGAACTCATATCCTGCGAACTGAGTTATTCCAGATTGAAGTCGTTCATTGTCAATATGGCTGAGTTGAATGAGCAGTTGAAGAAATTAAGACAAGAATGGGACGAAACGATACAGCAAATGATGATTCGGCAATGTTCAGCTTATCCTAACACCAGTCATGATTGTGCTGATGTTCTTGATGCAAATGAGTTTCCAGAGCTAGTGGATAGCGTTAGACAACGGAAGTTCCGTGTTGAGCGAAAAGAGAGAGCGGAATCTGTTGCCGTTGGAGATAAACTCGTCCCCGATAATGCCGAAATTGATGAACACAAGCTAGAAGAACCTGAGTTTGAACAAGCTGACCCTTATGAAGACTCTTTGCTAGAGTTAGAGTATCTTGATGATGTTAGGGCACAGTATGACATACATCCGAAATGGGAATACGACTTTCATGTCAAAGGAATGTTAAAGAAAGCAAAGAGTAAGACGAAAAGGAACCACCTAAATAAAGCGTTGAAGGATTTTTGGGGTAAAAGAAGTTGACAAAGCAGAAATTGAAGCAATAGGTTGTGTTTCAGCCCAGGATGCTTGATGATCAACAAGAACTAACTCAAGATGCTGCAGAATCTGTGATTCTAACTGAAAAACTTGATATTACTGCTGAGATATCACTGAATACATCTCCAAATCAGTTAAGTAATACTCCATGGCAAGCTGGAAAGCAGAATCAAAGCACCTTCACTGCTGAGCAATCTCATTTAGCTGGGGAAGTTGAGGTTACTGCGGAAGTAACAATGGAAGCATCACAAAATGTGTTAAGCACTTGGCCAAGGCACTTTGATACTTGTAATCAGCAATTGCTTTGTGCTGGCAGTAATGTCATAGGCGCAAAACAAGGTTCACGGAGTGGAGAAATGGTTTGTTCAAATACACATTCATATGACGAGTTGCCTCCAGATCTGGGAGAAGATTCTCAAGACTATATGAAGCTGAAAAGAGTCGATTTTCTGTTGAAGAGAAGTAATCATGTTGCGAGAGTGCGTTTCAAGGTTCAACAAAGGAGAAGCATGGTGTCTATACAAGCAATTGAGTTGGTGGTGGTGAATAAATTCAGTAAGGTGCTGAAACAGAATTCTGTGCAGACCCAAATCAGTACAATCGTTGCCTTAACTGAGGAAATTGATTTTGGGAGTCCCTTTGATCCGGGAAAGAATGAATTACAAGTGTTTGGAGAAGCTAGGCATCCGGTGCTGCTGTTTGATGATGAAGAACTCGGTGTCAGTGCAAGCATTGATGGAAAAATGGTAGAGGCTGTGGGCCATTGCGAAGTTAACATCAAAGCAAGCTGTGAAGACCGGGAATACACAGGTTGCAAGCTGCAAAATTCTTGTGACAATGAAGTTTCCATTGTTCCAGAATTGGTGTTGCTTCGGTTCCTACAAAAGCGCTTACTTGAAAGGATGGTAATTGTTGCTAGTTGTTTGATGAATTATGGATGGTTTGAAGAGGTGTTGGGCCTCAGGTACGACCTCACAGCTGGTGCACAAAGCCAAGTAAAGACAAAGATGATAGCATTTGAAAATTGGAACACACAGCGACTGAAGCTTTCTGATCTGATACAGAGTCTGAAGGTTTTTGGGGTGGTCTGTTGTGGCTGTTCCGGATGGAAAAATTATATGCACAAGCTTCAATATTTTTTGAATGTTTGGATGGAGGAGTACAACAAGGAAACAAGGTCAATTCTAGCAGAAAGTATTTTGCATTTCAGCATTAACAAGCAGGACAAATCTGCTTTGGTTCTGAAATTAATCTCAGTAACCTTAAATTATCATATGTGTCCTGATTTGATGTACATTCTTAAGCTCATTGACAAGGAAGCAAAGCTTGTTCATTTGAGGCAAATTTGGTGGCTGAAAGAGCTTGGGGTCCAAGGACATCTGCTGTACAGATTGCAAATGGTGTGCTGCAGCATTAGCAAGGTCAATTGGAGTGTTTTGGAAGTTCAGGTTATAATATTGGATCTTTGGCATTCAACAATAGTTTGTGAACTCTTAGTTTGTGTGGTCTATGCAAGTGTTTGGGAGGATAAGGCTGAGACTTTCAGACCTTACAAGTTCACAATCAAGATTCAAGCAATGGAATTATTGGAGGCTGCTGAACATTCTTGGACAATTACAATTCCTTCACTTTCAGCACTAGATAAGTTGCTCGAATTGAGTGTGGTTGGTGCTATTATGGCTTTGGGAAGATGTAATAACTTGTTCGCATCAAGAAGCTTCCTTGTGGACAAGAATCGAGTTGAAATTTGCAATACCCGCAGCTATGAGTGGTCTTGGTTATACACTGCTGAATATTTGGGTTCTGCAGCACAACATGAGGAATTGGGAAGCAATCAAGAGTTTGTTGAGCATGGTCTGAGATGGTTTAGTAAGTGGGTGTTTAAGCAATACAAATTTTGGATAAGATCCAAGATGAAAGAGTTGCAGCTGCATCCTTATGGAATTCCAATGTGTTTTGTTGCCATGATCAAGAAATGGGGCTGTTTGAACTGCGCTTGGGGATGTCTACAAGCTGATTTTGATATTTGGTTCTCTTGGTTTGAGATTGGAAGACCTCCAGAGTTGCTTAAGGACTTCATTTGCAGCCTTATGGGTTTATCGACATGTAACATCTGTTGTGTAGCACTTCACAAGTTGAATTACAGAATTGTTGTTGCATTTTCTAACTCTCGATAGCAAGATAGTAATTTAAGCTGTGCTAACTGCATGAGGTGTCATGAATGGGTTGTTGATGTTTGGTTTGATCAGTGCAGACCTCCTGAAGAGCACTACACATTCAAATGCAAACATTGTGTCGAAACAAGAATCATACTCATGTACCTGCTGCATTTCAGAGTTACTTCATCAATAGTTCGTTTCAGTTGCAACACATTTCAGCAAATTCCAGTGCAATACAATTCAGTTCCAGATCTACATTGAGTGTGTCCTTAGATGCTGAATTCGTAGCTACATTGAGTGGTTCCTGATCTGCATTGGATGCAATAATTTCAGCAGCCAGATATTCTTAACTGCAGTTTTCAGCATGAGTTCTTCAATTTCAGCTCTCCTTTCCTCAATATTAAGTATTCTTGAAGGTCTCAACACTTTTCTTGATTCTTGAGGACAAGAATGTTTTCAAGGGAAAGGGTCTGTTATGATCCGGGAATCCAAGACACGGGCTGGAGGTGGCTGTGTTGGGGTTCGTTCTGATTGGTGCTGCTGCTGTTATAAGGGTTCTGCATATCTCTACGTTAGTGCTACTTATTGTTTAGTTAGTTGTGGCATGTGTTGTAATAAAGTGCTTGAGTTCCTTTAGTAAGCTCACGGCTGTGGTATTAAGTGTTAGGCAATTGTAGTAATTATGTTAGATATTTTGACATGATTTAGATATTTTCATTGCTTGAGATCATGTCATGTAAGTAGTATAAATAGGAAGGCTCTAGCTTGTAATCAACAACTTTTGATGAATGAACATTGATATTTTTTTGATATCTCTCTACTTCTCATCTCCTTTCCCTTCTTATCTCATTTAAACTCTATGTTCTCTTCTCATCTCATACTCTCTCTATCCCAACTAAGATTGAGTTTCAAGAGCAATCTTTGAAATCTTAACACTTTATTAATGAGCAATGGCAATCTCTTTCCTAAAAAATGCTAAATGCACTAAAGAATGGAACTAAGATTTGTTGGGGAATTTCTTACAGATCAGGTATCAATCAAAACGGTCTCAAGTGTCGAGGCGTGTAGCAAATCACTGTCCTTAAGACTTATTTCGAGGGTAGTGAAATAGTCTCAGAGATACAACGAAAATCAAATATGAAGTGAGATGATGAGTAGGAAGGAAGAAAGAGAGATGTAGATTGAGAATGACTTTTCACAAAGAGTTTCGAGAATTTCCTAAGTCCTTTGGAACATTATGGTATGAATATTTATAGAGAAGCAAGTATCCCTTATGAAGGGACACATCTCTTCCCAAAAGAAGCAAAAGAACCGCCAAAAACCAACTTTAACCACCGCAAGTTAACGGTCAAAACTGCCCTATGTATCGAAGTGAATGTCGACACACAGACCTTCACACACTGTTCTGTAAGACTATGTGTTGAACTGAGTGTCGACACTTACATTAACACACTGCATACTATTTTGAACATATGAATACCTTATAGTATATGTTGAAATATCAGGATATTTAGATAATAAATACTTAAACATCATAATATCTAGTGATAAATTCTTAAGTAATATACAATTTAGTTGTACCAAATTTATAACCCAAATTAAAATATTTTTCTATCACTATAATGTAAATCATAAGTAATATATAACATATAGTACATTATTTAATATTCTTATGCGACATTACTTAAACATTAGAATATCTAGGTAATAAATTCACTTTATATATTATATATTTAAGTAATACTATTTAGTTGTACCAAATTTATAACCGAAATTAAAATATTTTTCAATCACTATAATGTAAATCATAAGTAATATATAACATATAGTACATTATTTAATATCCTTATGCAACATGGAAGCTTAAAAGTTACATGTGAAATTGCTGGGCAGCCAAAACGATGGCTTTTTGGGTGAATGGATGAGGACTGCTTGATTGGAGCAACGCTTTGTTTAGGGAGCTTTGGAACTTGGTGATAAAATATGTATAGACAGATATATAGATTTAAAACTGCACATGTTCTACCTCAATCGATAACATCGAGACCATTTTTTGTTGAATCTGACTTCGGTTTTTTAATATATATGTGGATTCTACTCATACTCCAATTAAAGAGTCTTTAATTATAAAATTTTCTATGTTATTGGATTAATTGAATGGATAAAAATTAAAAGGATATGTATCTTACCCAAGTGGCAGTTGAAATGACAGAGAAAAGTCATAGACACCTTTCTTCGTACACTTAAGAGGTACGAATTGATGTGGAGACAAGTTCAAGAACTCAGCGGCATATCTCGAGTCTGAGTGTACAAATTTTTAGGCACGACACCCTTGACTCAAAATATCTCGTAAACTAGACAAGATTCAGGTGGAGCAAACCATATTCGGATCAACAGATTAGGGCCAACGCAATCAAGTGTGAAGCCTTGACCGTCAAAGTCGTGAAATGATGAATCAAACCTAAATTCCCCTAACTCACTAAGTCGTGTCACCAATCTAAGGCAATTTAGCTCTGGGCATGGCCGTCAAAGCATTACACTAATGACGCTAAACTTAAGTTGTTGAAAAGGTTGGGGACAAAGACTATGGAAGAAGGGCACACCTTCTCGTATACAATAACTGAACACCGAAGTATACTGCTGAAGATGCAAGACAATACTAAAAATACACCCCTATGAAGAAGGAAAGAAATGAAAGAGCACAAGTGTGATGTGAAAAAAACAAAACCATAGAGTTTGTGCATTGGTGCTAGGACCCTTTGCGCAATGGAGGGAGTCCTTTATTTATAAACTACATTTCTAAAGATTGTGTCCTTGTTTGGTGGATCTCGCCCCACGTATGGCCTTTACGCTTCCAAAATCTTGGACTAGTGCTAAAGTGCTTTGCACACATGCTCAAGGTCAAGTGGACTTCCCCACGTTGGTCCATATACACTTGAATATTCTTGAGGCCCACGAGGGCTTTTAATAACCGTCTCGAACTTGATTATTACCTTTCCCATAGCACTTTGGTAATCCCTTCGAGCACAAGTCCTTAAGTCCAATTAGCCACCTTGAGCGGCTATAATTTCAAGACCTTAGTTATAGTAGCATAATTCAGACGATGTCGTTTCCACTCTTCAAGCCCTTTACACCTCGAGCATTGCTCCACTTGTTATGCCCGTGGCATGCTATCTCTAAACAACGTCGCTCCAACTCTCTCAAGATGGGGGTACAAAATGAATTTCCCCTTTTATCCTTTGCAAATTTTAAATTGCAATACATAAAAAAACTTGATTTGAGTGCTAACAGCTACAATAATCTTTAAGCAGCGAGGCTTAAACTCATATCGATTTCGCGAGTTTATAAAGACTCAAATTGTTGTAAGCGATTTCCCTTACCTTGCGCCTTGTTTTCATTCTCTTGCAACTTATTGTCGTTCGAACTCTCAATAAAGCTACCTTGTTCTTATTGTTCTGCAAATGTTCATTCTTTCTTTCATTGCTCTTGCTTTTCTTAACAATGGCTCAAATTACTTACTGCCTTTGAATTACTACTACTAGGGGTGATAGACAAGCCAACTATTTAACCCTCCACGTCTAGGCTAACAACTTGGTGATCTTGAATAGGCTCCAAATCCCACTTGGCTCAACCCGTCTTGAGGAAAGGCCTTCTTCTTCGGAGGAAAAAGGATCTTCTATGTAGTACGGAACCTTGACAACGGGCCCCATTTTCTCTCCTGAAGCTTAGGTTCCTACCATCCCAAAAAATATTCCTAGAGACCCCTAAATCCCCACTACTAAGGTTCGAATAGTGCCAATGGGGAGCAAACTATGTAAAGATTCTGCTCCTTTTAGGGGATGGACCTTCCTCACTAAGCAGTATGCTTCATAGGTGGATCACCTCATGCTCCGTCTGGAGGGTAAGTGGAGAGCTCTTCATATCTACAAAACCATGATACTCACAAAGGTGGCTATCCGATATGAGTTCCCCATTGTGACCGCTCTTACTAGTTTTTAAAACACGTGCTATAATGCTTTTATCATTCCAAAGGGTTTCCTTGAGATGACTCTTAAGGATATATCAATCCTAATAGGTTTTTCTCAGAGGCTTTTCGCTTCCTTTGAGCCGCTTCGCTTCAAATGGAGCTAGGGCCTTTTCATCTTCCTTTTCCTCCTCTTTCTTGCTAAATGGCTATGAGACTTTCACAAACTTCTTTCAAAAGGGTCTTCATGGTCACAGGCCAGATTCTATAGAAGTGAAAGTGGCAATTTACTAGCTTTGGTTCAAAAAGTTCTTATTTGCCAATTCATCCACCACCGTCTTTAAAACCACAAAGATGTTGGCGGTCAACAAGCCCCACAATGATGGTCCTTTGGCTTTGGAACCATTGCTGTTAGCCTAGGTGTACAGCCACCATCTAGATATCGTTGATAAAAGCTATGTTCTCACAACGGGAGGCCTTCTGTGGCTTGTCTACTTATGAGCTCTAGCCCGTTTCCCCTTATTTGTTGCATGGGGACTTCTATCCCCATAGATGACGCAATGGGTTGCTATTGGTAGTATTTTACCTAGATGGAGCTTCATCTTCCCCAGGACGGACCTTGGAGCACTAGCTCGAGCAACTCTCAACTCCTTGTCCAAGGACAGAGTTTAGTAGACTCCTTTTAAGAAAAGGAAACTTGCTCCCCTCTTGTTCAGGAAGACACATCTAGACCAATACATCTCCGTAAGCATCTATTCCCAACAAAACTTGGGTCATTTGCCAGACAAAATTTGGTGTGGGTATCTACATACTTGGGTCATTTGCTAGGCAATTTGATATGGTCCAAGACATTTCTTTCCCAAGTGTCTGGATCAAACAACTTTAGTGGGTTAAGAAGGCCCTCCATCGTCCTCCTCGGTTTGAGAAGTTGTTTGACACCAACTTAGGATCATCTCCCTCACTTCAAATTCAAGTTATCTATAGTCAAGAAAAGATTAGGTCAAGGGTGAGCTAGCAATCAGATTATTTTGAGTTTCAATTCAGGCCACTTTAAGTTTCAAATCAGCTTGATTGAACTCAAGATGAGTAAACTCAGTTTTTGATTTGAATATCTGAGGACTAAGATGAAGACGTCTAGATCACTTCAGACTTTAAGTTAGATAATTTCATGTTCAAATCATTAAGTTGGGTAATTTCGAGTTTCAGGTAAATTTAAATCGTATAGGATATTTCGATTTCGAGTTATCTTGAGCTTTGACTTAATCAAGTTGAGTCCTTTAAGTCTCAAGTCCATAGAGTTATTATGGAGTTATAATGCCCTTCCCTTGCCACAAAGATTTGGAACACATGATATTTTAATTAAATTTCAATTCCATGGAATTGAACATTGAAATTATAATTTCATTCAACATGTGAGCCAAATTTAAAGTTGAAATTCTTGACCAAATTCCAGTTCCAAGCTCAATTCATGCTCCAACTCCATGTGTCAAACGAGACTTTTACATTCTTTTCAACACAGCCTAACAGTCTTGGAAGAGCACAATAATTTAGAAGTAAAACCTAACAGAGTTCAATGAAGTGAACCTTCTTTAAACACTCAAGTAAAATCCCAAACAATAGTAAGATACCTAGTGCCAAAAACAAGAAATTTTCTCTTTTTACATCGAATAAATAGATCCAAAAGTATCCAAATCTAGCATGATGTTAAATGGCAATATTGCTCTCCCTTTCTAATATTCTAATGACGTAAAGAAATTCAAACGTGAGATTTCTTGCCTCAAAAACCTCAACCTTCATACACCTATTGCATACTAAAACCAGTGCATCTTTTTCATAAATAGTAAGCATACCCACATAACAGACTCATACCCAGTTTCAATGTCAATGCCGCAATGGTCAAGACGAAGAATGGATCTCAGAAGCAGACATGGGGCGGTATGAGCTTCCCAGGGTTCATGATATTGTTGGGATCCAAAGCCGCTTTAATGCTTCTCATGGTCCTCAGATTCTCTATCCCTAGTTCCGTTTCCAGGTACTGATAACAAAAGTAGTAGGAGGAAAAGAGACCAAAGTTTTAACATAAGAGGAAAGCAAGCAGAGGGAAACAATGTATCAGATTTCAATCCAAATCTAAGGTAAATAATTGCACGGAGATCGCCTAAGGTAATCTAATTATCTGATTATGACATAAACCCTATAATCCATTTTTACAAAAATGAATAAAACGCAAGCAATTACGGGTAATGTGAAGTTGCCTTTTCATTTGCTTTTTTAGATTATCCAGAGTTGAATATCCGAACACAAACAAGTACACATATGGATCAGTTAACTTCATGATGTCGGATAATTTCTTGAAAAGGATAGGATTTCGGATAACAAGAACAGGAGAAAGTGCAGTTCTAATGTGCATAAATTATCGATATTTGCTTCCATTTAGAGATGGCAATCATGTCATGTTACAGGGACGAAAAATTCATGTGTCAAGTTGTGTCAAATTCATGATATCTTTTTTGTTACTCGGAATGACAAGTAATCAGAACATGATAAAAATGACAAACAAATAGGGACAACAAAGTTTAACACAACACAATAATGTGGCATCAATACGACATGAAGTTACAGCGAGAAACTCCAATACAACACAGCAAAACTCTATATTGACATGAAACAGATCAAAATTTAAATAATTGACTCGTTTGCGATGCTTTGTCACATTCTAAAGCAAATATGAATTTGACATGATTAACTTATTGACACGGCAAGTTTGCCACCCCCTACAAACAGACAGAGCGTAGCAAAGAACTGCTTCATTTAGGATCAAAGCAAGACATTACGAGTTCCGCTTTCTCAAACAATGGCAAATCATGTTAGATGTTGAATTGAAGTTAAGTCGTTCCATGTTTTGGTTTCCCTTATTAATATCATGTTCAATTATTATTTCATGACACATTGTTAGCCCGTTCACACCCTGAAGGGGGAAGGCTGTGCACATTCCCCCCGCCCCCCACGTAGGCGGGAGCCCTTGAGGCACTGGGTATGTACACTGTTAGCCCATTGACCATGGAAACACACCATAAATTGTACACAAATTATAAATTACCTTCATTTTGCCTGTGCCAACTCCATGTTCTCCCGTACAGGTTCCTGATTTGTTTGAGGACATCAGTAAAACACAAGTGATCCAGCAGTTGGTTATGAAATGAAATAAGAATGCATAGCTATTATCAATAAAATCATAACAAATTCAGTGAGGTCCACATAATACAACTTCATGATCAACAAGGCAACAATAATTAAACCCAAGTACTACATTTTTGGCAGGCACCGAATAAATAAAAGTCATTACATTATATAACAGTCACAACGTTTCTTTTTAACTTTTTATGTAAGTAAAATGGGGAGGAGGGAAATGCGTCCAGTGTGGATTGAACCTTAGTGGCACCTCTAGCCCCTGGAATTCCCAACCACTAGGCTATGGCCTTCAAGAGCATATAATAGTCACAGCATAACATAATTTCATCCAGCCATTACATGATTGTCCACCACAAGATGTTACTTTTGTGATGGGCTCCGTTATCCATACAAATTGTATTTTTATCTATGGGTAAATTACATATTAGTACCCCAAGATTTAATGTACTAATTTTTTTAGTTCATAAACTTTGTGAAATAATTTTTTAGTCCAAAAAGTTACATGTATTTAATAAAATAATAAAAATAGAGATGTGTAAAGATACAAAACAAGCCCCGCTTTTATTCTTACATATTGTTGTTTGGACCATCCCTTTAAGGGTAGCACCTTGAAGGGATAAGGCTGCGTACCCCCTCCCCCCCCCTCCTCCCCCCAAAAAAAAGATCTTGCATATATGCAGGAGCACTTGAGGCACTAGGTCTATCATTGTTATATCGTTGTTTGGACTATTTTATTAAATGCACATAACTTTTTAGACTAAAAAATTATTTCATAAAGTTTGTAGGCTATAAAATTAAAACACTAAACCTCAAGGTACTAATACGTAATTTACCCTTAAATATATTTATACACTTCCATCTTAAAAAACTATCAAATGGGTATCCAAATTAATGGTTGTCTGCTCATTCATTCAAACATTTTGCAAAATAAGGCTCAAAAGCAGCCTACATTTCCTTAAAATACTCAAAGCAAAACAAATCTTTAGTGATGTTTGCAACACCAGACCGCAATTCGATTCTATGATCTGAGCTATAGGTTCATGGAATCAAATTGGATTCCTAGTCAAATCATGGTGACAGCCATTGTCACAGTCATAGTGTTACAGAGAGGGTGTCAATGATGTTGCATAGCACACCATGGAGACCACGTCATATGAGGGTTGGCTCAATAACGCTACATAACGATCTTATTTGATTCCGTGGTTGCTCATGAAAGCATTCGTCCGCAGCCACATCTCTGTATTTAATGCATCATGAAAGAAGAATACATGTGTAGTGCTGCTTCCTCTCTGCCCCAATGAAATGCTTATGTAAAATGACTCCTTAGGATGTTGGGTCCACGTATGAACTAATGCCAATAATCATACTGTAACCACCACGACAAAGCTTCTTGAGAGACGCCGGAGATCACATGACATGACTCGATAACCCAAAATCCCAAGTTACGGTCATATCAGATGTGTGGGCTATGAACAAGTTGGGGCCGGCTATCTATTGGTGAAAAGAATGCAACACTAACACAGGAAGAAAAAGAATAGCACAACTCTAAGCAAATAAACTACTAATATAGAAACTACAAAAGATGCAGAGTGTGTCTATTAAGTTTGATTACAAAGGCAATCGCAAATGTAATATATCAAGTCCTTAAATCAGATCCTAACAGCTAACCATGGAAACAGATTGCAGTTCTCAGTCAGATCATGGTTGTGACGCAGTAGAAGAATGTTACTGAGGTTACATAAAGTGCTAGGATGATCATGATCATCATGTTGGGTTTTTAAGGATAAAATTTGCTTTTCATCTTTATATATGAAATATTTGGATATATAGCCATACAATAATTGACTTTTATATCGCTTTTATAGCTTTTAACATGAAAACACAATTGTAAATATTATAGATTCATTATGAAGGTCATCAAGAAAATAATATTATGTAAAGGCTAGTTGCATAATAGCTCACTCAAAATACAGACTTTATATAACAACCTTTATTTGATTCCATGTAAGGACAGGATCAGAAATGACATTATAAGTAGCAAGTTAGGTGTGGCTCCAATTAAGAACAAGTTGAGGGAGCAATGCCTGCAATAATTTGGGTATGTCACGAGGAGATCAACTAACGCTCCTGTTAGGAAATGTGAACTACAAATTACGAATTGGAGGAGAGGTACAGGTAGGCCAAAGAAAAGCTAAATGGAGACGATTAAACATGATGTTACTCACCTAAACCTTAATGAGAAGACGGCCTTAGATAGAGATAAGTGGCGGTCAAAAATGCATGTGGCTGGCATAGCTGTCAGGAGTAAGGAGCACAAGATGCCAGTTCACAGCGCGCCTAGACTTTCATGTTTGCTATTGCTGCTGCTTTATTATTATTTGCATGCTTGCATGTCTATTGCTGTTTTATTTGACTTGACTTTGACTTGATTTTACAATATTGTTCCATTTTAAAAATATTGCATTTTAGGGCTGGGAGCCCTTTAGAAACAGCCTCCACCCTGTAGAGATAAGGTTGCACACATCTTCCCAGATGCTACCTTGGCAAGAGACTTTTCAGGCATTAGATTGTTCGTTTGTTGTTCTTTTTTTTTCTTTTTTTTTTTTTGGTTTTTTACACATTCATTTTTTGCATACGGTGATTCTGGCGAGAGCCAAGCAGCATATTGCACTGTACTCACAGAATTCCTGGAAACTGAAGAGCAGGACTGAGTCCTAATTTCCTATCTTCACCAACAAAATAATTGAAGAATAATCTACAATTTAAAAGAAAAATAAAAAACAGCCAATCTGCAAATGAATATGAGTGGCACTAGAATGGCATTTTATTGAGAATGTGGCACTGAGACAGAGAACTGGCACTAGCAAGTCAAATGCTCACTTGAGGAGTAACAAAGAATCAGAATGAGATGTGAACTGTGAATCTTTTGATACACACTTCAAAAAATGAACTGACCCCCAAGAAATCTAAAATTGAAAATTTGAGCCCCAGACTATGAAGTTGAGTATTGAAGAGTTTCTGATTATGTGATTGTTAATCAAAATTAAGACTTTTAATTGAATCACAGTCCACGATCACACCACAATGTAGGTGTCATGGAAGAGGGTTACCATTGGGATACTATGTAGGATCATGGCGATTATGTTGGGTTCTTTACGGAAAGATAAGTCATTTCAAGTCTTATGTAAGAAAAATTTTAGATGAAAAGTCACAGTCTGTAATTCTGTACCTTTTTGATAGTTTTAAGGACGTTAAAACATTTGTAGACCAATTTTAATAAAACAGGATATAATAAATGATGTGCAACCAGCTAGCTCAAAATGCATTATTGAATGGTTGTTCTGATGTGTAACGGACATTATTTGATTCCATGCTCTTAAAGCAAAAACAAAAAAGGGCACACCAAACTGCATTTTATTTTATTTTATGCTGCATATAATTGTCTAATTGGTAGCAATAGTCGGACAGATTTGGAGATATATCTTAGGACTATGTCATTGTACCACATGACTAAGAGTAGCCAACAAATAATGTTAAAAGACAATTGAAAATAATGCCATAATTGAAGACAATTGAAAATAATGCCATAATTGAAGGCAAGAAGAAATTATGATGGAAAATACATTTTCCGGCACCTAGGAAACTCCTACTAACTGCTCAGAGGATCTTATTGTTCAGTAAAAAGGGAACCAATTAGCACTCTGCGGTCACAGCATGGTGGTAACAGGAATACTCATTTTTAAACATCAACATACGCCAGTTGGTGGCCTTTTTAGGAGCTCTTTGGCAAAGAGTTTTGGGATCTTTGCTGACACACCTTTAGTTGATCTACAAAGGTATTGGAGGCTTTATATTGTGTTTTGTAATTTTGTGGACATCTAATCCTTAATTGTTTGTACAATCTTTCTCTCTTAATATTATCTTTTTTTCCAATCAAAAGAGTTCAAATGAAAAGGGTGCAATGAATAACTCTAATGCATGTTTGACAGCTTTTAACATGTAACACAACCATAGGTACGCTTAAATAAATAAATACAGTAAATGTGTAATATGGAGGTCATAAAACGATTAGATTTGTTGACAAATCCTCAAGGATTTGATAGACACAAATTTGATTTGGTTGATGTAAATTGTGTTGACAAATCCTTTAAGCATTTGATTGAACATATCAATTTTGATTGACATAGTTGAGTAGTTATCATTTCCTAAATCAAAATCATTTTCTCCTAATTTTATGTAATTAGTTTCCTAAGTTAGTGTCCATTGTGCTCTATAAATTGCAAAGCATAACTCAGGGAAATACAAGTCAAAAAATTATTTTGCTCATTTGCATCAACATGGTATCAGAGCTGGTTTAGAATTACAAGTTACTTCTAGATTTTTTTCCCCCTACTCTGTTTCCTTCATCGAAAACAGAGCAATTTTAATTGTTATTCTCAGATCTTTGCAATTTGAATATTGGCCATCATTGCCTTGAATTATGGGCCTTAAGAGCAAATATTCACAATGTCTACCACATTTGAAACCCCTGATCCAATCCAAACCGAGATCAATCAGCCGAAACAAACCTAGAACCATACCCAAACACCTTCCAACGAACTTCATATCATTCAACCATCGTATAGCCTAAATGAAACAAATTACCTGATTTGGTCTCAAATGGTCCGAACGAAATTGGAAGGGAAAGGAAAGATCAGCCATTTGATTGGCCCCGTACCAAGCGACGAATACCCAATGTTTGAGGCTTGGGACATGAAGGATTCTATGATTATGTCATGGCTACGGGATTCGATGCAACCTGAGATTAGTGGAAACTGTATGTTTTTGACCACGGCCAAAGACATATGAGATACTGTGAAACACACTAACTCCAAAGTCAAAGATGCAACCTTGGTTTATGAAATAAAAACCAAGATCCATTCAACAAAACAAGGTACATTGTTGATTATGGAGTATTATAATACCTTAAATGGTTTATGGCTTGAACTTGATTACTATCAAAGTATTAGGATGAAGTGTGCCGATGATGCTGAAGTTCGAGGAAAGAGAAAGGATTTATGAATTCTTGGCTGGACTCAACACAGAGTTCGATCAAGTCCGAGTACAAGTACTTGGACGAAGAGTTATCTTCCCTAAATGCAGTCTTCTCCATTATTCGAGCTGAGGAGGGAAGGAGGATTGTGATGCTCGACTCTCCAGCTGCCGAATGATCTGCCCTGGCCGTGATGTAGAAGCCATCTCCAATCAATTTTGGTGGTCCAAAACAAAATCAGGACAACAAAGAAACATATAAGTCACCGGTAAATAAAGATGATCTTTGGTGCAACTATTGTAGGAAACCAAGACATACTAAGGAGACATGCCAGAAACTAAAGGGGAAACCACCATTTGGCAGGTGCAACAACAATCAGCCTCAATACATCCCACGGAACAGCCAAGCAAACACAGTTTTTACAAATTTTAATCCTGAGCAAAATCCCACAAGCAATGAACCAGAAATAGGTACACTAAACAGAGAGGATTTGAAAAACTCCGAAGCTTGCTCACTTAAATGGAAAAACCGGTTGGGTCATGTTCGTTGGCACACTCAGGTAAAAGTTCCTTCTCCCATGCTCTTAGTGCCTCAAAAGACTATAAAACACAAAAAATCTGGATTGTTGATTCAGGTGCTCCTGATCACATGACCAACTCATCAGATCACTTCACTACCTATACCCCATGTCCAGAAAACCAAAAAATAAGAGTTGCTGATGGCACTTTGGCTTCCGTTGTAGGGAAAGGAACCATCCCCCTCACATCTTCTCTCTCACTAAACTATGTGCTTCATATGCCTAAGCTTTCTATTAATTTGTTGTCCATCCATAAACTGACAACATATCTAAATTGCAAAGTGGTATTTTATTCTAATTGTTGCATTTTCCAAGAACCGGTTATGGGGAAGATGCTTGGGCCTGCAAAGGAGAGGGAAGGACTTTATGTCTTGGATACTAGTGGTGGCAGAGATAAAAGTTGATTATCTCTATCTCATTTCTCTAAAAAACTCACTTAAGAAATCTCAAATTTGGCTTCATCATTTTCGTTTAGGAAATCGGTCTTTTCTAGTTTCAAAAAGTATGTTTCCTGTTCTGTTTGAAGGTTAGGATGATAAATCTTTCCATTGTACAGTGTGTCAACTTGCCAAGCATCATCATTTTTCATTTTCCTTTTGAGTAATAATAAATCCTTATATCCATTTTCCTTAATTCATACCGATGTTTGGGGACCTTCTAGGGTTCCAAACATTGCCGAAGCTCGTTGATTTATTTCTTTTATTGATGATTGCACTAGGATTACTTGGTTGTTCTCATGAAAAATAAATCTGATGTTAGTACAATCTTTCCCAAATTTCTAAAATAGATTCACCAATTTGGTGCCCAGATTAAAATTGTTCAATCAGACAAAGGAAGGGAATACTTTAATCAGTTCTTGTCACCTTGTTCGCAAAGAGATGGATCATACATCAATCATCTTGTACCGATACACCTTAACAAAATGGCATTGCCGAGTGAAAAAACCGTCATCCTTTTGAAACAACCCCAGCCCTATTGTTTGAAAAACAAGTGCCTAAACACTATTGGGGGGAAGCCTTGTTAACTACAGCTCATTTTATAAATAGATTACCTTCAAGAGTGTTGGGAAACAAAGCTCCAATAAGTTTCTTTTACATTTTTACCCAGAATTCAGCAATTCAAGTCACTTACCACCCAAATATTTGGTTATCTCCTATGTTTACATTCATACACAAAATCGTGGAAAATTAGATGTGAGAGCTCTTAAATGTGTCTTTCTTGGTTATTCTTCCACACAGAAGGGATATAAGTGCTATCATCCAAATTCCAAAAAAAATTTTGTGACAAAAGATGTTACCTTTGCTGAAACCAAGCCTTTCTTTGGGGTATCTTATCTTCAGGGGGAGAGTTCATGGGAAGATAAAATCAATTTGAGTCTTGGGTTTCCAAAAATTGACCTTACAACTCCTCAAATCCCTAAAATTCCAGAAAAAGCTTCTGAAATTCCACAAACAGCCGCCGAAATTGCAGAAACAGCTGCCAAAATCCTAGAAAAAAGTCTCGAAACTCTAGAAACAATCCCCGACATGGCCTAGTGCCTCTTTCATCTCATCCATCTCCTAAAATTAACAAAAATGAGAAAAAAAGGAAAAGATGATCCTACTTTGCCGCTACTAGTTTATTCAAGGAAAGTTGAGCCCAAAAATATGCAAATTCAGGAATCTCATCCCATTACAGGTAACGAAGGCCTTTCAAATTCCTCCTCACCATAAAATTTTTCTCTCACTGATCTTGATGTTCCAATTGCCATTAGAAAGGGCACATGAAAATGCACAGAACACCCCATAGCCAATTTTATTTCTTTTCATAGGCTCTCCTCTTCACATAGAGCATTTCTCGCAAAGTTGCACACCATTAAGACTCCACAAACATGCATGCAGCATGAAAGCATGGAAGCAAAGAGAAAAAACATGACACAAGGCAAGCATAATGAAAGCATAAAGCAACCAAAAGGCAAATAATAGGCAAACAATAGGCATATAGGCAAATAAAACAGCTCCCAGCCATATCAGGTACACCAAAGAGGCAGTCATATAGGCCTAGGAACCCTAATGTCAGCCAGAATATGCTCCTGTATTCTAAGCTGCTACATTGGCTACCCCTATGCTAGCTCTCTACTAAGCTCTAACTAAGGCCTCCTCCTCCCGCAGGTTTAGGTCGGTGAGGTCGTGTCGGATTGTCTCCAACCATCTCTTCTTTGGCTTGCCTCTTCCTCTCCTGCTGAGCGTAGTATGGAGTTGTTCACATCTCCTAACCGGAGCAGTGGTCGGTCTCCTCCTAACATGCTAAACCACCTCAAACGTTGCTCTCTCAATTTATCCTCAATTGGAGCCACACCTAATTTGTCTCTGATGATGTCGCTCATGATCCTATCCTTCCTTGTGTGTCCACACATCCACCAGAACATCCTTATTTTCGCCACCTTCATCTTCTGTGTATGATGTTGTTTCATTGGCCAACACTTCGCACCATATGACATCCCCAGTCTCACTACCATCTTGTAGTATTTTCCCTTTAACTTTAACGGGAACTTTCTATCGCAAAGTACTGCAAAAGCCATCCTCCATTTATGCCAGCCTACTTTAATGCGGTTGTCGACATCCTTGTCAGCTTCGCCGTCCTGCTGTACCATGGAACCCAAATATCTAAAACACTCCTTTTATGGTGGTCTTTGAACCAATCTTGACGTCTTCTAATTGTGATAACAAGTCCGCAATTTGTGAACTTCTATGGCTCAAAATTATCATGGAAGACTTGGGTGTCAAATGGGAGGAAGTATGAAAGTATATTCTAACAACAAGTCTACAATTAATATAGCCCACAATCTGGTACAACATGATCGCACTAAACACGTAGAGGTGGATCGACATTTTATCAAGGAAAAACTAGATTGTGGTCTAATCTGCATTCCCTACATCTCAACTGATAGTCAACTTACGGACATCCTTACCAAGGGACTTCCAAGTCATTCATTCCAGAGAATCACACCCAAGCCGGGAATGGACAACATTGCACACTAGCTTTGATTGACACAAATTTGATTTGGTTGATGTAAATTATGTTGACAAATCCTTAAGGATTTGATTGAACATATCAATTTTGATTGACATAGATTAGTTGTTATCTTTTCCTAAATCAAAATTATTTTCTCCTAATTTTATGTAATTGAGTTTCCTAGGTTAGTGTCTATTGTACTCTATAAATTGTAAAGCATAACTAAGAGAAATACAATTCAAAAAATTATTTTGCTCATTTGCATCAACAAGATTAAATAGCACCCTTTGTTCGATTCCATGTTTTGACATGCCACTTAGAATTGTAGACAAATACCTTCCATTGCCAAGGCAGTATGGACCATGAATTGATTGAGCCTCTCAGCTTCTCGTCTATGCTCTTCATTGCTAGGATCAAACAAGATCACTGTGTGGAAGTTCCCATCACCAGCATGAGCAATTACTGTGCTGTTTTAGTCACATAATTTGGAAAGCAGAGAATGAAGAAAATTACAAAATTGTCAGTTCATGTTAGAGGTCCAATGACGGAACTCTAAACAAACAAAACGAAGCTCATAATCTAATTAAAACCTAAAGTAGATGTCTAAGAATAGAAGCTAACATACCATATCAATGGTGATGCATCCAGCTCCTTTTTGGACATTGTTATCAGTTCTGCAAGATGTGATAGAGGAACGCAGACATCCTGGAGGATGGAACTCAACCATAAAAATGAAGTTATGACAGTACATGGTATACCTTTTATAATGATGCAGGTGCTATGTAAGTTCAGAAATAGGAATACCACAAGAAACACTGATTCAATACAAACATAGGCCAAAATATAGGATTATCCAGCAGATGTAAATTTTGTCTTATAGATTCTAATGAAGTGCTTGGCTCTATGCCTGCAGTGTGGATCTGGAATCGGAAACCCCTATTCCAAATCCAAGGTATGGGACAGCATCAGTGCAAATGCATTGGGATTAAAAATCCAACATTTTTCCAAATAGACCCCAATTCCACACAAAAATTCCAATGCTTGGTCTGGAAGTTCGAAATCCAGTTTCTTGTAATTCCATATACAAGGCTGGCAGCTTGACCCAGCAATACCGAAACCCGCCAACCAAGCAACAAGACGGGTCAACACATGTAGGGGTGAAGAAACTCGTAATTAGTCAAACTCCACACATCTATCCGATGCGGAATTGAGACATTACATTCTCCCCAACTGAAAGACGCCACATCCTCGTTGTGTGCCCAAATATTTATCTCCTTCCTAAGCGATACGGGTCTCTAAGGCACACCCACCACGCCACTGCTACTGGCCTCAATCTTCCCTCACTGAACCAAAGCCATCACCAAGGCTGCACACTAGGTCCCAGTACGTCCCAAACACTCGCAAGGAGTTGGACCTCATACCAAACGGAATGACCCAACCTAACATTACAACACAACCAACAAAAGTGCAGAGTCCCCTATTGGCCCCATAATGGCTCACTTAAGCCTAAAAAGGGAAAGGCCTTGTTTCTCTAATGTAGGGATGAAGTCACTTATAAATTTGTCAAACTTCACAAATCTATCTAATGTGGGATTGGAGCGTTACTCAATGAATTACAAGTTCTAATTCCCAGCATTTCCTATACAATAAATCAGAGTTCCACAGGGTTTCAATTCCATGCGTTAAAATACACACTTAGACATTAAGCGTATCTTTTAAGATCTATCTTCTTTTGGGTTTATCTAATTTAGGTTGGATTCGGATGCTATGGGATAATCTTATATTTTGTTCTATTACTTGGAAGTTTAGTTATTAAGATACAACAACTCAGTGGATGGGGGGGGACTACAGGGTGTTAGTTATTAAGATATATATATATATATACCATAAATAGGACCCCCATAAGTGTGTTTTACGAGAAACAGCGAAAGAATTGAATTCTAGAGAATATAAAGATTCTCCCACCTCTGAATTGCCCTTCCCTCTTTTCTTTGTCCCCTTTGTCTCTCCTCTCTCATCTTCCTCTTCTCCCTCTTTCTCTACTCCTCCCTATTAATCCCTAGTCTTCTTTATTTTGGTCTTTTCCCCTCTCTCTCCTGTATCTCTTCTCTCCTCTCTCCTCTCCTCTTACCCTGTCATCAGTTTTGGTATAAGAGATATTGTTCTACATCAATTTCAGAATCAAGGTTTGTCTCACATCAAATTGACCGCAAGAAAACCTTATTATATTTGCATGTGCTGTATAAATAAAGGCTGGAATATGAGGTACACGAACAAGAAGTTATCCACTTCGACTCCTCAAGCTACCATCTTTGCTTTCACTTCAAAGTAAATTTAGCACTCAAAGTTAAGGCCTTTACTTGGATTGTAGGAATCATCGGAGATTACATCCACAAACTTGGAGAAGACAACAAAGTACAACTTCCAATATAACACCCCAATCCCACATTGGTTAAATGTGTAGAGTTCGATGAATTTACAAGTGACTGCACTCACTACATTAAAGCAACAAGGCCTTCCCCTTTTTGCCTTATGTGGTCCAATACGGTCCAATAAAGGCCTTCCTACTTTCGTGAGTTGTATTGTCACAGTGTTGGATTGGGTCGTTATATACTATCCTCTAATGTTGGATACATTGTTATAGAAGTAATCCAAAAGTAAATAAATTTCACTTTTCCTTTTTTTCTTTTTTTTCCCCTTTTTTTGCTGGATGAGAAAGGTAGGGATTTGAACTCCTTCAAACTCGGTAGTATTCTACCACTAGATCAAGACCTCATTAGCAATAGCAAACATGATTTCTTACATTTCCATGGGCCCCATTACTAGGAGGGCTTTTTATTTTACATACATTAGAATTTCTAAACAAAGGAAAAAAGCCCTTCTCGTGATTTCTAACGTCAAACTACTGTGGTGTCTAAATCATAGTGGCAGGGAAACTCCTAAAATGCTAACGTTTCACACTTCGGAAACGCGATTCCACGTTTCAAAGTCTGATTCGCGTTTCCTACGCATTTCGAACTCGACAGAAACACGATTCGAACAATAATAGAATCATTTTGATAAGAAAATACTTATTAAACGATTTGTTGGCTAATTATATCACTCGATTTTTAAGACTGATTGAATTGTGTGAACATGTTAAGAGTCAATTTTCTAGATTTTATTCTTTGGAGTACTTAATTTCCTTAGTTATTGCTTAATATTGACTTTGTTTTGATATTTATGCTTCAAAAACTCAATTGATAACACTTCATTACTTTTTCTTGTGTGCCTAATATATATAGTAATATAAGTGCTCCCTCAATGCTCCCAAGTTAAGAAACTTTTTTGATTGCCCGCTCCCCCACTCCCACTTCGTGCTGTTATTTAGACTCTGAATAAATGAATCGGCATGGTGCTACTCTGTGAAAATTTATAGAGCATGATAACTTAGGCACTTCTATGGAACTGAGGTTCTTTCTGAGGATGTTCCTCACCAGTGCTTAATATGATTTTTAAGGCAGCATTGTTGCTACAAGTAACCTCTCCAGAAACTGATGCAAGGCTGCAAACTTTGGTGCTCTTCCTCCATTCCTAGCTTTGGTAGGAGCCTCGTAAACTAGGCTGCTATTCATCCACTTATTTTCTTAGGTTAGATTCCATTTAAAATTTGGAAATCAACTGGACTTTTCCTCGTACATTTTTTTCTAGTAAATAAGTTGGATTGGTTAGTGAGGATATGAATCTAGGACCTCTTGTCTTGGTAGCATTATACCACTAGAAAAAGCCCCTGGCCTGTGCCATGTAGCATTTTATCTTCTTATTAACAAAATCCCATTTTGTAACTGGAAGATGGAACCTCCCCATGAATCCTTTTGACCACATCTCCATGGTAACCTACTAGCACAGGTTCCTAACCATGAAATACTAACAAAAAAGACAAACAAGAGAATTTGTTCCTAAAAGGAAAAGAACTTCAGAAGGCTAACTGACCGAAATCATTGCTTCATATTTAGGCTCCATTGCGAAGCAAGCCCAGAGTGCTTCCTTCCTCATCTACAGATGACAAGACAAATAAATGATAATGAAGCAACATTCTTGCATTTCTGTTTCAGCATGGAAGGAAGAAGCAGAAGTAAACAAAATGATGGTATGCACAACAGGTGGGTCAAGCCAAAGAAAGCATTTGCTAATATTGTTGGAATGCACAATACATCTTTAGCTTATTGCCATTAGCAAAAATAACCTCAGCAGGCTAATATGTCTCACATATTTAGCATGACATGATTAAAAAATGTTGGCAATCAACAAGAGGCTGGCAGAAAGTCAAGGAAAAAATAACTGACCAAGAGAGCTTGCAGGCGTGCTGAGAATAAGGAAACAACCTTGAATGCAGGATTTTTAGCATAGAATAAGGAAACTTCCCCCTTCTCTTCTCAAAGTGGCAGGTCACTTGCTCCATGCTGCGGACCAGCCTCTCAGGTTGGGGGTCCTAGGAAACAGCCTCTCTTCAGGGTAGGCCCCTGAAGGGGGAAGGCTACATACATCTACCCCCCCCCCCCCCCCCCCCGACCCTACTTTTGCGGGAGCCCTTGCAGGCATTGGGTTTGTTGTTGTTGTTGTTTTTGTTGTTGGATTAAAAAGAACAAAAACAGAGAGCACTATTCTGTCTACTTAGCCATTCTATTTTACGTAAATCCATGTGAGGGGGAAGGAATGAAAAATACAAAAACCATAAGGAGCTAGCTCTAGTGTCAAAGCACTTTAACCTCTTGTACCATATGAAAGTTGAGGTCTAGGACTCACGACCTGCCAATGGATGTGTACGGTTCCTTGGACCACCTCAATTGACAACCTACCCAGTTGCACCAATGGAAACTTCCAAATAGCTTTAAGGGCAACTCGAGGATTAGTCAAGTTGCGCCCAACTTGCTCGGAACACACAATTTACCCAAAAGGAACAGGAAAACATAAGATTCAATATAAAATTCATAACAAAAGAGAATAACCAAACAAAGAGAGAAGCGAAAAGTAAACTAAATAGAGACTGCGACAAGCATAAAAAACAGAAGGCCACTAAACCAAGTGTTTCTCAAATGGTAAAAGCATGGAATCAAATTATCATGGTTGTAGCTATAGAAACAGGGTCTCACAGACATCAGATAATGAGTTGCGGAAATTGCCTAGCTCATTTGCAAGTTACTTATAAGCCTTTTACCTGAAAGAATAGATGTATCACTACTAATTTAAATCCCTCTGACAGCGTTTAATAGAAACATCTACAGGCGTTGTAATAAATAAAATAAAACACAATACGTTTAATGGGAAATAAGAGCAGCCAAGCACACAAGGTTAAAGTGCATAATAAATAGATAGAAACAAAAAACAAAGCAAAATTTAAGGACAATAGTACCTTCCAGAGCTCCTTTTTAGCTTCAGGTTCTTCAGCAAAAACAAAATCAGAGCCACTGTGCTCAGAAACAATTTTTTGAACTATCGATGTCTGCTCACGTGAATATGCTTCTGCATAGTAAAAGCACCGTTCAAAAGATGTCAGTAATTTCCTATAAAGGAAACCCATGGCAGGGTCGTGATTCAATAAATGAGGAGTAAATCAAATGATTTACGAACGCCATTGGTAATTCAACCAAATATTACACATGGACATCTCATACATGTCTATTTCAATTTTGTCCAAGCTTCTCGCAGACCAAGAAAACCACATTCTTACGCTTCCTATGGCAGACATCAAGCATGCTCAGGGGAAGAACTCTCATTTTGAAAATTTTAGTTTAAATGTTCCAGCCATAAATAAGCACCTTTCGTAAGTTTTTAATTATCCTTGAGTTCAACAGCATACTAGAAATGTAAGAATACCAAAAATCAAGCAAGGCCATACATGCACCTGTTCCAACAAATTCAAACAATAAGGTTGGAGCCTCGGGTAAATTTATTCCATTCGCAACATTCACAGCCTTCACTTGAACCTCATCCATCAATTCCACCCGAGATACCTGGAACACATAAGAAAGCAGCAAGGACAATTGATACACACACACACACCCCGAAAACAATGCCTCTGACTTGAAGCCAATTTTGAGGATGCACAAACACCCACACAGATGCGAATTTTTTAAAAATACACAACTACGGAGCATGGAGTGGCCATTATTAATGGCTGCCATTGCATGGATTTTAACATTCTCCTTCTCAACTCTCATTGCAAAAATGCTAAAAACAGAAATATATAATCGCAGCAATCATGCTCTTGAAAATGAAAATTATAATGTAACCAAATTGAATAAACATAATGTTGACTACAGAAAAATAAAATTTACTTGTATTCCGGAAAGCATAGTAGCAATAGCCACATCTGCTGCATCCTTAACAGTGGGAAAATTGCACCTCGCAACCTGAAAAAGAACAAACGGTCAATCAGAAACTGATCTAGGGGTGAAGAAGCTAGAAGTGGCCAGTGGGCCGGGCTAGGCTCGGCCCCCCCTCGTTGGGGGGTAGAAAGAAACCCCCCAAAATTAGGGTGAAAAACATAGGAGGGTAGGAGGATTCGAACCTCAGACCTCCCGCGTGTTAAGCAAAGCCCCCACCATATGAGTTACAACCTTTTTATAATATATTAGGGTAAAAAAAATATTAAATTATATGTATTTCCAGAAAAGGGGGTGACTATCCTGGCCTTATATAGTTTGTTTATAAAAAATATTTTGAGATATATATGTTTATAAAAAATATTAAATTAAACACAGAGGCAGTTGTATTAGGTATAGGTATGCCTTATATAGTTTGTTTATCCAATAAAATCAAAAAAAATTGGAGCTCATATGGCAATTGCTAAGGCTTACATGTTAGAGGTATTGGGTTCGAATCTCATTCGTGTCAATTTTGTGTCAAATTTTTGTCAATTTTTTTTTGTAAAATATGCTATATTGTATTTTTACCCAATAAAATCACAAAGACATTGTAGCTCACATAGTAATGGTGTGCTTTATATGTTAGAGGCATGGGGTTCGAATCCTACTAGTGTCATTTTTCCGTCCAATTTTTGTGCTATTAAAAAAAAAAAAAAAAAAAAAAACAAAAACAAAAACTTGGAGGGGGGAGAGCCGGGCCAGACGAGCCCGGCCCGGCCCTGCCCATTTGCTGGCGAGGCCGGCCTAGTCCGGCCCGGGGCCACCACTAGAAGAAGCAATAACAGTTTCTTAATAGACCCCATAATTCCATAGTAATGAGGATGTATTCTCAGAGATGTAACTCGATGCAGCCGTAAAAATGAAAGCAACAAGGCTCGAGCATACAACCAGATAGAATTGCTGAAGCTGCTCTCAATAAACTGAAAGAAGTTTATGAAACGCAGGCAACAGACAAAGACACTAAAACACACTCCCCCCCCCTCCCTTTTCTTTTTCTCTTCTCCTTCTTCCAAGCTGACTGCAGTGCCCCACCACCAAGCTGAGCAAGGCAGAATGCATAAATTAGCACCTTATTATCTCTCATATCCAATTCCTAATTTGAATCACAATCGCCAATCAAAAAAGATCTATGGAAACATTAGTGCTATCAAAAGGCAAAGGCGTCTCTAAGACGCACAACCTTTCTATCATGTAAAAAGCAAGAGCACCCTCAAGCACTAAATTTAAAAAACATACACAAAAAGATCAGATATTAAAATTGAAAAATCTAACCGGGCTAATATCCAGTTATCTCACAATGTCTATATAAATCAAGGCTTCTATTCTATTAGAAAGAAATTTTAAATTTTAATATATGCACCATCTCAGCCTTTTCTGGTGTATTAACTACATTTTCAGCTTTCAGGTTGAGCACTAATTGCCAAACCAAGGCAACTTCTCAGCCATACCTTTGTACAAATTGCCTCACCCAGATCTAGTCAGAGTGCTGCAGATGCGGCTCACCTCACACTCACTGAAAGCCTAGTTAGCACCAAAGTGTGTTGTATGAGATGCTCCAACAACAGTTTAGAGAAGCCTGTCGACTATATTACAAAATTCTCTCAGGAAGGGACATAGTAACAGCACCAGGCACTGCAGCAATTTCCCCTGTCTAAAATAAAAGACGAGCATTCTATCCCCCTTTGTTATCAGGTTTCTCAATCTATTCACCATGCTTCACTGAAAGGATCCACTAGTCAAAGTCCAGACTCACTAGATTGTTCTAAGCATGACCCATGAGAATTAAGTTCCAACAAAAGGATATGATGGAATTCATAATAGCTATTTCTTTAAGAACAACCCCTGTATAATTCCCCAACTTCCTTCGAAGGAAACATTTTCTTCCTTTTAACCCACTATTGGACTCAAAAGAATTGCAATCACCCTCTACCATATACGTAGAAACCACAGAGAATAATTAGAAGGATTATGAAATATATAAGTCAAAAAATGAGAACCAGAAAAAAGTATACTGTCACGGGTCCGGCACTGGCTCGGTCCAAAGGCTTGTCATGACAATGTCAAGGACCGGCCCGGGTACGCGCCAGTGCTAGTCATGACATTGTCATGGGTCGCTAGCGATACTGTCTTGGTCCATACTTGCTTGTTTTAACACCCGATAGTAATAAGGATAAATTGGGTATTAATTCAAACAATAGGACACGTTAGGAATTATTGAATTGTAATTAAATAATCTAGAATTCTCTAGAATTACTTGTAACTGCCCCCTTTCCCGCCTTTTTTAAGGGAAGGTTATTTCCCGCCTCTCTCATTTGAATTTTGTTAGGTAGTTATAAATAGGGAAGCTCATACTTGTAATAATTATCCAATCTGTTAGGTTATGTCTCAAATTACTTGTTTTAATTTTTTATGGGGTTGTCGTAGGGTCATCGATCGATCGGGAGGGAATCCGATCGATCGGGTGATTTAAGGAAATTTTGGGTATTTTTAGGCAGTTAGAGGGCCGATCGATCGGCTGGTTCCGATCGATCGGGTGTTTCCCGATCGATCGGGCCCTCCCGTCCTGCGTCTATAAATAAGGACGTAGGGTTTCGTCATCTGTGCGACCAAAATTAAAGTGAGGCACCGCCATTATGAATGAGGTGATTTCGTAATTCCTCCCAAGATTTTGAGTACTACGAGAGTTCAGAGGGAGTGATTGTAATTCTTCCATATATCTCGTTCTGGGAAGTGTCGTTGTAATTCTTCCGTTCAGTTAAAAGGTGATTTCGTAATTCCTCCAAGATTTTGAATACTACGAGAGTTCAGAGGGAGTGATTTTAATTCTTCCATATATCTCGTTCTGGGATGTGTCGTTGTAATTCTTCCGTTCAGTTAATAAAGAATCTCCATCTCCGCCCGTGGTTTTCTCCCCTCTCGGTTGTAGAGGGGTTTCCACGTAAATATTGTGTGTTCTTATTTTGTTCTTTCTTTCTCCATATTTGTTTACTTCTCGTTTTGTGTGAGTCATATTATTTGAATCGAATCAAGTTACCAGGGTTTCACGCTTCCGCATTAAGTTTTCCGTAACAAATTGGTATCATAGTATATCAGATTTGTTTAAGTTTTATTCCTTACACAATCAAATATCAATGAAAATCTCTCTTAACCCGTCTCAACCTTCTATCTCTATTTTCTCATCTAATTTCTTCCCTTTCTCGTCTTAATTCTTCAAAATTCTCTTAACCTCTAGATTCATTGATCTCCCTTGATCTTTGAATTTAGGTCACGACCTTAGGAACGTGACAAGGTGTTATCAGAGCCATCTTCCGATCATCAAACTGGCCATTACTAGAAGTACTCGATCCGCTGCAACAATGTCTTCATCAGAGGAAACGGTCGATTCACAAGTTCAACAAAGATTTGAGTCTATGTAGAAACGCTTGGAGAAATTGGAGAGGATCTCTGAAAATCAAGTTCGAATTAGCAATGAGCTCAAAACATCCGTTGATTCTCAAGCTCAAGTTACCGAGAATTTAAGAGCCACATTGGAGACGTTGAACACCACCATGAGGAAGTTTACCATCAGCCAAGAAAAATGACCGGAAGTAGAAGTACCGGTCGCCACTGCCCACACTAATGCTGGAGGATCTGGGAATTACGTTCTCTTGGGAGGAAATGGCTTGATTCCTCCACCTCCACCTCAACCGGAGCCCAGAATTGATCGTATTCCCTCACGGATAGCTGAGGATGGTGAGAATAGTGAATTCAATGGCAGTAACCGTACTTGGAGTTCACACCATACTGCCAAACTAGATCCTCCTCGCTTTGATGGATCCAATCCTAGGGGCTGGATCAGGAGGTTACTCAAATATTTCCGTTGGTATCAAGTGCCAACGGAGGAGTGGGTGGAGTTTGCATCTAACCACTTGCCGGAGCACGGAGAAGCTTGGTATCAAGCTCTGGAGCTTAAAAATCCGGTGATCACTTGGCAATTCTTCATTGATGAGCTTTGCAAGAGGTTCGGTGATCGATCTCTTCATGACATTGTGGAAGAATTCAGCAAAATTGTCCAAAACGGCACCGTGGAGGACTACATTATACGTTTTGAAGAACTTAAGAGCTGGATGTTGATTTATCATCCATCTCTAACGGAGGACTACTTCATCTCCAGTTTTATCAGTGGCCTCAAGCCAGTACTTAGAGCCTCGGTCAAAGCAGCACGCCCTAATGAATTGAGTTTGGCGTTTGAGCAAGCAAAGCTTCAAGACATAGCTATCGCTGAGATCCATGGCACTAGAGGGATGGGATCGGGTAGGGGTGTTCAAATACCGGTCTTAACCGAAGAACCGGACCGGACCGGTCATTCGGTCCAAGACCGGACCGGAGCGATTCAATTTCGGTCCGGTCCGCAAGTTGACCTTATTTCGGGTTTCGGTCCGGTCCGGTCCAAACCCGAAAAACCCGAGACCGGACCGAAAACCCGAATTATGTTGTTGGGCTTCCTATATATTTTATTAGATTATTGGTAGATTAATCTAGAATTATAATATTTAGGCCTAAAATTAGTTTTAAAATAGCCCATAAACACCTATATTAAATTATCTTGTTTGTTTTTTTGAGCAACTATTGCATTTTATATATTGCTACGACTTATATACGTAATTATTTGTAGTTAATTCAAAAATAATTTCGTTGGTTATTAGTGAAGAATCGAGCAATGTGAATCAAATCAAAGGGGCCAAATTGTTAGGGTCGGGTTTAGTAAATATAAGTTATTATGAGCCGTTGTATTTGGTGGATGATCATTTAATATTTTTTATTATTTCTATTATTTATTTTTATTATTTTTTCTATTAAATGTCTTTAAAGTTGCCCAAAATTGACAAAATATGGTAAATTCAACTTATATTAAAAAAGAAAGAAATTATAATCGGTCTATATCGGTCCGGTCCGGTCCGGTCCGGTCCATGAAGTAACCGGTCCGGTCTTGGACGGGACCGGATAAATTCGGTCTGGTCTTCGGTCTTCAAAAGAGGCTAATTTCGGTCTTCAGTCCGGTCCGGTCTGGTCCGGTCCGGTCCGGGTTTGGACCGATGAACACCCCTAGGATCGGGTGTCGCTAGACCTGGTTCCAGTGTCAAGACAGTGTCCAGTGCACGCACGGGACCATTTATGTCCTCCCAGGGCCCAGCGTCCTCCTACGGGTCCGTGTCAAGGCCCGGTGGGGCAAGGTCTGGCCCAGCAGCTTCCTCTGGCTCCAGCGCCCCAAGGCGCGAACCCGACTAGTGTTACAAATGCAGGGAGCGCTATTTCCCTGGGCATGTTTGCAAGCCCAAGCAGCTCCAAAGCATGGAGGGGCAAGAAGAGGTGGAAGAAGAACAACAGGAGGAAGTGCAGGAGGAAGAAGAGGCTCAAGAGGAGGAAACGGGAGTGATGGAGATCTCCCTTAACGCTCTCTCATGGCGCATTACTCACAACACAATGCGCCTAAGGGGATCCATCAAGAAACGGGCTGTTACCGTCCTTATTGACAGTGGGAGCACTAACAGCTTCCTGGATGCTGCCGTGAGCTAAGGCTGGAGACAGTGCCAACGTTGGTAATGACTGTCACCGTAGCTAACGGTGAGAGCCTCATCAGCCACCAAAAGTGCACGGGCGTCAGGTGGAAGGTCCAAGGCGCCACTTTCATTGATAACCTACGTGTGCTTGAGCTACGTGGTAGCGACATGGTTTTGGGAGTTGATTGGTTACAACGTTATGGCCCCGTGACCATTAACTTCACAAACCTTCATTTCTCTTGCTTCTAAGAGGGAAAGGCGATCCAATTGCAAGGCATGGCTGAGCAAGCAACTCTACACTCCATGTCCGAGCGTGGCATCACCCGGTTCTTAAGGAAGCGGGCAAGCTGTGTATTAGGCCATCTCTTTATGGCCACCGGAGTGGAAGAATCTGAAGCTGAGTTGCATCCAGACATAGCGCACTTGTTACGCCACTATAAGGATGTGTTTGACATCCTAAAAGGGTTGCCCCCGCCTCGTAACCATGATCATGGCATCCCTACCCTGCCAGGGGCCAAACCGGTTAACATTAGGCCCTACCGGTATCCGCACAATCAGAAAGACGAGATAAAGAAGCAGGTAAAGGAGATGCTCAAAACCTCTATCATTCAGGCCAACCAGAGTCCGTTTGCTTCACCGGTTCTCTTGGTCAAAAGACGGCACCTACCGTTTTTGTGTTGATTACCCCCAGCTCAACCAGATCACTGTCAAAGAAAAATTTCCCATTCCGGTTATTGATGACCTTTTGGATGAGCTCCAAGGCGCAGTGGTTTTCTCCAAAATAGACCTACGGGCCAGTTACCATCAGATCCGGGTCAGAAATGAGGACAGCCACAAGACAGCCTTTCGTACACACCAGGGGCATTATGAGTTCCGTGTCATGCCCTTTGGACTCACCAACGCCCCAGCGACATTCCACGCCTTAATGAATGACGTTTTCGTCCCATTCTTAAGGAAGTTTGTTTTGGTGTTCTTTGATGACATCTTAATATATAGCCCTGAGATGGTCGCACCCTTGCAACACTTGACAGTGGTCCTGGACACACTCCGTGCCCATAAGTTGTACGCCAAACGCAGCAAATGCACGTTCGGTCAGGACCATGTTGAGTACTTGGGGCATATCATTTCACAAGAGGGCGTGGCCACTGATGCAGCCAAGATCGAGGCCATGAGAGATTGGCCCGTGCCAACCAGTGTCAAAAGCCTCCGTGGGTTCCTTGGTCTCACAGGGTACTACCGGAAGTTCATCAAGGGATACGGAACCATGAGCAAGCCCTTAACAAGCCTCCTCAAGAAGGGAGCCTTCCTATGGAACAATTCCGCCCAAGATGCCTTTGAGTCCTTGAAGTCCGCCATGATGACAGCGCCCGTGCTGGCCCTGCCTGACTTCAGCGAACCGTTTGTCTTGGAGACGGACACTTGTGATGTGGGAATTGGAGCCGTTTTGACTCAAAAAGGTAGGCCTTTGGCTTATCAGCCAGGCCCTCAGCCCACGCCACTTGGGCTTGTCCGTGTATGAGAAGGAGATCATGGCCGTCCAAAAATGGAGGCATTACCTCCTAGATAATCATTTCATCATCAAGACCGACCATTCCAGCCTGCGCCACCTCCTGGACCAGCGCATCAGCACCAGGCTACAGTAAAAAGGGGTCTCCAAGCTAATGGGCCTCAGCTACAGCATCCAGTATCGTAAGGGCGCTGAGAACAGTGCCACAGATGCCTTGTCAAGGCGCAGTGAGGGTCCGGACCAAGGAACGTTGTCACAGCTGACCATTGTCACTCCACTTTGGGTGCGTGAGGTTAGCAACAGTTATGAGGGTGATGCCCAAGCCTCCCAAATCCTTGCTCAGCTGGTCCTTCATCCCAAGGGGCAACCTCCGTTCTCCCTAGAGCAAGGAATCAACCGTTATAAGGGGCGCATCTATATGGGTGAAGGCGCAGCCGTGAGAGATAAAGTCTTGCACGCCCTCCATGATTCTCTAGTGGGCGGACACTCGGGGGTGACAGGCACGTTGATGAGAATCAAGAGCATGTTCTACTGGCCCAAGCTCAAGGACAGCGTTAAAGAATGGGTGCGCAGCTGTGACGTTTGTCAATGCAGTAAGGGAGAGCATGTGGCCTATCCTGGCCTGCTCCAGCCTCTGCCTGTGCCAGATCAAGCCTGGGCCAGTATCAGCCTGGACTTCATTGAAGGCCTCTCTAGATCTCAGGGGAAAGACGTGATCCTTGTTGTGGTGGACCGATTCACCAAGTATGCCCATTTCCTAACCTTGGCACACCCTTATACAGCAGCAAGGGTGGCCCAGCTCTTCTTGGACCACATCTACCGTTTACATGGGTTGCCAAAGGACATAGTCTCAGATAGGGACTCCTCATTCTTGAGCTTGTTCAGGAAGGAACTTATGCGCCTTGCTGGAGTGGATCTACATATGAGCAGCTCTTACCACCCACAATCAGATGGGCAAACAGAGAGAGTTAATCAGTGCCTTGAGAACTAACTCCGTGCCATGGTTCTCCTCAAGCCCAAGCCATGGGCCCAATAAATGCCTTTAGCAGAGTTTTGGTACAATACCAATTATCACTCCTCATTGAAGACTTCACCGTTCAAGGCCTTGTATGGGTATGAGCCATGCCTCCTAGCTTGGGATGTGCCATGCCACTCCACCTCCCCTGATGTGGAGGACTTTGTCACAGAACAAGGCAACATGATCAACATTCTCAAGGAGAACTTGAAGGCAACTCAGCACCGTTATAAGCAAATGGCAGATTTGAAGAGGACTGAACGCACATTTGAAGAAGGGGGCTTAGTCTACCTCAAGCTTCAGCCCTACCGTCAAACTTCCTTGGCTCTAAGGAAGAATTTGAAGCTGGCAGCTCGCTATTACGGTCCATATCCAGTCTTAGCCAAGATTGGAACGGTTGCTTATAAGTTGGGCCTACCAGAAGGGGCCCAGATTCACCCTGTCTTTCATGTATCCAGGCTCAAAAAGAAGATTAGGCAAAGGGCACAAATCAGTAACGAGCTCCCACAATGTGACCTAGAAGGAGATCCTGAAGTAATGCCTCAAGAAGTGCTCCAGCACCGAACCATGACAAGAGACAAGAAGAAGGTACAAGTGCTAATCAAGTGGAAGAACTTGGCAGAGGAGACTTGGGAAGATTGGGCCTTTATTCGCAAACAGTTCCCTCTATTCAATCCTTGAGGACAAGGATTGTTTTATGGGGGAGGCAATGTCACGGGTCCGGCACTGGCTCGGTCCAGAGGCTTGTCATGACAATGTCAAGGACCGGCCCGGGTACGCGCCAGCGCTAGTCATGACATTGTCATGGGTCGCTAGCGATACTGTCTTGGTCCATACTTGCTTGTTTTAACACCCGATAGTAATAAGGATAAATTGGGTATTAATTCAAACAATAGGACACGTTAGGAATTATTGAATTGTAATAGAATAATCTAGAATTCTCTAGAATTACTTGTAACTACCCCCGCTCCCCCCTTTACCGCCTTTTTTAAGGGACGGTTATTTCCTGCCTCTCTCATTTGAATTTTGTAAGGTAGTTATAAATAGGGAAGCTCATACTTGTAATAATCATCCAATCAAATATCAATGAAAATCTCTCTTAACCCGTCTCAACCTTCTATCTCTATTTTCTCATCTAATTTCTTCCATTTCTCATCTTAATTCTTCAAAATTCTCTTAACCTCTAGATTCATTGATCTCCCTTGATCTTTGAATTTAGGTCACGACCTTAGGTACGTGACATATACAGACATTGAATTGGCTCTATGAAAAAGCACGAGTATCAGAAAGGACAATGTGACAAAAATGTCTACATAAATTAGCCCCCATGAATATTCATATAAAAATGGAAGATATCACATTACCACCGAATAATGGGGAATTTTCTGAAGCCGTAAAGTGACCTCTGTTATCACACCCAAGGTTCCTTCACTTCCAATCATTAAACGGGTCAAATCATACCTAAAATGGGGAAAATGTGAGGGTTATTAGCATGACTGGACGACAAATGCATTTCATCAAAAATCTGTACAGTACCCAGCCAGCTTTCATTTCCAAAGGAACACACATCATAATACAAAATTCTGAGATAACCTTGGCAAGCACAAACAGGTGTGTACATTTCAAGTCGTAAGTACAGGACTTCTGTATCCCTTGCGTAGTTTGATATCCAAAACAGGATGTGATTATTTAAATGGTGATCACGCAGATAAAAGTCACAGAACTAAAAGGACTGAAGATCAACACACTAGTGTCTAAACCCCATAATTTGAAAACATAACAGCTAGATGTATGAGAAGAGTTCCAAATGTAAAGGAGACCAAAATGGGTAACTGACCGCTAAGGTCCAATTTGTGTTAATGTACGACACGGATAAGTGTACATATCAAGTCCTATGAATAAAAGCACAGTTTAAAACAATATCTCCATTATTATCCTATGTTATTCACTTTCTTTGTTTGTGTAATTAGTTATACGACAATATAAGAGGTGAAATATCGTTTATATTTAGCTATTCCTTCTACAGCACCCGTTTAAATTGTCACGAACCACCGTGTTCTACTGAAAATGAATTTTTTTGTCCTCACATGTATTTGCACAATCTCCTTTGCATATGATCAAGCATGTAACCCAGTTTGGTTATGGTGAAGCAATCACAGCACACGGGGTTGATTTTACTCACTTGGGAAAACAGTACAATTTGTGCTCACTAAAATCAAGATAACAAACAATTCATTGGCAGAAGGAAAAATGGCCAAAATAGAGGACAGCAGCAAATAAGAATGCAATAGTTAAATTTATGATAAAGATGGCTGGTAGCTAATACGAATGCAATTCCCATAATATTTTTGATAAAGATAACTGGTTTTATTGCCACTACACCATTATGAATGCGACAGTGATGAATTAACTTAACCCCCCCCCCCCCCCCTTCTTTTTTTTTTTTCTTTTTCTCTCATTTGCAGTAAAGTAAACTCAACCATATTTAATTAGGATCAGTTTTTACAATGTAATCAAATCGGGAGTGGTGACGATGTCGCGGACGTAGGATGTCTTGGCCATTATTCAAACGATCGAGAAGGGTATTTTAAGGGAACTTCAGTTGCTTTTTTTCCCCTATCGAAACATAAGTTGTTTTAAGCCTCATATTGAAGGATTTTCAAATAAGTCACAGAATCTTAACTTCATACCACTTCGACGGGTTTTAACATGTAAATACATTGATAAGTATGCTTAACACACGAAATATATCATTATGGAGGCTATTAGAAAGTACCATTATATCAATTCTAATGGCGTCACAATTTGCTTACATAATGGGTGCTTTATTAGATAACATCCTTCATCTGATTCTATGGTTGTTATACATACAAGTTATATGACATTGGAGAAATCAAACCATCAAAAACACCAACATTGTTGGTGAAGAAAAAATTTTGAATTACAGAAGTAATTGCAGGAGGGTGAGGAGATAAATGGAAACCAGAAAGCAGGGGGAACCACTAATACGTGGTTTAGGTTCTATCGAAGTGATCCCATCTGCAACCTCAACACTCCTTTCAAAATCTGGAAAAATGAAACCCATAAGTGAGTTTGATGAAATTTTTGTGGAGTTTAAAATTGAAGAAATGCGGGCATTAAGATTTGGTACTCTTTAAACAATGCAATTTTACCCTTGTTTGATCAGCTTAGGTTATATAGTTGTTGTCAAGTGTTTAGGCTTCGATTGGATGTCAACGTCAAATCTAAATGCTATCAAATGAAGCATATGAAAATAAAACAATGGAGAACAAAGAGTAGTTGCAAGAAGTGGAAGGAGTAGGAACAAAAGCAAGAGGCCAGGAGCAAGCAATCAAAGAAGTTTTTAAAGTTAGAAGCACAGAGGGAGCATTTATATTAAAATATATATATATATATTATGTGTATATAAAAAATTACTGAAATGTCATACATTGGAAGATTGAAACCCATCTTAAGTTCATAACACAAAGTGAATACTAAGATATAACCTGAAAAAAAAGGTTTGAATCCTTGTTGGATAACACTAAAAAAATTAAGCCCAACATACAAAGGAGTATGTTCTTAGAGTGATATAATTAGCCAACTCATCTGATACAACGGAAAAATGAATAATTGAAAAAGGATTTTCTTTCTTATCCAAAAGGTTCAACCATGAGTTTCCTTCAGTTCGACACGCATTTCAAACGTGGATCTAACTTCAAAAACCACATCGACTTTCTGAGTATGAAAGCATGTAAGCGTTTCCTGCAACTACAGACCAACATTAGTGGCTTTTGAGGATCGGTGGACAGGTCTCATCAAGTGCGACTGCATCAGAAGAGAGGGAGACAAATTTGTCATATTTGAATTGATTGTGTTAATGCTAGACAACATCTATATTTACACAAATGCCAGTACAATACAATAAATGACAAATAAGCCAATTAAGATGAGCCAAAAGCACCACGATAAGTTTTAATCTTTTCCAAGGATAGTTGTTATTAACAAAACCGCTCCACTATAATCAGACGGACCAGGTACAGACCTCCATACCTGGAATGGACTTGGGGGCAGCCCTTTCCATAACCAATGCTAGCATAAAAACCCCTCACTGTTTTTCTCCCTTCAATTAGCAAATTCTTTCCGCGGGGGGGGGGTGGAAAAAAGGAGTAAAGACCTTTACTTGTGATGGTGACTTAGACAAGACATTTCTTGACTGGGATACACAAGCCATGAAACTGGCAAAAGCTCCCATTACTCTGCTCCCTCATTTCACTAGGTCTCAGCCAACAGCACCAGCAGCACCCTTGGTCCAACACAATGCACTTCTTCTGTTTCCTTCCTTCTCTTCGGCTTACAGCCTAACCAAAATCCCCCTGACGCAAAACTGCCATCCATGCATACTTTGATCTCTGGTTTCCCCCTTTTCCACTAACTAGAGCTTCAAGTTGAGCTTCTTCTTGCTTTTATAGGTAGTTGCGATGGTACTTGGTTTTATCATTATATAATCATCACACTTACTTTCAGAAGAATTTTATCCAGACCATGAAAGGTTCCGTACTCACATGTGCTATTCCCAGGGTAATTAACGGCTTTATTTCTTACATGTAGAAGTCAAATGTCATGGATTATTCTCTCAATAATTCGGGACAAAAATGTTAAGATGACTCATGACATACAGATTAAACATTCGGACAGTATGTTTCTGTCTGATTTCTGAGTACATACAAATTTCCAGAGTCTTAAATCAAGGAACCCAAAAGAGGCACAAACAATTTTTGTTGAGGAGTCCATGTGAACAATTATTTACATAAATATTCTTCATAAAAGGAGATATATTTCCCTAATTTGATTGCCAATGAATTTTAGAACTGTTGATCCCTACCAGCAATCTGGATATGAACACTTCAAAGATGCCAACTAGTTTCATATCAATTTCCAAGAAAGATGAAATGTAGGCTTGATATGCTGGCGGACTAACTCAGGATAAATGTGGATATAAATGCTTGAGAGAGAAGACCCGAAATCCTTCCTTATCTTGTGCTTTCTGCCTAACCCCCCCCCCCCCCCCCTCCTTCCCTCTTCTCCCCCCTCTCTCTCCCCTTTTCTTCTTAAAAAAAAACCCCCCAACCCAAAATAAAAAAAATAAAACACACATATACACACAAAAAAAAAATAACCCCTACAATTTGCTCTTAACAGTTATCCATGCATACTTTGATCCTTGGGTTCCCCCCTTTTCCACAGAGTGAAGCTTCAAGTTGAGCTTCTTTGCTTTGTAGGTAGTTGCAATGGTCCTTGATTTTATAAATATATAACATCATACTCTCAGAAGAAATTTATCCCTACCATGAAAGATTCGGTGTGACCCTGCTCCCTTCCCAAGTTAATTAACGGTTTTATTTCCCTCATGTTACATGTAGAAATTTAATGCCATGGATTATTCTCTTCAATAATTTGAGACAAAAACGTTAGGATGACAGACAGATCTTCATATTCTGATAGCATGTTCCTGTCTGATTTCTGAGCTTGTACATATAAATTTCAGAGTCTTATGTCCACGGACCCAAAAAGATTCACAAACAATTTTTTAGAAGTGCATGCAAACAATTTTTTACATAAGTATTCTTCATAAAAGGCTATAAACTTCCCCTAGTTCGATCTCCAATGAATTTAGAACCATTGATCCCTACCGACGATCTGGATGTGAACACTTGAAAGACGCCAAGTGACTTCAACTCAATTCCCAAGAAAGATGACATGTAGGCTTGATATGCCGGATGACTAACTCGAAGGATAGATATGGATATAAATGCTTGAGATAGATGACCCAAAACATTTCAGTGTTTCTAATTGAATGAAAATCATTTACAAATGAGTAAATTTATAGTGGGAGACCCCATTAAACCCCTTCAAAATCTATGGGATGACTTGGAACTCAGTTTGGGCCTTAGGTAAGCTGAGCTCACTTCATCTTAGTGCCTTAGTTTTATCTTAGTGCCTTAGTTTTGGGCCTTGCCGAGCTGGGTCCACATCATGATAAAGAGTTACTATACATCTGATCTATTTGGGACTTGGCGCACTGTTCCAAGACTTGGATTGAAATAGACCAATATAATAACTTCTATTTTATTTGTCAAATTTAGGCCCAATTTAAATTCTTAGACATGCTAGATTTTTAATTCTACATTGTGTTTTCTCCATTTATATTACGCAATTCATAATTATAGCAGACGATAATGGCCGGCTTTCAAGCCTTCTAAAAAAACCTTGGCCTATGAACTTCATGCAGCACATTCACAATTTTTCCAGCATACTGACAGAGAATGTCTGAAAACAGTCTCAGACAAGGAAAATTCTAAAAGTCACGAGAAAAAACCCAGGATAATAATAGTTTTCAGACAGTTCTTGTAGGTACAGATAATTCTAATATGTGAAAGTTACTAAGAATAGATGTCAGAAATGAATTGAGAATGGATATAGCAGCAGATTCAGTAGGATCATATGATGGTATAATTGGAACAGTTGTAAGTTGTAAACCTAATTCCAAATATGACTGAAAGTCACAGGAATCATCTAATTGCTTACAGAGAAGTGGTTCCAAGTAAATAACGTGAAGGAAAAAATTCAGCAATTTAAACATAAAGGATGCGGAAAGAACAAACCCTGCAGCACTTTTTCGAGCACGAGATCCTGTTTTGACAACATCCCCATTGGCAAGCACAACCTGTAAATGAAATAAGATGACATATACGGCTAAGAAACTGAATAGAGCTTCAAAAAATGAAAGTGACAAACCTTTAGACTAATGACATTATCACGCATTGTCCCGTACCTACACGCGAAAACCAGACATCATTACATAATGCAGCCACTTACACAGAGAAATAACATATCCAGTGAGTCACACGCTCCTCACAAAAAATTGAAGAGTATAAAGTTTCTTAAAAGCCATTCAGAAACAAAATACTGTACAAAACATACGTATACGTGAAACTAATTAAGCAGTAATGATAAAGAAAAAGGTAAGAACAAGAATTAGATTCACTGAACTCGATATGGCCAAACATCCTAACAACTAACTTTAAAATTTAATAAAACTACCTCTTTTAGCTTCTGTTATACAATCTACCATAGAATCAAAATAAAGGATGTTGCATAGAAAAGTAGCTATTACATACTGGAATTTGAGCTAGGGATTAAATTTCACAATCATAGTAACGTGATATATAACATCCACAACACCAACTTCTGTAAAGTACGGACTATAATGTCGTTCCATCAGTATGTGACAAGTCGTGCAATTTATTAGTCCACCTCAAATATGTAAACCTGATGGTCAGGATTCAACATTTTGACTATGTAATGCAGACTTGTGCAGGAGAGTCGAACATGGGTATATGTCCAGGCTATATACTCAATTATTTTCTAAGATTTTACAATGTTCTGATTTAATTTGAAGTGCCTAAGTGTCACAACAATATTTAAATACCCCTATTCGACACGGATACTACATAGCAGGATGGAGAGTCGTGACAACTATGCAATTTGACAATCTGAAGTTCATCTTTCTACACATCGTAAGATTGAACATTTTGCAATTCAGAAAACAGTTATCCTACCTCTAAATTGAAATTCTCAATCCTTAAGAAATTCACTGCAAATGAAGGAATGTTCATTTTGACAGAATGGAATCCTACAATCATTTTCTCTCCAATAAAACTAAAAACAAAGGAAGTGAAACTAAGCTGTCATCTAACCTATAAAACCTGCATAGTGGCTAAGGGCACCTCCATGAGAGCCGGGAAGAGGGACGTATGTTGCAGCAACAACACCATATCAATGTAGCTTTTGATATTACCGCTCAAAAAACTAAAATGGAGTGGAAAAAATGGACATTTCAAAAATTTTGCGTGTAACATTTTGTACAGAACCTTATTCCATCAAATATTTGAGCACATTTTCAACATCTGGTGTATACCTCAATTTCATCCACCTTTATATTGCCAAGTTATCATACCCAACCATCAAATTTTACAACCTCCAAAATTTGGCATCTTTGGTATGAGTGATTTAAGTCAGGCAATCATTTCACTTGGCCCAGAGACATTATTACTTGACTTAATATTTGGAAAAGCATAGAATAGATTAGGACTAAATGACTCCTTCAAATACACTTGTTTAGTCATATAAACACACACTCCCAATTAGCCAAATCCAACCACAACAAATCTTCAGATCATGTGGGTTGCATTGGCACAATAAAAGAACATTGATACAACAAGACCGTAAACCTTAAAGTATACCTGCTAGGCTGTTACTATGAAACAAATTGATGCATGCACTAGGTCTGGTTCTTAGAGACAGTAATAACATGGGTAAGTTTATCATAAAAAAGGTAGAATCAAATCAAATGCTTACAAAAGGGATAAATTTTCTTCAGTCAACTAAACCATATGTGATTAGAAAGAAGAATCATTAATGAAATGAAAAATAGATCAAAGGAGCAGTACACAGTCCATAAATAGAGCCAAATAGCAGAGCAACGACCTTACAGCTAATGAACCTGAGCAACGTGTAGCACACATGCCCCCAATTGTCGCACCAGGACCTGCTCATTGCAATAAATATTAAAACCATTGCTCAGGGTAAGAAGGGGACCACGTAGAGTGATAGTGCGTAACCAAAATTCAAATAAAAGGGTGATTTAAGGGCTTAACAGCTTTCAGGGTTTAGTAAAATCTGATACAGGAAGCAGGGCATTCTACTGAATCAATAATAAATTGGTTCTGCATTTCATAAACCAACCAGTGCCACGAGGCCACTGACGCACAAACGGCTCCCAAGGCCAAGAGGTGCAAGACTACAGTGCACGCCTCTTGCTTATGTAGCAAAATAGTTACAGGGAGCCATACATCACTAGCTCTACTGAATTTTCTACTCAAAAAAAAAAAAAAAAAAAAAAAAAAGCTAAAATGAATACATTAAGCGAAAAAACACATTATAAAAGCAACCAACTAAAGAACAACTCAAAATCACAAAGTGCATCCATATTCTTCAAAAGACAGTCTCAACCATAGAAAACATGAACCAATTTGAAGTTGGGACAATGGCAGACAATAGTAAGACAAGCCACGATATAAAACCAGGACTACTATTCAGCCCTAAAGTTGTTAATAAAAATCATCCTCGTGATTCTTTTCTTCCTCCCCTCTATCAAACTCCAATATCATCCACTTAATCTTCTTTTAAAACTTCTCATCTGTAAGGTTACAAATTAGTAGATCCCTAGAAATAGAGAGCAAATAGCTCGAAGTTTGTCTACTTATGGGCATGGACAGAGTCACAATTGTCCATCATCCAGTGAAGTGCAATGTTCCAACCCTACTAGAAGTCCCCATCAAATAATCAATTTCATAAACCACCGTCTCTAGAATCGCCATCCATTCTCCAAACCGCCAATTCATTATAATCAACCAGCTCTATTAAGAATGCGATGAAAATGCATCACCCTTACTGAATAGCTGAATCAAGGCTCAGTTATACCCAGGGTAGCTTTTTGGGTAGTTTTCATAAAAACTGAGCTGGTGCCTCTTACCCATGCAGCACCAAAAAAGAAGTTGAATGACTATACAAGACATAATATTTTATTAGATTTTGTTAGGCTATTTGATAGGACTACAATAAAATATATCTTTTTAGCAATAGGATATTTATTAATGTTTGTTTTGATAAATATGAATTACAAAGCCATATTTAGAGAAAAAGCTAAACCCTATTGGATAACCAAAGAGATAAATATGAAATTGCTAAGAAACTAGTTCCCTAATTAAAAAACAACTAAATTATCCTATCAATCAAAACAAACATAGATAAATATACTATTGTTAAAAAGGTACGTTATGTTCTAGCCCTATCAAATTTGCTGACAAAATCTAATAAAATATTATGTCTCGTATGATTATTCAACCTCTTCTTCGGTGTTGCATCACTTACACCTTAAGAACACTTTCTACATCATCAAAACCAACCAACTTTGTACTAGATAAAAGGTCTTGAGGTAAGTAATTAACAAACACATATTTCTTATGTACCAGAAAAGTCTTCAAAACCATTCTGATGATTCCATCATGCCCACAACTGAAGCCAGATTTTGAAGTGGATAGCATAGGCATACCATGATCATAAGACTTAAATCCCAATTCTGAACAGGAGGAAACTGCACTAAACCCTATCACAAACTATCTAAACTGGAATACTGAAAATTCTAGTTTGAGAACATAAAGTACAAAGTTAGTGAAACTTCTTGCGCAAATCCCATACAAATCCCATACATTAGGGTAAAGTTATTAGCAAACTCACCAGGATCAAGGGGAAAGAACAATCCATAAGGTTCCAGGTACTCATTCAACTCCATCCATCCAATTCCCGGCTCAACCACCGCATCCATGTCCTCTATATGTAACGCTTTGATGTTCTACAATTATTTAAGTTCAAACTAGTCAATGAAAGCACAATAACATAAACAAAATGAGCAACATGTTTTATCCAGCTCTAATACCTTCAATGGCAAAAGATGATAGTTGAGAAACATACTAGAATGTTCCATCCTCGATGCAATAAGTACACTATAGCTTTTCTAGTTTAGTGCGTGCCAGTAACAGAACAATACACAGATTTTTCACAATATTTCAGTGGTCTAGAATAAGTGGGCAAGTACAGCAACAAAACAAGCTGCAAAAGGCAGCCATCTTCCTCTCCCTAACTCAGATACAATCACTTAATTATCAAAAAACAGCCAAGTGATTGTTAATCGCCAATTTGTCAAATGTCTTTTGGGTCTCCAAGTTGAAAATCATTGGGGTTCACAGTGTACACATGAAACAGAGCGGCTCGCGAGTATTTGATTTGAAGGGAAACTGGCCTCTTCCTAGGATGTCTGTATGAATTCTGAGATATAGCACAGGGTACTTATGTACTTTCATCTTTTTCAGGAAGGGGTAGGCATGTCTTGTTGACTTGACGAATCCCCCATTTGGGGTCCCCTATTAAGTCACTTTATCCATCCAACAAAAGAAAACTAAAAAAAATGGGAGATACCAAAATGCCAAACAAACAAAATCAGCCAACCCAAACTTTTCCTCAGCACTTAATCGCATGACAATTGCACAATTAACAATTTTTCATCTCCTGAGCCTTCAAGTAAGAATAAGGAAATCGAGATATTCCATTATCTTCAATTATTTTTAAAAAGCAAGTCTATATATCAGCTTGAAACAGCTTCATTCTAAGAAAAGGCAAAAGTTACTAATACAAAAAGCCACAAAAGCCAAAAACATAGCGTCATGTGAGGAGCACATTTGGAAATATTCCACCATTAATCTGGACTCATTAGCCAAAGGCACAAAAGGGTGGGCAAAAGTTTTTATTGATTTTCCTTGCACAGTGAAAAGCATACATCTACCAAAGAGGGTACCAACATGCCGTCACCAAATCCCATTAGAACTTCGAGGTAAAGAATGCTTAGGCGAGAGCAGTACTAGGATGGGTGACCTCCTGAGAAGTCCTCACCCTCAGGTTAAGGGCACTAGGAAACAGCATCTCTTCAGAGGTAATACCCTGAAGGGGGAAAGCTGCATACATCCGCCCCCACCCCCCCCCCCCCCCCCCAAAAAAAAAAAAGAACCCTGCTTAGGTGGGAGCTTTTGGGGCACTAGGTATGTTGTAGTGAAAAGCATACATCTAATCCCTAGTCTCATAAAAAAAATTAATTGTTCCAAATAGTCTTTTATCAACAAGACCAGCAATAATTGGAATTCCACTGAATTTTGAGAAATATATTTGTCCTGGCTGTGCTTCCTATTTGAGAGGGGAGGACTGATACTGTGGAAAAACTGTCCGCTAAATTGATTTTAAGAGAACTACAATGAAACCTCAAAATCACAGGAAAAAAACAGGTTTCATACTTTCATTGAAGACATGTCAATGCAGACTCCTCCATGAGGAGATAAAGTGTGACCCTCAATCGACGTTGCTCCACCATACGGTACAATTGGAACCTGCACATGACATTAAAAAAATTCAGTTTCAGATTTGATGAGACGACTACAAACAACACAACTGTTATTGTCCGGTACAATGAAAGAACAAGTAAGATCGAATATCAATAGCTTCATAGTAACCAGGGAATCAAATAATGGTTGTTATGAAAGCAATAGCTATCAGGTAATGGAAATTAGCTGAGCCATTAAGTTGCACCCACCCTGCAATAAAGGCTGCCTGTTAAGTCCAAGAAAAACTCTTTTTTCGCAACTCTAAGAGAGGAACTGCTATTATTTAGAACCATGTTTATAACATATTCATATATTGAATTTCACCTCATAGGCTCAATCAAACAGCAAACATTACAAAGTACGATAAATCCTCCAGGACTAAGTAATGGACAGGATCTTTACGGAAACAAATCGAATTTTACACTAATTGGCTTCACATGCATAATTTTGTTATAATCATACATTATGTCTTATGTATAATCTTTTGATAAGTTCACACAAAGCGTCATAAAGCTTGGGGATACAAAAGGAGCTGAAAGCTCCTAGATTATATTTATCATGAAGGAGGGAGAGGCGAATAGATTAACAGTGGTTATGAAGCAAGCATTTTGCAAAATTATACATGATGGTATGACCTCAAGAAGGGATAATAACACACGAATTTCTTATTATACAGCAAATGTAAACTACTGACACAAAAAAGGGGGGTATCATCCCTTCACAAACATATGAAGAGCAGAGACCTTATGCTTGTTACAACACTTGACTATCACAGAAACTTCCTGTTCAGACCTGCACGCAAAGGCCAAAGGTCATACTCTTTAATTGGTCACACACTAAGTATATATTAGAGTGCACTCTTTCAAGACCACAAACAATTTAGCGTGTAAACAGCCAAAATTTGTTCCAGTGTGCGTAACAAACACAAGTGCAAAAGTATACTCTCAGTCTACTTTCATATACCCATGAGATATCACTTCATGTCTGCAGAATATGACCACTAGGTGTAAGCACATGACAGATAATCAAATCATAAAGAAGGTACAGACCCAAACAATCCTTCATCAATTGTGACAGACAGAAAAGCTTTTGATTGAAAGATTTGCCAGGTGTTAAATAGTTCAATTTCTATCACAGAAATCTAGCAACTTGCAATGGAAATCATGACTTCCTTCATCCATAAGAGATCAAAATATCAATGTAAACTTTCAGAGATCAATCACGGTGTGTGGTGCAGGTAGTAGAATCAACAGATGCAAATCAGTCAAGTTGCAAGCGTTTATTTATTTCTCTTTTATGGTCCTTTTGTTCATCATACTGTATCAGACAAAGCTATCTACCGCTTCAATAAAGTTTTTCACACAATTTTTACTGCTGACACAGACCAATATTTAAAATAGTAGGTTAAATCTTTTGAACATCCTTGGCATCGATGAAAAAGGATTGACCAGAGCTTGGCATGCTAACCGGTGTTTAGGTCACTCAAAGAAAACAGACATCTTGGAACCCAAAGTAGCAAGGGAAAAAGCAACCACAAAATTTTGATGATCAAGCTCAAGTTCAGAAGCCGCCATCCACCAGTTTTGCCACTCTCAATAAACACTCAGAAAATCCTACATTAAGGTCAGTGTTCGAGCCTCCAGGGCTATCAAACAAGTAAGCATCAAGTTCTTCCTCGAATCAAGCTTCTCTCTGAGCATAATATTTTTTTATCGGACTCCTTAGGCATAATCTATGAACCACCAATAGCTTCCAGCTGCAAACATTGCACACAACCATGCAACTAGAGTGCCAATGACACCATTGAACATCTCCAAATGGCATCATCTAAATTGACCAGACCATGTAACTGTAAGGTCATGCCCGAGGCGTGGTCTCATGGAGGATGCTTCATCCTTAGGATCACAAGTAGCCTATCAAGTAGCACAACTATCCATGGCAAGCCATCCTGAAAAGCAAGAAGCATGAAAGACTCCAAAAGGGTAACTATAGCATGCAATAGTATTCAAGATTTCAATCCAAAGAACTAGAAGCACTTACATGTTTGTTACTAGAAAGAACAAGTCACGATGAAACTTGACAATTGATGCATGCAATACAGCTATCAGCAATTGAAAAGCTCAACTTAGTGCTAGCAGCCCTGCCTTACAATATTGTTGAACATTAAGGATGAGTGGCCTTCTTTTCAGGGTTGGGGACATTTCGAAAACAGCTTCTCTACAGGGTATCAACCTGTAATGATAAGGCAGCGTACATCTTACCCTTCCTAGACCCTGTCTTGGCATGATCCGCTTTTGAGGCAACGGTGGTGTTTTATTAAGGATTAGTGGCCCTCATGGGAAAACCCTCTGAGTAGGGATTTATTTATGCTACCAAATACAAATTTGTAGCCATAGACATTAACAAGTAATCCCAGCGTTAGGCATCATTTTCTAGCAGCAAGAAAACTATAAATGAAACCTATATCCATAGAAAAAGTTGGCGACCCCCAAAGATCCCCCATACTTGCCCAGCCAATATGCTTATTAACTTGACCACTGAAAAGTAAATAAACTATCATGAGACAACCAAAGCTATGCACCATCAAACTGTGTCTCCACCAAGCACATTAACCTTCAAGGTCATCGGGTCACCTCAATGCCACGCACCATCCTCTAGAAGCTAGGTATATGGGTAACAACTTTGTCAGCGGAAAAGTTGCAAGCCTTGAACATATCCACAACTTGTCATTTCAATATGCCCGCCAACTTCTTTACTAGCAACTGTATCAAAAATAAAGGAACATACCCAATGCCTCAAAGGCTCCCACCTACACAGGGTCCGGGGGGGGGGCGCGGATGTACACAGCCTTCCCCCTTCAGGGTGTTAACCTGAAGAGAGGCTTTTTCCCAATGCCCCCAACTTGAGGGTGAGAACTTCCCAGGAGGTTACCCATCCTGGTACTACTCTTGCCCAAGCACGCTTAACTTTGGAGTTCTAATGGGATTCGGTGACGACGTGTTGGTAAACTCGGATATAATATTCCCAACAGAATATCACTCTTGATGGCCTTTTCCCAAATCCCCAAGCGAAGAAAGCAAACTTTTCAAGCCATGCCTCAAAGCATTGTAAAGTCACCCAAAAGAATTATTAAAAATCAATACTGCAAGTATATGGGCACAAAATTGTTGGAAGCTAAAGATCACAAATCGCCAAACATAGTGCTCGCCACTACTAAAATGATCCACCATCCAATGATCCCTTGACAATCCCATTGGCTTCTTATTCCAACACTCACATAGGCACCTACTCTAGAGGCGACCTCTGCAGCCTGGTCAAAATGGTAAGTAATTTATTAAGATGCATGTTTCTAACCAATAGAAATTGCGTTGGCCACCAGTGTATGGTCACTAGCCTAACATAACTAAGCCCCCAAGCTTCCTACTATTAACATACATAAACATCAACTGTTAGAAATCCTAATCTCTCCATGGTTTCCTAATCTTAGCTACTATTTTCCACCATTGTTAGTGTACACCAATAATTCAGAGTAATAATGTAGTCGCCCATAGTAAATTTGTCATTTTATCATTCAATTCTACTGAACTTTGGAGAAGGGCCTTGGAATCGAAAGGCTTACAGCTCAGTAGATCCAAGACCAAGTATATGGAACTCAAGTTTTGTACCTCCACCAGGCCTAGCATAGAAGACGTCAAGATTGGATCGGAATCAATACCGAAAAAGGAGTGTTTTAGATATTTGGTTCAATGATACAGCAGAACGGCGAAGTTGAAGAGGATGTCAACAACCGCATTAACGTAGGCTAATAAATGGAGGATGGCCTTTGCGGTACTTTGTGATAGAAAGTTCCCATTAAAGTTAAAGAGAAAATACTATACAATGGTAGTGAGACCGACTATGTTATATGGTGCGTCGTGTTGGCCAATGAAACGGCATCATACACAGAAGTTGAAGGTGGCAGAGATGAAGATGTTACGGTGGATGTGTGGACACATAAGGGAGGATAGGATCAAAAATGACGTCATAAGAAGCAAATTGGGCGTGGCCCTGATCGAGGAGAAGTTGAGGGAGCAATGTTTGCAGTGGTTTGGGCATGTTAGGAGGAGACCGACTACTGTCCCTGTCAGGAGATATGAACAACTCCATACTACAGTCGGCAGGAGAGGGAGAGGCAGGCCAAAGAAGAGATGGATGGAGACAATTCAACACGGCCTCACCCACCTAAACCTACATGAGGAGATGGCCTTAGATAGAGCTCAGTGGAGGGCTAACATAGGGGGGTAGCCAATGTAGCGGTTTAGAATAGAAGAGCATATTTTAGCAGACACTAGTGCCCCTAGGCTTTTATGTCTGCCTGTTTGATTTACTTGATATGACTATGAGCTGTTTTATTGCCTATTGCTTTGTATATGCTTGCTTTATGCCGTTGCTTTTCTAATCTTATGCTTTTACGCCTAGATGCTTCTATACTTTCATGCTTTTATGCTTCTCAACTTCCCTTTAGGGTAGTACCCCAAACGGGTAAGCCTATGTACATCCCCCCCCCCAAAAAAAAAAACCTACATATGAGGGAGCCTTTGAGGCACTGAGTTTTTTGTTGTTGTTGTTGTCATTCAATTCTACCATAGTTTATTAATCACAACATGCATTTGGGCAACAAGCTAGGATACAGATAAAAAAAAAATAACATATCAAACCAGTCTAGCCAAAACATAAAAAATGCAAGAAGTTTCAAGTGTACAGCCATGGGCATAGTTTGTAAGACACTCCTCAGATTCATAAACTTAAATGAGGTTACATAAATGTATGTCCTTCAACTTCATGCTTATCCTCAAATGAGGGCTTAATTACCCTTTGTACATTCTCTCTCTCTTAATATTCTCTCTTTTTACAATCAAAAAATTACATGAAAAATGGGATGACTACATCAATAACCATGACAAAAAGATGCTTAAGAAAATACCCCTCTGCGGGTCTCTTTAACTAAACTAAAGCTTCGAGAACCCCATATTATCAAACTTAAGGGGAGGGGGGGGGGGGGGGCCTTGATATCAGCCCTCATAAAAATAAAGGTCGTTCCCAACCTTTTATCCGAAAGCAAGTGATAAATAACTCACTCTCGAAAGATTTTGTCCTCCCTAACATACTGACTCCATCGTATACAAGTTTTCATGATTAGTCTCACAATATTAATACCCAAGCATATCCACGTGATTTTGTGGTGTCTATATCATATTCCATATGGCCAAGCATTCAAGGCCATTAGAATTCGAACGTGATAAAGCATCACTCAACACTTTTGGACCTGAATTATGCAGATGAAATCTAGATTGCCTTTGCAAAATTTAGGACTTAATCTTCTACAACAACAACAGTCCCAGTGCCACAGGGGCTCCCGCACGAAGCAGGGTCTAGGGGAGGAGGGGTGGATGTACGCAGCCTTCCCCCTTCCGGGTGGAAGAGAGGCTGTTTCCAAGGACCCCCATCCTGAAGATCAAGTCGTCATGAGAACATGGTATCCTGGAAACCATGGAAGCCACAAAGCATCAGCTTAGGACTTAATCTTCTGCATTTCCAATATTCAATTAACTACTAAATTTTCAAAAGCCCACTATAAATTAACTATTTTTGGCTTCTCAATAATTTTTGAAAGCCCATATTGGAAATCTTTGGACCTAGATTTCAACACCACACCTAACAGAGCTTAGTTTCACTGCATTCAATCTTAAGAGAACCGGATCTTCTGACGGCATACTTCACTAAACATCATTCCTCAAGAGGCCCATAAGACGAAATGGCCTTAGATGTGAGACTCACTCATGATTGACTGACGTGCTCAAGCATGAAGGTAATTTAATAATAACAAGACTAGTACTGCCTTGTGAAATGAGCATTCCATTCTATCAAGCTCATTCAGTAATTAAAAGAAGATTTAGAAAGCATGCAAATAAGCATGGCCTCTACCAAGATGTATACACAGACCAAACGCATAAGTGCCACTGCTAAATATCATCAACCTCACCACCAATCATTGCCAATCTATTTTCATTGAGCATATACAAGTCCTATCAATTACAATGGAGTATACTCTAGTACTTAATTTAGAATTCATTAGCAATCAAAGAGTTAATCAAGAAAACGCAGTAAAAGAAAGTCCTTCAAACAATTATAACATCCATCAAATGAAAAGCACTAATTAGGAATATAGTAAATCCAGGTTGAATAAGCATTTAAGTGAACAGACACCATGCATCAAACAGCACTAGCCGATGAACTTGCCTAACCTTGGAAACACAACCACATCAGGAATATTGACAGCCATGTGAAAACTGTTCTGTGGTTTTCCATGCAAAAATCTCTCATCATGATCCAACGTCAAATTTTCCTGCACAAGTAAGATAATCAGGTTTCCTAGTCCTACATATAGAAAAGGTCACTGTACACATAAATTTAATTACAGTAGGATGGAGACAAGATTCCTAATACACTGGAAAAGGAAACGCGGATTGAAAAGTGAGGAACTCACAGAAGAAGAATCTCCACACTTAAATGTTTAGAGCATCAATGATGAATTAATCATACATTCTTCCTTTTAAGAACCTTTTATTAATGGAAAAACAAATTTAAAAAAAAAAAAAAGAATTTACAATAAAGCTAGGAAGAAAAGTGGAATACAACAAAAGCAATCTAAAAACACATTAAAATACATGATTGAAATTCCAAAACATTTACAAATACAGAATTCTGGCAAGCCTCCTTTGAGAATCAAATGTGGACTTGAGATTAACCCAACTCTGCTCAAATTTCCCAGTTTGTCTTCTTTAGGTTTTCACCGAGCCTGGATTGTGTTTTTGCTTCACAATGAGGAACCAATTCAAGCATAATTTGCACAAAGGAGACTTAGTAATGTTTCTTAAAGCATACACATGACTAGCTGATGACTCACCACCATGACAATGCAAGACCAAACTATGGCTCGTTGCTTCTCAGAACCTTCCATCACCAAATTGACATTTTAACGAAAATGATCTTTTACCCAAATCAACATCTAAGAGAAGGAAATACTGGAAGGAGTCACTAAACAACTAGATATCTAAATCAACAAAGGTCCAAAGATACATTACTCCACAAATGGTCCTCAAGTCATCAATGAGCTCTTGTGGAACATTCTTGTGAGAGCCTTTCACCGCGAACCCAGTGCTGATTTTTCCTCCAAAGCCAACACCTCTAGACAAGAACAAGCAGTCAAAAAACAGGCAATTAGAAGAACTATTGATTAGAATTTGATCTGGGTTCCAAAGCAAATGACAGCATATGATAACGAAGCCATAAAAAATGCATTTGAACACTCCAAACCCCTAGGGGAAAGGGTAAAAAGCTTCTTTAAGGACTAATAAAACAGTTATACCATCTAAAAACAGAAACGTCAAAAAAACACCAAAACATAGCTGGGAAGAGGACTCAATGTGGATTGCCTGATTGCCTCATGAATTCATATGACAAGAGAAAATTAGAGACAATCTGACAGAAAGTTGATGGACAAATCATCCCCGCTATATTTTAATTGATATCAGTATCCAATTATTCCACTCAAGTCCACTAAACATGTAATACCCGGTCCAATTGAATTAGGCTAGGTATTATACTATAATTAGAACCCACAGCTATTCTGATTGGATTAAATAAATTAATGGATTAAGACGATTAAATATCCAGTCTAATTATTATTATTATTATTCTTATTATTATTATTACTACTATTACTATTACTATTACTATTACTACTACTACTACTACTACTACTATTACTATTATTATTATTATTATAATAACGTGGGAAAAAAAAAAGAGAAAAAAAAAGGGAAAGTATAAAACCCCCCAAGAACCCCCCAGCAAACCCTCAAAATCTCTTTTCCCAGCCGCAGCCACGACCCTCTTTCTCTCTCCCTCGCAGCTCTGTTCCTCTCACGTCCCTCCTCTCAGTAAGTCTCTCTCGCTTCCTCTCGCGTCTCTCTCTTTCTCTCATAGGTCCTAAATTCCAATTCCACCACAATAGGAGTCCGAATATTGAAGTAAGTGATAGTGAAGGTAAGTATACCACTTTCCCTACTTCTTGTGAAATATAAAGATTGCTTTACATGATTTGATATATGAGATTCTATTTTGAACGGTTTATTGGTTTGATAAAGTAGGATTGGGCATATGTATTTATTTGATTGTGTGATTTATACTCTTATGATTTGAATTATATTGACTTATACGTTGATTTAATTTGTGAATTTTGAAGGAGTTTGTACGAATATGTGAATTTCGAAGGAATTTATACTTGTGCTTATGCGAAAGAAATGATTGTGAACTTGTTAATTGAATTGAAAAGATTTGTGGGAAGAGCTTACAGATAACTACGTTGACCCTCCGGGGTCTATCGACGATAGAATCTAAAATGTGAAAGTCGATTGTGACCCTGTTGCAGGAATAATACCAGCACATAGATCTACATTTGATCCTAGCAATATGAGGTTATGCATTGACTATAGAGAACTAAATAAGGTGACTGTTAAGAATAAGTACCCCTTGCCTCGAATTGATAACTTGTTTGATCAACTTCAAGGCGCTAAGGTCTTTTCCAAGATTGACCTACGATTCGGTTATCATCAATTAAAGATCAAGGAGAAGGATGTGACTAAGACTGCTTTGCAAACCAGGTATGGCCATTATGAATTCTTAGTTATGCCATTTGGGCTAACGAATGCACCTGCTGCTTTCATGGATTTGATGAACAGGGTGTTTCGACAATACTTGGATCAATTCGTTGTTGTATTCATAGATGACATATTGATCTACTCTAAGAGTAAGGCAGAGCACGAAGAACATCTGAAGATGGTATTGCAAACCCTGCATGAGCACTAGTTGTATGCCAGGCTTAGTGTGTGTGAGTTTTGGCTTGACAGAGTGGCATTCTTAAGCCATGTGATATCCAAAGATGGGATCTCAGTGGATCCAAGGAAGGTTGAAGCGGTATTAGGGTGGAATCCGCCCACAAATGCAACAGAGATTAGAAGCTCCTTAGGCCTGGCTGGTTACTATAGAAGATTCAATCAGGGATTTTCGCAAATTGTGCTTCCTCTCACCCATTTGACTCAAAAAGGAGTGAACTTCATGTGGACAGATGAATGTGAAAGAAGCTCTCAAGAGTTAAAGAAGAGGTTAGTATCTGCCCCCGTGCTTGCACTACCTACTGATGAGGGTAACTTTGTCCTTTACAGTGATGCTTCAAAGAAAGGACTAGGTTGTGTGCTAACGTAGAATGGGAAGGTGATACCCTACGCATCGCGACAATTAAAGCTTCATGAAGAGAATTATCCAACGCACGACTTAGAATGGGCGGCGGTGATATTCGCTTTGAAGATTTGGAGACATTACCTTTATGGAGGACCTTACCAGATTTATACAGACCACAAGAGCTTAAAATACTTGTTCACTCAAAAAGAGTTGAACTTGAGGCAGAGGAGATGGTTGGAGTTGATCAAGGACTATGATGTGACCATTAATTACCATCCTGGGAAAGCAAATGTAGTTGCCGATGCATTAAGCAGGAAGTCGTTGGGCAACTTAGCTACCCTAATCACTTCTCAGCCAAAGTTACTTAGAGATTTGGAGAAAATGCATACTGAAGTGTGCATTCATGATAAGAAGGGTGGTGTTTTAGCCAATTTGGTTGCACAGCCGCCATTGCTAGAGAAGATCAAGGTTGCGTAGCAACATGACTCCTTTTTGATGAAGATAAAAGGTAAGGTGTCCAATGGAGAAGCTTCAGACTTTCGGCTACATGATGATGGAGCATTGTATTTTGGAGATAGATTATGTGTACCAGATGATCCAGCAATTAAGAGGGATATCATGGAAGAAGCACACAGTTCTCGCTTTTCAGTACATCCTGGAGGCACGAAGATGTACCGAGACCTGAGAAAATGCTTTTGGTGGAGAGACATGAAGCAAGATATTGTTGATTTTGTGGCTAAGTGCTCGATTTGTCAACAGGTGAAGGCCGAGCATCAAAAGCCTGGTGGATTACTACAGTCATTAGAAGTGCCTGAATGGAAATGGGATCGAATTTCCATGGATTTTGTTGTTGGCCTACCGAGGACGGTTAGTAAGAATGATCCGATTTGGGTCATTGCGGATAGACTTACAAAGAGTGCGCATTTTCTTCCCATTAGGTTTGGTACTCCATTAGATAAGCTGGCAAAGTTATACATTGATGTTGTGTTACGGTTGCATGGTGTGCTAGCTGAGATTGTTTCTGACAAAGACCCAAGGTTCTTGTCCAGATTTTGGGAGAGTCTACAAAAAGCTTTGGGAACTAAATTGAGTTTGAGTACCGCTTACCATCCTCAGACAGATGGGCAAACTGCGAGGACTATTCAGACATTGGAGGACATGCTGCGTGCCTTTTTTATAGACCTTGGGGGTAGCTAGGATAGTTACATGAGTTTGGTAGAGTTTGCCTATAATAACAGTTACCATTCTAGTATTGGGATGGCACCGCATGAGGCTTTGTATGGACGAAGATGCAGAACTCCCTTGTTTTGGAACGATGTAGGAGAAAGAAAATTGCTAGGTCTCGAGATTGTACAAGATGCTGAAGAAAAGGTCAAGCTGATTAGAGAGAGAATGAAGACAAGTCAAGATAGGCAGAAGAGTTGGGCGGACAAGTATACAAGATCATTGGAGTTTTCAATAGGTGAACACGTTTACCTAAAGGTATCCCCAGCTAAAGGTGTGATGAGATTTGGAAAAAGGGGCAAATTAAGTCCTCATCTTGTAGGACCATTTGAGATCTTGGCGAAAGTTGGGGACGTAGCTTATAAAGTAGCTTTACCGCCGAAACTGTCCAGAATACATAATGTGTTTCATGTTTCTCAATTGAGGAAGTATATTTCTAATCCCTATCACGTGATACGACATGAACCGTTGCAAGTACGAGAAGACTTGACTTATGTAGAACATCCAGTTCGCATAGTCGACCGGAAAGAACAAAAGTTAAGGCATAGGACAATCCCATATGTCAAGATTCAATGGAGTACTCATACTCCTAGAGAAGCAACATGGAGACAGAAGAAGAGATGAGAAGCAAATACCCAGAGTTATTCGAAAATGAAGGTGAGTTTCGAGGACGAAACTTTATTTAAGGGGTTGAGGATGTAATACCCGGTCTAATTGAATTAGGCTAGATGTTATAATACAATTAGAACCCACTACTATTCTAATTGGATTAAATAAATTAATGGATTAAGAGGATTAAATATCCAGTCTAATTAAATTAGGCTAGGTACTAAAATATAATCAAGTTAATGGACTAATTATCATGAAGGTATTCTCTAGTAATACTAAAGTAATTGAAGTATGTATATATCTACTACTACTACTAGTAGTAGTAGTAGCAGTAGTAGTAATAATAATAATAATAATAATAACAACAACATCGGAAAAAAAAGGAAAAAAAAAAGGGGGAAAGTATAAAACCCTCCAAAAACCCCCAGCAAATCCTCAAATCTCTTTCCCCAGCCGCACCCACGACCCTCTTTCTCTCTCCCTCGCAGCTCTGTTCCTCTCGCGTCCCTCCTCTCATTAAGTCTCCTTCGCTTCCTCTCGCGTCTCTCTCTTTCTCTCATAGGTCCTAAATTCCGATTCCACTTTCAATAGGTTTTGAAGATTATTCACAATAGGAGTCCAAATATTGAATTAAGAGATAGTGAAGGTAAGTATACCACTTCCCCTACTTCTTGTGAAATATAAAGATTGCTTTACATGATTTGACATATGAGATTATATTTTGAATGGTTTATTGGTTGGATAAAATAGGATTGGGCATATGTATTTATTTGATTGTGTGATTTATAATCTTATGATTTGAATTATATTGACTTATACATTGATTTAATATGTGAATTTTCGAAGGAGTTTGTACTAATATGTGAATTTCGAAGGAACTTATACTTGTGCTTATGCGAAAAAAATTATTGTGAACTTGTTAATTGAATTAAAAAGATTTGTGGGAAGAGCTTACAGATAACTACGTTGACCCTCCGGGGCCTACCGACGATAGAATGTGAAATGTGAAAGTCAATTGTGACCCCGTCGCGGGAATAATACCGGCACGTGGATCTACGTTTGATCCTAGCGGATCTATCGACTTAGAACCGGTTCGAACATGTGAAATGTGAACGTCGATTGTGACCCTGTCGCGGGAATAATACCAGCCGTAGTTTCCGTTTTGTCTATGAGTTTTACCAATAGCTCTTGCGAAATAAATTAAAGTATAAATTGATGATTTGTGCTTCTTTAACATGAAACTTTGAAGGTAAATTGGTTTTACTTGTTCTCGTTGGACTTTTATCCGTTTTAAATAATATGCCTGATGCGGGTAGGATGAGTGGTGTACTTGCTGAGCTTGTTCTTTGCTCACCCAATTCCTTTACTTTCCAGATTAATAGCTCATGGCAAATTCCTGAAGGACGAGGAAGATAGAACAACTTTCTATTTTGAGAATTATTTCAGTTTTCATAGTTTAAGTATTAAACAAATTTTGTAGTAGGATATAATAGACTATTTGAGATACGTAATTTCAAGCTTCCGCACCTAGTTTTTAATTGCTAGTATTGATGTAATTGGGATTATCTATTATATATTATGGGAACCTTTATGGAAATTTTGAGGAATCGTGGATTGAAATTTTCAGGCTTCGTACTATGATGAGGGAATTCATTATAGTACGGCCGTGGAGCGCCCTTTTAACTTAAGCCTATTCGGTATAATGTTTGGGGGCGTTACAAAACAACTAACAACTATGAACAAAGTCATAATGAAACCAGAGGCAATTTTATACTGAATTCACTTGGGCTGTGGCCTCTAATGAAAATATCTCATTCATATTACACATAAGCTACAAAGATACAACAGAACAGACATGCGAGGCAGCAAAATCAGTGGGATCCTCTATGTTCTCTTAGTGGGTGCATGGTCCGATTCACTTGCTACCTTTTATGTAACTCGTCTTCTTCTTTTCTTTCTTTTATATTCTATATCTGACATCAGTGCTTTGCTATAATATCTCTCTTCAAGATTTCAGTATTTTTTTAGCGTTTGAAAGAAAAACCAACAATGCTATACATGTATTGATTTTACTTCAACAAAGGCAACATTCAAAGTTGTGCCAACTATAGGGGTATCAAGCTAATGAGTCAGACTCTGAAGCTATGGGAGCAGGTCATAGAAAGAAGGTTCCGGCAACAAATAGGGGTCTCAGAGAACCAATTTGGATTTATGCTGGTAGATCAACAATAGAAGCCATTCATCTATTAAGGCATACAATAGAGTACCATAGAGATAGACAAAAGGATATGGATTTCATCGATTTGGAGAAGGCATATGACAGAGTGCCAAGAGAGGTCCTATGGAGGGTCTTGGAGAAGAAAGGCACCCCCGTATCCTATATCTGAACCATTAAAGACATGTATGAGGACTCAATGACCCATGTGCGTACAGCGGAAGGAGAGACAGAAGCTTTCCCGTTTACAGTTGGCGTGCACCAAGGATCAACCTTGAGGCCCTTCTTGTTTATTCAGGTTATGGATAAGCTCACTACGCATATCCATGGGGGTGCGCCTTGGTGCATACTTTTCACGGATAATATAGTTATATAGGAAAGTCTACAGAAGAGATGAATGAGAAGCTGAAACTTTGGGGAAGGGCCTTGGAATCGAAAGGCCTACGACTCATTAGATCCAAAACCAAGTATATGGAATTTAAGTTCTGTACCTCAACCAGGCCAAGCATAGAAGATGTCGAGATTGGGTCGGAGTGCATATCGAAAAAAGAATTTTTAAATTTTTGGGTTCCATGGTGCAGCAAGACGGCAAAGTTAATGAGGGTGTCAACAACTGGATTAAAGTATGCTGTCACAAATGAAAGATGGCCTCTCCGGTGCTATGCAATACAAAGTCTCCACTAAAATTAAGGGAAAAATACTATAAGATGGTAGTGAGACTGGCCATATCAAACGGGGCCAGATAAAGGGAAAGTTAGCCAGTTAAACGGCAGCACAGACAGAAGTTGAAGGTGGCTGAGATGAGGATGTTACGGTGGATGTATGGACACACAAGGAAGGATAGGATCAGAAATGACGTTATAAGAAGCAAATTAGACATAGCCCAATTGAGGATAAGTTGAGGGAGCAACATTTGTGGTGGTTTGGGCATGTTAAGAGGCAACTAACCACTACCCTTGTTAAGAGATGCCAACAACTCCATACTATGCACGACAAGAGAGAGAGAGAGAGGAAAGCCAGAGAGAGCTAGAGGAAGACGATTAGACATAACCGCACCCATTTAAACCTAAATGAGGAAATGGCCTTAGATAGAGCTGAGTGCAAGATTTGAATAAGTGTAACCGCTATAGCGGTTTAAAATAGAGGAGTACAACTAAGCTAGTCCATAGCGTCCTTAGGCTTATATGTTTGTTGTTTGCTTATGTTTGCTATTGCTATGTGTTGTTTGTTGCTTGTTGCTTATTGCTCATGCACTATATTATGCTCCACAATGCTTTGTGCTTTGCTGCTTGTTGCTTTATGCTTTCTCCATCCCGTAGTTTTTTATGTTTTTTAGGTTGGAAGTCCTCAGACACAACCTCCCTTCATAGTAGCACCCTGAAGGAATAAGACTACATACACATCACCCTCCAAGACCCTGCATTGGCGGCAGCCCTTGTGAAACTGGGTTTGTTGCTGCTGTTATGTTTTTCACAATATTTTTTTTGCAAGGGTTAATAACACTTTAGAATACCGACTAGAGAAATGATTTTTTGGTCCACAAACTTTGTTTTAAATTTTTTAGTCTACTAGTTAAGTAGATTCAATAAATTAGCCCAACCGATGGCATAAACTATGGCAATTGATGAGTTGTAATGGATTTTGCCCTTACTTTAGCACAAAAATGCTAACTAAGCATTAACGGAAACATCCAACTTCTTCCCTTGAAGTAAATTTGGAATGGTAAACTTAAGGATCCAAAAGTTATAGTCCTAAATCAGAAACCCTAACTTTTAGCCCTGGTTTTCGAATATCATGTGCAAATAAATGAGTTTTATGAATGCCCTTATTTGTGTTTGCATATGCTCTTCCCTATTATGTGTTTCAGTTTATGTGGTTTATGTTGTTCTTAAAGTTCTCCTCGTGACTTATATGCAGAGTTTTTTTGGGTTGAAGAAATTGAGTGTACAACAACAACAACAACAACAAACCCAGTGCCTCAAGGGCTCCCGCAGAAGCGGGGTCTTTTTTTTTGGGGGGGGGGGGGGGGGGGTGATGTAGCGCGCCCGAACCAGTACAACATTGTTCGGATGCTCCCATCCCGCAAAAAGGCAAAGTAAAAATACATTATGTTCATACAAATGAGTATCCATTACTTGGAGCTTGTCAGTGACTTTAAGTCTGTTAGCCAACACAGAGGTATTTACCATCCAAATAACTAATTCTTTCAGTACCACCCTCCAGGAAATGGTAGACAAAGGTGATCCATCAGGAACAACTACAACCTCATGCTAATATTCAAAAAATATCATCAAATAGCAAACAGTTCCCTGTCTGTGCATGAAGGGTTCAAGGGATGAAAATGTTGAAGTTTTAGAACCCACTGAAGTACAACCATTACAGGTTCTACCACCATAACGTCCACAGCATACATTCCCAGTTTTTGAGATTTTGATATTGACTGGCCATACACTTAGCCAAGCAAATTGGTGGGTTGATAGCTTCTCAGTTTATACACCTTTCCCTTCCCATTCTCCTCATCTTACGCAAGCCCCATAATTTTATGAAATTACATATGTTGATGACTTGAATGAGAGACCTAGATTTGACTATGATCTTACTAATGATGACAGTCAAGAAGAGGATGCAACGAGTATTACTGTTGTGCTGATGACAGTTAGGGGGTCGGTAATCGTGCTATCGATGTAGAGGCTGAAAAAGGTGAATTTCCTGGTGTTGCTTTTGTTGAACATAGTGTTGCTACTGGTAAACGTGGAGAGTGCGAGGATGGTGCGGTTAATGACGATGATGATGGAGATGGTGATGATTTTGATGTTTATGAGGATGGTGATAGTGTTTGATGATGATGATGATGATGATGGTCACAACTGCCCGAACTCCTAGCAACTCTTGACAAATCTGGACAGTAAAGATGATATGCACCTCTTGCATAATCTCTATGAGGGAAGATTTTGAGCAGAAACCCCAACTGGAGTATATAACTTATGTAGTATAAGGATAAGACAAAATATGCGACTCGTAAAGATATCTTGATTAGAAGGATTTTAAGTATATTTGTGACTTTTAAATTGTTTAAATATTAGTTTATCCTTTAGAATTTACTGAGTTTAAATTAGATTAAGACTATTTAGGATTATCTTTTATTTTAATTAGATTAGGATTATATTTTAAGAGTTTGATTATTTTTATTTCCTAGTTAGATTAGGATTTTTGATTATTTTTATTTCCTAGTTAGATTAGGATTATACTTTTTTGTCTTTTCTGGTTCAGGGTTCCTACTCTTCAGGGTAGCCCCCTGAAGGGGGAAGGCTGCGTACATCTACCCCTCCCAGACCCTGCTTAGGCGGGAGCCCTTGGAGGCATTGGGTTGTTGGTGGTGGTGGTGGTGGTGGTGGTGGTTCAAGGTTCCTACTCTATAAATAAAACCCTTATGTACTTTATGGAGATATCTTTTGAATGAATAAAAATCTAGAAATTGAGAGTTGAATTTGAAATCTTTTGTTTTTCCTTTTGTGCTAAATCAATTTTGGTATCAAAGCTCAAAACGGTCCAATTTCGTCCTCGCTTTCAAATTTAAGGGGGAAAAAAAGGAAAGAAAAAAGGAAACCCTAGTTCGCTGCTACACACTCATCACCTTCGAATCCACCCACCCTCGAAACTCCACTAGCCACCGACGCTAGCCACCAACACCCACAAAACACCTCCCTCTTGTTCAAGTTTCAAGGTTGGTCAAACCCTAACCCTAAATTTCGAACCCTAGCCCTAACCCCGAGGTCGTTTTGTCTTCGATCTCCCGCGGTGCGACCACGGTCGCCGATCGACCCCCTAGTCTATCGGCGAGGACCCTTAGAAGTCTCTGTCACTATTGCTCAAGGAGAGGGGATACTTTGAGCCTAATGTTCGCTTGCAACTCTCATTGAAAACTATTTCATATACGATGTATATCTAATGGGAAAACTTGAAAAGGGGCTAGAAGAAAATCACAAGGTAACTGGATATTGACTATGGGGTAATTCTAATGATAGATCTTTAATAGTAAGGATTCACAATGTTTCCAAGCCTATTAATCGTGGGGATCTACATTGGTTATTTCACCATTATGGATTTATAGAGAATATTACTTGGGTTGACGATACTTACCTTGCACATATACAATTTTATTATCGTGATGATGCAATTTATGCAAAGCAAGTACTACAAGGGACGTACATCTATCATGATCGTTGTCAACTTGATATTGAGCTCGCTAGTGAATTGATACGTCACAAGATCATAGGACATCTAAATGAGCTTCTAAATATTTATAGCAGATATGCTAACTATGATTACAACAAAAATGGCAACGAAAAAGTGGAAGAAAGTCAAGCAAAGCTTGTTGCTACTGATAGTACTGCAGAAGCAAAGGCAGAAAAAGAAATAAATAGTGAAGGGAAGGTCCAACAAACTGTTCATATTAAAGTTAATGAGGACAGCATTGATGAGGTATATAATGAAGTAAAGCAAAATGCATTAAAGATTGAAGAAGAAGAAAGGGATGAAGAACTCCCCCAGATAGCAATTGAGTTCAACAATGAAGGATATGAAGGGAAGCCTATACAAGTCGACAATCTCAAGGTTGATGTAGAGGATTTCCAGCATGTTGAGTTCATAATCCCAGATAATTTTTCTGACAGCCTTCCTGAATTTTGTTTAGGAGCCTTCATTGGACATAGCCAAAAGTTCTTCCTCAAGCCAAGATCATAGCCTATGATTCACTCTTTCATTATCGTCTTCTACAAAACTCGAGGACGAGTTTTTCGTAACTGGGGGAGAATGATGCAGTACAAGGATAAGACAAAATATGCGACTCGTGAAGATATCTTGATTAGAAGGAGTTCAAGTATATTTGTGACTTTTAAATTGCTTAAATATCAGTTTATCCTTTAGAATTTACTGAGTTTAAATTATATTAAGACTATTTAGGATTATCTTTTATTTTAATTAGATTAGGATTATATTTTAAGAGTTTGATTATTTTTATTTCCTAGTTAGATTAGAATTATACTTCTTTATCTTTTCTGGTTCAGGGTTCCTACTCTATAAATAAAACCCTTATGTACTTTATGGAGATATCTTTTGAATGAATAAAAATCCAGAAATTGAGAGTTGAGTTTGAAATCTTTTGTTTTCCTTTTGTGCTACATCAATAACCTTACGTAATTGGCATTTGTTTGATAATGAGTATTGTATTAAGAAGACGTTTACCAGAAAAAGTAAAAAATGACTCGTTAGATACAAGGTGAGTGTGGATATGTACGCTGCACACGGAGGGTCGATGCCTCAAGAATGATCGACGGGGTTGCATGCTCCATCAAGACATTAAAGGGTAGCATAGGCGTAACCAACACAACAAGAATGACATAGCCACTTAAGCATGGACAGCTAAGGCTTTAATGTCAGACTTAATATCTAACTCTTAACATGTATGTTATTTCTATGAAACATTTCATACTGGAGAGATACGGGATAGATGTGAATATATATATATATATATATATATACACAAATGTATATGTGTGTGTGTGTGTATATGTACATATATATATATATATGCAAAGGCTATGCCAGGCATATGATCGAGGGGAAAAGTACGAGGATTCTTATCATTTACATCGCAATGATTAAAAACACCGGTTCACTATGCTATACAAGTTGGGAGAGAAAAAGGCATGGGTAGGAACCCCATGTCGAATCTAATCTTCATATCATTTGTGTGTCTGAAAAGGGGGCTCCTACAAGGGTATAGGCTGTTCAATAGAGTTGACAGGTGTCATCCTAAACGTTCGCACCCAGGCATCATAGTAACAACTACAAGCTTGGATGGCAACAATGGACATTTCCCTATTTCCTTCCATCATCAAGAGTAAAAGTAAGGAGTCATAGACCTAATTTTTCAATTGCGTACAGTATGTTATAGGTGAAAACAATCAATCTAGGTGCACTAACATTTCAGATAGGCAGAAGATACATTACTGTCCTAACTTAATACATTCTGTATGCATAGGAGACTTATTTAAGGATTTAGTAGGTCCACTTTTATCAACATTACATATGTCTTGTACGGATATGAACATGCATTAACTAAGTGTTGAAATTTCAAGGAGTCATTCACGCTCTCAATTATGTCCTTCCTCAAGCATCAAGGAGGATTATAGGAACTTTCAAAAGCATTGCTGAGGCTTATATTAGAAGTTCTTATTGTGCACGTTGTATGTGAATGTACTAAGCAGTAACGTCTTTGTGGCATCATGATGCACTCATTATATTGGATACTTGCCAACGCTTACACGAAATATGCCTTCTACAAGGTCATGATGAGGATACAGAACGAATATGTGTGCCTAGGACCACTCAACCAAATTTAGAACCTGTTGAGCTATAACTAGGCACAAATTTTAATATTGTGGTCAAGGTGGAAGACAACACCACCAATCTTGTTGAAATTTGGAATGGCAAGTTTTCATGGATGGGAAAAACTATAAGATGTGGTCTAGCAAACTAGAGTTTATCCTCGGACAAATTAAAGTCCATTATACCTTTCGAATGGTAAAGCCAAGCCAGGTCGAACTAAGATTTTGATAAATATAATAGAAGATTTTGATATATATAATCGAACTTGTACGGAAATGCTTCTTCATTACATGACTGCGCCATATATCAGATCTATAATAAGATGAAGACTTCTAAAAAAATTTGGAAAGTATTACATAAAATATGGGTTGGATGATAGTGCAGCCAAGAAATGGTGGCTGTCCTCGTTCTATGACTTATGATAAGCCTATTCTAGATCACATACATGAGTACAAAAACCTCTGTGTCGATATCCTTGGTGAGGGAATGAAGATGTGACACATTTCAAGCAAACTGTCTCATGAGAAATTGCCTCCTTATATGGATAATTACAGGCTCGGTTAAAACACGGGGACATCCTATTGCAAGAACTCATCTTTCACATCAATTTGCAAGACCAAAATCAAAAATAAGCAGAAGGGAAGTCACATGAACGTTCTTCTTTGTCTGCTAATCTAGTTGAATCGAGCAATGCAGAAAAAAGTGGCAGGTACAATAAACAATGGAACAAAGGGCAATCTAACTGCCAGACAAGTGGCTTGAGTAGCAAACAAAAGCCGTTCAATGAGAAAAGCCCACTTAGCAATCCTGATAACGGCCATAAATGAGCCAAAGGAGCATGTTGAACCTATGGCAAGATCAATTATACTTAGAGGGATTGCAAGAAGTGATTTGGACTGGGAAAGCTCAAAGAACACAAATCTCAAGTCAAACTCACCAAGGGAGGAGATATATTTGTTGCTACGGTATTCCAAGTGTATACGGTTGGGAACAATATCAACTGGATTGTAGATACAAGGGCCACAAGGCATATATACACCAACAAGGACATGTTCCAAAAATATGAGAAGGTTGATATGGGGGAGAATGCCTTTATGGGAAATTCCCATTTAGCCTCAGTACGTGGCAAAGGAAAAATCCTTTCAAAACTGAAGTCTGCCAAATTTCTTTCTTTGCAAAATATGTTGCATACTCCTGATTGCATTGAAATATGATTTCTAGTGTATTGTTGAACAAAGCTGGTTTTAAACTGATGGTCGAGTCTAAAAAGTGTATCAACGCGAAAACCGCAACCTTTGTCAGAAAGGGTTTTTGTAATAGGGATTTGTTTGTACTTTATGTTAAAGTTAGATGAAATCAAAAACACAAGCTCAACCTTGGATTATATTGTCCAATATTTCGATTGTTGGCATCCTAAGCTCATACAAATGAATTTTAATTCAGTTAAAAAACTTAAACAAATGAATTTAGTTTCTAATTATAGTTAAACCAAACTTAATAAATGTGAAGTAGGCAACAAGGCCAAGCATCTAAAGAAGTCCTTCGACAAAGACTTCGGGTGATTTTAAGACCACCACGAGTAGAGGTGGTAAAAATTATTATATTACATTTGTCAATAACCTCTTGCTCATGCTTTATGCTGCTGACAAGCTTCTCAGGTTGGGGGTCCTCGGAAGCATCCTCCCTTCAGGGTAGCTCCCGGAAGGGGGAAGGCTGCATACATCTACCCCCCCAGACCCTAGTTATGCGGGAGCCCTTTGAGGCACTAGAGTTGTTGCTGTTGTTGTTGTTGTATTTGTCAATAACCACTCAAGATTCACTAAGGTGTATCTCTTGAGTTCAAAAGCTAAGGATGAAGAGATATTCCTCGAATATAAAGAGGAAGTTAAAAACTAATTGGATCGTACAAGGCTGGTGAGTATGACATTACCTTACCTAAGAAAAATTAAAATGGCATAATTCACAAACTAACAACCCCCCGTACACCCCAACCAAACAATACATAGCTAAAAGAAAGAGTAGAGCACTAAAGGACAAGATGAATGCAATGTTTATAAGCTCCAGGTCACCCTTGAGCTTATAAGGGGGAGCATTATTGTCTGATTGTCACTTGCTTAATAGGGTTCCTCGTAAACTAGCTAGATAAAACACTAAAAATATGAAGTAGTTATGCTTCTAACTTTCATTTCTTAAAAGTGCGGGGACGTCTATCTAAAGTAGGACTCGCTGACTTTAAAAGAAGTAAGACAGGTCCTTCAACGGTATAGTCATATGCATTGGGAGTGCTATGAATAATGTTGCATATAGATTAATGCTGATAGACGACTCGACTCCTAGACTAGGTAAAATGATGAAATCTTGAATGATGAATTTTCAAGCATGTCTTTCTTACGAAAGCACTTGTGCCTATTTCTTTGCCTGTTGCATCCACTTCATTGTCATCTAGTCGTTCACCTCCTTAACTCAAGGTTCAGAAACTTAGAAATAAAGGAACTCAAACTAAGAGTAGTTTTGAACCTGACTTCACTAATATATTCTGTCCGAGTATCCTAATTTTGATGAGCACGTTGTAAATGCATTCATGATAGAGGAAGATCATAAGACATATGATGAAGCCATGAAACCCATAGATGCGCAACTCTGAAGGAAGGCCATTAATAATGAGATAGACTTCATAACGAGTAATAACACCTGGTAGTCGTGGACCTTCCTAGAGGATGCAAATCTATTGGTTTAAATGGGTGTTTAAAAAGAAACTAAGGACCAATGGGTCTATTGATAAACTTAGGTCTAATTAGTGGCTAAAGACTACACCCAGAAACAAGGAATTAATTTCTTTGATACTTATGCACATGTAACTAAGATTGTCACTATGAGAGCTTTAATAGCTCTAGCGTCTTTTCATAATCTCGTAGTACACCAAATGAAATGGGGACCTTAAGGAATAGATTTACATGGAACAATCTGAAAGGGTTGATCTAGAATTTGATTACACTTTGGTCACACACGGATTTGTTGTGAATAGTGGTGGCCTGTGGATAATCTAAACATGATGAGAATGGTTATGTAATCATCTATTTATGTTCATGACATACTTACTTTTGGCTCGAGCGTGAATGTTGTAAATGCTACAAAATCTTTCTTGAGTTCCTATTTTGATGTAAAAGGCATAGGTGCGACGAAGGTGATACTTGGTGCAAGAATCACTAGAATACCTAAGTGTTTGACTCTTGGTTAATCCTATTACGTGGAGAAAATACTTTAAAAATTTTGTCATTTTGAGAAAAGCCTGTTAAAACTCCATATGACTCTAGTGTGCACCTGAGAAGAAACAAAGGTGTTAGTGTCTCACAGGCCAAATGCGCTAAGATAATTGACAGTGTAATGTTTCTGATGAACTACACTAGTCTTAATATTGCATTCTTTTGTAGACTTAGTCTCTACATCCATAATTTAAGTGACGAGCACCAGGATGCTCTAATTGTGGTACTTGCAAAGTACCATGACTTGGACTATACATTATAAGAGGTTCCCTCCTGATCTAGAGGATATTGTGATGCCAATTGGGTATTTAATAATAATGAGATACATTCTATTGGCGGCTATGTGCTTATGCTTGCTAATGGTGTTGCGACTTGGAAATCTTCCAAACAAACCTAATTACTAAATGAAATATAGAGTCTACGTTTACTGCTCTAAAAATGGCAGGTTTCGAAAATGGCTGAGTTATGTGGGAGCAGACATTCTATTATGGGAAAAGCCCATGCTTTCAGTCTCAATGCACTGTGACTCACAAGTGGCCATTGGATTGACAAAAGTGAGGTGCATAATGGCAAGTGATGGCATATTTGCTTGAGACATGGCATCGTGAGACACTTGATTGAGAATAATGTAATCTTACTCAAGTTTGTAAGAAGCGAGAAGAATTTGGCAGGTACTCTTACCAAAGTTATATCTAAGAAGGCATTATGTGATACAGTAGAGAGAATAGGGCTTACACACGTTTGTTTGTCCTACTATTGATAGATTACCCGTCTTGGGAGTTCAATGGGTTAAACAACGTCAAGGATTAGGAAAGACGTAATATAGCCTCTTGAGCCCATTGCAAGATGTTGTTTATGTGGCTTGTAGATCTGTCATTACTATCACGACACTGATGGTGTGGGGTAGCACCATAATTACACGAAGCGGGAGTAGGATTGGCAGCGGAAGCGCGGGAGCCGGCAATCATAAAAGTTTCCTCAGTTAGGAGCGTTTTGGGTTGAAGTAATATTAAGAATATTCAATAATAGAAATAACTAAAATTTTATGGATTAAAATAGTAAATTATAACATTTTGAAACAAAATTAACACCAAGTACTAATCAAAAAGCAAAATATCACGAAACTAAGATTTTTTTTCTTTTTTTAAGTCTTGTCATACATTCAATGATTTTTTTTATTGATTAATTAACACCCTAGACATTGTCCATTACGCCCTTGCTTTAATTGATTAATTACAAAAAAACTGTACTATACCTGCCCTTAAGTTGTACTAGAGATGACCGAAATTTGTACTATACAGCCCGAAGTACAAGGGATGCCCATGAAGTACCTTTTTTTTTATCTTCATCCTTATCCTTTTTTTTTTTGGGGGGGGGGGGGGGGGGGGGGGGCAGATGATCCTTTTTTCTTTTTGGGGGGGGGGGGGGGGGGGGGCAGATCATCCTAACCCTAAATCTCGTCTTCTTCCCTCTTTCTTAAAGAAGCTCTCTACACAACCCTAACCCTAAATCTCGTCTTCTCCCCTCTCTCTTCTGGTGCTCTCCTTCCCTAAGGCTCTCTACGCAACTCTAACCCTAAATCTGAACCTCTGAGCCAAAATATCGAAGGTTCCAAGAAGAGAAAATTCTTATTTCTAATGTTCTACTTGAATCTTTCTCATTTGTATGTTCACTATCCAAAAATGATAAAGGTAAAATTTCTTATCAAATAACTTGAGTTCTATGTTACTTTTTTTAGTATAGCTTGAGTTTTATGTTTTAATCTTTAAAAATTGTTTTTGTCCTATTGAAACAATTCATCCTAAGTACGAATCACATTTCTATTAAATCTGAATCGCGTTTCCTACACGTTTCCAACTTAGAAACGTGGAATCGCGATTCTAAGTATGATACGTTGGCATTTCGGACATTTCCTGCAACTACGGGTAGCATACTGATGGACTCACCTACGGGAATGTGAGGGAATTAATCATCCTCTATTGAGAGCATGGGCTTACTCTCTACAATGTTCTTAAGTACTCAAGTATCGGGTTCTTTTTTAGGGACCTCGTACGTCTTCTTCGCAGAGTATATCTTAATCAAGACCATAATAAGTGGGTGTGTGCTCCTCACAATTACCATTTAGTTCAAGACTATGTTCACCTTCGTGGTTGTGGGATATGCATACGTATTATGTATCGATTCAAGTCCAAAAGACATTGGTACAGTCAAGCGTGGTTGTTTTTACTACTCTGTATTATTTTCTTCACTCTTCTCAAAATTGAATCATGTGGGATATTGATGGAATTTGAGGGGGGGTTGCTTCAATTTTGTTCAAAACGCCTTATCTCACATAACAAATTTGAGTGGAAATCACTTATATACCCTCTTCTTTGTTCACTAGGTAAAGTTTTGTGGGCCCAGAATGGGACTTGAGGGCCACGCAAGCGAGCCCTATCGTCGAACTAGGCCGGTAGGCACGTTGCAATGTGGTATGGACTTTTTCCGGCTCAAGCTTTTATATTTTATGGCATTTTTCTATAGCCATTTTGACAAAATTAGAAATGTGGGAAATTCAGACCTTGGTCGATACTCGGGCCTCGAGCTCGAGCTTGAACTATTAATTGCTGGCTTAAAACCGCCCACTTCTTTCATATCCACCATTTCCATAATGAAGTTGGATTCTTCTCTCCTTTATATTTGGCTACTACTTCCATTTTAGGGTTGGATTTCTCGCCAGCTTTCCTTGAGTAGTAATTGGTCCACAGGGTGGAATTTACCCTATAAATTGAATGCCTCTAAGGCATGGAGAGAAGCACAGAAATCATTCATTCCATTCCCCTTCCTCTCTCAAAGTTTCCCTTGTCACTTTTGCATAATATTCCTTTATGCTTTCATTATTGAGCAAATTAGGGCATACTCCAGTTCATCTCTTTGGTGTACACTACAAAGATGGGCATTATGTTAACCTAAGAGTCAAAGTGCCGTTGGTCCCATCATACCAGTAAGGAGCACTTAGGGCACTACCAAACTCCACAACACGAGGCATTCTTCGGTTTGATCATACTTTCTGCTTCCCAATTCTGTTTGTTGCTTAATTATTGTTGTTGTTCATTCACTACCGTGTTCGAGGTTATTTTGTTAAACCTCGCTATAGCTTGACGTCGAGTTGGTTCAGTACGAGATCTTTTGTTTGAAGACCCTAGGTTAGTCCTTCCAGGCTTGGTTTACCCATCTAAAGTTAGTATTTCATCTATCTTGAGTTTGAATTTGATTACTCATTATTCTCCCAACATTGGCCACCCCCCCTCTCTCTTTTTGGGGCTCATACACTCCACTGAAGAACACAAATTCAAAAGCAAATCCCAATAGCAAATATTCGGATACACGCAAAGTGCCCCCTTATCTACAAAAACATTCTCTGCTGCTACCGCCAAGACCTGTATCGCCATCATTCCTGCCAAACTACGATACATGGCGTCACCTCATGTCATACACCCGATACTGCCAAGACTCCATCAGCAGCCTCGCCTTCTTGCTTGCCACATCACCCTTCTAGAATCTTTCAAGATTTGCCACATCTCCCCTTTATTTCTCTATAAATAGGAAGATATGAATTAGGGTTAAGCATGTTGAGTGATTGTGTGTTATCTGCTATCTCTTCCCCTATTTCTCTCTATGTTTTCTCCCCTTTCTATGTAAAAACCTCCATTTTTGGGGTAATCTATCAATATAAATATATATTAGCTTGGATTCCATTGATATAAGCTAGATTTCTATTTAGGTTTGGATCAATTGGTATCAGAGCGGTCCTTCCTTGGCAGCGAGCTTCGCTTTCATCATCGATTTTGGAGTGGTCACCACCATTATCAGCAGCATCATCATCATCCACAACCTCGTCATCGTCATCTTCCTCAGCAGCAGCAACATCATCATCATCAACCACCCAGCATTCATCTCCATCACTCATCATCACCAATATCCAGTTCACCATCATCCTCAAATAGCGTCTACCATCCTCAACAGAACCTCATCAGCACCAAACCCAATCGCAGCAACAGAACCTCATCAGCCTTCAAAGGTCACTGTTCGTGGTGCTCCAAGCCCCCCTTTGACAACCGATTACTGTTTCCGATCAGTCTCACCCCTAATCATCACCGTCATCGATCACCGAGCATCATTAACAATCGCTTAAAGCATTATCAGCAATGGAAGTCTGGTCCGGGGGAAACAGCTGATTTTTTCAACCCGCACACAAGATGTTCAACAAAATGCCTCAATGAATCGCTCGAGGTAATTACCGATCTCCGACCAGATTTATTCAGATGGAATTTCCTAGATTCAATAGTAGAGGAGTTGAGGAGTGGTTACATCGTAGTGAGAGGTACTTGGGTACCCCAAACAACTCCCTCACGGTGCTCATGCACCTTCGCCAAATGGGGAGTGTTGGAGAGTACCTGAGTCCTATATATATATATATATATAAATATATATATATATATATATATATATATGGGTTGACGGACAGTCAACAAAGGGAGGTCTTTATAGGCGGCTTACAGGAAGAGATAGCCAAGGGCGTTAGCTTGTTCGTGCCACGAACAGTTTTGTGACGCCAAACAGTTGGCCAAGCAGCGGGAACGCCTTCTAGCCTACCTTGAGAAGTTACCCACAAGGGGTTCTTTGAGCATGGCGCCAATCCTGCACGCACCAATGCCTTTGGATGCCGTTCCTATACCTCTGTCATCCTGCCCAACCCAACAACCGCTACCACCAACATCCGCCACACCACAGCGCCAACCGAGTGTGGCGCCTGCTCCTCTAATTGGCGGTGACTCCTCTCACCCATAGCCAGCTTTGGACCCGGGTCATGACCTAGTCCTGGTTACCGCCATTATCCCACCTCTTGGCGCCCCCATGGACGCCACCATCTCCACGACGGTTCCATCCTCCACCATCTCTACAACCCGCTGCTCTCGACCGATAGAACACCACCATCCGCAACAGATCCTCCAATACTTCCGCAGTTGCTCTCAGTATTTGAGGATGCCATCACCACTTCCGCCAAGCTGCCCCTCAAGGATAGCTCTTCACCACTTTCGAAAAGAGGGCTCATGACTCCTGTCTTGCTAGAGTTCCAAAAATAGTGTTTGACCCCAGGGGATCCTCTACATTCCAGAGTTGGCTCGGTGTCCATGACCACTGGAGGCAAGGGTCTTTGGAGGGGAGAGAAGTGATACGAGCCGAAGTGGGATTAAGCATACGAAATGACGTCATCTCACTAGCCCCCATGCGCGTAGGATGCTGCAGCCAGGCGCCCGACCTGACTGATTCACTACCGCCAAGCTCACTGAAGGTCGAAACAGATATGGCGGCTATCCTACTCTTAATCCTTGAGGACAAGGATCGTTTCAAAGGGGCAGTATTGATACACGCCAAGTGCCCCCTTTGCCGCCAAACCATTCTCTGTTGCTACCGCCAAGACCTGTATCGCCATCATTCCCGCCAAGCTACGATACATGGCGTCACCTCATGTCATACACCCGATACGGCCAAGACTCCATCAACAACCCCCCCCCCCCCCCTCCTTCTTGCTTGCCACATCACCCTTCTAGAATCTTCCAAGATTTGCCACATCTCCCCTTTATTTCTCTATAAATAGGAAGAGATGAATTAGGGTTGAGCATGTGGAGTGATTGTGTGTTATCTTCTATCTCTTCCCCTATTTCTCTCTATATGTTCTCCCCTTTCTATGTAAAAACCTCCATTTTTGGGGTAATCTATCAATATAAATATATATTAGCTTGGATTTCTATTTAGGTTTGTATCATAATCTAATCCAACACAGTTTACCATCCCAACATACAGCACAGACAAAACCCAAGCTGAAATTTTCAATTCCTATAAGCATGAAGTAAACAACAGTACAGAGAAAATGAACTTACGCAGTATTTGGATCAAAAGCGTCGCAAAATGAAGGGTCGGCATCAATTTGGAGAGCAAGTGATACCCCAGAAGCTGAAAGCCCTACGGGAACCATGTAAGATGACCACCATGTTCTTGTTGGTCCTCTTTGTTTCGGAGTTAGGAGCTCCGAAACGACAGCGTTTCGAGGGAAATAGTCATTGAAACGCCGTGGTCGTAGATGGGTGTAAATGGATTTGGAGGAAGAGCGTAAGCGAGAAAGCCAAGTCGCCATGGCCGACGGGCTGAGTGCGTGCGTGTGGTACCCGCAATTTCGTGGTTGATAGGGCAAAAAATAGAGGAAGAAAATTAAAGACGACACGACACATCATAAACGGTTCTTTTTTTTCCGAAAGAAATTTAAATTTTTAATAGAAATTTAAACCTTAAAATTTTTTTCCATGTCACCCTTAAAGGGCATTGTTTAGTATAAAGTTAATAGAGTTAAACTCTTTTTAATTCTATTTAATTTATTATTAATATTTAATTTATATAAAATTTATCTTTAAATGGGGTTAAAATTATTACACTACTCCCTAGTATAACATTCACAACAAGAAAAAGGGTAAAAAATTTTTAATCTGTTTATTGTTTAGGAAATTTGAATGTTATAAAAATATATTTTATATAAATATTTAGTAAAATATTCTAAATATTTTTAAAATATTTAATATTAGAAAAATATTTTAAAAATTCATGGAATATTTAATATATAGAAAATATTTTAAATATTATTATAGTATTTATATATTTAAAAAAGTTCTAAATATAAAATATAAAAATAGGTATAAAAATTCAATAGTTAAAATATATAATAATATTTATATATTAAAAATATTTTATATATTAAAAAATATTTTATATATTTACAAAAATATTCTAAGTACTTGAAAAATATTTCGAGATTAAAAAAATACATTAGATATTGAAAAAGCGAATAAAAAGCATGAGAGATCTACTATGGTGATGTTGGTGGTGACTGTTGGCAACAATAGTGATATTGGTAGAGAAAGGTTGTTGGCATTGTTATAGGGATTATCTGATTTTTAAATAATTTTAAAATTATCCTTTAGATATTTAAAACATTGTTAATTATATAAGGGTGATTTTATTCAATGTTTGAATGAATAGTTATATTTTATCATAATTGAATTTTAAAAAATTAAAAAATAATATAAGAAATAAATTAGCACATGAAAGATAAAAAAGAAGTATGTTACACTCAAATTGAACATAATGAAATATTCATGGATTAATGTTTACTTCTTTAAAAGTTGACAACCAAACAAGGTGAAATAAAAATTTTCATGAGATAATAGTCACCTATTAACAATTGCACCATTGAAGATTATCCCCTCTTTTTTTTACTTCATACCAAACATGCCCTAAATGTTATATATCCGTTTGTTTTTGTTAACGTCGCTTTTAAAAGAAAAAGGAAATAATTTTAAAAAATTCAAATTGTTTCCATTGTTGCCATATCTGAATTTCTCAAGGGCTTCAGATCGGATTATGAGGACCAAAGCACAACACTTTATTTCAACTTAGATGCACATTTTCCACAAACAAAGCTACAAGTCCTTCCGAATGCAACTTTTTTGGACGGAGAAAGTTGAAAACCCTCTCAAATCATTTAAACATGTCTCATTGCATGCTCAGATCACATACACACTTTTTTACTTACACTCGACATTATTCCATGCTTTTCCCCTAACCAGGGTACCCCAAGGTATCCCTTGCAAATGCAACACATTCTCCATTTTTTTCTTCTACAACCGTGTCATTCTTCAAAACATTTTGCCCATATTTTATATTTTAACAATGTGGGTGTTACAACAATTCAAAAGGTCATGTACTTTATTATCCTAACTCAAGGAAAATTTAATCCAAAGATATGCACATCTCATTTCACTTTCAACTTCTCTTGGTAAACTCTTCATTTTCTTTGTATACTATTGACTGTTGAGGGAACAATACAAAAGATATTGTTAGGAAAATGTCTCAAAATTACTTGGCATATTAAGAAGAAGGGCCGTGAGGAGCTGGATCGATCGGGAAAGTTACGTAAAAAGAAGGAAACCTCCAGTGAGCAGGCCGATCGATCTGTGAGGAGCCGATCGATCGGGAACCACGTGTTCTGCGCATCTATAAGTACGGACGTAGGGTACGTCATTAGGTATCCAAAAGCAAAAGTGAGGTAATCTTCCCAGCGGCGCTGCCACCAATAAAAATTGAGTGTGAGAGAATATTGTAATTCTTCTTCTTTTGATTCAATAATAAAAGCTCTGATCTTCGCCCGTAGTTTTCTCCCCTTTCCATTGTAAAGGGGTTTCCACGTAAATCATTGTGTCTATTGTTTCGTTTCTCTTTTAGTCCGTTTATTTCTCGTTATTGTCGTGGTATTTGATTCGATTGTGATCCGGGAGAATTGTTTATTTCTGCACAAATTGGTATCAGAGCCTGGTTCTTCGAATTGATACAATGGCATCAGGTATTAAGACCGAGGTAGAGAAATTAAATGGTCATGGAAGCTTTAGCTTATGGCAAGTCCGTGTGAAAGGACTCCTGACTCAGAATGGCTTGAAGAAAGCACTGGAAGGGAAAGAGAAGAAACCCGAGACTATGACCGAGGCACAATGGGAAGAGTTGGATGATAAGGCTCTCACGGCGATACAGATGTGTTTGGTTGATGATGTTCTGTTAGAGGTCTTGGAGATGAAAACCGCAAAGGAGTTATGGGAGAAATTGTTAGACATGTTTTGCCACAAGTCAGTCTCCAACAAACTCGCAGTGAAGCGTCGGTTGTTCACTTTCCATATGACAGAAGGTACATCTCTTAAAAACCATCATAGCGAGTTTACCTCAATTATACAAGAATTAAAGGAGTAAAGAACGGGTAGATAGGGAATTATCTGACTCGGTGAATGACTCAGGTAGTGCTTTGCATGTGAGAGGTAGACCAGAACATAAGGGATCCAATGGTGGGAATAAGTCTAGGTCCAAATCTAGATATAAGAATATGTCATGTCATTATTGTCACAAGAAATGGCACATAAAGAAAGACTATTACAAATATAAGAATAAATCGAAAGAGGGTAACAGGGGTGACCAGGGCAAGGACAAGTCCGCTGAGGCTAGTGTTGTAGAGGAGGATAGTGAAGGGGAGTTTCTATTAGTCTATGATTCTCAGTCCAGGTCCAAGGATAAGTGGGTCATGGATTCGGGTTGTTCGTTTCACGTTACTCCAAATAGAGAGCGGTTCTCCACGTATAAGTCTATACAAGGTGGGGTTGTCTTGATGGGTAACGATGCTGCTTGTAAAGTAGTGGGGATTGGGACAGTTCGCGTGAGAATGTTTGATGGGACTATTAAAACCTTGAGTGATGTACGTCACGTCCCGGAGTTGAAAACGAATTTGATTTCTCTAGGTACCCTTGAGTCTAGTGGGTACAAGTACACTGCTGAAGGTGGAGTCATGCGGGTCAGTAAGGGTGCTTTAATTGTGATGAAAGGAAATAGGGTTGGCACTTTGTATGAGCTTGCAGATACAACCGTGACAGGTTCAGTTGCTGTTTCCACATCTGCTATGACAGATGCAGAGATCACAAGACTGTGGCACATGAGAATGGGTCATATTGGTGATAAGGCATTGTCTGAGTTGAGTAAGAGGGGACTGCTTTGTGGTCAGTCAACAGGACTGATGGAATTCTGTGAGCACTGTATTTATGGGAAGCAGAAGAGAGTCAGCTTCAAGTCAGCAGTGCATCGGACCAAGGGAACGTTAGATTACATACATTCTAATATGTGGGGACCTTCCAAAGTGGCTTCTAAAGGTGGGTCCAGGTATCTTCTAACGTTTATTGATGATTACTCATATAAAGTTTGGGTCTATTTTCTGAAGCAGAAAAGTGAAGTGTATGATATCTTCAAGAAGTGGAAAATTCTGCTTGAAAAATAGACAGGGAAGCCAATCAAGAGGTTAAGGACTGATAATGGTCTTGAGTTTATCGAAAGTGACTTCACTAGATTTTGTGAAGATCAGGGTATAGTCAGACATAGGACATGTACAGGTCGACCTCAGCAAAATGGAGTGGCTGAAAGGTTAAACAGGACGTTGCTTAAGAAGGCTCGATGTATGCTTTCAAATGCAGGTTTAAAGAGAGAATGGTGGGCAGAAGCAGTTAGCATGGCTTGCTATCTTGTGAACAAGACATCGCATTCTTCATTACGGATGAAGACTCCTGAGGAGGTATGGTCTGGTTCAACTTCTGATTATTCTCAGATTAAAGTTTTTAGTTGTCCTGCATATGCATATGTTAATGATGGAAAGCTGGAACCTAGGGCCAAGAAGTGCATCTTTCTTGGTTATTCGTCAGGTGTGAAGGGATATAGATTGTGGGATCCAAGTGCTCAGAGATATAGTTCAGGTTGAGACACCTGATGTTACAGAGATACAGTCAGATCAGCAGATTGTTCAGCTAGAGAGTATTCCAGCACCTCAGGTACGAGTTTCTGATGTTGTTCCTGATAATGCAGAAACAGGTCAGCAGGTGGAGAATAATACTATAGCTGGTGGTAGACCGAGGCGACAGATCAGGCCTCCTGAGAGATATGGGTATGAGGAGATGATTGCTTATGCCCTCACTTCTGCTGAGTCGTTAGATGACAGTGAGCCAACTTCTTATTCAGAGGATGTATCGAGATCAGATGCTGATAAGTGGCTCGTTGCTATGAATGAAGAGATGCAGTCCCTTCATAAGAATCAGACTTGGGAACTGGTGAAGCCTCCCACAGGGAAAAGACTGGTTGGATGCAAATGGATCTTCAAAAGAAAAGAGGGCATTCCTGGAGTTGAAGATTCAAGGTACAAGGCACATTTGGTAGCTAAAGGCTACAGTTAGGTATAAGGTGTTGATTTTCATGATATATTCTCACTTGTAGTTAGACATACTTCGATTCGTGCATTGTTGTCTTTGGTTGCTATGCATGATTTAGAGCTTGAGTAGTTAGATGTAAAGACTGCATTCTTGCATGGTGAACTAGAAGAAAGTATCTTTATGCATCAGCCCGAGGGTTTTGTTATAGAAGGAAAAGAAGATCATGTGTGTTTGCTTAAAAGGTCTTTATATGGCTTGAAGCAATCTTCTAGGCAGTGGTATATGAGATTTGATCAGTTCATGACAGGTCATGGGTACATCAGGAGTAAGTACGACAGTTGTGTGTGCTTCAGAAAGACTGATTCAGGCTTCGTTTATTTGCTTTGGTATGTTGTTGATATGTTGATTGCGGCGCGAGACATGAAAGATGTTGATGACTTGAAATCTATGTTGAAGAGTGAATTTGAGATGAAGGATCTTGGAGCAGCTCAGAAGATATTAGGCATGAAAATTTGCAGAGACCGAGAAGCCGGAAAATTATACTTGTCTCAGGAGAAGTATATTGAGAAAGTGTTAGACAGGTTTTATATGAAGGATGCTAACTCGGTTAGCACGCCCTTAGCAGCTCACTTCAGACTCTCGACATTAGATTCCCCTCAGACTGAGGAGGATGTCAGGTACATGTCTCAGAAACCCTATTCTAGTGCCGTGGGCAGTATTATGTATGCGATGGTTTGCACGTGTCTAGATATTGCTTTTACAGTGAGCAGAGTTAGTAGGTACATGGCGAATCTGGGTAAAGAAAATTGGCATGCAGTGAAGTGGATTCTAGGTATCTTCGTGGAATCTCTGATTTGTGTTTGGAATATGGGAAAAGTAAGTGTTGTTTGGTAGGGTATGTAGATTCTGTTTATGGTGGAGACCTCGATAAGAGAAAGTTCACTTCAGGGTATGTGTTTTGTTTAGGTGACACAGCTATCAGTTGGAGAGCGTGTTTACAGCCTGTTACAGCACAGTCTACTACCGAGGCCGAGTATATGGTAGTTACAGAAGCATTCAAAGAAGCTGTCTGGTTGAGAGGTTTGATCAGTGAAATCAGTGTCGAGCAGGGGACAGTTAGAGTATACTGTGATAGTTAGTCCGCCATTCTCCTAGCGAAAGATCAGATGTCATATCACGACCGAACGAAGCATATATATGTGAAGCATCACTTTATTAGAGATCTGATTGACGAGCGGAAGGTGGAGTTGAGAAAGATTGGGACTGAAGACAATCCAGCTGACATGTTCACGAAGGTTCTACCATGAAGCAAGTTCAAGCATTGCTCGAATTTGGTGGGTCTTTCAGTTTGATGTATGTTAGCCCCGGTTGAGGGGGCGTTTGTGGAGAAGGTGGAGTTGTTTTATTGTTGATGTTAATTTTGAGCCAAGGTGGAGATTTGTTAGGAAAATGTCTCAAAATTACTTGGCATATTAAGGAGAAGGGCCGTGAGGAGTTCGATCGATCGGGAAAGTTACGTAAAAAGAAGGACGCCTCCAGTGAGCAGGCTGATCGATCGGTGAGGAACCGATCGATAGGGACCCCAATCGATCGGGAACCCCTGATCGATCTGGAACCGCATGTTCTGCGCATCTATAAATACGGACATAGGGTACGTCATTAGGTATCCAAAAGCAAAAGTGAGGTAATCTTCCCAGCGGCGCCGCCACCAATAAAAATTGAGTGTGAGAGAATATTATAATTCTTCTTCTTTTGATTCAATAATAAAAGCTCCGCTCTTCGCCCGTGATTTTCTCCCCTTTCAATTGTAAAGGGGTTTCCACGTAAATCATTGTGTCTATTGTTTCGTTTCTCTTTTAGTCCGTTTGTTTCTCGTTATTGTCGTGGTATTTGATTCGATTGTGATCCGGGAGAATTGTTTATTTCTGCACAAATTGGTATCAGAGCCTAGTTCTTCGAATTGATACAATGGCATCAAGTATTAAGACCGAGGTAGAGAAAGTCAATGGTCTGGGAAGCTTTAGCTTATGGCAAGTCCGTGTGAAAGGACTCCTGACTCGGAATGGCTTGAAGAAAGCACTGGAGGGGAAAGAGAAGAAACCCGAGGCACAATGGGAAGAGTTGGATGATAAGGCTCTCACGGCGATACAGATGTGTTTGGCTGATGATGTTCTGTTAGAGGTCTTGGAGATGAAAACCGCAAAGGAGTTATGGGAGAAATTTTTAGACATGCTTTGCCACCAGTCAGTCTCCAACAAACTCGCATTGAAGCGTTGGTTGTTCACTTTCCGTATGACAGAAGGTACATCTCTTAAAAACCATCTTAGCGAATTTACCTCAATTATACGAGAATTAAAGGCTTTGGATGATGTCCCTAAGGACGAGGATCAAGCTATGATATTACTGTGTTTGCTCTCTAATTCGTATAAGGGCTTCGTAGAAAGCATGATATACGGGGGTAGGGCAACCATTACTGTTGATATGGTAAAAAGAAACCTTGTGAGTAAAGAACGGGTAGATAGGGAATTATCTGACTCGGTGAATGACTCAGGCAGTGGTAATCGAACTTGTTCGCTCTCAGACTCAGTTTTGATAATCGAACTTGTTCAAAATAAAGGGTTAGATTTAATAAGAAAACTATTCAAAAACATTGTTCAAAGAATGAACTTGCATCAATATTAAAGTGATAGTTTAATAAGAAAAATAAAAATTAAAATTGTTTTTCTGTTTCTTCAAAACATGTTTTTGAACTTGTTCAAAATTACCTACTTACTACGAATTTATTTCACATAATAAAACTAAACAAGTTTTGAAGACTTGCATCAATATAAAATGGCTTGGTTTCATGCTTGTATTTGGCCGAAAAAAATAGTTAAATAAAGACAAAAATAAAATTTGTCTATTTTGGCTAAGTAAGGTGCAGTGAGGGCTCTAGCTTTCAAGGTCGTGCAGGCCGTGAAAGTGTCAACTTTCTAGTTGGGCATTGTATCCTGGAGGCTGCACATTGGTACCTGTTGCACCGGTCTTGATCCGATAGGAGCGTGAAATCGTCTTAAAGAGAGCGTGATCCGCATCTCGCTCAACTATTACTTTATCAGTATTTTATCATTTCCATGCATTTCAGGTAATATCTTTCTATGTATATATTTTTGTATAATATTTTCTACATGTGGTTCTAGCAATTTTAAGATGGTTTCAGTTTATTATATTTTTACCTTGTACCTTGATGACTATAATTTATCACCTCTTCTACACAGGATAATGTATAGTCCCATTTCTTAGAATGAATGAACTTGTCTAGAGGTACATATCATCGCACATGCTTTGGTGAAAGCAAGACCTTATTACTAACATATTATTTGAAGTAAAGAACTTTCTAAGCAAAAGCCCACAAGCTTACATCTCGTGTTGATTATCACTGTTTGGTCTCATTGGTCTTCAAAGATATTAGGACAATAGAAATATGTTGATATATAGTTCCTATATACCAACTATAAAATTAATATAAGACCTAAAGTGACAAACCTAGGTGGTTATACTAAACAAAACGCAGTGTTTTATATGTTAGAATCTGGTAATGGAAAAATTATAATTAAAGTGAACTTTGGGATCAAAACCTTTCTGAAAATGGGTTTAAAACATTGTTTGGTCAATTACCATTCTGCCTCTACCCTTTGCTACCCGCCTCCCGCTGCCCTACTGGAAGTGTGCCCTAAAGGCTTAAGGAAAGATGCTCCTCTGTTTCCCATTGTATGGTTGTGAGCCTGCACACTGCCTAGATCTTAGGTGCTAAAATTCTATCTGTTTGGGTAAACCTAGGCCGTTCATCCATATGAAAGCGAGGGATGAGACATTGCCACCAAAGGTTGCACGTGGATTGCTACTTGCCTGTAGGGGGGGGGGGGGGGGGGGGATTGCTGGCACTATTACACTTCCGTCATTTTTCTCTCAAAATCCTATCTGAGATCTTCTAGGTTTTTTTGGTGCCCTTTTCTTTCCCCGTGCATGGTAACCGCGATGGCATTAACCTTTGGAGGCCAGTTCAAGCTCTCCTTATTTGGCAACAATGGTAGTTCCTTCATAAGTCTAGTGTAACCTTTTATACTCTTTAAGTTTCAGTCTTAGAAGCTTTTAAGAAAGTTTGTAATTCATACTCTAGGTTGAAATGGTCTATAATTTGTAATAATTTCTTTTTAGTAATAAGATGGACCTCTCTAGTGTAGGGAGATCATATGTATATACTATTTAGGGCTGACCCACGTATATATGGTGTTCTTTGTTGTTTTATTGTTTCATTTTGTGTAATTTTCTATCGTTGCATGTAATCTTTAATCAAACTTTGCTATAACCACAATCAAGAAACAATAACTAAGGTCCAACAAAATACAAATTATGGTTTCCAATGGTCAATATGCTATTGTAACCTTTATTTGCTCCATTGGTCAAGAATATTCCCAAGAGTCAAAACTTTAAGGTCCAATGTCTAACTTTAATCTAAAGTAAAAGACTATGTTAAAAATGGCCTAAAAAGAAAATCGTTAATCATGATCAAGGACTCTCAGTTATTGACATAAATTTTTGAATGTCCTCGCTTCACATACTATAAAGGGTAATATTGATAAGAATAGACCCAAATCTCTAAATATTGTAGTTGATAAAAATGAGTATAAAGTATCCTAAGGCATTTATAGCGTTAGACTTTATGGTACAGATTAGCTTTCTAGGGTTGGTGACTTTTTTGGTATTAAGAAGGCAAAATTTAGTGGCCAAATATTTTCATTTGTTTCTACTTAGTCTGCTAGGACATATCGCATGATTATATATGGATGGGTTTTGCCCCAATAGTGAAGGTGTTACCCCATTTTTTCCCTTGTTATATTTTCATCTATCCAAATAATTATTATAATAATAAATTTATAGTTGTCAAAAAATCCATGTTATAGTAACCAAAGTGAATATTCTTTCAAATTATGATGGTTGGTGAGTGGATACCAGTGCCTTTAGGCATGTATGCCACAATTAAAAAAATAGTTAAAACTTATAATATTGTTGAGAGCGCACGCTAAATTTTGCTAGGAGACTGGTATGTCACATATGAGTCATAGATATATGTACCATTGAAATGAAGTTTGCCTCGAGAAAGTTTTGATGCTCAAAGATGGCCTTTATGGTTTTGATACAAGGAAAAAAATTGTTTTTGGTTATCTTTTGAATAAAACAGGTTTCAAGCATACTTTTGAGTCTGGTAAGTGTGTTATTATTAAGAATGACATCTTTGTCAGTAAAGTTATTCATGCTTACGATGGTACTTTTAAACTCAATATTGAGGCTCTAGAGTTATTTATTGCTAGTTCCATTTATGTTGTTTTTGTTTGAACTCTTCACATGCTAGATTTGGTCACTTGATCGCAAATATTTGGGTAAGATGAGTTATCTAGAGTCACATTAAAAACGACTTTTAAAAAAAGAAAGATTAAATTTGTAATTCAATTATATGATACTGATGTGATTTTAAAGTGTGATTTAAAACCGTCTACTCGCAAGCGTACGAGATCGTCGTAGCTAAATCGGGTATACGGGTCGTATCCGCAAGGAATTGGAGTTAAGTTGGATTTTGTTATTAATGAGCGGTTGAAATCAAGTTTTGTTGGTTTAAATAATTTGTTAACTAAAATAGCAAAACTAACAATAAACTAAATGTGTCAATCAAAGATATTTACTACCCTAAAATCAAAGATATTTACATGATCCAAGTGGTTTCATGAGTAGATTAGCAAAATATTGGGTCATAAATACCCTTTTTTTAGCCTTTTACTAGTTTTAAGCTTGACCGATTGCCAAAATTCATGGTCAATCAATCCACGCGCCCAAGGAAAGAGTCTTTTTGATCGAATCTTGACCCGATGTGTACTTATTTTGCACACGTGGTCGAGTTTCTCAAAGTAGTCTTCAATTATGCCTCGATTACGCTTGAATCTTCCACTTTTCAACCTTTGTTTGCTCCGTTGTACTCTAAGCCAAAATGTACCTAGATTACAATAAAACACACATGTAAAGGCCGAATATATGGCAGGAATGGGAAATAAAATACGTAAAAATCAAGTGCATCAATATCCCCAAACCCACACCTTGCTTGTCCTCAAGCAAGATTCGATTTAAACTAAATACTGGCAAAAAAGTAGATTCAGGCATTTAACTGCAAAGGTCACTTGTGAAAATTATTGTTCAATCATATTTGAGAGTATACTTGAGAGTTGCGAATTTTTATGTGACATTATTGCCCTAGTTCTAACTTAAGTCTCTGTCATTAAGGTCTTTTTACTAGTGAGTGATCTTAAAACTTCTCTCCTCTTCGTCTTACTTCAAAACCTTCCGACTTTAAGAAGACATAAAGGTAATAAGTAAAGGAGCAAGTTCTCCTAACCCTTCACCGCTAATCAATAATGAAATCAAAAGGCTTCTCTTTTCTCTCTTGTTTTCCCCCCTTCTTTTTTTTCTTTTTTTTTTTTTCTTTTTTCACTCGGTTAGGTGTGTCTCCCTCAGACCCATGTAGTGAGTTTTCGGTCGGCAGCTCCCGATCCAGTTGGCTCAAGGTACCTGGTTTTAAGAGACCCCTACAGACCTAATGGCTCGCGTCTTAAGGATCCACAACCTAATTCGTTAGCACACACCTTTTTTTTTTTGGTATTAGTGCTTATTTTAGTAACTACAAAGTTGATTCTTCTTAAGCTTTCCCTGTGGCCCATGTAGCAAGCTTTCAACCGGTAGCTCCCAACCCAGTTGGCTCAAGGTACCAGGTTTTAAGATACCCCTACGGGCTTACTTGCTCGAGATACAGGGGCTACAAGAACCAACCTGTCACCTTTTTTTCTTTTTTTTTTTTTCTCTTTTTTTAAGGGGTTACCTAAGATAAAGAAATGTACAATTGATTTCAACATTGTTAGGAGTAGAATAGTGGATTCCTATTCCTAAAATTATTACCATTATTTCAAGCCAAACAGTAGGATATGTCACAAGACTAAGGGTGAAAAGTAATAATCTCACTAACTAGTTAAAAGACAAAAATATGGATTTAAAAGTCTGATCCGGCAATAATCTCGTCTCATTATCATTCTAATCGTCAAAGTACATCATTGAACTGGGCTACAATAATGGTCACAAACAACCTTATACTCATTTATGCCTTCAAAAAAAATGTGGCGAATTTATGCCAAATTAAGCTTAAAGGACAAACAAAGTTGACTCTTACCTGTCATTCCCAAACCCAAACCTTGCATTGTCCTCAATGCACCATAATTAAAATAGAGGCAAGGAAAGGAGAGAGACGACCTGAGATCATGAATGGGCAGCCACATATGTTGACCGAATCCCAGAAGTTGAAGACAGACAAAAGCAAGCTAAAAAAAAACACAAAACAGAGAAGATTGTGGACTAAAACAATTTGTTAATAAAAGAAAAATAAAGATATACAGAGCAAATGTTTAGTACAGGAGTAACACAAATAACTCAGGGAGGGGGATAAGGTGGAGGAGAACCACCCGTCTGCAGTCGATAGAGTTTGGTGACCAAAGACTGAATGTGATCCAGACGGTGCATAATATCAATAACGTATGGCAGCGGGATCAGCAGAAGCAGGTGGCATGGGTGGACGTCCCTCGCTGTGTGATGGTTGGGCAGGAACAGCGGCCCGGGTCGGGTCATCCTCCATGTCCGACTCCTCCCTGCGCGCGCCGGCCAGGGCAAGGGAAAGGAAGGTCCGACGATACTGGGTGGGATCAAAGTGGCAGAGCGGTGCGCAAGCTCGGTCAAGAGCGATCGGTATGCCCACCCAAGCATGCCGTACTAGCCCCGTACTAGCCTCGTGATTAAATGAGGAAAGTACAAAGCACCGCCGCCAACATAGAAGCGCTGAAGCCTGTGGCGGATAGCAGTAAAACTCTGTAAGTAAGTGGCCCCCACATCCACCCATGCACCTCGGTAGAACTTCCAAAGAAGATCTAGAATAGGGCCGGTGCGCTCCTGGGCATGGCCGGTAGGCTATAGATTGGCCTTAATAATGGTGTCCGGGGGCCACATATGAGAAGGAAGGGCGGAGCGGAACGTGGTGGATGGACGATCTTTCGCACATTGGCCACCACATAGCTCAGTGATAATGTCCACGGCCTTTGGTGGGTTAACAGGAGGGTGCTAAATAGATTCGTCAACATATAAGGGATAACCTATAGCCTCGGCGACGTTCGTGGCATCAAATCGGATGGTCTTGTCACGAACAATGACGTCACCGTAGGTCCAACCCCCTTCTTAATGGAGAGCATAGGGGGAATAAAATTCCCTGAGTAAAGAAGGAAAAATAGGGTCTCCCTCCATCTCTCTACCAAGAAGGTAGGTAAGATCCTTATGTTGGCAAAAGAGAATGGCCCAAGCACCCTCCCTCTCATCTTTAAGATCCTCACTAAACATTGTCTCCCTAGATATAGGGGCAGCCCCGACTCGAGCAAGAATGGTGGTCTGTTGGGAGCTGCTGGCCTCCTCAGTGAGTTGGAGCTATTGGGTTCATGACTGGTGCCGCTTGGCACGGCATAATCTAGAAATAAGAACAAGTACAGATGAACCCAAAGATAAGGGAAAGAAAGAAACATAAAAAAGAGGAAAATCAACAAGAACAACACCCAAATCTCGACCCACAGTTTAAAAAAAATGATGAAAACCCTAGATCAGAACCAAGAAAACACATCCTAAACACATAAATCTAGCAACCACAAGTATCAAAGGGCGAAATTCTGTCACTGACAACCTGTATAAACATGGTTCATGAACAAAGGTGTAAACATGGCACAATATCGAGAAATTCAAACTTTATTCACAACTAAGACATAAATCAAGACTAAGCCACTTCAATAAAGCAGGATAACAACCAAAGAACGACCTAAACATGCTCTCTTGAAGTAGAAAGAAGGTAAAGTGAAAGATAAAAGAAAGGGGGAACACATACCTTGCAATAAAGGGTAAAAACGAAGAGAAACCAGTGCTAGGGTCGGCCTTTTTGGTCGGAACGGCAATCGTCGAAGGTGGATGCCGGAGATGGTGGCTGGAGATTAGGGGGGGGGGGGGGGGGGGGGGGGGGTCGTGGGTTAGGGTTTGGGGTGTGGGAAATAAAAGTTGGGGGGGGGGGGGGGGGGACGGATCGGGGGGTGTTTTAAAAGAGGGATTCGTACAGAGGGCTCCCCAATTGATCGGGTAATTTTGATCGATCGGGCTTCCTATAGATCGGGTAGTACCCGATCGATTGGGGTTGAAAGGCGAAAAGCCCCAAGTCATAGCTCTCCCGATCGATCGGATTTGAACCTGATCGATCGGGGAGGCTGCGGTATGCCCTGTACTAAAAATCTTTGGTTTTGAAGGCTTTCCATAAAAAAAAAATAATAATAACAATAATAATAATAATAAAAATAATTATAAAAATAAAACATATACTACGAAACATGAAATAAATTGGGTTGTCTCCCAAGAGAGCTAAGTTTAACATCTTCAGTCACACGCGGTATTTTCTTTGACGCTAGGCCAATCCCGGCGTAGGGTCCCTAAGATGAATTTCTTCAAACTCGTGTGGTTGATCCCCTTACCCGATAGCGTGTTTAAGACGATGGCCATTGACTGTGAGAAGGCGACCATCGTTGATGTCTCGAATTTTAATTACCCCAGAAGGGTGGACATGGACAACTTCGTAAGGTCCATCCCATCGTTAACATAGTTTCCCGGGAAAGAACCGAATCTTGGAGTTGTAAAGCCAAACCTTTTGACCAACTTCAAAACTTTTTCGCAAAATTCTTTTGTCATGAAAAGCTTTAGTTCTTTCTTTGTATAGTTTGGCGTTTTCATATGCCTCGTATCGCATCTCATCCAACTCGCTGAGTTGAAGTCGTCGGTGCGACCTGATACTGTGCATGTCATGATTAAATTGCTTAATGGCCTAGTATGCACGATGCTTAAGCTCTACTGGCAAATGGCATGCCTTCCCAAAAACTAAGCGATAGGGAGACATACCTATTGGAGTCTTGAACCCTATACGATAAGCCCAAAGAGCGTCGTTCTGTCACGATTAGTGACGTGATATTCACGAACCTAAGCTCATGATGGTGAAATAGAGATTAGATGAGAAGAAAATTAGACAGAATTTAGATGAGAGAGAGAGAATTTAGAAATAGAGTTTAGGATGAGAAATAAATAGAGAATTAAGATGAGAAGATAAAATTGAGAGAGAGACGGCTAAGACGAGAGAAAGTAGAGTTTTGCATTTCATAATTTTTTGGATGATTACAATACATGGCCAAATGCTCATACTTATAGTGCAAGGTTACAGCCACTAACATTTAATGACCAAGAGCTAATACATGAACCAATTTACTCTTGCTTCACTTCCCAAGTCACGTGTGGATAAGAACAAGAAAAGAGGCGGGAAAACACTTCATCTTTCTAAGATATTTTCTAAGTAATATTCTAGAATATTCAGGGAAAAATTGTAAATTAGAAAATATAATAAAATACTAATATGCGCCTTAATGTGTAATAACAAGGTCAGAACAATGTCACGGTCAAGGATCGTGACACGTTCAACCCTCAAGACCAATCTTTGCGGTCCAGTATGGCGGTCTTCTCAGTGATAGACTTTATTTCCCAGCTCGAGACTTCAAGTTGGCAACTAGTTTGAGGGTGATATGGGGCAGATAATTTGTAAGTGATGGAGTAATTTCTAAGAAGTGACTTAACCGAACGATGAGTGAAGTGTGTCCCCCCATCACTAATTATCGCCCTAGGAACACCAAAACGTGAGAAAATATTATCTTTAACAAACTCAATAACCACTTTGTGGCCGTTCGTCCTAGTTGCAATGCCCTCTATCCATTTCGAAACATAATTAACGGCTACCAAAATATAAACACAGCCATGTGAATTAAGGAACGGCCACATGAAATCCATGCCCCAAACTTCAAAAATTTCGCAAACTAAAATGGGGTACTGAGGCATCTCATCATGTTTTTTGAAGGCATCTGTGCGTTGACAGCAATCGCGCGTCCTACAAAAATCACGAGCGTCCCGGAAAAGAGTCGGCCAAAAGAAGCCACTTTGAAGGACTTTCGCCGTTGTACGTCATCCCCCAAAGTGTCCTCCACAGGCTAAACTATGACAAAATCGTAATACACTCTCATGCTCATTTTTTGGGACACAACGACGTACTACCTGATCAGAACATACCTTAAACAAATCCGGATCATCCCAGAAAAAAAAATTCCTTGCTTGAGAAAGGAAGCTGTCCCGCTCTTGTTTCGGCCAATGGGTAGGCAGCTTCCCCGTCGCCAAATAGTTAACGAAGTGGGCATACCATGGGGGTCGACTTCGTGCAATAGAAAATAATTGTTCGTTAGGAAAACAGTTATCAATGGGACCAGTAGTGGCGTCAGATGGGAAAACAATTCTTGAAAGGTGATCGGCCACGACGTTATCCAAGCCTGTCCTATCTCGGATTTTTATGTTAAATTCCTGAAGTAATAAAACCTAGCGAATTAACCTAGGTTTCGTTTCCTTCTTAATAAGATGAAAGTGAATGCCAGTGTGGTCAGAAAAGACTACTACTCTCGAGCCCAAGACGTAAGATCGAAACTTGTTAAGTGCGAAAACTATAGCTAGTAAGTCCTTTTCAGTGGTGGTATAATTCTTTTGGGCTTCATCCAACGATTTACTAGCATATTAAACAATGACAGGTTTATGATCCTTCCGTTGATCGAGCACGGCTCCTGCAGCATAATTAGAGGTGTCACACATAATCTCGAAAGGTAACGATTAGTCGGGAGGTTAATAATGGGGGCTGTAGACAATAAAGTTTTCAACTCAGTAAAGGCTGCTAAACAGTCATTATCAAAAGCAAAAGGTACATCATTAGCAAGCAAATTTGACAACGGTTTGGCAATTTTACTGAAGTTGGCGATGAAACGCCGGTAGAACCCAGCGTGGCCAAGGAAAGATCGAACTTCCTTCACCGAGGTCGTTGGAGGGAGGTTGGCAATTATGTCCACCTTGGTCTTGTCTACAGTAATACCCTTTTTAGCTACTACATGTCCTAAGACTTTGCCCTGTTGAACCATAAAATGGTTCTTCTCCCAACTGAGTACCAAATTATACTCCTCGTAGCACTGTAAAACAAGATCTAAGTGAGATAAGTATTCATCAAAATACGATCCAAACACAGAAAAATCATCCGTAAACACTTCTAGGTAGTCGTCCAACATGTCCGAACAAATGGACACCATACACCGCTGGAATATAGCAGGTGCGTTGCACAGACCGAAGGGCATCCTTCAGTATGCAAACGTACCAAAGGGGTAAGTAAACGTTGTTTTCTCTTGGTCCTCAGGGTGAACTGGGACTTGGTTATACCTTGAGTAGCCATCCAAGAAACAATAGTACGCTTGACCTGCTACTTTATCTAGGATCTGGTCCAAAAAGGGTAAGGGAATATGGTCCTTGAGTTCAACTTACGATAATCGATGCACACTCTCCACCCTGTAGTGGCTCGCGTAGGGACCAATTCACCTTGGGCATTCGCAACGACCGTGATTCCTGACATCTTAGGAACTACTTGAACCGGATTAACCCTGGGGTTATCAAAGATGGGGTATATAATACTGGCATCTAGCAACTTCATGACCTCTTTCTTAACTACCTCCCTCATATTAGGGTTAAGCCTCCTTTGAATTTGCCTAGAAGGCTTAACGTTGTCCTCTAAATGTATTCTATGCATGCACACAGAGGGGTTAATTCCTTTCAGATCAGTGACCGACCACCCTATGGCTCGTTGTGGTTTTGTGGGACAACTAACAACCTAGATTCCTGACTCTCAGTTAGGTCAGATGCGATGATCACAGGAAGGGTGTCATTTTGTCCTAAAAATGCATATTTTAAGGTGGTCGGGAGAGGTTTGAGCTCCAACACCGGTGGACACTCAATAGATGGTTTAGTAGGTTCAATAAGTAGGCCAGTTAGGGGTTCAAACATCGGACCCCTAGCCTTAATTCTCATTAGCTCCTGCATGTCAAGCAAATTATCAGCATCAGTACTCACATCAAAATCAGCAAAAGTAAGCGAGTCAAATGGTTCATCTTCCTTGATTAAGTCAGAAGACACTGACTCAACCAAAGGATCAATAGCATCAACCACGAAGTAATCAAGCTCATCCTCCATAATAAGGAACTTAGCAGCGCTTGACACATTCAGTTTAACCTTAAGATTCCCAAATGACACTTCTAACACCCTAGTTCGACAATGAATGATAGCATCGGCTGTTGCCAAGAGCGGTCGTCCTAAAATGACAGGGGTGTAGTTCCTCTGATGAGGGGTAGGATCCATGTCTAATACGATAAAATCGATAGGGAAGATAAACTTATCAACTTTGACAAGAACAACTTCAAACATACCTCTTGGTAAACGCTCTGATCTATCCGCCAACTGTAGGGTAACACTAGTTGGTTTGAGATCTTCCATCCCCAATTCCTGAAAAATTGAGTATGGGATGAGGTTCACGCTTGCCCCTAAATCCAAAAGAGCTCGACTCATATAGCTCTCTCCTATGACGCACGGGACTGTGAAAGCTCCTGAATCTCTACACTTAGGTGGGATGCCTAACATTAAGATGCTGTTTACTTTTTCAGTGAGTCGGACCTTCCAAGGGACATGAGCTTGCGCTCTCTTCTTTTTCGAGCATAGGTCCTTAAGAAATTTAGCATACATGGGGACGTGTTTAATGGCGTCAATCAGTGGCAGGTTAATCTTGACGTCCTTAAACAAGTTTAGTAACTCATCTCTCTTTGGGTCGTCCTTCCCTTTCGGTCCTAACAGGGCCGTAGGATAAGGAACAATTGGTTCGGGAGATGAGCTCAGTGAAGGTGTGGGCACTCCATCCTTATCAGCAATGGGGTTTGGGTTGCCATGCTCCCGCTCAACTTCTATCTCTACTTCTCTCAAATCATCCTCACCCGTGGCTAAGACAACCTTAGCTTGCTCATGAGTGACCTAGCTAAGGTTAGGATTAGTTGCTCCCCTGGGATTAGCGAGTGGTTGGGAGCGTGACCTCCCTTCCTATCTCCTGTTCATGGCCTGAGCTAACTGTCCTAGTTGGTTCTCTAACTTAGAAATCGATCGTGAATGAGAGTGGACCAACTGTTGGTTTTCCACCATAAAGCGGAGCATATGTTCCTCAAACTGAGAAGTGTAGCTCGGAGGTTGGGGTGCTGGATTAGAATTAGGAACTGGAGGGTGAGAGGAAGAGCCATACCTTTGTCCTCCGTGGAAACTAGGAGCGTGTGCCTTACCTGCAAATCCTGGTGCTGGTTGTCTTATGGCTGGGTTCTGATTTGTGTTTTGCTTCCATGAGAAATTGGGATGGTTACGCCACCCTGGATTATAGATCTATGAGTACGGATTGCTGCTCCTTGAGTACTCCTGCGTATGGCTGGGTTCTGATTTGTGTTTTGCTTCCATGAGAAATTGGGATGGTTACCCCACCCTGGATTATAGGTCTGCGAGTACGGATTGTTGTTCCTCGAGTACTCCTACACTGCATAAGCCTGGTCCTACACATACTCGGGAAACTGTGACTCATATAAACACTCAAAAACAGAATGATCCTCTCCTGAACAAATACTACACAGAGTAATACCCTCAGATGATGATTCGGCTGCATTAACTGGATGCACATTAGTGGGATTTGCATTTAAACTCATCATCTTATCCATCTTTCTCCTAAGTGCATCTAGTCTTAAGTTAACATCATCTTGGGGTGCTACCTCGTAGACACCATGCATGTTTCTCCTAACCACCCTCGCAGAAGAGGCTTGGTCGAGAGAATGTTCATTGAGGCGCTCAAAAAGCGTCCAGGCCTTGTCCTCGCCTTACTGGTTAAATGCTCCCCCGCATGAAGCATTTACCTTTTGCTTGTTTGACGCACTGAGACCATCGTAGAAGTTTTGGACAAGAGCCCACTTGGGTGACCCATGGTGGGGACAGCTTCTAAGAAGTTCCTTGAACATATCCTAACATTCGTGAAACTGCTCCTGGTCTTTTTGTTCAAAACTGTTTATAGCACGCCTAATAGCCATCATTCTAGCTTTAGGGAAAAACTTGACCAGGAAGCGCTGTTGAAGGTCATTCCAAGTGGTGATTTCACCACTAGGTAGGGACTGAAACCACCTCTTAGCCACGTCTTTTAATGAGAACGAAAAAATACGTAGTCTAATCGCATCACTCGAGACACCTTGATAATGACAGGTGATGTGCCTTATATTTACATATTTTATTCTTCATTTCCTCAATATATTTGGCTTTTGTATGTGTATTTTGTTGTAATCTAGATACATTTTGGCTTAGAGCGCAACGGAGCAAACAAAGGTTGAAAAGTTGCATAATCAAACGTAATCGAGGCATAATTGAAGACTACTTTGAGAAACCCGACCCCATATGGAAAAGAATAACCAATCAGGATGTAATTCGGTAACCCAAATAGGTTTCGTGGATAGTTAATATATATATTTTATTATATTATATATTAATTATATTTATATAATATTATATTATATTATATATATATCTGCAAGAGGAGGGTTAAAACGAAAGGAGACAGTATATCAGTTAGATATACCCATTCACGGTTACAAAGGAAGGAGTCCACACGAAAATCAAATGTACCTCAGTAACCTTTCAATTCATCAATCCAATTCAACAAAGAGATTTACATCTTTTACAATCAACAACAATATTCAAACAAATAAATTTAATATATAGTAAAAAATCCCATATTCAATATCTCCAACAAGAAATAGAATATCAAAAAATTGAAAAACAAATTCTTCAACCCTACATTCAAACTAGAATCTCTCAATTAAACAACAAAATAATCAAGGAAGTATGCTCCGATCTCCCAAATGCCTTCTGGAATAGAAAGCAACATATCGTTCAACTACCCTATGAAAAGGACTTTAAAGAACAAAATATTCCAACAAAGGCAAGACCTATTCAAATGAATAAAGAACTAATAGAACATTGTAAGAAGGAAATTCAATCTCTTCTTGATAAAACCTTAATTTGACCTTCAAAATCTCCGTGGAGCTGCTCCGCCTTTTATGTCAATAATCAAGCTGGAAAGGAACGAGGAGTTCCAAGATTAGTAATCAATTATAAACCACTCAATAAAGTTCTCCAATGGATAAGATATCCAATCCCAAATAAAAGAGACTTACTCAATAGGTTATACAATGCAAAAATATTTTCAAAATTCGATTTAAAAAGTGGTTTTTGGCAGATCCAAGTTCAAGAAAAGGATCGATACAAAACAGCATTCGCCGTTCCATTTGGGCACTACGAATGGAATGTCATGCCTTTTGGACTCAAAAATGCCCCCTCTGGATTCCAAAACATTATGAATGATATCTTTACTCAATACACGGATTTCATCATTGTATACATTGATGATATTCTTGTTTTCTCAAATAATTTAGATCAACATTTCAAGCATTTAAACATTCTTCTTTATGTCGTTCAAAAAAATGGTCTAGTTCTATCAGCCTCCAAACTAAAGCTATTTCAAACAAAAATCAGGTTTCTTGGCCATGACATTTTCCAAGGAACTATAAAACCAATTGACAGAGCAATTGATTTTGCTAACAAATTTCCAAAAGAATTAAAAGACAAAACTCAATTACAAAGATTCTTAGGGTGTCTTAATTACGTCTCAGATTTCCTCCCCAACCTAAGAAACTTGTGTCAACCTCTTTACCAAAGGCTCAATCAGAATCCTCCTCCTTGGACGGAAAACCATACAGCAATTGTTCAAACCCTTAGGAAGAAGGTCAAAAGTCTGCCATGCTTAGCTCTACCAAACCCAGAAGCATTTCTAATTGTAGAAGCTGATGCTTCTAATATTAGCTATGGCGGAATTCTCAAGCAAAAACTAGAATCAAAACCAAAGCAGATAGTGAGATTCCACTCAGGTCTATGGTTAGGACCTCAAAAAAATTATTCAACCATCAAAAAAGAAATCTTGTCAATTGTTTTAAATATATCAAAATTTCAAAATGATTTATATAATAAAACTTTTCTTCTCCGTATTGACTGCAAGCCCGCAAAAGAAGTGTTGCACAATGATGTTAAAAATCTCGTTTCAAAGTAAATTTTTGCCAGATGGCAAGCTATTCTATCAGTATTTGATTTTACAATTGAGTTCATCAAAGGAGAAAATAATTCTCTCCCAGATTTCCTTTCAAGAGAGTTCTTACAAGGACATGACACTGCCCCCTACTCTTCTTCAGGAATATGTCTAAAGACAAAGGAAAACTCAAAGAAGAAGACTTTCAAAAACCCAAAGATTATGCCATGTCTAGGTCTAGAGTTGCAGGGTCTTTCAGAAGACTATTTTCAAATCAACCCGGGTAACAGTTCAAACTCGTCAAACACTCAAAGAACAATCAATTCAAAAGAAATTTCAAAAAAAGTTTCAAACACATAAGAAATGATCACTTGGAGTATTCCAAGTGAGAATTTCGAATCAATTTATCAAATTGGGCATTTTGATTTCAAAATGGGTTTTCTCGCAAAACCCATGAACAAGCAATATCAATTGAAAAAGAAGCTCAAACAGTTCAATTAAAATACTGTCTCCTTTCATTTTAACCCTCCTCTTGTAGAACCAGTTTTCCAAATTGATTCTTTTTCAGACTCTTTTTCAAGTCCAAACTCCCCAACTGCCTCTCAAATGCGTCCTCCATCAATAAATATTTTGACAAAAGACTTTACAATCAATAAAGAATTTTTAATTAATGACTTTGAATCCAAACAAAATGAAATTCAAAGACAATGGTTTTTTCAAACATTTACAAAAGAAAGTACAATCAAAATAAGAGAAACCTATTACAACGAACTTAATCAAATAAAATGCAATATCCCCTTTTTTATATGGTTCAAATCGTTTACTTCAAGAAATCAAATTCCAAATCCATTTCTTCATAACTCAATAAATGTCAATACAAACTTGACAACCAAATGGCTCACAACAGATGGCCAAATTATTCAAACAATCCATCCTCCTCCAAAAGATTTGGTTATCAATGTTCAAAATAAAGAAGTACAAGCAACTCCCTTTCACCGGGGAAGAGAAGACAAAGAAAGTGAAGCACCCACAATCAAAGATTTAAACAGAATCTATGAACAAAATAATTTTCAAACCTTAAATCTCAAAACAATATTGGATCAATTAAGTACAATACATACTCAATTAAATAATCAAAAATCAATACCTCAACCTCCAACTATCAAACCAATACCTCAACCAACAATTCCAATGCCAAAGTTAAAAGATAACTCAACCCCACAACAACACTTTCCCCTTCCACAACCACAGACAAACCCATTTTCTCAAAATATTCAACAACCTCCGTTTCAACCTTTCAACCTAACTCAACAGAATGAAGATCAAATAAAGTTTAAAAGATTCAAAAATTCTGATGATGATATTCTACGAAGAATAATTCAAAAGCTAAAGATAGAAGAGAATCCTTCTACCAGCGGCCCAACTATTCAAACTCTTACAAAAACCAATGAGAATATTTCAAGTGAAACCAACTCTTCAATATCCCTAAGTGAAAATGAGATTCAAGAAACAGAACAACAATTCAATACCAATACGATTAAAAATACTGAACCCTCAATGAATAGAATCAAAAACAACCGGAGAAATCAACCCACAAAAAATTATTATCCAAGATTAACTCCTCCGGATATTCAATTTGAAGAAAGAAATCAATTCACCTCTATGTCATTCAATGGAAACGATTTTCATGAATGGAATACAGATGGCAAATCAGAATATGAAATCAAAAATACTTTACAACAAATGACAATGGCTTCATCAGCCTATGAAATAATCAATCCTACCAATACAAATCACACGTCCGCCCAAATGATTGTTGCTGGATTTTCAGGACAATTACAATCATGGTGGTCTAACACACTGCAAGAACATGACAGACAAATTATACTCAACCATACTCATATTCAACAAAAACGTCTTGATCCAGAAGATGTCAACTCTCCTTGGATAGAGGAAGAAGTTGAAGATGCTGTCGAGACTCTAATCTGGACAATAACTGTTGCTTTCCTTGGAAGTGCAACAGAAGAACAACAATCAACAAAACTATTCTTGACCAATCTAAGATGCCCGTCTTTACAGGACTTTAGATGGTACAAGGATATGTTTTTAACCCATGTTCTCAAAAGAGATGATAACAATGCATCATTTTGGAAAGAAAGATTTGTTACTGGACTTCCAAAATTGTTTGCAGACAGAATCATGACAAAAATTCAAGACCATTGCGGTACTCAAACAATTCCATGGCAAAATTTAACATACGGTCAATTATTTGCTTTCGTTAAAAAGGAAGCATTACAACTATGCCAAGAGCAAAAACTCCGTAACAATCTCAAAAAGTTTCAAACAAAAAAAGGAATTAGGATCCTTTTGCGCTCAATATAACATCCATACATTCAAACCTCCTTCAAAAAGATTTAAAAAGAAAAAATTTCAACAAGATCCATTCAAGCAATCAAGAAAACATAAATACAAACGTCAAACCTTTCCTCAATACTATACCAACAAAAGAAAATATTCAAAGAAGAAAGCAAACAGAGTTCCAGTTTGCTACAAGTGTAAGAAACCTGGACACTATTAAAATGACTGCAAAATGAAAAATAAGATCAATGAAATAGAAAATGAAGAATTAAGAAACAAATTAATGAATCTTCTGCTATCCGACTCAAGTTCTGATAACGAAGACGAGGTTCAAGAAAATTCAAACAATGATGATTCATCATCTGAATCCTCACAAGAGCCATGTCCCTGTAAACTCAAAACAAAGAAGATTTGTTAGATATTGTTGACAAAATTCAAGATCAAAATCTCAAAAAAGAATACCTTCTCAAATTAAAAGAAATCATATTCAAAGAACAAGAAACCAAGACACCAGTATAACCTGGATCTCTAGAACAAATATTTGAAAGATATCTAGTGCCAAATATCTTTCGACAAATTTCAACTTTCGATCTACAAAGAGAAGTCAATGAATTAAAACACCAAATTCAATATCTTCAAACTAAAGTAATAACAATGCAATATCAAGATTTAGAATCAAAATCAAAACAATCTTTTACAGATTCAAAAGGTCTAGAATTAGAAGCCAGAATTACATATCTGGAATTGAAGCTAAATAATAATGTGTCAGACTCAACTCAATTTGAAAACATTCAAATTCCTGAAGAACCTTCTTTAAATGACAAATTTCTTCAATTAATAGAATGAATAGAATACCAAAAATGGTATATTCGCATAACATTCCATGTTTCAAAAGATTTCAAGATTCAAACTCAAGCCCTTTTGGATTCAGGCGCAGATCTCAATTGCATTCAAGAAGGCCTCATTCCCTCAAAGTTCTTCAAAAAAACACTAGAAAGTCTTCATACTGCTAGTGGTAATAAAATGAATATCAAATGCAAACTTTCAAACTTCTACATCTGTAATGATGGAATATGTTTCAAAACTCCATTCATACTAGTCAAAGATCTTCACAAGATTATACCCATTCACGGTTTAAAAGAAGGAGTCCACACGAAAATCAAAAGTACCTTAGTAATCTTTCAATTCATCAATCTAATTCAACAAAGAGGTTTACATCTTTTACAATCAACAACAATACTCAAGCAAGTAAATTCAATACATTACCCACTACTCCAAAGACGATTTGTTTCCACAATCAGGTATAAATTTCCTTTTTATATTATTCAATTTTCTGATAAAAATAAATTACTAATTTCCTTTTTGCAGGTGATGAAGAACAACAAAGGAAAACAACTGGTTCAAATTTCCATAGGAATTTCAAAAGATCCTTCAAAATTCTTCAAAACAAGATGACTATTCAGAATAATATTTTACAATACCCCAAGTGGAGCATCTCTATTTAACAAACTATTACAAACCGCCTTGTAAATCACAAATTGAATATTCAATCAAAAAAACATTTCCAATAAACTTTCAATGGCTCCCTGATGATCTTCAAAAAACCCAAAAATATTATGAATTTATATTACTCTATACAAAATCTATTCAAATTCAAGAAGATGGACAAACCAATACTCCATCTGTAAAATCCATGATATAGTAAAACCATATGAGTTTATATATCCATGGATTTCAAAATAATTTTCTCATATCTCCAGTCAATTTTCCCCAGAAGGATTCAACTTTCAATATTATAAAATGGCCTGGTTTAGAGCCTTCCTCCTCAGGCCCTCGAATCACACGTGGTTTTTTGAAATCAAAATTAATCTTACTAATTTTCCTCCATGGTTTTATGAATGGTGGCACCTCTTTGGTAGTACCATCAACATTTTCCCAACTCATATCAAAGATTTATTCAAAACTTATTCAAAAAATTCAAATGATGACCCTATTCAAACAATTTTAAAGTTTCATTCAACCTTTCAAATTCCTTGGATTTTGTGCTGGTCATATGATTGTTCCCAAATCCTTGAACAGCATTATCCAATCTCTTTGGTTCGCAAATTCAAAATCAAATGGTCAACAAATTATGTTCTTAAAACCAAAGAAAGAATTCCAAAATCAATTTCAAAGCAAAAGCAACCTTTAATCATTTCTCATAACTACACTGATCCTTCTGCTCGCCCATTACTACTCAAATCATCAAACTCAACCCCCTCAACCTCTTCTCAAACTTCAATATCTCAAAAGGATTCAAAACCCTTACCCCTTGAAAACACTCAAGATTCTGAACCTCAAAACATTCAAAACCAACTCACACAAAAAACCCGAGAAAACAAAGCTCTCAGACAACAAATCTCCGTTCTCCAAAATCATATCAACTATCAATCCAAACCTCCAAATTGATGTACTATGTATTCAACCCATGAATTTCTCAAACCTAGGATTTTCTTCTTTCCAGAAAAATTCCTTTGCCACTTTTCCCATGATGTTGCCTCAAAAATTGCACGAGTTACTCAATACGGTAATCTCAATACACTTATAAAAGTTCAAAGTTTCCTTCAAGATTTTTCCATCCACAATATTTTGATCCCGGGACTTACTTTTCAATGGGTAGCTCAGTATGGTTATCCTACAGAATGCAAGCTGACCCCAATGTGTCAAAATTTACCCTTCAACAGAACAGACTGCCCCTGTCACCTTACCTACTCAATTGTTCATGTCTGTTTAGACTTAGAAATTTATCAACCTATGACCATATTACACGAAGGCAAACAAATTACACTTACATCTCAATTTTTGCTTGACTGCGGATTTTTACTTCAATTACTCATTACCAACCCCGATCAAGCTTCTCAATTCGGGAGAAAATTATGCTATGTAATACAAAATCATTTCGATGAAAAGGTCATCTCCACGGATTCTCTTATTCAATCAAAACCTCCTGAGTTTTCTGGCTTCTACACCAATCCCAGCCAGTAAAGAATTCTTGTTTATGGCTCATTTGTTAGACATACACTATGTCCTTCGGATGAACCATATCCATGCAGTAACAATACCCTTTCCTTACAACTCGACCAATGGAGAGCCAAACAAATGGCTTTCAATCTTCATCCTTAAGCTTTTTCAACAAATAGTGGAATTATCAAATCTTTTCTCGTTTCTGAAGATCTAATTCAAAAAAATTTATTCTTTCAATAAAAATTTTGAAGTTCCATTTCTCAAAAACACAAACAAAACTGATTTGCTTCAACGATATGAAGAACTCAGAAAGGAAGAACAGGCTATTCTCGATGAAGAAATGAGAAATATCAATATGCTTTTATTTCCCTAAAAACTCAGAGAACTTCAACACCTTCAAAAATTCAACCTCAAAAGACTTCAGATTCAAGCTCTTCCTCAAAATCCCAACCAAAGGCAAAAATTTCAAAAAAACTTTTAGCCCAACTGATTCAACAGATTCAAGATGCATCAGATGATGACGAAAGCGATGACGCCAGCTCATCTCAAACTGATCCTTTCAATTTCCTCCAATAATTCAAGATGACGCATGCAATGACGCAAGCCCCCTTCAATATATCAATCACAGCTGATTTGATTCCCAGACAAGTTACTGTAGCAAAGTCAATTCTACTGTAGCAATCACTGTTGCAAGGACGTCCAGCTGCTCAGTTACTACTGCAATTATTCAATTTCACTGTTCGACATCAATAATTGAAGCCCAGCTGTCCCGGACTTCAAATTTCCTCAAATTCATTTCAATCCTGAAGGTTATAAAAGGAGCTTCAGACCCCTCATTTCAAGACAGATCCAGATTCAGAGAGAACTAAGAGAGTTAAGAAAACACAAAATCTTTTTTTTCTTTTACTTTCTCTTGTAAGTTTGTGATCTTTATTCAAGTCTCCAATTTCAATACTCTATAAGTTTCAATATGTAAATTTATTAAAAATTGGATTTCAATACTCTGTAAGTTTGTGATCTGCAATTTATTTCTTGTTGGAGATATTGAATATGGGATTTTTTACTATATATTAAATTTATTTGTTTGAATATTGTTGTTGTTTGTAAAAGATGTAAATCTCTTTGTTGAATTGGATTGATGAATTGAAAGGTTACTGAGGTACTTTTGATTTTCGTGTGGACTCCTTCTTTTGTAACCGTGAATGGGTATATCTGACTGATGAAGGGAGTGCCTAGTATAATCTGTTGTTGAAGATCTTTGACTAGTATGAATGGAGTTTTGAACATATTCCATCATTACAGATGTAGGAGTTTGAAAGTTTGTATTTGATATTCATTTTATTACCACTAGCAGTATGAAGACTTTCTAGTGTTTTTTCGTAGAACTTTGAGGGAATGAGGCCTTCTTGAATGCAGTTGAGATCTGCACCTGAATCCAAAAGGGCTTGAGTTTGAATCTTGAAATCTTTTGAAACATGGAGTGTTATGCGAATATACCATTTTTGGTATTCTATTCGTTCTATTAATTGAAGAAATTTGTCATTTAAAGAAGGTTCTTCAGGAATTTGATTGTTTTCAAATTGAGTTGAGTCTGACACATTATTATCTAGCTTAGATTCTAGATATGTAATTATGGCTTCTAATTCTAGGCCTTTTGAATCTGTAAAAGATTGTTTTGATTTTGATTCTAAATCTTGATAATGCATTGTTATTACTTCAGTTTGAAGATATTGAATTTGGCGTTTTAATTTATTGACTTCTCTTTGTAGATCGCTAGTTGAAATTTGTCGAAAGATATTTGGCGCTGGATATCTTTCAAATATTTGTTCTAGAGATCTAGGTTGTACTGGTGTCTTGATTTCTTATTCTTTGAATATGATTTCTTTTAATTTGAGAAGGTATTCTTTTTTGAGATTTTGATCTTGAATTTTATCAACAATATCTGACAAATCTTCTTTGTTTTCAGTTTACAGGGACATGGCTCTTGTGAGGATTCAGATGATGAATCATCACTATTTGAATTTTCTTGAACCTCGTCTTCGTTATCAGAACTTGTGTCGGATCGAAGAAGATTCATTAATTTGTTTCTTAATTCTTCATCTTCTATTTCATTGATCTTAGTTTTCATTTTGCAGTCATTTTGATAGTGTCCGGGTTTCTTACACTTGTAGCAAACTAGAACTCTGTTTGCTTTCTTCTTTGAATATTTTCTTTTGTTGGTATAGTATTGAGGAAAGGTTTGACGTTTGTATTTATGTTTTCTTGATTGCTTGAATGGTTCTTGTTGAAATTTTTTCTTTTTAAATCTTTTTGAAGGAGGTTTGAATGTATGGATGTTATATTGAGCGCAAAAGGATCCTAATTCCTTTTTTGTTTGAAACTTTTTGAGATTGTTACGGAGTTTTTGCTCTTGGCATAGTTGTAATGCTTCCTTTTTAACGAAAGCAAATAATTGACCGTATGCTAAATTTTGCCATGGAATTGTTTGAGTACCGCAATGGTCATGAATTTTTGTCATGATTCTTTCTGCAAACAATTTTGGAAGTCCAATGACAAATCTTTCTTTACAAAATGATGCATTGTTATCATCTCTTTTGAGAACGTGGGTTAAAAACATATCCTTGTAGCATCTAAAGTCCTGTAAAGACGGTCATCTTAGATTGGTCAAGAATAGTTTTGTTGATTCTTGTTCTTCTGTTGCACTTCCAAGGAAAGCAACAGTTATTGTCCAGACTAGAGTCTCGACAGCGTCTTCAACTTCTTCCTCTATCCAAGGAGAGTTGACATCTTCTGGATCAAGACGTTTTTGTTGAATATGAGTATGGTTGAGTATCATTTGTCTGTCATGTTCTTGCAGTGTGTTAGACCACCATGATTGTAATTGTCCTGAAAATCCAGCAACAATCATTAGGGCGGACGTGTGATTTGTATTGGTGGGATTGATTATTTCATATGTATGTATGTATGTATGTATATATGAGGCGGAGAAAATTGGGGAGCCGCATCGATCGGGCCTGCTTCTGTGCCGCCTATAAATAAAGAGAGCGAAACCTAATTTGACATCTTTTTCCACGCCTCCTCTCCTCCCGAAGCCGCTACGAAATTCAAGGGGTTCTCAAACGCTGAAGCGCAGGTGGTCGGAGTGCTGGAAGGACCAAGGCAAAGATCAACGTCAACTGAGGGAGTTTTCAATTCCTAATTGTTTATTCATTGTTTTCTCTCTTTTTTGATGTTAATGATGTGTAAAACTCCTATGGAGGAGCAGACTCTTTTGGTTTAGGAACGAAGGGCGGATAGCCGCCCATATCCCAGATTTTTATTAGACTTTTGAAGATTAGTTTAGTTATATTATATTCGCGCCCCCGTGGGGAGTTCTTCATGATTGTTGAACATTTTTGTATGTGTGCTTGTAGCCATGACTAGATCTCCAACTTTTTCAGCGATTAGTCTTGTGTTGGTAGCCTACACGATAACATAACAGGATTTCACATGTGGTCAGGGTTGAGGTTGTACCTAACCCTGAACTCAATCTTTTATATAAATTAATATTGAATTAGGAGTAACAAAGGAATTAAATAGTGCTAATGAGATAACTTATGCTACATCTAGGGTGCTAAGATAGGTTATGCGTTTAGACTAGTTCATTACCCTAAGCCCTAATTTACATATTAACCCAGGCTTAGAGCTTGTAGCCTAAGTCCTTCAAATCATCGTCCTAAGTAAAATATAATGACGGGATACGTGTTAGGCTACCCTAAATTCACTCCCTAAACTAACCTCAGTTGAATTGTCACATTCACTTTATATTCAGTTTCATTAATCCAGCTAGCAATTTATTCAAACAACATAAAAAAAAAAAATTCAAATCAGTCGTTAATCAGTAAGTCCAACTTAACACAATTCCCTATGGATACGACCCGTATACCCGATAAAGCTACGACAAACTCGTACGCTTGCGAGTAGATGGTTTTAAAACATACTTTAAAGTTACATCAAGTTTTTGGCACCGTTGCCAGGGAATAGGTAGGCTAAGTTGATTTGAAATTAAAAAGTTATTTTCTATTTTTTATCTTTATTTTTATTTTCCTTGTTTTCAAAAAAAAAAAGGAAAAGAAAAAAATACCAACTTACTTTTTTCATTAGATTTTTTTTTCCTGTTTTATTTTTTTGTTTACTTTTTTGTTTATATTTTATTTGTTTTCAAAAAAAAAGGAAAAGAAAAGAACCAACTTTTTTTTTCATAAGATTTTTTTTATATATATATACAATCTTTATATAGTCTTTTAACACCCTTTTCTGTACAATCTTTTAAAATCCACTTTCCTCGGTTTCAATTTTGTTTCATTTTCTTTTTTTTTTTGTTGTGTTTTTAAAAAATTTACTTATTTTTCAATAGTTTATTTTTTTGTTTTATTTTTCTTTCTCATTTATTTTTATTTTTTTTAATTTTCTTTATTTTAATTAGTTTTTTTTAGTATGGTTGATTTCGCACCATATACGATTGGGTACTACTTCATTCCCCAAAGTTATGTTGCACCCGTCGGGGTTGCGTTACCCGCCGTGGGTAATATTAACTTCGAGTTTAAGCCTGAGATCATCAACATGCTTCCCACTTTCTATGGGAAGCTGATTGAGAGTCCATATGAGCACCTTGATGCGTTTATAGAAATTTGGGAAACTTTCCATTATCAAGGTGTCTCAATTGATGCTATTCGGCTACATCTTTTTCCATTCTCGTTAAAGGACGTAGCCAAAAGATGGTTTCAGTCTCTCCCAAGAGGTGAAATCACCACTTGGGCTGATGACCAGCAAAAGTTTCTGATCAAGTTTTATCCAAAAGCCAGAACTATAGCCGTTAGACATGGAATCAACAGTTTTGAACAAAAGAATCTGGAACAATTCCATGAGAGTCGGGATAGATTTAAGGAGATCCTTAGAAGCTGTCCCCACCACGGGTCACCCAAGTGGGCTCTTGTGCAGAATTTCTATGATGGTCTCACGGCTTCCAACAAGTAAATGGTTAATGCTTCATGCGGGGGAGCATTTAACCAACAAGATGAGGACGAGGCATGGATGCTATTTGAGCGCCTCAGCGAAAAGTCTCTCGACCAAGCCTCTTCTCTGAGGGTGGTTAGAGGGGGCACACGTGGTGTCTACGAAGTAGCACCTACTGATGACATTAGCATTCGACTAGACGGCCTTAGCAGGAAGATGGATCAGCTTATAAACTTGCATGTGAATCCTATTAACGTGAGCCCAGTCTATGTAGCTGAGAGATTGAGTATTACTACTCCGTGTGGCATTTGTTCAGGTGAGGACCATTCTATGCTTAATTGTTTATGTGTGTCACAATTTCCCAAATATGTATAGGAATAGGTTCATACAATTCAAGGATATTCGAGAAATAGAAGCCCGTTCTCCAAAACCTACAAACCCGGGTGGTGCGATCATCCGAACTTCTCGTGGAAGAGAAATGCCAATCATAATCAACCCACAAGACAACAAAAAGAGGACTGAGCTCATAGACTTATTTAAGGACGTGAAGATCAACTTACTGTTGATCGAAGCTATTAAACACATCCCTATGTATGCCAAGTTCCTCAAGGACCTTTGCACCAAAAAGAAATGCGCGCAAGTGCATATCCCGAAGAAGGTCCGGCTCACCGAGAAGGTGAGCAGCATTTTAGTGTCGGGCTCCCCACCCAAGTTTTGAGACCCCGGGGCATTTACTGGTCCATGCAACTTAAGAGAGTGTTATACCAGTAGAGCCTTGCTAGATCTAGGAGCGAGTGTAAACCTTATTTCTTACTCAGTTTTTCAGGAACTGGGAATAGGACACCTTAAGCTAACTAATGTTACACTTCAGTTGGCTTATAGGATAGAGCGGGTACCTCGTGGAGTAGTGGAAGATGTACTTGTCAAGGTTGGCAAGTTTGTCTTCCCTGTTGATTTTATTGTCTTAGATATAGACCCTACTCCTAGGAAAAAGCATAACGCTCCTATCATTCTAGGACGACTGTTTCTAGCAACAGCTGATACTGTTATTCACTGTAGGACGGGAGTGTTGGAGATTTCTTTTGGAAACCTCAAGGGCAAATTGAAGGTCTCGAAATTTGTTCGGCAACCTGAGACTGAGGACGAGTTGGAATGCTATAGGGTTGATGATGTTGACCCATTAGTAGAATCGAATAAGCCCGAATCTACAATAAGTGCTGAATATAATAATGTCCCTGTCTGTGTCAATAGTTGTGCGTCGTCATCCACATCTAGTAGGATAGAGATTCGTGACCCCGATGCTGGTAATGATTCCCTCCTTGCTAGTCACGGGTCTAGAAACGCTGTTGGATTTGGGTATCGTCCCGACTGGGTCAACCTGAATTCCATGGCAGATACTGCCTCGGATTTTGGTTGAGATTGTGCTCTAAACTACGTCCAGCTGAAGACGTTAAACTTAGCGCTCTTAAGAGGCAACCCAACCTACTTTTAATTTTGTTTAATTTGTTTTTCAACATGAACTCTCTCAATTATAGGTCCTTTTATTGTCCCTGCCATGCTAACTTTGTTTCTCTTTTACTAAACACTTGTATAATCCTTTTTTCTAACACTACTAACAAGTCCGCTTAGTATTCAGTCTTTTATGTCTTCGATTGCAGCTTGCTATTTCTGTCTTCCCGTTTTTGATTTCCTTGCCACGCATAGCTAAATCTCAGGTCGTCTCTCTCCTTTCCTTGCCTCTATTTTTATTCTAGTGCATTGAGAACAATGCAATGTTTGGGTTTGGGGATGGCAGACGAGAGTCAACTTTGTTTGTCTTTTAACCTGAATTTGGCATAAATTAGCTATGCTTTTGAAGGCATAAATGAGTATAAGGTTGTTTGTGACCCTTATTGTAGCCGAGTTTTGTGATGTACTTTGATGATTTGAATGATTATGAGACGAGAATATTGCTGGATCAAACTTTTGAACCCATATTTTTGTCTTTTAACTAGTTAGTGAGATTATTACTTTTCACCCTTAATCTTGTGACATATCCTACTATTTGGGTCGAAATAATGGTAACAATTTTAGGAATAGGAATCCACTATTCTACTTCTAACAATGTTGGAATCAATTGTACATTTTTTTATCTTAAGTAACCCCTAAAAATAAAAGGGTGATTGGTTGGTTCTTATAGCCCATGTGTCTCGAGCAAGTAAGACCGTAGGGGTATCTTAAAACTTGGTACCTTGAGCCAACTGGGTCGGGAGCTGCTGGTCGAAAGCTCGCTACATGGGCCACAGGGAAAGCTTAAGAAGAATCAACTTTATAGTTACTAAAATCAGCACTAATACCTAAAAAAAAAGTGTGTGCTAACGGATTAGGTTGTGGATCCTTAAGACTCGAGCCATTAGGTCTGTAGGGGTCTCTTCAAACCTGGTACCTTGAGCCAACTGGATCGGGAGCTGCCGGCCGAAAACGCGCTACATGGGTCTGAGGGAGACACACCTAACGGAGTGAAAAAGAGAAAAAAAAGGGAAGAAGGGAAAACAAGAGGGAAAAGAAAAGCCTTTTGATTTCACTATTGATTAGTAGTGAAGGATTAGGATAACTTGTTCCTTTACTTATTACCTTTATTTCTTCTTTAAGTCAGAGGGTTTTGAAGTAAGGCGAAGGAGAGAGAAGTTCTAAGATCACTCACTAGTAAAAAGACCTTAATAACGAAGACTTAAGTCAGAACTAGTGCAATAATAATGTCACATAAGGATTCGCCACTTTCAAGTACACTCTCAAGTATGGTCGAACAATAATTTTCACAAGTGACCTTTGCGGTTAAATGCCTGACCAAACTTTCCATATTTAGCTAGTTTGAGCCGAATCTTGCTTGAGGACAAGCAAGGAGTGGGTTTGGGGATGTTGATGTGACTTATATTTACATATTTTATTCTTTATTCCCGCTATATATTTAGCTTTTACATGTGTGTTTTGTTGTAATCTTGGTACATTTTGGCTTAGAGTGTAATGAAGCAAACAAAGGTTGAAAAGTCTTAGAATCAAACGTAATCAAGGCATAATTGAAGACTACTTTGAGAAACCCGACCACATGTGGAAAAGAATAACCAATTGGGTTGTAATTAGATAACCCAAATACGCTTCGTAGATAGTTAATATATATATTATAATATATTATATTTTATATATATCTATATATATATATATATATATATATATAGATTGACGGGAGGAAGGGGGGGGGGGGGGGGGGGGGGGGGGGGGCACTACAGGCCGCACACACCGCACCGGCCGCATCGGGTCTTTTAAATAGCCAAAACCTAATTGTTTTAGGGATCTTTTGCCACGCCTCCTCTCATCCTTTATTTCCAGAAGCCATTACGAGTTCCAAAGTATTCTTAAACCCTGAAGTGCAAGGGGTGCAAGGATCAACGTCAACATCAATTAGGGGGAGTCTTCAAATCCTTAGTTTTATCATTATTGCTTTCTTTCTTGGATTTCGTGATGTTTAGAACTCCTATGGAGGATTAGACTTTTAGTTTAGGGATGAATGACGGGTAGCCGTCTGTATCCCTGATTTATATTTTATTGTAAACAATGGTTTTGTTATGTTATATATGCACCCCTGTGGGGAATTTATAGTTATTGTTTGGTTTTCTTTTTGTGAGCTTGTAGCCATGTTAAGATTTCCAAATTATTAGCGTTCGTCTATGAGCTTGTAGCCTAGACCATAACATAACTAGTTTTCATGCGTGGTTAGGGTAGAGGTTATAGGTTATGCCTTTAGACTAGTTTATTACCCTAAGCCCTAATTTAAATACTAACCCGTGCTTAGTGCTTGTAGCCTAAGCCTCCTAAACCATTGTCATAGTAGAATATAATGACGGGATATGTGTTAAGCTACCCTAAATTCACTCTCTAAATTAACTTCAATTGAATTGACACTTTTAGTTTATCGTCAGTCTTGCTATTTTAGTTAACAAATCATTTAAACCAACTCAAAACTCGATTTCAACCACTCATTAATAGCAAAATCCAACTTAACTTCGATTCTCTGCGGATACGACCCGTATACCCGATTTAGCTATGACGATCTTGTATGCTTGCAAGTAGACGGTTTTAAAACACACATTTAAAATACATCAACAGGTTTCACATATTTTGAGGAATGCGTTAAGGTGGTTGTATGGGCTCTCAATTGGCTTCCCATGAAATGTGGGAAGCATGTTGATAATCCCAGGTTTAAGTTCGAAGTTGGCGTTACCTACAGCCGGTAACGCAACTCCGGCCGGCACAACGTACATTTGGGGGATGAAGTGATCCCCAATCGTACGTGGTTCGTTATTATCCATGGTTCGTTGTGTAATTTCTCTCGCTTCTAATCACCTCACGGTAGACAAAGTTCGCTCAATTTCGGGGATGTAAGGTAACAATTCAGGATCGAGCAAATGTCTACCGTGCTTGCAATATCGAAGCTGGGATGGATCTATGTTGACCTCGACTAATGACTCAACAAAAAAGAAAAATAACTGTAAAAAATAACTCAAAGCAATAAACAAAAAGCAAACAAAACGAAGTCCGTTAATCTTAAATTCCAACTTAGCAAACCGATTCCCTGGCAACGGCGCCAAAAGCTTGGTGTGTTTTAAAAGTGTGTTTTAAAACCGTCTACTCGCAAGCGTACGAGATCGTCATAGCTTTGTCGAGTATACGGGTTGTACCCACAGGGAATCGTGTTAAGTTGGACTTACTGATTAATGAGCAGTTTAAATTTTTGGGTTTTTTTTTTTTTTTTTTGAATAAATTGTTATCTATATTAATAAAACTGAATATAAAGCGAATGTGACAATTCAATTGAGGTTAGTTTAGGGAGTAAATTTAGGGTAGCTTAACACGTATCCCATCATTATATTCTACTTGGGACGATGATTTGAAGGACTTAGGCTGCAAGTTCTAAGCCTGGGTTAATATATAAATTAGGACTTATGGTAATGAACTAGGCCAAAGGCATAATCTATCATGGCACCCTAGATGTAGCATAGGTATCTCATTAGTACTACTTAATTCCTTTGTTACTCCTAATCCAATATTAACTTATATAAAAGATTGGGTTCAGAGTTTGGTACAACCTCAACCCTGACCACACGTGAATTCCTGTTATGTTATGGTCTAGGCTACAAGCATAAGACTAATCGCTGCAAAGTTGGAGACCTAGTCATGGCTACAAGCACACATACAAAAATATCCAACAATCATGAAGAACTCCCCACAGGGGTGCGAGTATAACATAACTAAACCAATCGTCAAAAGTATAATATAAATCTGGGATACAGGTGGCTACCTGCCCTTCATCCCTAAACTCAGAAAGTTTACTCTTCCATGGGAGTTTTACACACCCTTAAACTTAAAGAAAATAAGATATTATGCATAAAATAAACAAAAGATTGAACTCCCTCAATCTTTATGTCGATGCTAATCCAAGCTTGAATTTTCCCAGTATTCTAACCACTTGCGCTTCAGCTTTTGAGAACTTGTAGATCTCGTAGCGGCTTTGGGTTTGAGAGAAGGGGAAGGACTTGCAGCCGAGAAAAAGCATGTCAAAGGCTGACTTCCCCTTCTTTATTTATAGGCACAGGAGCAGTTAGGGTTCCATACGGAACCCTCCCGATCGATCGGGAATAATGCCCAATCGATCGGTGACCTCACGCAAAGCTCCCGATCGATCGGTGCTTTTGGCTGATCGATCGGCAGGCTCACGGTTAGTTTCTCTAACTGGGAGCTGCTGATCGATCGGTTCTCTGAGCCCCCTTTTCTCGATTAAGCATCAAAACGCTATGGAATGTACTCGGTTCACCGAATTATGATCTAATGGGTCTTTCTTTTGCACAAGTGGTTGGGTTTCTCCAATCAGTCTTCAAATATGCCTCAATAATGCTTGATTTTGCCAGAATTCTTCTTTCGTCTGCTTTGAAGTGTTCCACATGAAAATGTACCTAGATAACAACCAACCACACATGTAGAGGCCGAATATATAACAGAAATGAGAAATAAAAAATGTAAAAATCACGCGTATTAGGAACATTTTTGAGAGTTAAGTGCATACTCTAAGCAAATTTTAGTTCTTACCCCCCAAGTCTTGTAGGAAGATCCATTAGGTCTGTTGCCCTGCACCACCATAATGGACCATGGAGCCATTAAGAGCATTAAACTCAATTACAATGTTATGACAAAACTAAAAATACATACACTATCATTAGCTTGGAGTGAATTCAGTACTAAACACAACTTTCCCAACCCCCAATAAAGTTAGAAGTCACTCCCAAGGTGGATATCTATGAAGACTAGGTCATAAAAACGAGCTTAAATCCCATTCCACTACTGTTTCATAAATTACCTTCTTAAAAAGTTTTTAATTACAACTCACTTTCTTAAAGGCCTTTATTCAGAGAATTTTTCAAGCTTTTCTTACTTCTTATAAACTCGAATAGAATCAAATCTTCCTCAATCAGATTTCTCACGATAGCATGTCTAAGGCGAATATACATTTACTTGCCAAGTCCATCATATAAGCGGTGCCCTGCACCCTCCTTTAAAGACTAATAGTTAGGTTAAGAGCATCAAGCTCAACTTTTACAAATGACACTTTAGCACTGCTCAAAATATAGAGGGTGCTCATAGTTCGTCATTGCCAATGTCACTAGAAACTTACCCAAATAAACAAGCCCCCACAAAATTGAGGTGGCCAGTGGGTCGGGTCGGCCCGGAACGCGGCCCGGCCCGGGTAAGTTGTATCATCATAAAACAAAGTACAAATAGTTTCTGTACCCAACAAAATCATAAAAAGATTGCAACTCACATGGTAATGGGTGTGTCTTATATGTCAAAGGTATGGGGTTCGAACCCACTGGTGTTATTTTTGTGTCACTTTTTTTGTGACATATTAAAAAAAAAAATGCCAGGACTAGTCTGGCCTGGCCCCGACCGGCCTAACCTGGGCCTGGGCTCGCTGGGCCAGGTGCAAACCCAGGCTCGGCCCGGTCCTGGGTTAGCCCCGCTTGCCTAGGCCCAAGCTCGGCCTAGCCCGGCCCGTGGCCACCTCTACCACAAAGAGTAATCTACAAGCAGGTCTCTCAATCAGCAAATTTCATAGCTTGCTAACTGAACAACTATATAAGTAAAATTTACTAGTTGATCACAAATGAATATTAGTCGTGTTTAATTACAATCACATCTCCACCTTAAGTGCACATATCATGATAGTACAATATGAAGAAAATATACAAATTTTGTTAGGGAAATAAGAAAACAGGTATCAATATCAGCCACCAAGTTTAAGGCACATAATGAACCGTTTTCCTTAATGCTTATTTCGTAGATACCAAAATAGTCTAAGAGATACAATGAAACCCAACCACAAAGTGAGAGTAAGAGAATAATGAGAAGATTGATGACCGAGACTTTTTAAGTGAAAGAGAGAATGAATTTGTTCAAGTATCTTCCAAACACCAAATGAGGGGCTTGATATAGAATTCTATGCGTCTCTTGGGAAGAGACATATCATTAAACACATGCTTTCAATTAAGGGACACATCCCTCCAAAATTATTAAATTAATTTTCAAAAATCACAAAACTAGTGCGGAAAATAACAGCCATAATTGTGCTGTGTGTCGATACACAGGCCTATGTGTCAACATATAGACCCAATCTTTGGGTTCGGTAAGTCTGTGTGTCGACACACAGATAAACAACCTCCCGAAAGCGTTTCTGTAGAATGTGCCATATTTAAGCCAAAATATAACAAGTAAACATCCAAAACACTTTATTTTGAAAATATATCAAAATTCCCCACCATATTCAAAATGCATCCATTCTCATACAATTTAAACATCTCAAAATTAAAGGAAGTCTTTACGCATAAATGAGTGTGTCTTTGGATTGAACCCTCACTTAGCGAAGACACATTACAATTTATCAGAACGTAACAGTAGACTAATCTTTGAACCATACGAGTCTATTTGACTAACCACACATGTCTCTACATACAGGATTTACTCTCTACAGAACGCCTCATCATCAGCTCACACGTTTAAGGCCTTGTGTCCTGTACCCTTCAGGAGTATAACAGAGTCAAACCTATGTCATTAGAGCACTCCTTTAAGTAACCAAACTTTACACTCACTTAAGTAGACCCCATTGATCACGTCTCTGCAACACGGCATTCAATAATTTCCTCAGGTCTATTAAAAGCATGCACTCAACTTCCTTTTCCCTTAGACACAGGTAACCAAGCATTACACCTGGGATGGAATTTTATTTTAGTGCTTGCAATCACACGGATGATGGGACCATGGTTATTAAATTCCGATTCAAATCTTAGAATGCTACGATTCTACCATTCCACAATTATTGACCGATCTGAATCTTAAATAGAATCTTAATTTTGTTGAATCTTATGATTCATTTATATTACATGAAACTAATGAATCAAATCATAATACAATTTTATGATTCTACCGATCCAATCTCGATTTTACCAATGTATGCAAACAAAAAGTTAAAATGTAAAAAAAAAAAAGAAGCATATATTATAAATGAACTTACTTTGTTAGTTTGAAGTAAAAGAAAGTTAATTAAGCATTATATATTTTCAAAAAACTTAAATTAAGTTTAGTTTTATGTTTTAATCTTAATATAAAATTGAATTAGCAGCATCTGTCTTAAAAACTCTCATAACTTTTATAACATAAAATGACACATATGCTATCATGTTTGATTATATTTCTTATGTAGACCCATGTAAGTAAAGGTCTTATTAATAATTTTTTGAATTATGTAACTGGTATTAAAAAGAAAAACAATTATAATATACATATATCTTACGATTCTTGATTCGATTCTAAGATTCTGATTCTAGAAGCGCTTACCGATTCTATGTAGAATCTTGATTTTAGCAACCTTGGATGGGACTCTCTCATTGAATGCAAGACCTGGCGTTGTACCAGGTGTTGGGTTGAGGGTTCATCATGGGTGACTAATAATTCACAGGTTTAATGGCTATCCTTTTACTTGTACTCAATATCAAGTCTTTAGTAAGGTTTTTTTTTTTTTAAAAGGATCCGCTAAATTCTGACTTGTTCTCAGAAAGTCCACAATGATTAACCCATTCTTGATGAATTGTCTCACAAAACTATGTCTCACACTAATGTGCCTGGACTTTCCATTAGACACCTTACTATACGCTTTTGAAAGTGTAGCTTGACTATCACAATGGATAGAGATCGGTGAGATTGGCTTTAGCCACAAAGGAATCTCATACAAGAGATCCTTCAACCATTTTGCTTCTTTCGCTGCAAATGCTAGAGCAATGAACTCCGTTGCCATGGTGGAATCAGTAATATAGGTCTATTTCTTGGAACCCCAAGAAATAGCACCTCCCACCAATTAAGAAAACGCACCCACTTGTAGAAGTGTAATCCTCCATATTGGAGATCCAACTGGCATCTGAGTACCCTTCTAAAGTAGGAGGATACCCATCATAAGAAATACTGTAACCAAGGGTATTCTTAAGACATTTCAATACTCTTAGTACCACATGTCAATATATCATATTTGAATAGCTAGCATATCTGTTTAGCTTTCTAATAATGAAGGCTATATCAGGCCTCATACAAGTCATAGAATACACTAGACAATGTATGACTCTAGCATACCTCAGTTAATCCACTAGATCACCATCATTAGATACAAAATTAATTTTTGATCCATCTGTGTGAAAGCAGGAGCACATTCATTCATATCAAATTTATTCGACACTTTTCAATGTAGTGAGATTGAGTCAAGGAAATTGTAGCACCATCTCTTATTATCCTAATACTAAGGATAACTTTAGCCTCACCCATGTCCTTCATAGAAAAGTTATTTTAGAGAAATTAGTTGATGTTATTTACATGCTCCATATGAGTACCAAATATTAAAATGTTATCGACATACAAACAAATAATAACTCCTTTATCACTTTAAAACTTGCCATAGACACATTTATCCGATTCACTAATCTTGAAATTGTTGTTTAAAACAACTTGATCAAATTTTTGGTGCATGTTTAGGGGCTTGTTTTCGCACATACAAAGAATGTATGAGTTTATATACCTTCTTCTCTTGGCCTAGAACTACAAATCCTCCCGGTTGTTCCATATACATTTCTTCTTCGAACTCACCATTTAAGAATCCCATTTTCATATCCATTTGGTGAATCTTTAATTTACAGATATAGGCTAGAGCGATCAATACTCTAATAGTCGATATTCTTGCCATTGATGCATATGTCAAAGTAGTCTATCCCTCATTTTTAAGTAAACCCTTTAGTCACTAACCAGGCTTTGTACTTGTCAATAGTTCCATCAACCTTCATTTTCTTCTTGAAAATCTACTTACACCCTGTGGCCTTATTCCCTCTTGGAAGATCCACAAGAATCCCAGTGTTGTTCTCCATAATGGAGTTCATTTCATCATTTATTGCCTCTGTCCTAAAGGGGGAATTATGAGACCTCATAACCTCATCAAATGTCATCGAATCTAACTCTATGATGTAACAATATGGAATTTGACACTTCACATTGTCTCTAGTTACTTCCACTTGAAATGTACAAAAATCTGGTTCGAAAGATTTCTCTTTCCTTACTCTTTTACTCCTTCTAAGTTGTAGAGCATTTTCAAGGATTTCCTCCCTCACATCATGATTTTCATCATACGATAAAGGCATGTCATTATCAACCAAAATGTTATCTTGCGGTCTAGGAATTGAACTAAAACATGTTTCATCAAAAATAGCATCTCTTAATTCTTATCATATTAACATTTATGAACTCATTTGGTTCAATAATGTAAAATCGATAAGCCTTACTATGTTCCGCATAGCCAACAAATATACATTCAATTCCTCTTTATCCTAACCTTTTCCTTTTAGGTTTAGGGACTTCAATAATTGCTCTACACCCCAAACCTTGAAATAACTCAAGTTAGGAGCCCGTTTGTTCCAATATTCATATGGGGTTATTTTACTTTTCTTGTTAGGAACTCGATTCAAAATATGATAGGTTGTAAGCATGGCCACCCAAAAACCATCACTGAGTTCGAGATATGATAACATGGCATTCACCATCTCTGTTAGAGTCCGATTTTTTTTACTCAGCTACCCCATTTTTTTTGTGACATATAAGGTGTTGTGACCTCTTGAATAATTACCATGGTTTCAAAGTATTTAGGATCATAGTACTCACCACCATGATCAGTTCTTAAGTGTTTTAGGAATGTTTCACAATGTAGTTCGGTTTATGCCTTATATTGTTTAAATTTATCCATTGATTCATTATTATAATTCAAAAGAAATACATAGCAATATCTTGAACAATTATCAATAAAAGTTACGAAATATCACTTTCCTCCTAGTGTAGGGGTACTTTTAAAGTCACACAAATCACTATGTATTAAATTAAGTAAACTCGCATTCCTTTGCACTAAAAGAAACAAGTAATCATGATATTTCGTGAGCATACAAGTTTTGCACTTATCATTAACTTTATTAAAGTGTGGAATGAAGTACGAGTTAGCCATCTCTTGCATTTTACGAAAATTAATGTGTCCAATTGTGATGCTAAAGATAAGAAAAATGAAGCATATACACCAAACTAACCATTTTATTAACATTTAGTTTAAACATTCCTTCATACAAATAGCCTTTTCCCACAAAAGCACCACCCTTAAATAGGATGAACTTATTAGCCTGAAAGAACAACTTAAAAGCAAACCTGTTAAGGCTATCGGATGCAAGATTCTTTTTAATGTCCAGTGTAAAACATGCATCAACTAAGGTAAATGTTTTTCCCGATGAAAGAACCAAATCAATTTTCCCCTTACCCCTAACTGGTATAGTTACATCATTTCCCATAAACAGGACCGACCCACCATCTATGGGCTCAAAAGTTTTAAAGGATCCCATATCCTTACAAACATGCTTTGTAGCCCCCAAGTCAAACCACTAAGACTCATCCTCTTGAATGAGATTGATCTCAGAAATCATTGCCACGTAATTATTTTTCGAATTGTCATTATGATTACCCAACCCCTTGCCTCTCTTATTTTTGAGGTGGTAACCATCCTTTTTCATATGACCGGGCTTGTGACACTCCCAACAAATTGGCTTTTGCCTATTTTCTTCACGTTTCTTTGAGAAGTGTCCAGTACATTTTGGTCCTTTACTTGATTGACCTTCTTCCATAACATTGATTTTTCTTATGTCTCTGGGATGATCCTTATTCTCATCCTGTAACCTATAACGTTTCTCAATACGGAGATGGTTGGCCAACTCCTCAATAGACAAATCTTCCTTCTTATGTTTAAGTCCCTTTTTAATATCTTTCCATGAAGGTGGAAGTTTGTCTATCAAGGAGGAAACGACAATGGTATCATCCATATTCATGTTGTGTTGCTTAAAGCGATTTAAGATCCTTTCAATTTCATGAAATTGTACCATAACAGAATGATTGTCAACCATTTTATAATTATTGAATTGACTCACAAGAAATTTCTTACTTGTGGCATCTTCTGCCATGTACCCAGTTTCAAGAGCATCCCATGATTCTTTGGCGGTAGTCATGTTGGAGTAGTTAGCGAAGAGAGCACCCATCAAGCCATTAAGGATATGACACCTACAAATGTAATCGTTGTTCTCCCATTTGAGTCTTGCATGGTGCTTGGCCAAGGTTTCATCATCGGATGGAGGAGGGGGGATTGGTGTATCCACGACATGCAGCACATTCCAAGTTGTTATCCAAAAGTGCATCTTTCTTTGCCGAGATGGAAAATTCCACCATCAAAATGGTCAAGTTTTACAAAGTTCACGGTCATCTCCTATAGAGAAGAAGCCATTTTCAAAATAGAAAATAAGTCTTAAGATTGATAGTACAATATGAAGAAAACACACAAATTTGATTCGGGAAATAAGGTATAAACACAAATTTGATTAGGGAAATAAGGTATGAATATCAGCCATCAATTTCAAGGCACATGGCAAATCGTTTTCCTTCAGACTTAGTTCTTGGATACCGAAACAGTCTAAGGGATGCAATGAAATCAAATAACAAAGTGAGAGTAAGAGTATAGAGAGAAGATTGGTGACTGAGACTTTTTAAGAGAAAGGGAAAATGAATTTGTTCAAGTATCTTCCAAACACTAAATGAGGGGCTTTATACAGAATTCTATGCGTCTCTTGGGAACAGACACAATCATTAAACATCTACTTTTAATCAAGAGACACATTTCTCCAAAATTATTAAATTAATTTACAAAAATCACAAAACTGGCGCTGAAAATAACGACCATAACCGCTTTTTGTGTCAACACATAAAGCCTGTGGCTTCTATAAGTCTATGTGTTGAACATAACTTTCCGTAAGCGTTTCTGCAAAATGTGCTATATTTAAGCCAAAATATAAACAAGTAAATATCCGAAACACTTTATTTTGAAATTACATCAACAAATCACACTTGCATCATATATTGTTGGTTGAATTTTTACTTCAAAATTAATATATGTGAAAATTAGAAAAATAAAAATGGAAAAAAGGAAAAAGAAGAAAAGGAAAAATTAAAATAGAGGGAAGATCATTTCCACAAGTCATGTAGGGGCACGCGAGAAGGCTTGTAGGTTGGAAAGTTGACTTGTACAAGTTATAGAATATTGTTAGGGATGTAGGTAGGATATGGCTTTGGTATTTTTCATAAATGGAGGTGTTGTGTTGTGTTGTATAACTGTGGAGTGTAGAGTTATGTAAAGTGAAGAGAGCTAAAGAAAAATATAGAGAGAGATTGGGTTTTGTAATGTGGTGCCCAGGAGAGCACCCAGGCAGGGGGAGAAAATGGGAGAAAAATGATTGTTGAGTGTTTTGTTTTTTTAAGTCGTTAGCTTTTTTGATTTTTTGTGAGAATGGTGTATCCGAGTATGAAGGAAGTCATGCTTTGGTGTTTTGATTGAGTGTTGAGAGAGTTTTTATACCTTCCTCTATCAAAAGTTGTGTTGTGGGCGGGTTTATAACTTATCGTACAAAGCTACGCTATACAAGAGCTGGTGGCTTGCCCTACAAAGCTATATTATACAAGGGCAGGTGGCTTGTCATCAAAGCTACATTGTGAGGGCTTATGGCTTGCTATTCATAGCTACATTGTGCAAGGGTTGCTGACTTTCCGTATAATAGTCACATTTTAGAAATGATTGTAATATTGGATTTAGAGTTATGATTGGACATTGTAATTCATAAATTTCATAGTATATGTGGTACCCGTTTGAATCCCATGGCTTTTCCCTCTAGTTTAGAGAGCGTTCCATGTAAATATAGTGTGTTGATTTTTTGCACTGTTTTGTTGATTCTCGCTTCTGTTTGTGTTCGATGTGTGATTTTTCCAACATATATATGATTAATGGGCAAATGGATATACGTAGCTAGTTATCAGCTTGCACATATGAACACGAAAGTGAAAATACTATCACCATAAATCCAACGCAATTGTAAAAACCAATTAGAACTAACATCAATTGTTGGATTAACAATCAATATAAAGAATTATAGTCACTTTGATTCTTGCACAATATGGCCTTTATTGTCCCATACTACTCCCACATTTCCCTAGCTCATGCCTAGATTCATATGAATGTAGGTTTAACACAAATAAAATACATGGGCACCTAACATTAGGTTTTCACCTCATGTTGCTTTTAGTCAAATGTTTTACACAAGATCAGCAAGCAACTTCTATTTTTTTATCAGAAGAAACAACATCATATCACAACATACATTATGATCATAAAATCTATTACATAAATATAAAATCGAGTCTATTATAGAAAAAATAAATTAGTCACGTGTTAGACATGTGATTAAATAATATTTATTAGGTAGATTTATGTTAATGATAATATACATAATGTTTCCTTTTATTACGCAATTTAATATCCTAATTAGTGATCCTCTTCCCAAATCTCTATAAATAGGGTACTAGGGTTGCAATGAAAGTTATTGTTGGCCCTAAAGGCCATTTACATTGTAATTTTGATGATAACAATTATTTAATGAGTCATTCTATTTAATTGTATCAATCTTGCTTGAAAATGACTCATAAAAAAGCTAAGAAAAATCACAATTAATCACGTTGATACCAAGCTTTCCACGACAATTGATCAAGAAGAAGATGATCAAAGTTGAAGAGAAGATTGATTCAAAATCAAGAGAATGAGTTCCGAAGTCAGGCCCTTCAACAAGTTTCTTTTTATTTTAGGGCTTAGAATCGACATGTATCGGTTGAGTCAAAATCTCAATATCGATTTGTGATGTTCTAACAAAGATGTTTTTAAAATATTTTGAAATTTGTTTTCTAAATTTTATTTGAAAAAACACTAAATTTAACTCCAATGAAATTCAATTTTTCAATGAAAATATTTAAATCTCTTGTTTTCTTTAGGATTAGTTCTCTTTGATATTGAGTATATTGCTTTGGCGGCATATCCTTAACTTTTGCTAAATATGATCAATTGTCAAATCACTATTTCAAGAGTGAGAGTTTTAGTACTTATATTTATTTTCTTGTAAAGATTGGATCCTGAGCTACATTACAAAAGGATCGATTGTAAAAGATTGGATCCTAAGCCTACATACGTTACAAAAGGATCAATTGTACAAGTTTGGGTCTTGAGCCTACATACCAAAAGATTGGTTGTAAAAGTTTGGATCCTGACCCTAAGTTTTAAAAATATCATTAAGCTTAATAAAAGACTCAAGTAACAAAGAATTAGTCATTTGGGGAGTGCACTAGCTATCGGATTGGAAGTGAACCACCCTAAAAATCATTCTATACTCTTTTGTTCTTCCCTTTTCCTTTAATTTCATGTATTCATTATTTATCCTTCATTTTAATTATTGGTTCTTAGATTTTAAGTTTTCAATTTATCACAAGAGAACCTAATTTACCCTTCCTATTAGGTAACACTTTGGACCTTGAATAAGTATCAGAGCTAGTACTCTCTTTTTTTAGTTTGACAATCTTAGAGTGATCTAGTGGCAGCATCCACTTTCATCGTGCTTAAGGGTTAGTCGACTGACAAGCCTCCACTTTTTGACGATAAAACTTTTTGCTACTGGAAACTTAGGGTGAGACTTTTTATTATATCTATTGATTTTGACTTGTGGCTAATCATTAGATATGATGATTTTGTGTCTTTAATGAATGAAGGAAATGCAATTATTGATAAATTTAAAATGAGCTTGTCCAATATGACAAGACAAAGTTTGATAAAAATGTTAAAGTATACTTCCAATTATTATGTGCTATTACCCCAATGTGTTTAATCATGTTAAAAGTTGCAAAACCGCAAAGGAGATTTGGGACAAACTTGAAGCCACGTTTGAAAGAAAGTTCAATGAAAAATCTCTTGATACAAGTGAAAAGGAACAAGTGAATCCATAACTCATGGCCATTGAATCTGAAGAAGAAGAAGAAGAACTCGGAGACAACAAACAACAACAACAACAACAAACCCAGTGCCTCCAAGGGCTCCCGCAACCTGCAAAAGCAGGGTCTGGGGAGGGTATATGTACGCAGCCTTCCCCCTCCAGGGGGCTACCCTGAAGAGAGGCTGTTTCAGAGGACCCCCAGCTTGAGAAGCTGTTCCGCTGCAAGGAGCCAAGGACCTGGCAAAAACAAAGGAAGCAGCAAGTGCATGAGTAAAGCAAACTCACGGCAGGCACACTGCACGCAAAGCAAATATGCTCAAAGCATGCCACAACAAGCGTAAACCAACAATAAGGTGAAGATTAACATATGAAAGGGAAAGAGGATAGAGATAGAGAATAGAGATAAAAAGGAAGAGAAAGGGAAGGAGAACGGGGTAGGGGTAGGGGTAGGGAAAGAATAGAGAAGGAGATAAGAGGAAGATAAAGATGAGTGGACAAGTAGTAGTGTACATCCTCATGAAATCCATCAATAGCCTACGTGCACCAAGAGGACCTAGCACTAGTAAGCCGGCCTACCCTACTCCAACCGGGACATTTAAAACCCCTATGCTGGCCCTCCATCGGGCCCTATCTAAGGCCATCTCCTCCCAAAGGTTTAGGTGGGTGAGGTCTTGTCGGATCGTCTCAAGCCATCTCTTCTTAGGCCTGCCTCTGCCTCTTCTGCCTAGTGTAGTAAGTAGTTGTTCACATCTCCTGACCGAAGCATTGTCCGGTCTCCTTTTGACATGTCCGAACCACCTCAACCGTTGCTTCCTCAATTTATCTTCAATGGAGGCTACGCCCAATTTGCCTCTTATAATATCGTTTCTGATCCTATCCTTCCTTGTATGTTCGCACATCCACCGCAGCATTCGCATCTCCGCCACCTTCATCTTCTGTGTGTGCTGTTGTTTTATTGCTCTGCACTCCGCCCCATATGTCATGGCTGGCCTCACAACCGTCTTATAGTATCTTCCCTTTAGCTTCAAGGGGAACTTTCTATCGCAAAGTACCGCGGGGGCCATCCTCCACTTATGCCACCCCGCTTTAATCCGATTGCTGACATCGTCAACCACCTCTCCATTATGTTGTATCATAGACCCCAAGTACCTGAATCTCTCCTTCTTCGGTATGGCCTCATGTCCAATCTCGACTTCTTCCCTGCTAGGCATGGTAGAGGGATCGAACTTGAGTTCCATGTACTCTGTCTTAGTTCTACTTAGTCATAGCCCCTTTGACTCTAGAGCCCCTCTCCACTGTTCCAGCTTCTCATTTATCTCTTCCCGCGATTCCCCCACTAGCACTATGTCATCTGCAAAAAGCATGCACCAAGGTACACCTCTCTGGATGTTCCTAGTGAGCTCATCCATAATCAGAATGAACATATAGGGGCTCAAGGCAAACCCTTGATGCATCCCTACTGTTATCGGGAAAGCGTCCGTCTCCCCGTCCACTGTACGCACCATAGTCTGTGCCTCCTCATACATGTCTCTAATGGCTCGAATGTATGGTACGGGGATCCCTTTCCTGTCCAGGACTCTCCAAAGGACTTCCCTTGGCACTCTATCACATGCCTTCTCTAAATCAATGAAGACCATATGAAGGTCCTTTTGCCTCTCCCTATATTGCTCTATCATTCGCCTTAGGATGTGGATAGCGTCAATTGTTGATCTCCCGGGCATAAATCCGAACTGGTTATCGGAAACCTCTGTCTGTTGCCTTAACCTCTTTTCTATGACCCGTTCCCATAACTTCAGAGTGTGGCTCATCAGTTTGATGCCCCGATAGTTGGCACAATTCTGAATGTCGCCTTTGTTCTTATATATCGAAATCAATGTGCTCTTCCTCCATTCCTCAGGCATCTTGTCCCCCCAAAGGATTTGGTTAAATAGTTTAGTCAGCCAACTGATGCCCTTTTGACCATGGCATTTCCATACCTCTATGGGTATGCCATCTGGTCCAACTGCTTTACCCATTCCCATATATCGCAGGGCTTCCTAGACTTCCTCAGGGCTAATTCTCCTACATTCATAGTGGTTCTGATGCACCTCAGGTATTTGAAGATCACCTAAGGATATCTCTGTCCCTCCTTGTTCGTTGAACAGCTCGTGGAAGTACATTTTCCACCTAGCCTTAATTTGATGCCTGTCCACGAGTACCTGTCTATCTTCCCCTCTTATGCATTGTACTGTACCCAAGTCTCTAGTCTTCCTTTCTCTTGCTTTGGCGATTCTATACAAGTCCCTCGGCCCCTCCTTGGTCTCCATCCTTTTGTAGAAATCCTCATAAGCTCTTGATTGTGCTTCTCTGACTGCTCGTTTTGCTTCTCTCCTGGCTTGAAGATACCGTTGCCGCTTATCCTCATCTCTGCTATGATCCCACTCTTTGAAGCACACTCATTTCGCCTTTATCTTCTCTTGGACCTCGTCACCCCACCACCAAGACTCTCTGTCGCTTGGTGCTCTTCCATATGACGTGCCGAGAACTTCCCGTACCAGTCCTCTCATCTTTTGGGCCAGTTGGTTCCACATCTGGTTTGCATCCCCCTCGAAGTCCTCCCTGAGCTCAGCCTCCACTCTATCCTTGTATACCTTAGACTTCTCCCCCTTCAACTCCCTCCAAAAGGTATACGCACGCGCGGCTTTGTTGAGCCTTTTTGCCCTCTTCTTGGCCTTTAAATCCGCCCACAGTACCCTATGTTGTGTAGAAAGGTCTGCACCTGGGGTAGCCTTGCAATCCCTACAGTCTCTTTGCATCCTTTTCCTCAATAATATGTAATCAATTTTTGTTCTTGTCCCACCGCTTTGGTACATGATGATGTGTTGCTCACGCTTTCTGAAGAAGGTGTTGGCCATCGTTAGGTCGTATGTAACCGCGAAGTCTAGTAAGGCTTTGCCCTCTGCATTCCTAGTTCCAAAGCTGAATCCTCCGTGGTGAGGAGCGTAGCCGTCCTCCGTTGCGCCAACGTGCCCATTGAAATCCCCACCAATTATTACTTGTTCAGTTTGGGGTATGCCTTGCATCATACTGTCAAGATCCTCCCAGAAAGTTTCCTTCTCATGCTCAGTCAGTCCAGCTTGAGGTGCGCAGGCACTGATTACATTAAGAGCTTCTCCATCCAGGAGCAGCTTGATACTTATGATCCTATCGCCAGCTCTTGATACTCCGACTATTTTATCCTTGAGGCTGCTTTCGATAATGATCCCAACTCCATTCCTGCCTCTGACCTTGCCCGCATACCATAGCTTATGCCCCAGCACCTCCCTGGCTTTCGCGCCAACCCATTTCGTCTCTTGCAGACAAAGGATGTTGATGTTTCTCTTCATCATCATTTGGGCCACCTCGAAACTCTTCTTCGTTAGTGTCCCGACATTTAGTGACCCTATTCTCAACTTCCCTGTGCCATTTTGCCTCGATCTCCCCCTCGTCCTTCCCCTTCCCAACCTCTTTGAAAATGGCCTCAATGTCTGAGTCCCATAACTGGTCATGCTCATCCACTAGCGGACTAACGCGGGTAAGTAGAGGGAGCAGTAGAGAGAGAGAGAGAGAGCAGTAGAGATAGAGAGGGCAGTAAGGAAAGAATCGTACACAAATGCACACAAACGCACGCCAAGTAGTGGTTTGACGAACTAAGAAAAACAAATAGTAAACCCCACTGAAAAATTAAAAGCTATCAAGGCTAGTTTTTTATGAATTATATGCTGCATTCAAAAAAATGAGAACCAAATACTCTTCTAAGAAAAAGGACCCAGAAAAGGGGTCAAAATAATGTTTAGTGCTTAAGCTTGAACATGAATCTTTGAAAACAAAAATAGAGTTATTGAATGATCAAGTTGAAACATTAATTAATGTAAAACAATCCATGAAAGAAACTCTCCTTTCAAATGAAAACAAAAATGAAGAATCGAAGGAAAATGAATTCTCACAAATTCAAAGTAGGTTTTTCAAGGGGCGAGAAACACTTGAAAAATATACTCTCTTTTCAAAGACCCACTTACAATAAAACGAAAATCGACTATAATGGAAATGTTTAAAAGAAAAAAATTGAATATACTTTTTTTGTCAAGGCCTCGTCTCTATCAATGGCCTGTATAAGATATCGTTATTGTGGTGATCATGGGCATATTGTGTATCAACCAATCTAAAAAGAATTCGAGAAAAATTAATGGCTTGGCTTACAAAAGGATCTCGATCACCAAAGGTCAAGACTAACAATAAAGGATCTAAGAAAATTTGGGTACCAAAGGTTTTAAGTTGTTTAGGTATATGCTTGAAGATTGAGGGAACTAAAAGAAAGTGGCGCTTAGATATTAGTTTCACAAGTCATATAACCGAAGATAAATCTAAGTCCACTTCTATCAAATCAAGGAATAGAAATTTCATTTTCAACAAGAAGAAACAAAAAAATTCTTTGAATCAGTATTTTTGCTCCCAACTCTTCTCCTTACATAAATGATGATTTACTTGTTGATGGTCTTATGTGCAATCTTCTAAATATTAGTCAACTATATGTTAAAGGTTATTGTGCGCATTTTTGAGTCATCTAAATGAATAGTGGCCCATTGTTGGATGAATAAAATATTACTTGATTGATTAGGGTGTGATAGTGTCTATATGATTGATCTTGGATATATGAACTTTGGGAAATGTTCTAATGTCGTGAATAAAAATAATCCTTGGATTTGACAAGAAGATTTGAACATGCTAGTATGGACTTGATTTCAAAACTTTTAAAATATGAACTTGTTAGAGGATTACTAAAGCTTGAGTTTGAAAAAGACTATATTTGTGATGCATGTCAATATGGGAAACAAATAAGATATGCATTCAGATCTATGAATGTAGTTTCAACATCAAGACATCTCGAACTCTTGCATATAGACTAGTTTGGTTCCTCTCGACATTTGAGTCGTGGCAGAAAGCGACATGGACTTGTAAATCTTGATGATTACTCCCTCTTTACTTGGTGCTTATTCCTTTCACATAAGAATGAAGCATTTGATAGATTTAAAAAGTTTTGCAAAAGAGTGCAAAATGAACAAGATTTGAAAATCATTGCAGTTAGAAGTGATCATGGAATGGAATTTGAAAATAACGATTTTGAAAAATATTTTGATTACCTTAGAATAGATCACAATTTTTTGGCTCCTAGAACACTTCAATAAAATTGAGTAGTTGAAATGAAAAATAAGACTCTTGAAGAAATGACAAGAACCATACTTTGTGAAAATAATTTACCAAAATCATTTTGGGCCAAAGCCATTAACACCGCTTCTGCATTTTAAATCAAGATTTAATAAGGCCTATTTGAAGAAAATACCCCAAGAACTTTAAAAAAAAAAACAACCAAATATTGCATATATTAAACCTTTTAGGTGTAAATGCTTCATTCACAACAATGGTAAAACAAACCTTGGTAAACTTGATCCACGAATGAATGAAGGTATTTTTATTGGATATTTTCTCACTCGCAAAGCATAAAGTGTTTATAATAAAAAGATAAAGGTCGTAGAAGAGTCTATACATGTGGTATTTCATGAAACTAACAACTGGTCCTCTAGAGTTCCTTGTGATGATGACGATGATGTAGTGATCAGACCAACAAACATCACACCCTCATTCGATGAATAAGAAAAGGCTTAACTTGAAGCTCCAATGGAGAACCGAAAGGAAATGTCAAAAATGTAAAATTTAAAGAGGAAGACGTACAACATGTGATTGGAAATTGTAGGATCACCCAACAAGTCAAATCATCGATTATCCCTTCCAATATGGTAAGAAACAAGAAAAGGTTAGTAGTGAAAAGGTATAACCAAGAGGAAGGTACAACAACAACAAAAACAACAACAAACCCAGTGCCTCCAAGGGCTCCCGCCTAAGCAGGGTCTGGGGGGGTAGATGTACGTAGCCTTCCCCCTTCATGGGGCTACCCTAAAGAGAGGCTGTTTCTGATGACCCCCAACCTAAAGAAGCACGTCCGCTGCAATGAGCATGTGACCTGGCAGCAGGAACGTAACAAATGAATAAGGCAAACACACGGCGAGCAAAACAACAACATAAAGCAACCAACAACAGTAGAGATCAAAGATAAAAAGGAGATAAGGAATGAGCTAAAGATAAAGACGAAGATAGGATAAAGATAGGTAGGCAAGTGGCAGCTCATGAAGCAAGTATACAACCTACGTGCACCAAGAAAATGACGAGGCCTAGCACTAGTAAGCTCGACTACCCTACTCGAACTGGCCCTATCTATGGCCATCTCCTAGCGAAGGTTTAGGTGGGTGAGGTCTTGTCGGATTGTCTCCATCCATCTCTTCTTTGGCTCGCTCTACCTCTTCTGCCTAGTGTAGTAAGGGGCTGTTTGCAACTCCTTACTGGAGCGTTGTCCGGTCTCCTTCTGACATGTCCGAACCACCTCAAACGTTGCTCTCTCAATTTATCTTCAATGGAGGCTACGCCCAATTTGCCTCTTATGACGTCGTTTCTGATCCTATCCTTTCTTATGTGTCCGCACATCCACCTCAGCATTCACATCTCCGCCACCTTCATCTTCTGTGTGTGTTGTTGTTTCATCGGCCTGCACTCCACCTCATATGTCATGGCTGGCCTCACAACCGTCTTATAGTATCTTCTCTTTAGCTGTATAACCAAAAGGAAGGTACAGACTATGAAGAGACCTTTGCACGCTTTGGTAGATTAAAAGCTATTAGATTTTTATGTGCCTTTGCTTCATTTAAAAATTTTAAACTTTTTAAAATAGATGTAAAAAGTGCATTTTTGAATCGTGTTATTAAAGAAAAGGTTTATATTGAACAACTTCCTGGTTTTGAAGATAACTAATTCCCTAATCATGTCTTTGATCTCAAAAAGGCTCTGCATAGATTAAAATAAGCTCCCAGTGTTTAGTATGAGAGATTTGAGTTCATTTTCATGCAAAATTGAATTTTAAGAGGGAAGGTTGACACCACACGTTTTATCAAATACTCCAGAAATGAAATTCTCATTGGGTAGAAAGGAACATACCCAGTGCCTCAAGGGCTCCCGCTTACGCAGGGTCGGGGGGGGGGGGGGGGGGGGGGGGGGGGATGTACGCAACCTTCCCTCTTTAGGGTGTTAACCTGAAGAGAGGCTATTTCTGAATGCCCCCAACCTGAGGGTAAGGACTTCCCAGGAGGTCACCCATCCTGATACTATTCTTGCCCAAGCAGGCTTAACTTCGGAGTTCTAATGGGATCTGGTGACGGCGTGTTGGTGCCCTCTTTTGAAATTCTCATTGGGTAAATATATATTAATGATGTAGTGCTTGGTGCTACTAATCTATCTTTTGGTAAACTATAATTGAGCAGCTTGCTATTGTCGATGTGCAAGTAGGTTACACAGACAATTATTTGGACACAAATTTAAACCAACGCAGTTTGCCGAGTAAGGATAAATCAGCACAATTCGCCCAGTAGAGGCAAAAGCAACACAATTCGCCCAATATAGACAAATTCAATAGAATTCGCCTAATGGAGATAAAATCAACACAATTCGCCCAATAAAGGCAAAATTAACACAATTTGCTCAATAAGGGCAAAGGCAACACAATTCTCCAAGTAGAGGTAAAATCAACACAATTCGCCTAGTAGGGGTAAAATCAACACAATTCACCCAGTAGGGGCAAAATCAACACAATTCGCCCAGTACTGGCAAAAGCAACACAATTTGTCTAGTAGAGGTAAAATTAATACAATTCGCCCAGTAGGGGCAAAATCAACACAATTTCCCAGTAGAGGCAAAACCAACACAATTCGCTCAGTAGAGGTAGAATCAACACAAATCGCCCAGTAGGGGCAAAATCAACACAATTAGCCCAGTAAAGACAAAAGCAACACAATTCGCCCCCATGAGATAGAATCAACACAATTCGCCCACTTTAACCAACTTAACACAATTTGCCTATTTTATCCCTCCAAAACACATTTATGCACAAGTACAGTAGAATAGAATCAAATATACCCATCCACAAAGATCCTTCCTCTTTAAGTAAAGTCATACTCATCCAAAAGTATCCTTCCTCTTTAAGTTAAGTATTACTCATCCAAAAGTATCCTCCCTCTTTAAGTAAAGTCACACTCATCCACAAATAAACTTCATATATAAAATGGACTACACGCCTCCTTCACCAGGACCCATGGCTATGATCATCTCCCCGGAGCAATAATCGTTCAAACGCCTTACTTTCCTCAGGCTAAGTATTTTATCTCTATTATTTCATTTATTTACTTGCCTGATGCTTACTTTGCATATGCGTTAGCAAGTGCACTAAGTTGTATCAAGTAATACAGAGTGAGTAGAGTATTGTTCCCACGAGGATTGTTATTGAGCGAGTACCGAAATTAGTAGCTTCACCACTATCTGAAAGACCGAAAATTGAGATTTTGATATGGAATAAAATAAAATAAAAGGAAACAAATTTTGTTTACTGATTTTTATCTAAGTGTTACTGATTTTTTTTTGTGGTTTTTATGATTTAATAAGATCCAAGGCATCCGATTTCACCTAGTTGCATCAATACGCCTTTCTATTCTCGATATTCAAGTTCTTATTACATGTTGATGGTTGAAAACCCTAATTTACTAAATATTCTCTCTTGAGAAACATTTGGCATGCTCTTTTACATATTAACCCATCACTCTTGTGGACGAATTTAAATAAGAAAAGAGTTTTTAAAGATCTATGATTTTCACTTAAAAACCACACAAATCGCGTTAATTTCTCTCGAGTATTCGCTTAATTTATGGTGCTTACCACCTTAGCAATCATTATAAATCTCCTCTCGGACTCATTATGAATCATTATAGGCCTTAAATGGTGATCAAGCATTTAAAACTCATGAAGAACAATGATAAACACCTCAGCAACACAATAACAAAACATTGAATATGTTGAATTAGAAAAGAGCATATATTACAACTTCGGCTACATCGTAACCTTGAAATAACAAAATTGGTTCATAATAAATATAATATGAAGCATAACTAAGACAAAATTCATGAACTTAAAGAAGAGAAGGATAGAAAAGAACTTAAAAATGCAACATCCCAAACCAAAGTTCTTCTTTTATTCTCCTTCTTTCTTCCTACAAATTTTGACACTATTTCTCTACTTTGTATTTGATTTTTCTGGATTGAATCATGCTAAAACACTTCCATAAAATCCCTATTTATAGTACATAAGGTTAGAATTACTTAAAATAAAAAAAATTGCAAGCTAAAATCTCATTGCACCACATTTTGCTCTTGCCGCCCAGTTTCTGCAGATCTGATACAAGTTGATTTTTTTTAATTTTTTCTTGCTTTGCACCACCCAAAATCAGCTATAACATAAATTTGAACATGTTCATGAAGTGTACAAGAAGTTATTTCAAGTTATTCGTCCATTTTGCCATCCAAATTTGCAAGTTGAAATGGATTGTTCAAGCTGGTTGTACATTCTCTGCACTAGCTGTTCTTGCTGATTTTTCTTCATTTTTTTTCTGCTTTTGCAGCCCAAAACTTAGCCTTGACATCAACCTGAACATGTTAATGTATTTTTTTACTCATCCTTGCACTTGATTTGTTCATTTTGCCACCCAAATTTGCAAGTTGAAGTGAATTGTGTAAGCTGGTTTTTCATTCTCTACATTTTTGCTGTTCTTGCTGTTTTTCTTCAGATTTTTGAGATTTTCACCACCTAAATTCGGAGTTTACATCAACTTAGACATGTTAATGTATTTTTTCATCAATCCTTGAACTTGATTTGTGCATTTTGCTACTCATTTTTGCAAGTTGAATTGAATTGTGCATGAACTTGGTGATTTCTTGCTAAAACTAGTATTTTGATTGATTTAGCTCGTTTTTATGCTTTTGTTTGATGTATCTTGCGTTCACTTGTTGATGTTTGATGATAGAACCTAGCAAGATTTAGCATAAAATAATTATTTTTGCAAGAAAATGCCAATATGAGTGAAAAAGAGCAAAAGCGATAGAAGTTTGATAAAAAATGGTTAAAAAAGAATAAAAATGATATAATTTATTATATACTAAATTAGACTTATCAAAATACCCCCAAACTTAAATCTTGCTCATCCTCGATTATGGCTAAACATTAAAGCGTCGGATCTCACTCTTATTTAGAAAAGAGTAAAAGAGGCTCAAAGTTTAAGGTTCTAAAAGCAAAACCATCTTGTCTAAGGCAAAACCTGTCAATTATCTAGGTAACTGAATTCAAAAGTTAGCTAAGCAAATTAAGTTTATCCGTTCTTTCTAATCTCAAGATATTCAAACCGAATAAAATACCACTCATAACAAGACTTATCAAGTATGCCCAAAACTAAAATTATTCACAATAGTTTTTTTTAAAAATTATTATTTGAGGAATTTATTTGCGTAAGCCAATCTCGGCTCATGAGTATATCTTTAGCGAGAATCAAGCTTCGACTCCTGGGCGATGACCCATAAGTAAGAGAAGCCACCACTGAGACACCCCCAATATTACCGTGTGAGTATATCTTCAGCGAGAATCAAGCCCCGACTTGTGGGCGATGACCCATAAGTAAGAGAAGTCGCCAGTGAGATGGCTTCATTATGACTTCCCGAGTATATCTTCAGTGAGAATCAAGCTCCGAATCCTAGGCGATGACCCATAAGTAAGAGAAGCCACCACTGAGATGTCCTCTTAATAGGTAACATATATCTTTAAATTGTTTATGTGGGATAGTGGTGCTAGAGATGATTTGCTTTTTTTCTTTAGATTTAGGCATAACTCTTCAAAGTCTATTATGTATATGATAATCTTAATGCAATCCATTCAAATTTGAGCATCTTTAAATCATAAAGAAAAGTAAAACAACCATGCTAACTAGTGAACTCAAATGCCATGATTTTTATCAAGATAGTGCCTTAGATTAGATCGTGTTTTGCAATTGGAACACAAAAATAATTGATTATCAGGTTATTCAAATCTAATTAAAGTAAATAAGCTAAAAGAGTAGAAAAATCACCTAAAAAGCATGATGATAAGTTCTTCTTCATCTTTTTTTTTTTTTTTTTTTTAAATTTGGAAAGACTAATGATTTAAATTAAAGAAAATAGACAATCTTTTATTGGCCGACACTATCTACATCCCCATACAAAGGCTCTGAACTTTTGGAGGCACTAAAGCCGACTCTAAAAGACAAAACAAGGAAACTTTTTGAAAAATTTTGTTTCAAAATTTTAAAAATTGCTTTTCTCACCCCAAAACTTAGAGTTAACATTGTTCTTAATGTTAAAAGAACTAAAAAGATTAAGTGGGCGAGAGATACTTCCCAGGTTTGAGGATTGCTTGTTGATGGTGTATGTTTACATCTTGCTACCCCAAAACTTGTGGTAAAATACCTGTATAAACAAAAATATACATAAACATGAGACAAGTAAAAATACTGAAAGGAGAAATAAGATAAACAAGGATCAAAATATTTGGGTTGCCTCCCAATGAACGCTTTTGGTTTTAGTCATTAGCTCGACTCTTTGAGTGGATCTATCCCGTGTCTTGAAGGAGAATAGAGTTTCCTTCATTCACCCTCAATGACCATTTTCTTCTGTGCATCTTCCTTGTTCACTTCTTGACACGACCACCTTCGCCTTCTCTAATCTTGAGATCTTTGAGCCTGATTTGCCAAAGCTCGAATTTCCTTTTTCGATCTTTTCTGCTATTTTTCACTGAGGCATCCATGGTTCCAAAAATCTCTGACCATGTTACATAAGCTCGACATTCTATTTTAATAATTGGTGGTGGTGGGTAGGTAAAGGTAGGTTTGGTCATTGGTGGCTTTGAGTTGACCAAGGGGATTATGTCGCATTAAGGTGGTTTTTCTAGTGTGTCTTCGTCCCTCAATGCTGTGGCGTTAGTTTGCTCCCCTAGGTCGGTGATGGTATTGCTGGGAAAGGAATCTTTAGACCTCTCTGAAAGTTCCTCTACTATAGCCCCTACTTGAGGTTCTGGATTTTGGATGGAGGCTCTTTGGTTCTTTAAGTCACTCACAGTTTCCATGAATTCCCTAAATGTCTCTTCTAAGTCATTATTATTTTCTTGAGACGGATAAGTGGGTGACCAAGATACTTCGTGATGAGTCCAAGAAGGGTCCATCCATTCTTGACTATAGGTGCTAGAGTAGGGATTGTACTGGAATTGGTTGTAATTGGACATGTAGCTTTCTTATCAAAATCCCATAAGGAAAAGCTATTACCCAATTGGCATTCCATACTAGCATGGTTACCTGCAAAAAATTCACATCTAGGAGTATGAGTAGCAATCATATAATCTAATTGTCCTTGAATTTGTGAAAGTTGAGCAGATAATGCACTAATTTCACGAATGCTCAGTTGTCTTCTCGGTACAGCTTAAGGTCTCACAAAGTTATATTGTTCAAAACCTGATAAAGAAAAGCTATTACCCATTTGAAATTCCACACTAGTATGGTTATTTGCACAAAATTCACATCTAGAAGCACGAGCCACAATCATGTCCGGCATTAGTGAAAGTTGAGCAGATAATGCACTGAATACCGCTTGATATTGAAGCCTCATAAAGTGTTAGCTATCTCACTTTTAGCTATCTCCCTTTTTTTTGAAATAAATAATTGAATAAATAAATAATTGAATAAACAATTAGGAGAAAGATACAATTAATGAGAAAACTTTTAAAATTATAACAATCTTTGCAAACCAAGTTTTTAAAAGGGTAGTAATTTTAATGTTTTTGAAAACTTTAAAATAACAAATTTAACTTTTAAAACCCTAAAAAAGTGAACTTATAATCAAAATAAAAATGAAAATAAAGACAAAATATAAGAAAAATAACAAAATAACACAAAACTAATATTTTTTTTCTTGGGGGGTATATACGAATTTATTTATTTATTTTTAAGAATTATCTTTACAAATAAAATAAATAAATGAAAAGAGATTTATATTTCAAATTTAAACAAAATTTACAAATTATTAACAATTTCAAATTAGCACCAAAACTAGTTGGTATTGATATCACTCGAATAGAGACAATCCTTGGCAACGGCACCAAAAACTTGATGCTTTCTTTGCGTATGCATTAGCAAGTGTCCTAAGTCATATCAAGTACTACAGAATAAGTAGAGTATTATTACCCCGAGGATTGTTATTGAGCGAGTACCGAAATTAGTAGCTTCAACACTATTTGAAAGACCGAAAATTGAGATTTTGATATGAAATAAAATAAAATAAAAGGAAACAAATTTTATTTACTGATTTTTATCTAAGTGTTACTGTTCTTTTTCCGTGGTTTTTATGATTTAATAAGATTAAAGGCATCCGATTTTACGTAGTTGCATCAATACGCCTTTCTATTCTCGATATTCAAGTTGTTATTACGTGTTGATGGTTGAAAATCCTAATTTACTAAATATTCTCTCTCGAGCAACATTTAGCATGCTCTTTTACATATTAACCCATCACTCTCATGCATGAATTTAAATAAGAAAGGAGTTTTTAAAGATCTATGATTTTCACATAAAAACCACACAAATCGTGTTAATCTCTTTCGAGCATTCGCTCAATTTGTGGTGCTTATCACCTTAGAAATCATCATAAATCTCCTCTCAGACTCTTTATGAATCATTATAGGCCTTAAATGATAATCAAGCATTTAAAACTCACGAATAACAATGATAAACACTTCAACAATGCAATAACAAAACATTGAATACGCTGAATTAGAAAAGAGCGTATATTACAACTTCGGCTGCATTGTAGCCTTGGAATAACAAAATTAGTTCAATATAAATATAATATAAAGCATCAATAATAAAAAATTCATGAACTTAAAGAAGAGCAGGATAGAAAAGAACTTGAAAATGCAATATTACAAACCAAAGTTCTTTTTTATTTCTCCTTCTTTCTTCCTACAAATTTCTACCCCATTTCTCTACTTTGTATTTAATTTTTCTGGTTTAAATCATGCTAAAACACTTCCAAAAACCCCATATTTATAGTACATAAGGTTTTAATTACTTAAAATAAAAAAAATTGCAAGCTAAAACCTCATTGCATCACATTCTGCTCTTGTTGCCCAGTTTCTGTAGATTTGATACAAGTTGATTTTTTTCAATTTTTCTTACTTTGCACCACCTAAAATCAGCTTTAGCATAAGGTTGAACATGTTCATGAAGTTTACAAGAATTTATTTCACGTTATTCATCCATTTTGCCACCCAAATTTGCAAGTTGAAATGGATTGTTCAAGCTGGTTGTACATTCTCTGCACTAGCTGTTCTTGCTGATTTTTCTTCAGATTTTTGAGCTTTTCACCATCTAAATTCAGAGTTTACATCAACTTGGACATGTTAATTTATTGTTTCATCAATCCTTGCACTTGATTTGGGTATTTTGCTACTCATTTTTGCAAGTTGAATTGAATTGTGCATGAACTTGGTGATTTCATGCTAAAACTAGTATTTTGGTTGATTTAGCTCATTTTTATGCTTTTTTTTTTTTATGTATCTTGCATTCACTTGTTGATGTTTGATGATAGAACCTGGCAAGATTTAGCATGAAATAAGTGTTTTTGCAAGAAAATGTCAATATGAGCGAAAAAGAGCAAAACCGAGCAAAAGCGATAGAAGTTTGATAAAAAAATGGTTAAAAAATAAATAAAAATGATATAAATAATTATATACTAAATTAGACTTATCATTGCCCTTTTTTACTATTTCATAATATGGATGTTGACTTGAGCGTCAGAGGGGTCCCCCGTGGGTTGCTCCATGGGGTCCTCTAACCGTTCATTTGATCTTGCAGGGAATATTAAGTTGGGCATGCAGCTAGAGCTTGAGTTCAGCTCATTCTAATGAGCCCCACCTCGTGCAGAACTCCAAAGTGATGAATAAGCACACTGACCAAATTCATCACTAACATAATGGCGCCATCTGTTGGAAGGATCATAAGCTCACGCCTAGCTTTGTATTTCTTGTAAAATTCAAACATTTTTAAGGTCATCCAAAGTGATGAATAAGCATATTGACCAAATTCATCACAAACATAATGGCGCCGTTTGTGGGAAGGATCATAAGCTCACGCCTAGCTTGGTGTTTCTTGTAAATTCAAACATTTTTAATGTCATTCGAGGTAATTTTCGCATTTTATGGGTATTTGGTGCATTTTTCTAATAAAAAATGAGCGTATTCAAGCAAAGTAAGTCAAAAAAAGCTCTCTACTATTCCTTTGAGTACTTTTAAGCATATCCATACATGTAAAGAGGTATGTTGGAGTAAGTCAAGTATTGTGACATAATTTTTACCTCTTTCCTTTGATCAAAAATTCAAAAAAATACATCATAGCTAAATAGAACTCTTCGATAGCTTTGTTTTAATTTATAACTCAATGTGTAACACTTCACGGGTTGAAAGTTATCCTTGCTTTAAGTTACAAGGTATGTTATACAACAATTACAGCCAGAATTCGCCCGGTCCATCTTTTCAGATCCTTTTCGAATTCTTTTTGATTAAAAACTTAAAAATCATTACTGTTGTATAAAACTCTTCAAGAGCTTTGTTGTTAGATATAACTAATCTGTAACTCTTCACGAATTTAAAGTTATCCTCGTTTTAGGTTACAAGGTACGTTATACAACAACTACAAGCAGAATTCCCCCACTTCATCTTTTCACATCCTTTTCGAATTCTCTTTGATCAAAAACTTAAAAGTCATTATAGTTATATAGAACTTTTCAAGAGCTTCGTTTTGATATATAACTCAATCCGTAACTCTTCACGGACTGAAAGTTATCCTTGTTTTGGGTTACAAGGTACGTTTTACAATAACTACAACTGGGCAACTAAATCCGTAACTCTTCACGGATTAAAAGTAATCTTTGTTTTAGGTTACAAGGTACGTTATACAACAACTACAATCGGAATTCGCCCTGTTCATCTTTTCACGTCCTTTTCGAATTCTGTTTGATCAAAAACTTAAAAATCGTTATAGTTATATAAAACCCTTCAAGAGCTTCATTTTGATATGTAACTCAATTTGTAACTCTTCAGGGATTAAAAGTTATTCTTGTTTCACATTACATGGTATGTTATACAACTACCACCAATGGAATTTGCCTGGTTAATGTTTTCACTTATTTTTCATATTCTTTTTGTTTCAAAGCTTTAAAAATCATCATATTACATAGAACTCTTCAAAACCTTCATTTTGATATATAACTCAATTCGTAACTCTTCACTGATTAAAAGTTATCCTTGTTTCACGTTACAAGGTATGTGATACAATTACCACCAACGGAATTCGCCCGGTTCATGTTCTCACTTTTTTTTCATATTCTTTTTGTTTCAAAGCTTTAAAAATCATCATAGTTACATAGAACTTTTCAAGATCTTCGTTTTGATATATAACATAATCTGTAACTCATCACGGATTAAAAAGTTATTCTCATTTTAATTTACAAGGCATGCTATACAACAACCACAATTGGAATTCGCCTAGTTCGTAGTTTCACCTCTTTTTCATATTTCTTTGTTCAAAAAATTAAACAATCATCATAGGAGCCTAACACTCTTTGATAGCTTGATTTGATATGTGATCAACCGGTAAATTTGCACGGACTAAAAGGTATGCTCGTTCTAAGTCAAAGGTTCAAGTTGCATATCCAGCACATGGATAAAACACCTAGTTATCTTTTCGCCTTTTCCTTATGTTCTCTTTGATATAAAAAAAAAAAAAAAGAAACTTGAGAGCTCATCATATATGAATATGGAACTCTTTAAAAGCTTCATTCTGACATGTGAATCGACTTGTAACTGCTTACGAGTGAAAAGTTATATACGTTTAAAAATCCACCATCCGACAAATTCCCTATCCGGTGTTTTCCATAACCTGGTAAATTCCACAATCCATCGTTATCCACAACTAGGCTTCATCCATAAAACCTGGCATTATCCCTGGTGCTTCTCTTATCATACGACAATCACCATCCCAAGCTGCCGCTGTCATTCTCACTAACGACCATCTCTTCCGCGACACCTGGGAGTTTAACCACCATCCTCTCAAAAGTCGCCATAACATGATACTTCGTTCACCATGTGTGAAGCTTCATCTTCCACCACCACTATCATTATTCCCCTTACATGTTAGCACCAGCATAACACCTATATCTTCTACTGCCCTCGGTTGCACAACAACCGCCATTGGCACGCCGGTTGTCACTGGTCTTTCGCCACCACCATGGTCAAACCCTTGCTCTCACTTTCAAACCCAAATTTGGGTAAATTTTTATGAAAATATTAGCTCAATTCAACCTCAAAAGAGTCATTTTCATTACTATCTTAATTCCATTAACCCTAAATGGGTCAACTTTTGCTAGCATCTCAGTTTACTCTAACCCTAAATGGGTCAATCTTCGTTATAATTTCAGTTACTTCAACCTTAAATGGGTCACTTTTTGTTACAACCCTTATTCAAATAAACCATGAGTGCGTCAGTTGTCGCCACAATCTTAGTTTGATCCATTCTTAATTTGTTCCAGTTCTCATTCAAATTAAACCCTATTGGATCAATTTTTATCATGATCCTACTTCATGTCGACTCTAGTGGAACAAATTTTTCATAATTCTAGTTCGATCTTCATACTAAATCAAATTCTGATTGAATTAATTCATGCTACATCATTAGTTCGTCTTAATCCTAGCTGAATCAATACTTACAAGAGTTTTAGCCTAGTCAAGTCCTGATAATGTCAATTCCTATTCAATCAGCATCTAAGGGAATCAGTCTTCGTCACAATTTCACTCTGGTGGATTTTAAGTTGAATTAACCTTTGCTAAAATTTATAGTTTAGACAAACCATATCTCAGCACACTGTTGCTATAATTCTAGTTCAACTAAGTTACACTTCGCTTGATCCATACCCATAAATCGTCGAATTAAAAATTAGATATGCTAATTCTAAATTAAGGGTATTTGCGGAACAAGGTCATTGACCCTACCCTTAGGAATTTTGAAATACAAAACGCACATTATCCAACACCAAAACATGAGTGCAAATCAAAGAACACATATAAGTATTGAGTTCTAGATTAGTAAAAGTACTTATAACAAGACAGCTAGGTTACACGATTCATTCCAAGGACTTTGTTTAGCCACGTAAGAAACCTTATAACTCCCTTAGAATTCGCAAGGCATGTAATTTGTCTCTCTCCATCCATGACTAATCCAATTACTCCATGAATTTCTTATTGGCATATTCTATACACCTACGAAGAAAATCCCGAAGCAAACAATTCATCCAAGGGGAACTTAATGTGTGGTTATGGCATAAGCTACTTGTTAAATGCCAGCGTGACAATTTTTTTCCTACAAAACACTAGCAATGGCTATTTAGTCAAAAAGACGGAATCTCACCATACCTGACTTGCTTCTAAGCTACGCGATATCACCATCTCTCAAAAGCAGACATGGCTGTATGCTAAGTAACTTTTGGGAAATACTGTTTAACCTGGCTAAATCAAGTAAGATCAAATTTCAAAAATGGTCCGCGTTAAAAATCATTTCATAAGTGGTGAGAGCTGGAAGACTTTGCCATCATTCGTGATTCCCTATCCATGGTGATGTACAAATCATTTTGGGACTGGGGAACTTCGTCCCTGTTCACAGTCCGAACTTCATTTCAGTGGTGGTACAAATCCTTTTAGAATTGGGGGACTTCGTCCCTGTTCATAGTCCGAACTTCATTTCAGCAATGGTACAAGTCCTTTTAGGACTGGGGGAATCCGTCCCTGTTCATAGTCCGAACTTCATTTCATCGATGGTACAAATCCTTTTAGGACTAGGGGACTTCATCCCAGTTCACAGTCCGAACTTCATTTCAGTGGTGGTACAAATCCTTTTAGGACTGGGGGACTTCGTCCCAGTTCACAATCTGAACTTCATTTTAGCGATGGTACAAATCCTTCCAAGACTGGGGGACTTCGTCCCTATTCACAGTCCGAACTTCATTTTAGCGGTGGTACAAATCCTTTTAGGACTTGGGGACCTTGTCACTGTTCACAGTTCGAATTTCATGTCAACGGTGGTGCAAATCAATTTAAGGCTGGGGGAACTTTGTCCTTGTTCACAGCTCAAATTTCATTTCAATGATTGTACGAATCATTTTAGAATTGAGGGACTTCGTCTCGATTCACAACTTCGGCTTTTTCATCTTGATGGTGCAAATCATTTTTCACGAGTATGGGACTTCACCCACAAGTCACAGGCTAGGCATTACCTCCATCACAAAGGGTAAACCACTCCAAAATCAAGTGGCCTCACAATTACCAATGGTTAAAAGTACATTCTTTCACGCGATGCAAAGCAGGTAAAAACAATTATAAGTCAAGAAGTGCCCATCCATAAGGGGAAATCCTTTGCAAAACTAGTGAACTTCGCTCTCAATCGTGCTACGTTATACAACATTATGGCATATCCGGAAGACTTCGCTACTCGTCATAAATCAAACTATGATTGTCAAACTTGGTTGTTTATCACAGCTTTACAAAAAATTTTCAATAAGAGAATCCGAAATAAGCCGTGTTTCTTATTACGCTTGAGTAACTCAAACTCCAACCAACCTTCTGCTAAGCTTTCTAATACCACAACTGATCAATAACTTAATAAGGGCAATGTAAGGTATTATCTTTATCTTCTTAGCCACCTTTATAATCCTATACATACATTTGAGAATGATATACCATACGCTTGATTCGCTTTTTGCTTTGCATGTAATAGCTCTCAAAGTGTGTTAATTCTAGCGCCCTTTCTTTACTTTGATATATGTCCTCGATATGCTCATCATCAAATAAGAATACTACCCTGTGTGGTTTTACTATTTCGATTATGCTTGCTATCTTGACTTTATCCAGGTATTCTATACATGACACTTGACATTCACCAAGTGTGTACGCATAATCATGGTCCGCCGCGTTGCAATCACCCGCAACGGGTGTGACATTCATCACCATGGTCCGCCCTGGTGCAATCACCCGCAACGGGTGCAACATTCATCACCGTGGTCTGCCCTGGTGCAATTACCCGCAACGGGTGCAACATTTCTCACCATGATCCGCCCTGGAGCAATCACCTGCAACGGGTGCAACATTCATCACCATGGTCCACCCTGGTACAATCACCTACAATGAGCACAACACTCCTCAGGGATATACTCATCACATTAACTACATTATGGTATATTACATATTGTTTACTCGGGCAGTAAAAAAACAACGCAACATATTTGGCACTTTAATCTCATTTAAACGGGCTACGCCTATCACCAGTATACCGACCAGGTGTATGAATTCAACCACCTTTGGCTCTAGCCAGAAGTGTCTTTTCCTATCAAGGTAACATGAGCTAGATGCACCACATTCATCGATTTATGGGTGTTACTGATCAAATGCAAATGTACCTAATGACTAATTATGATAGTGATATCCTTACATATTTATTACATAAAGCTTGAATCGCCAAGAATGCTCACTGATATAATAGGGCAAAATGCTTTAGTACTCTAAGTTTCAAAAATAACTTAGAAGCCCAAACACTTCTAAATATTCTTACACAAATCAAAGTTGTGACATAAAACGCTCTACCGATATCCACGATCAAACTAAATGCCCCATTAAAGTTCATGATGGGTCATTCACCCAGTTACAAGTCATAATGGCTTAAATATTTTACTAAGTGTCAAATACATCGTTACACATCTTAGTCAGATCATACGCTCTATTAATTTCGAGCAAAAATCAAAATACACATGCATGGCAATTATGAAGAGCCAAAACAAGACGCCGATTACCTCCATCACTCAAGAAAACAATGTGCAGTAGCAAGCTCAGAGCAAAATAGATTTATTACTTCGTGACCAAACTTGGAATGACCGACATTCGCTCATGAAGGGGACTAATATATTGGTAAACTATAATTGAGCAGCCTGCTACTGTAGATGCGCAAGTAGGTAATACAGACAATTATTTGGACAAAAATTTAAAACAATGCAATTTGCCCAGTAAGGGTAAATTAACACAATTCACCCAGTAGAGGCAAAAACAACACAATTCGACCAGTACAGGCAAAATCAACACAATTCGTCCAGTAGAGGTAAAATCAACAAAATTTTCCTAGTAGAGATAAAATCAACACGATGCACCCAGCAGAGGTAAAATCAACACAATTCGCCCAGTACAGACAAAATCAACACAATTCGCCCAGTTAGGGCAAAATCAACATTCGCCCAGTAGAGGCAAAAGCAACACAATTTGCCCAGTAGAGGTAAAATCAACACAATTTGCCCAGTAGAGGTAAAATCATTCACAATTCGCCCAGTAGAGGCATAATCAATCACAATTCGCCCGGTAGAGGTAAAATCAACGAATTCGCCTAGTAGGGGCAAAATCAATGACAATTCGCCCAATAGAGGCAAAATCAACACAATTCGCCCAATAGAGGTAAAATCAACACAATTCGCCCAGTAAAAGCAAAAGCAACACAATTCGACCCGTAGAGGTAGAATCAACACAATTCGCCCACTTTAACCAACTTAACACAATGCGCCTATTTTACCCCTCCAAAACACATTTATGCACAAGTACAAAAGGATAGAATCAAACATACACATCCACAAAGATCCTTGCTCTTTAAGTAAAGTCATACTCATCCAAAAGTATCCTTCCTCTTCAAGTAAAGTACTTCTCATCCAAAAGTATCCTTCCTCTTCAAGTAAAGTACTAGTCATCCAAAAGTATCCTTCCTCTTGAAGTTAAGTCATACTCATCCACAAATAAGCTTCATATATAAAAAGGACTACATGCCTCTTTCACCAGCACCTATGGTTACGATCATCTTCCAGAGAAATAATCGTACAAACGCCTTACTCTCCTCAGGCTAAGTATTTTATCTCTATTATTTCATTTATTACTTGCCCTTATTTAATATTTTATAATATGGATATTGACTTGAGCATTAGAGGGGTCCCCCGTGGGTTGCTCCACTAGCCCCTCTAACCGTTCATTTGATCTTGCAGGGAATATCAAGTCGGGCGTGCAGCTAGAGCTTAAGTTCAGCTCATCCTAATGAGCCCTACCTTGTATAGAACTCTGAAGTGATGAATAAGCACACTGACCAAATTCATCACAAACACCATCTATCTATGAAGAATTTGAAAATCTTATGAGTAGAAAATTCAAAATGAGCATATGATGGGAGAAATTTACTACTTCCTTGGATTGCAAATCAAGCAAAGTAAAGAAGGAATTTTCATTAATCAAGCCAAGTACATCAAGTAAATACTTAAGAAGTTTGGCATGAAATATTTCAAGGTAGTTGCAATCCTGATGAGCTCTAACTCATGCTAGACATGGATGAAAAAGGTAAAAAGGTTGATCAAAAGCTATATAGAGGTATGATTGGACCCCTTCTTTACCTTACTGCTAGTGGGCCTAATATTTTGTTTAGTGTGTGCTTATCTGCTAAATTTCATACATGTCCTAAGGAGTCTCATTTTTGTGCTATAAAAAGTGTTTTTCGATATCTAGTTGGCACTCCTACCCTAGGCTTATTCTATCTTATGTGTGATTTCTTTGATTTAATGGGATATAGTGATGCGGATTTTACCAGATACAAAGTGCACTAGAAGTCAATCTGTGAAACTTGTCAATCTCTTATCATGCTTTAGTGTCATGGTTTAGCCCAAAAAAAAATTTTGTTGCCTCGTCCTCCTTAGAAACCGAATACATTTCTTGTCAAAGCCAATATGCTCAAATATTGTGGTTAATGCATGAATAAGATGATTATGACATTCATATTGATTATGCCCCCATTATATGTGATAATACTATACGATATGCTTAACCAAAACTCGAGCTCAACGTTTTAGAACCAATCATATAGAGGGAGACATCATATCATTCATAATTATGTGCTTCAAGGAGATGTCGTAAAATTTGTTGCACAAATGGTCAACAACTAGATAGTTTTAGTAAGCCTCTATGTAGGTCCATTTAGTGACATTAGAAGTAGGATTGACAAGAGAAAATATGGTTACTTGATTGTAATTACTTGTATGCATTAATGCATAATGATATTGAAAATAAGTCTCAAAAATCAATGTAATAGTGCTTAATTGTTTGATTATTATTATCCAATTTAATAAGATATTGTGCTTAGAATATTTTTCTTGAAATATTCAAAAGTATACTCATCTACAATCTTTATTTTGAACAAAATCTCTAAATGTCCATATAACATGAATATTCTCTCACAATCTTGATCATAAATTCTTCCTATTGATCAAAGTTTAAATGTCTTATGAGAAATACATAACTTCACTAAAGTTTAAGACTCCAGCTTTATGAAAAGTTATTTATGTTTACTTCATTGAGACATATGAAAATACTAAGAATAAAAGAGGTGAAACTGTCCTATAACATATTGAGCAACATTTATGAATTCTAGTTTTATATTTTGACATTTAGTATATAAATTGCTCCATTTCTAATATTGTCTATCGATAGGGGGGAGAAAACGCCAATGTTACTCTCCTTACTTATTCCTTTTTGTTGATAACAAAGGGAGAGAGAGTTTGGTATTGTTCATGCATAACATATGTACTGTGTTGTCTTTAGCATTTTTTTTAAAAAAAAGTGTTGTCTTTAGCATTGCGCAAATCATTCCTTGTCAAAATACTTGGTATATATAGTAAAGAGGAGAGAACTATAAATCACGGAGCATTGAATTGATTTATTCTCTTTTTTTGTTAATGACAAAGGGGGAGAGAAGTTGGTGCTTGCTTGAGTTGTGGTAAAAATGATATTGGTATTGAGTTGTGGTAAAAATAATTTTGATATTAAGCTATTAAATATTTAATTCCTACAATGCATCAACCTAGGGGCAGACAATTGAATTTGAACTTTAACATGCCATATATTATTCCATGACTTCATATAAAATGGGAATTTGTATGTTTAGATTGGTTAATACTTTTATGGTGAATTCAATACTTCAATTTTATATTTTTACGAGAAAACACCAAATGTTTGTCATCATAAAAAAGACGGAGATTGTTGGCCTTAAAGGCCATTTGCATTGTAATTTTGATGATAACAATTATTTAGCGAGTTAGTGGATTTAATTATTCTAATCTTGTTTGAAAATGACTTATAAAAAAGTTAGGAAAAATCATGATTAATCACGTTGATACCAAGCTTTCCAAGACAATGGATCAAATATAAAATGATCAAAATTGAAGAGGAGATTGATCCAAAATCTAGAAAACGAGATATGGCACCTGGCACTTCAACAAGTTTCTTTTTATTTTTTAGGACTTCGGATCAGCATATATCGATTGAGTCAAAATCTCAATATCGATTTGTGATGCTCTAACAAAAATATTTTTATAGTTTGAAACTTATTTTACAAATTTTATTTGAAAAAAAACACTCAGTTTAACTCCAAGGCAATTCAATTTTTAAACAAAAATATTTTCTAAATTGGAATTATTGAAGGCATGCCCAAAATAAGGAGATTAAGAAAAAAAAATTTAGGGTGATATTTTGGCTTGATTAATAAAAATTATTATTAAAAAAATAAGCTCAAAAATAACAACAAATCAAGTCCAACATCAAAAGGGTTCAAAAACACCTAGGCATTCTAAGTGTCAGCACATAAGAAGCATGTGTCAATAGACAGAGAAATAATAGCCAAAATAAGCTGTTGTGTGTCTACACACAGCACTGTGATAGCTCTAATGGCTAAATTTTAAACTTAATTTCTTTTATAAATAATGCTTTAATTCTTCAATAAATTAATCCAATTCTTCAAGCTTTATTTGACCAAAAAGTTCATGTGTTCGACTTGTGCTTTAACATTTCAATTTCTTGTTTTCTTGAAGTTTTTGTTTAACATCACTAGTTCTCTTTGCTATTACACCAAAGAGGGCACCAACACGCCGTCACCGGATCTCATTAGAACTCCGAAGTTAAGCGTGCTTGGGCGAGAGTAGTACCAGGATGGGTGACCTCTTGGGAAGTCCTCACCCTCAGGTTGGGGGCACTGGGAAATAGCCTCTCTTCAGGTTAACACCCTGAAGGGGGAGGGCCGTGTACATCCGCACCCCTCCCTCCCCCCCCCCCCCCCCCCCCCCCGGGACCCTATGTAGGCGGGAGTCCTTGAGGCACTGGGTATGTGAGTTCTCTTTGCTATTACGTATATTGAGCTTTATTAACATATCCTTAACTTTTTCTAAGCTCAATCAATTGTCAAATCACTATTTCATGTGTGAGAGTTTCAGTGCTTAAATTTATTTTCTTGTAAAGGTTGGATCCCAAGCCTACATTACAAAAGAATTGATTGTAAAAAGTTGAGTCCTAAGCCTATGTACGTTACGAAGGGATCAATGGTATAAGGTTGGGTCTTGAGCTTACGTACAAAAAGACAGACTGTAAAAGGTTGGATCTTGATTCTAAATTTGAAAAGGATCATTAAGCTTGGCGGAAGACTCAAACTACAAAGAGTTAGACACTTGGGGAGTACACTAGCTTCTGGATTGGAAGTGAACTACTATAAAAATCATTTTGTATTCTTCTCTTCTTCCTCTTCCCTTTATTTTGTGTATTCATTATTTGTCTTTTATCTTAATTATTGGTTCTTAAAGTTTATATTTTCAATTTATCACGAAAGAACCTAATTGACACCACTCTTAGGTTGCTCTTTGGACCTTGAATAGATATCAGAGCTAGTATTCTTTTTTTTTTTTTTTTTTTTTTTTTGGTTTGACAACCTTAGAGTGACCTAATGGCAATATTCGCTCTTATCTTGGCTGAGGGCCAATCGACCGACAAACCTCCACTTTTTTACCATAAAAACTTTTGCTTCTAGAAACTTAGGGTGAGACTTTTTATTACGTCCATTGATTTTGACTTGTGGCTAATCACTAAATATGGTAATTTTGTTCCTTCAATGAATGAAGAAAATGCAATTATTGTTAAATTTGAAAATGGCTTGTCCATTATGACGGGATAAAGTTTGAGAAAAATGCTAAAGCGCACTTCCAGTTATTATGTCCTACTACTCCTAATGTATTTAATCATTTTAAAAATTGCAAGACTGCAAAAGAGATTTGGAACAAACTTGAAGCCACATTTGATAAAAGTTGGATGAAGAATCTCTTGATACAAGTGAAGAGGAGCAAGCTAATTTGTGTCTCATGGCTATTGAATCTAACGAAGAAGAAGAATTTTAAGAAGATGAGGTAAATAATTTATCTGCTAATGATGAGCTCAAGGCTAGTTTTCATGATTTATATAATGCATTCGGAAAATTGAGAACCAAATACTCTTCTTAAAAAAAGGAGCTAGAAAAGGGGTCAAAACAATGTTTGATGCTTAAGCTTGAAAATGAATCATTGAGAGTAAAAATAGAGTCATTGAATGATCAAGTTGAAATATTAGTTAATGAAAAACAATCATTGGAAAAAAAAAAAAGCTCCTTTCAAACGAAAATAAAAATGAAGAATACAAGGAGGACGAATTATTGCTAAAAGAAAACGAGTCTTTGGAAGAACAAGTAAAGAATTCTCACAAAATTTCAAGTAAATTTTTCAAGGAGCAAGAAAACACTTGAAAAAAAAACACTCTCTTCTCAAATACCCACTTACAATAAAGAGGGAATCGGCTATAATAAAAATGTTCAAAAGACAAAATTGAATGTACTTTTGTCAAAGCCTTCTCTCTACTGACAAACTTTATAAGATGTTATTATTGCGATGATCTTGGGCATTTGTGCATACTAAGATGGTCTGGGTGACAAAGGGATCTCGACCACCTAAGTTCAAGACTAACATTGAAGGACCCGAGAAAATTTGGGTACCAAAAGTTTGTTAAGTTGTGTAGGTATGCTTATTGATTGAGGAAAAAAATCAAATGTATTGAGTGGAGAGTAGCTTCACAGGTCATATAACCAAAGATAAATCCAAGTCCACTTCTATCAAACCAAGGAAAAAAAGTACCCGCCAGATTTGATGGTCGCTAACCTAAGTTAATAATAGAGAAAATCGACACTATGAACAGGGAAAATTCGACAATAGAGATGGTGCTGGTGGTTAAAATGAAGTAGGTGAACACTAGTCTATGCCAAAAGACTTAAATGAAGGCAACTACGAAGAGCACAACTGAAGAAAAGAAGTTGTTGTGCCTCCCTTGCTCAAACGAAGCTCCGACTATCCACAGAGCACATGGCCCGCTGGTTTGAAGATTCTGATGGGGAAGGAAGGATTGGCAGTGTGGCTTTTGACCAAAATGGGGGACCAAAGACGATGGAAGATGAGAAGAAGATGCACATCATGAACAGTGGAAAATTGGTGCCTTCAATGGAGGTCCCAATCAAGATAAAGTTGGCGAGTGCCGCAATGGGAGTTCCGATAGGATCCGAGTGAGTTAAAGAAGCCACTATGTTGGGGTTCCAATTGACTTCAGCCAATGAAGTGATTGGGTTGTTGGAGGTGGAGGATGACCAGTAGGAGTCGAAATGGCCGAAGTCGCGGGGTCGCTTGTGGTTTGTTGATGTGGAGTGGGTAGGAAGTAAACGAACCAAATGTTCGATGAACTATTTGTGTTCAAAATTGATTAAACCTCATTCATGTTCATTTTTGAGGTTAGATATTTTGAGGCTCGATAGCTTATCGAGCTGAGTTCGAGCAGGCTCGATAAGACTATCGAGCCAAGCTCGAACAAGAGAGTTTTCAGATCGTTAGTGTTCATGAACAGCTTGATAAGGGATTGATAAATGCTTGATAAAGGCTCAATAAGAGCTTGATAAAATGCTTGATATAAGCTCGATAAAGGCTCGTCAAAGTGCTCGATAAGTGTTAATTAAAAACTCGCTAATAATAACCATAATATATAATGAATACTATATTTGAACCATATATGTATGACAATATATATATATATATATATATATATATATATATATATATATATATAGGGTGTCATTCTTATAAGAGGGTGAGAGCGTGTAATGGACAACCAAGCTTTGCTAACATTAAAAAAAATATATATATATTGATGGCCAAGATTTGTTGAGTATTGAAAAAAAAAAAAAAAAAAATTTCCTTCCCTTATCCCTTCTTTCCTTCTGCCCCATGAAAGGATATGGGCCGTAAATTATTTTTAATGGTTGAACAAATCCTGGCTGTCCATTACAATGGAGGGCCAGGATTCGCTCCTCTCACCCTCTCATACGAATGCCACCCTATTTATGGTAGCGTTCTTATGAGAGGGTGAGAGTGTGAGAGGAGCGAATCCTGGCCCTCCATTGTAATGGACGGCCATGATTTGTTAAACATTAAAAAAATAATTTACGGCCCATATCCTTTCATGGGGTAGAAGGAAAGATGGGATAAGAGAAGGAAATTGTTTTTTTTCAACGCTCAACAAATCTTGGCTGTAAATTGTTATTTTTTTTAGTGTCCTCAAATCTTGGCCATCCATTACAATTAAGAGCCAGGATTGACTCCTCACATGCTCTCACCCTCTAATAAGAACACCACGCTATATATATATATATTCTGTGTAGATGAATTGGAGTGGCGAATTGGACATTCATTGTTGTGCCGATGAAGAAGGAGCCGACAATGGTGCCGCACCGAGGTCGTTTGTTTACAAGAACAACATACCTAATACCTCAAGGGCTCCCGCATAAGCAGGGTCTGAGCAAGATCATCTGTTTGATAATTTAAAATTAGGATTAAGGAAGGTAATTAGGATTTACCAGATACCATGAGAGAAAATATTTGAGAAAGCATGCCCAAGAGGTTGCTAATGTAACACATATATAGAAATTCTATATAAACATAAGATAACAGCAAAGTATCTAAAAATTATCCTACTAACATAATACTAAACATATTTTATACATATATATATATATATATGCACAACAACAACAACAAACCAATTGGTCAAGGGCCCCACATAAGCGGGGGCCTAGGAGCGGTGGATGTACATAGGCTTATCCCTTCAGGGTGTAACCTTAACGGAAGGCTGTTTCCGAGGACCCCCAACCTGAGAGGTTGCAAGACGATATTCATTGTTAAATCAAAATAAGTTGATTTAGCAAATTTAAGATTTTGAAAGCATATATGTTTAGTGGATTATATATAATTGTTAAAGACTACTTTTTACAATAATGATCACATATAATTTAGCAAAAATCAAATTGAATTGAATTAATTACACATCTGAGAAATTATAATTTTTTTTCTTCTTAATTTCGAACATTATCATCAGTTATTTAAAATGATATTGAAATATTGACAATCAATTAAATAATTTGCTAACGTTAAAGTGGTCAATAACAATAAAAATAGTGTTAGAAAAATAATAATAACAACAACAACAGCAACATACCCAGTGTCCCAAGGGCTCCCGCTCGCGTAGGGTCTGGGAGGGGTAAGATGTACACAGTCTTATCCCTTCAGGGTGAGACCCTGATGGGAGACTGTTTTCGAGGACCCCCAACCTAAAAATCTGACCCAATTTGGGTGAGTGCTTAGTATGCCCACAGGTGTACAATCACTCAATCTAAATGAGGAAGAACAGGAGAAAAGAGAAAGGGAGAACAACAAATAGCAAGCACTCATATAAGCACATGTTAGAAAAATAACAATAAAAGTTCAAAAAAAAAAAAAGAATGTCAAATCATAGAGATATCATATTTTTTTTTTATTATTAATTTATAAGTATTTGGGACTTATAGTACAAAAATTTTTTAAAATGTGTTATCTTATAATTTATTTAGATTATTAATTTAGCACATTGATCCTAATTTGAGACCGGATAATTTTATTATTTAAAAGAGATCATTAATTTACCGAATAATTTTATTTAAAAAGGTTCTATTATTTGTTATAGTGAAGAATTTTGCATTTTATAAGTTATATAAAATTCCATTGTCGTATAATATTTAAGTTATATATATATATAATTAATCTAAAAATAGTCCAACTATATTTTAACGTAGCCAAAAATAATCCAACTCTATTTCCTACATAAGAAATAATCTAACTCTAACTTTTCTACCAAAAAAATAACCCAACTCTAAAATTTTGATTTTAAAAAATACTGAATTGGTGGCTGCGTGTGGCACGTGGTATGACTCTTCGAGGATATATTTTTTTTGAGTATTTTTAGTTTGGCTAGTTTCTTTTCCACCAGTATCTCTATGTACCTAAGTGATAATTTTTCATTTTAAAAATAAATCTATAAAATCAATTTTAATGATTTGAAGTCATCGGTCAAGATTTGAGATGATTTAAAACTCAAATTAACCCAGTTTGTTGATTCAAAACCTAAGAAGAGCCAACTAGATTAAAACTCTGTACTATCTAACTTAAGGTTTGACTTGATTTAATTGATCTAAGGTCCAAGATAATTTTAACCCAAAATAACATGACTTAAAATACATGAAGACGCAAAATGTCCTAATCTGATTAACTACAAATTAAAACAGATGAAACATATTATGGTCCAACACAAACTCCACCTAAATTCGAGATGAGCCGAATCAGAAATAACTCAACTCAATTTACTGCAAAACCCACACTTAAGATTACTCGAATTTGTTACGATTCCAACTCAATTTATTATAGTATATTTAAATTTTAAGAATATATATAACTTTATAGAACATGACTACGTGTGTAATACGTAGATAATCTATGAGTACGGTAATCATGTACCACATTTAGCAATTTTCGTCTAAACTTTAATGAGTTATTATCAAAATGCAATGCACATGATCAAGTTGGATAGTACCTAAATGACAAAAGTTTAAAACATTAAAGTACATTAATCATTGTATATATCTAAATGTCAGATTATCTAAATAAAAAATATTTTAAATCTCATATATCAAACCTATAAAATTATTGCATACAAATTTAATATATAATATATTTGTTCAAACATAATTAACTAATATATAATTATAATATTAAATATTTTTTTATTTTTTATATATGACATTACACTTAATATTAATAATTTAATAAAATAATATTATTAAAATATAATCATTACAAACTTTCCACCAGAGGGTTTTGTTGCCTCTCTATGCATTGGAAGCTCACACATGCAACCCCAAGTCATTTCCTTTATCAAGATTTTTTTTTTTTCTTCAGTTTATCTCCTCCTACTCAAATTTTTATTTTCAATTTTTTCCTAGAACATTTAAAATTTTTCTCTTAGAATTTAACTTCAACTCTTCTTCAACACCAACTTCAACTCTTGAATATTATAAATTTTTGTTTTATCATCAATCTAAGAGCAAAAAATGGAGATTGGAGTTCTAAAGTGTTCAGGTAAGTCATGTTACTATAATTTTTATTTGCTATTTTTATTAGTGAAGTAGAATATTATACTTAAAGAAAAGAAAAGGAAATATATAGTTTATTTTCTTTTTTGGTTTTATTATTTTTATTATAATATGTAGTTTTGGAACAAAAATTGTTCACCAATACATAGTAATATTATACCCCTATAGAGTTCATATGTAGATTTTAATACCCACTATTTCAAAAGAAATGTAATATGTAGTGATTTTTGAAAAAAAATGTTATTGGTGTCCATATAGTATATACTTATGTTTAGTAATATGCATGCATAATATGTAAAATAGATAATATATGGTATTTCTTATATTTTCATAATTAAAATTTTTTATTTTTATATGGTATTTCTGAGATGAAAATTTGTTAACTTATATATGTAATATTGTATTACTATAATGTTTATATAATTAGTTGTACCATTATGAATGTCAATATCCAGTATTTAAAAGAAATGCAATATGTAGTAGTTTTTCATAAATATCTTATTGGTTTTTTTTATAACATATATTGATGTTTAATATTACATTTGTATAATATGTTAAATAATTAATATATGTTGACTTTCATATATGCATATTAGTGGCTCTATGGTGGACCAACCGACCAATGAAGGAAATCAAGAACTAGCAGTTGATAAGGTAATCTTACCTAGCAAATAGGGAATGATTCAAGTCAGAAAATTGGAGAAATTAATCAAGCGAGCCCCTTTGATAAGAAGAAAAGAAAAAAGAGATCAGAAGTACGAGGAAACTTTGAGAAAACTATGGTAAATGGGGTTTAAAAGGTCAAATGTATTCATTGTGACATGCATCTTACTTGCCAAAAGTCAGTGCTACAAAGCAATTTAAAAGACATATTGATACATGTCCTAAATGTACCATGCCCAGTGATCAAAAGCAATTGAATCTAGCCTAAGTTACCCCTAGATCTGAAAGTTTTAGTGGAGTTCAAAACTTTCATTATGATCATGCAAAGATTAGAGAACTTATGTCTCACATGATTGTTGTATCGGAGTTGCCTTTCATGTTTGTGGAGTATGAAATGTTTAATATGTTGATGAAAGCATCCAATCCTTCATTTGAGAAAGTTTCACGCGGCACATTAAAAAATGATTGTGTGTCAACATATAAAATTAAGAAAAAAAGGACCAAAGGGCTGTTGAAAGAGGTGAATAGGGTTAGTATTACAATTGATATTGCAAGTCAGACCCCCAAAAATTGAATATATGACAATCACTTGTCATTTTGTTCAAGATTGGAAGTTACATAAGAGAGTTCTGAATTTTGTTAATATCCCCTCTCCTCATAGTGGAATAGCCATGCATGATTCTTTATATAAGTGTCTGGTTGATTGGGGAATCGAACATAACGGTTGATAATACGTCTTACAATGATGTTGTGGTTAGATTATTAAAAGACAGCCTTTCTTGTTAAGCAAAGTTGCCTTTGGATGGGAAGTTATTCCATATGCGTTGTTGTACACATATCTTGAATCTTTTGGTGCAAGATGGGTTGACTGAGATTCAGGATGTGATTTCTGATGTGAGAGCAAGCGTAAAACGTGTTAGAGCTTCACCAACTCGACTAAACATGTTTAGTGAGATTGCTAAACAATTGCAGTTGCCCGGTAAGAGATTAGTTTTAGATTGCTATACAAGATGGAATACTACATTGGAGATGATGTCAATTGTCTTGCAATTCAGAAAAGTATTTCCTCGATATCAACAAAGAGGCCCAAGCTATACAAGTTTACCATCAGAAGTTGATTGGGATAAAGATGAGACAGTTGCTATGTTTTTGGAGCTTTTTAATGATGCTACACATGTCATATCGGGTAATAGTTTTTTATTTTGGTTCCAGTATTTTGTTTATTTTTAAAAATTATTAATAAAATTTACTTTAAATAACTTAATATTCATTTATTTTTAGGCACTGAATATCCAAGCGCAGAGTTATTTCTTTCTGAACTTACTCACATAAAAGAAGTTTTACATAAATAAAGTGAAAGTGAAAATGACTATATGAGGGCAATGGCTCAGAGGATGAAGGTCAAGTTTGACAATACTGGGGTGATTGTAACTTGTTGATTTCTATTGCTGCTACCTTGGACTCAAAAAACAAGAGGCGGATAATTGTATGGAGTTTTCATTCCTTGTATAAAGAAGGTGAAGTGACTAGGCATATTAAAAAAGATACAAGCTATACTAAGAATATGTAGTAAACCACTCAGTAGTTAATGCTGAAAAAGGTTTTCAAGCAATTAAATTTGAAGAAAGTCATCCAAGTAGTCATATTGGAGCAAAGCTTGGTTTTGGGAGGAGGGCCGCATCCACAAAGGCAAGGAAAAAGTGGGATGATTATTTCAAGGCGAACATTGATGCAATTGAAAATGTCTAGTACAAGCTTGATGTCTATTTGGAAGAAGGTGTCGTGATTTGTTCCGAAGATGTACAGTATTTTGACACACTTGATTGATGGAAGCAGAATAATTTGAAGTTTCATATTTTGTCAAGAATTGCATGTGATATTCTTTCCATCCCTATCATTGTTGTAGCTTCAGAAGCAACATTTAGTGCTGGTGGTAGAGTGATAAATCCTTACCGAACATCTTTATCAACCGAAACAGTACAAATATTATTATGGGGTGAAGATTGGTGAAGGAGCTATTATGGGATTAAGAGGATGAGAAAGGTAACTACAATATTTTTGTTTCTTTAATAGCTTCTTATTATTATATAAATTTTTTTGGTAAATTATAGAAAACCTTCTGACTTTTATTTCAATAATAAAAAACCCGTCTCACAAATAAAACTACTGACTTAACCCCCTCACTTTTAAAAATTTTTCACTTTGCCCCAAACAACTTTTTTTGACTATTTTGCCCCTCAAAATATAATAATTAAGTGTTTCATTGTATTTTTAGGTAGGGTTTTATATTTTAAAGAAAAATAAGAATTTTTTTTTGTATTTTTAAAAAGGAGGGTTTTCTATATTTACAAAAATTATTATTTTACTTAATTATAGTCGAGACATTATAATATCAATAAAAAATATTATATTTTATCTCATAATATTTTTTTATGAAAATTTTAAAAATACTTTTTATCTTTTGAACTTATAATTATATTACTATAATTAATTAAAATAATTATATTTTTATAAATATAGAAATTCCTATTAATTCTTTTGCTAAAAACATAAAATTTCTAATTTTTGTCTAATAATATAAAACCCCCTTCTAACAATAAAATTAAATATTAGGGGCAAAATGGTCAAAAATAAGTTGCATGGGGACTAAGTGATAAATTTTTGAAAGTGAGAGGGTTTTGTGAGTGCTTTTATTTATGAGAGGGATTTTCTGTTTTTGAAGCAAAGGACAAGGAATTTTCTGTAATTTGTCCTAAATTTTTTATTAATTTATTTAGATCAAGGAAGATATTAAAACCTTCATTTTGTTGCTTGACTTGATGATGAATTTTTTGACATTATCGGTAACCAAGTTTCATATTTCCTTTTGTATGAAATAATTTATGTTCCTATTATTTTGAGCAACAAGCTGAAGTTATCTTCTTGTTATAATCATACAGGGATGATGTATTGTATATAACAATCTAAGATGATATTTTAGACACAAATGCTTTTGATGCTAGATATTTGATTTGAGCAAAATGCAATTTACTTCAATTCTATTTGTGTTTATGGTTTTTCTTTTGTTTAGAAGAATGGGTTTATTTTGATATGGAAGCCTTAGACTTGGTGGATGTAATTATTGAAAAAAGAACTTGGTGGATGTGATAATAGTTCTAAGGATTTATTTTCGCTAACTTGTTGATGTGGTCATATGAATTTTATTTTTTGGATGATGTTGTATGTTATATGTCAATATTTTTTTCATACTATATAACTTGTAGACTATTTTAGGTGAATTAAATGTCTTCGAAAGGGCTTTAGTATTATTTTGGATTTTCTTTTTTTTTTTTTTTTTTTTTTTTTTTTTGCTCTTTGGATTGTATTTTATATCATAGGCTGACCATGCTTTAGTAAAATCTAATCATGCTCGTTAATGAGCTGGACTCAATAATGATCTCAGTTCGATAATGCAAATGAGCTTGATTAGGCTTCACATAAATAAGGAGCTCGATTAGGCTCAATAATAAAATGAGTTCAATTGGGCTCGATTATGAAAAATGAGCTCTCTTTGCTCGGCTTATTAACAAGTTCGACTCGGCTCGTTGCCGTGTATCAAACATAAAAGTTCCTTACCGAACCGAGTACGAACATAGATTTAAAAGCTCGTTTAAAGCTCAACTCGAACTCGAACTCGAACTCGTTAACACTTATCGAACTCGAGTTCAAACAAGATGGTGCTCGGCTCAACTCGGCTCGTTCACACCCCTAAGAGTGGGTGGCGATGGCAGCGTCGGAGAAGGCGCTGGCATTGAAGATCTACGAAGGGTTTTCTTTTGACAACGATAGGGAAAGAATAGCAAAGGACATAAATACCCTTGAACAACCAACATATTACATCCAACTCCCCCTAGCTTCATTTATGGCTACTGTAGTATTACTTGATGGGCACAAATTTAGCTTGTTTTGGTCCAACTTTTTATCATAGGAATTTTACATTAGATCTACTCCGCCTTTTCTTCTTGGGGTTATTTATTTCTTTTGTAGACTTATAATTATTTTTTAGGTCTTATTGTAGACTTATAACTCGTACATATAGTATTTGACCTTAGAGGAATAATGCATCGACTTTCACCCTTGAGGACGGTTGCTTTTCGAGAAGAGATATGTTACAAGAAAAACAAATTAATCACGTGTTAGACATGTGGTTAAATAGTACTTCAGTAGGTAGATTTATGTTAATGAAATATAGGCAATTTCTCTTTTATTACACAATTTATGTCCTAATTAATGGTCCCCTTCTCCAATCTCTATGAATAGGGTACTAAGGTTGTAATGAAAGTTATGTTTGAATGCTAATGAATTCTCCATCTCGCTTACTGTTCTGTGCCCTTTGTCTCTCTCTCTCTCTCTCAATTTATTCTCCCTTTCCCCAATTTTACTATTGAACGCTAATTGAGCTTCAAAGAGGGTAATCTAGCCACTCTTCCTAGCCTTAACTGCATCACAGTCCCACATAAGCATATGTCAAATTAGTTTCAAGCAATGTTTTAGAGACCGAAATACAAGTCAATTTTTTTTTAATTTATACAAATTGAACCAACTGTTCCATAGCTTTTGTTTTAGGCATCGTGGGCTCCCAGTCTTTCTTTAAAGGCCCAAATGTTGTTGCCAAGGCTACTATTAACTTTAAAAATCCGGGGTCATCTTTCTCTCTTCTTTTAAAGCATAAATGGAGCTGGTAAATTATGTATTAGTACTATGAGATTAAGGCTTTATTTATTTTTGGGGAGGTACTTTTCCCCCGAAAATATTTTCCTTAGGAAAAGGTTTTCCAAGGAAAAACAAACCCCAATTAACATTTTCCATTGTTTGTTTCGGCGGCAAATGTGCTCCCTCCTCATAATATTGCTTATTTGTTCTAAAAGATACAGTCATCTATTATTATAATTTTTTATCAGAATCATCTATTATCATACTATACCTTATTATAAGATAACATAAAGTAAGAAAACTATATATTATAAGTTATATAGGCTTCATTTAGTTGTAAAAGAAGTTATTTTTTAATTAAAAAGGGGAAAATTTATCACTTTGGGATTTAAGGTTTGACCATTATCACCTAGATAACCTACATATTTGGAATATATAATGAGGCCACTTGATGTTTCAAAACTTTATCATTCAAGTATCGAGCATGCTGAATTTTTTATTAAAATCTAATCAATTTTCATTATAGAATGTTGACATGGTACATAATTACAATCATATAATATTATATCAATTTTTTTAACAAAAATCCAGAAGATTACAAAAATAATTCATTGAATTATGTCTGAATATATGTACATGTTAGTGAATAATGTGTCAAATTAGCATTTTACAATTAAAAATCCTATTATTATGATAGATGAGACATATATTATTATAATTACATTCCACAATACAATTCCTAATAAAACTCTATCGAACTTTGGCAAATGGTACCTAATTGATAAAATTCTTAAACTTCAAGGTATCTAAGTTATACAATCTTGAAACCTCAAAGTATGTTATTGTATATATTGAAAATTTAAGATATTTATTAAATATATCACCAAACTTCAAGTTACCTAAGTGATATATTGTCAAAAATATATATTAGAAAGAAAAAATAATCCCAAGAAAAGGTAAATTGGTAAATAGTTTTCTTATACTTGGATTGATGTAAACATTATTTCGTAATTATATTCACTATATTATGAAGTAGTAAAGACCTATAAAATATAAAATAGCCGTCAAGAATGAAAATCAAATTGGATCTCATAATTCTGTCCAAGATCAGACCCAACTTATCATTATTTGTCATGTCCTTATCCCACACTATTACGTCTAGCAATCTATGATCCCGTTCAATGCATTTATATATGATCCATATTAGGACTGACGTATGCCACAAAACTTTTTAAAGCATTTGGATAGTTGACTTCCCTTCTTTTATAAAGGAAAATATTTTCCTTTGAAAAAAGTTTTCCGTCAAAAAGTGCGTGCCAAACAACAAAAAGTAGGAAAACCATTTTTAAGAATCTTTTCTTCCTTCGAAACAAATGGAGCCTAAGTTTATTAATTTTTGAGTTTATAAATTTTGTTTTTCTAAAATTATTTTAGCGACCAAAATAGTTTTTATGCAAAGTTGGATAATAAATGTTTCTAAAAATTTTTATGTCATGAATGAACAATTGTTCTATTTTAAACCATTTGTGACTAAATAAAATTTTTAATAGAAAATTTTTTTATCAAATTTTTTTAGTAGAAATTTTTAACAAAAATTAGATGTCTATATCTTCTAAAATTTTATATATATTATAAAATAAAATACAGAATATCAAAATAATGAATACAAGACAGTAAAATTTAAATTACTCTTTATTTATGTATTTCTTCTATATCCATATCACTTCCAACTACATCAATTTATAGGCATAGTAAACCATTGTTCCAAATCATGCTAGGATTGATGTTTTGCAAAATTTAAAGTGGGTCCCACCGTACATATTATGGCATTAAATAGGGGTCCGCAAAGTTATTTTATCCTTGAGTAATTAGGTAAAAATGTAAGCAATTACATATTCTATTAATGTGTTAAGGGTATATTAGTTAACCATAAAATATATTAATATTTACAATAATATGGAGGATGTTGTAAATATTAGATATTCTTAGGGTACAATTCTTATGGTCAATATGGATATTTTCAAACGTCATATAAAATTAAAAATTATGCAAAAGACTTTTTTATATATATATGTGCATATGCATAAATATGTATAATATATGGATATGTATATTTGCATGTAAGGCATGTAGCGCAACAAGTGTCAAACCGACAAATAAAGTGTGATGATTCACGCTTTAAACTTGGGCATATATATATATATATATATATATAATTGAAGTGAAGAAATTGAAATATTTGAGAGAAGACATGAGATATTTAAGAGTAAGAAAATACTATTTGGTTTCTAAGTTTTGGAATAAAATACTTGTTCTTTTCTTTAACTATATTTGAATTTGTATTTTTATTCTTGTTTTGTTGAGTATAATATGTCCCTAATTTTGTAACACGTTATCAGTACGAGTCTCAAGCCAGCTGAGGATCATTACATACTTGAGGTAAGTCACCATTCCCTAATATTTGTGATTTATAATGTCTCATCTTACTAATCTTGAATTGATTTCTCTTGATGTATCTGGCAAAAATTATTTGCCTTGGACCCATGATACTGCAATTTACCTTGATACTATGAATCTTAGAAGTACAATTAAAAGGGCAAATAGCTCATCTCTGCAGGATCGTGCTAAAATAATGATATTTCTCATGTATCATATCCATGAAGGATTGAAAATCGAGTATCTTACTGTAAAGGACCCCCTATGTTGTTTGGCTTAATTTAAAGGAGAGATTTGATCATCAAAATTCTATGATCGTCCCTGAAGCTCTGTATGAATTGATTCACCCACGGTTGCGGGATTTTAAAATTGTAAGCCAACATAACTTTATAGTATTTAATATTACCTTCCAATTGAAATTATGTGGAGAAAATATTACTGAGGAGAATATGCTAGAGAAAATGTTCTCTACCTTCCATATCTCGAATATGCTCATGCAGCAGCTCTATCGAGAATAGGGATTTAAAAAATACTTAGACTTAATTTCATGTCTCCTTGTTGCTTAACAAAACAATGAACTATTGATGAAAAACCATCAATCACGACCAACTGAGTCAGAACCACTCCATGAAGTGAATGCTACGACATACAACCATCAGGGACGTGGTCAAGGTTGTAAATGTGGTCGTAGTCGTACAAGTGGCCGCGATCGTGGACGAGATTATAGTCCCAGTCATAATAATAGACATTATGGTACCCAGACTGGACCAAAGTTTAAAAATTCCACAAATGACAAGGAGAAATATAAAAAGGAAAAATCCCTTGAACGAAATTCGTTAAAAAAATTTGGAAACAGATTGCTACCAATGTGGTATAAAATGTCATTGGGCACGTACATGTCATATAGCCCAACACCTGGTGGACCTTTACTGACCATCGTTGAAAAGGAAAAAAAAAAACTTCTAGAAAGCAATTTTGTTGAAGATCATTCTCTAATTAATGATACACATTTAAATGTTTTTGATTTTTTTTTTGAAAATCCTAGTGGGAGAATTGATTATCTGATAGATGGTGAAAATGTTCAAATTGACTAAAGTTTGTGTTTTTGTGTCTTATCTTCTGTACTAAACTACGTTTAACTTTAACAAAATAATGTTGTCATGTACAAGCTAGAATGGTATCTCCCATCTTATATTTTATATAACATATGTTTAGTTATATGTGTGAATTATTTTTGATATGTCTTATTACTAAGGATGGACAAATTCAATATAATATAAATCTACTATTGTTTTATCCATTCAAACATTAATTTGATTGTGAAAATTGAACAATCTTTCCAAAAGTTTGAATATAGATATGATGATTCTTTTAATACATCCAAATGTTAAAGCCTCAATTTATGAAGACTATAAAACCCACTATCATAATATGGTTATTTAAGGTGTTTTGTAATATCATACTATATTTTCGTTAGTGCTTATATGTATGTTACTTATGATAAATATGGATAGTGGAAATTAATGTTTGGCAAACAGTATAATAACAGTGGGTGTTTTAAACCTAATTAAAGGCTCCAGAAGAGCACATATCATATTTCCTGAAGAAAAAATATTTAATTCTGAGATACTCGTTGGGATGGTTAACCAAAAATTAATGGACCCAAATGCTTTTATTTGTGACATGACTATTTAAGTCATCCAAGTATAAAGATAATTAAGGGATTCATTGAAAATTCTCACACTCATTAAAGAACTAGAAGATTCTTATATTGGATAAAACAACATGTGCTACTTGTATTTAAGGAAAAGTGATTACTATGTCATACTCAGTTGAAAAAGGGTATGAGTCCCATGTATTTGAAAAAATACAAATGGGATATATGTGGGCTAATGATTTCATCACGTGGACCAATTCGGTATTTTATGGTATTAATAGAGGCCTCTACCTGTTGGTAACATGTTTGTGAATAATTCACTTGTGATGTATTAATTATGAAACTCCTTGCATAAATGATCTAACTATGAGCTCTAGTCTTTCATCATGTAATGTGGTAATACAGGAAAACTTACACCTGAATAATTTAATGATTATTGTATGTCAATTGGGATAACAATTGACTGCCATGTCGCCCGCCTATAGACACAAAATGGTCTTGCAAACTTTCTAACTAAAGCTTGCAGCGAATGGCTAGATCATTATTATTGCCTACTTTTATACAGGTATATATTATGATTCAGCACTAATTTGTATTGAACCAACTGATGATTATGGATCTTCCTAATATAATTTGCATTTGACAAGAACCCAATATATATCTTATCTATAAATTTTTGTATATAATGTATGTCCCAATTACTCCACCTCAATGTGGAAAAATGGGTTTAAATAGGGGACTCAAAATTTATGTTAATGATAAAATATCTGGAGATATTAACTGAAAATATTTTACAATATAGTTTGTTCATTGTAAATTTAATGAAATAGGCTTTCTAAAATCAGGTGGGAAAAACGAAAGTTTGAAAATGAGAATTTATGTGGAATGCATCATTGCACTAGAAGTTCAAGGAATTGTTCACTAGTAAAATGTTACAAGCCAGTTATCAGATGCGTTCACTAATGGAAATAAGATGACCAAATAATATGGTCCCACTATAGATGCTCTTGCTCGACTTAATATCCTAATCGAGCGATATTCTATTACATTGAAAAATGCATCCATTGCACATTAGAAGCATGGAAGATATAAGGAGAAGAGAGTAAGGGATGAGAAAGAATTGAAGGTAGATGAGAAGATAGAGAGAAAATAAGATGAGAAGAGAAGTTTATCTCAAAGAGATAGGTGAATTTCGTTGAATACCTCAAAATTACACACGATCACTCTATATATAAAGGAAAATTGAAACAAGCCTTCAAAATTCCAAGCTTAAGCTAGACTCCCGCCAAAACAACTACCGGAAGCCTCCCTAACTAACTTTGGCGCCAAAAATGCTAATTCAAACCCGGCTTACACAAAAGTGATTTATTACATCAAAAATATCAAAGGAAAACGTAACAATCCCCTCCCCTTACAACATTCTTGTCCTCAAGAATGAAAAGAAGGAAATTGACTCAATAAAAACTTCTTTTCTTCCCAAGTAGAGAACGCTTCATCCAAGTTGCTCCAAGTGACTCGCAGTTGCTGAACTCTGCTACCTGTTGCTACTGTTGATCCTTCTTCGACTATTACAGCAGGTTGCAACTTCATAAGACCATTGGAGCCTACATCTGGAGGTGTTAAGGAGGACTTGTGACCAGTTTGGACCTATCTTTTAAGAAGGGAAACATGAAAAACTGGGTGTATGTAAGAATCGGTTGGCAATTCCAATTTGTAAGCAACCTTGCCAATTCTTTCCAACACCTTGTAAGGACCAAAAAATCTGGCACAAAGCTTGACATTTTTCCTTACTACTGCGGTGGATTGTCTATAAGGCTGCAATTTCAGATATACCATGTCTCCTGCCTCAAAATTTCGATCAATTCTTTTCTTATCAGCATACCACTTCATCCGCGATTGAGATTCAGTGAGAATGAGCTTCAGCTGGTGCAGGACATGTCCCCTTTGCTGTAACATATTAGCTGCCACAGTCCAATTAGACCCAACCCCTTGCAAATCCAAAAGGAGAAGGAGGATCATAACCATATAAGGCCTTGAATGGAGAAATGCCCAAGGAAGTGTGAAAATGAGTATTATATCAATACTCAGCCAAAGAGAGCCATCTACCCCACACCTTAGGATGATTAAAACCATGCTCCTGAGGTATTGTTCAATGCATTGATTAATCCTCTCCGTTTGTCCATCGGTTTGAGGGTGAAATGAAGAACTCATGGCCAAGGTTGTTCCCAAAAGCCCAAACAATTCCTTCCAAAAGCAACTTGTGAAGAGTTTATCCCTATCTGAAACGATGGATTGAGGCAATCCATGAAGCTTGTAGATGTTGTCCAAGAACACACGAGCTAATTTTTCTGCAGTGACAGGCCGAGCCAAGGTAATGAAGTGTCCAGATTTGGTGAACCGATCCACCACAACCCAAATCACCTCTTTTCCTTCTGACTTAGGTAATCCTTCGCTGAAATCCATGCTTATGTGCTGCCATATGCCCTCAGGAATAGGGAGGGGCTGCAGTAATCCTTGGTATCTATGATCACCAAGCTTGGTTTGTTGACAAACCTCACAGCTTCGCACCAGATTAGTCGCTTTCTTCTTCATTCCGGGCCAAGTAAAATGAAGCCTCAGCCTCTGATAAGTTCCCTCTATACCAGAGTGACCTCCCCATGAAGAATCGTGAGCTGAATTAATGATCTGGTGCCTGAGATCAGTGAAGCTACCAATATACAATTTCCCCTGAATTCTGTTATTTCCCCGGGTAACAGATGTACCAGCAACCAGATTGTCGGCCATACCCATACTAGCAGTAGCTATACATTCCTGAGCAAAGAGATCATTCTCATAGGACTGATGTAATTCTTCCATCCAAGTAGGAGAAATCAAAGAAATAGCTCCAAGGGAACCCTGTTCATGGCCCTCAAACTTGCGTGACAGTGCATCCGCAGCCCAGTTCTCCTTGCCTTTTCTGTACTCGATATCATGGTTCAGTCCTAACATTTTCAATAACCCTTTCCTCTGTATCCTTGTGAAAATCTTTTGCTCTAATAAGTGTTTAAAACTTTGATGATCAGTCTTAATGATGAAGTGATGCCCATCTAAGTAATGTCTCCACTTATCAACCGCAAGCAAAATGGCTAGGTACTCTTTCTCATATGTGGAAAGAGCTTGATGTTTTGCACTCAAAGCTTGGCTAAGGTAAGCTATAGGCCTCCCCCCTTGAGACAGAACTGCTCCAATACCACTTCCACTAGCATCTGTCTCCAAAGTGAAACTTGAAGAGAAATCCGGCATAGCTAAAACTGGTGCTTGGCACATTGGAGATTTGAGAACATCAAAGGCCTTTTGAGCATCTTCCGACCATTTGAAGGAGTCCTTCTTAAGCAAATCTGTTAGGGGCATAGCTAAGGCACCATATCTAGCTATAAACTTGCGGCAATAGCCAGTTAACCCCAAAAACCCCTCAATTGCTTTAATGAGACCGAAACAGCCCAATCCTTCATAGCTTGGACCTTTGAGGGATCGGTAGCAACTCCATCAGAAGAGATCACATGGCCAAAGTATTCTAGATGTGTTTGAGCAAATGAACACTTGGATAGCTTAGCAAACAATTTATGCTTACGCATGAGCAAAAATACCTCCCTCAAATGCTTCAGGTGTTCCTCAAAAGATGCACTGTAAATGAGAATGTCATCGAAGAAGATCAAAACAAATTTCCTAAGAAATTGTTTGAAAACATCATTCATGAGAGCCTGGAATGTAGCAGGTGCGTTGGTCAAGCCAAATGGCATAACCACAAACTCAAAATGTCCATGATGCGTTCGGAATGTAGTCTTATGCACATCAGGCTCGCTAACTCTGATCTGATGGTAACCTTGTTGTAGTTCCAGTTTGGAGAAAACTTGAGCCCCATACAACTCATCCAACAAATCATCTATAATTAGTATAGGAAACTTGTCCTTCACAGTCATAGAATTAAGCTGCCTATAATCAATACACATGCATGCTGTACCATCTTTTTTCTTCACAAGTATGACCGAAGAAGCAAAAGGACTATGACTAACTTGTATGAAGTTAGTCTTAAGCAATTCATCCACTTGTTTCTCTATCTCAGTTCTGTGAGCATGAGGATGTCTATAGGGTCTGATCTTCACCGGTTCTGCCCCCTCCTTGAAAGGAATCTCATGATCGAAACTCCTTTTAGGAGGTAATGACTTAGGCACTTCGAAAACATCTTCAAATTCAGCTACCAAGTTCTATACCTCAGGCTCTGTAATGGCAGTTAGTTCTACTGATGCAATGGCAAACAATTGGCCCACCCATTGATAAGCACAACCTTGAAGGCCCTTCTTGAGCTTACTGCCCTTTATGACTTGCAAATGAGCTGGTTCAGCAATTCCTTGCAGTGTGGCTTTGGATCCTTGAACATCAAATGACACCGAGAGGTTTGCATAATCAAACAATACCGGACTATAGGATCTCATCCAATCTACCCCAAGCACCGTGTCACACCCTCCCAAGGGAAGGATTCTAAAGTCGTAGCTGAACTTACGGTCTTGCATCAACCAAGAGAATCCTTGGCATTTGTTCTGTGTGGTCACTGTCTTCCCATCAGCATCTGTAACTGCAAGCGGGTGAGTTTTGATCACTTCATGACCCACTTTCCTGACAACTTTGGGATCTATGAAGCTATGAGTACTCCCACTATCAATGAGAATGATAATGGATCTCTTACCAGCTGTTCCTCTAATCCGGATTGTACTATGAGCCCCATTACCAGTAAGAGCCTTAACTGAAATCTCAATCGCAGCATCATCTAGGCTTTGCACACTTTCCTGATCAGACTCAGTACCCTCATCCGCAATTTCTCCTTCATCAAGGTGTTCATCAGCTTTAGTACCTTCCACAGCCATGAGGAACTTGGGATTGCACTTGTGACCAAACTGATAAGGCTGATTACAACGAAAGCACAACTTCTGCTACGGTTTGTCCTCTCCTCTGTTAGATCTGTTTCTGCTCGAATTCTGCTAAAATCTAGAGGTACATCCACGAGGTCTAGAAGTCTCACTTGCTGTTATGACCGTGGTTTCATAGAGTTTTGCTTTAGAAAAAACTGTGGACAAATCAATAGGATCAACGGCCTTAACTAAGTTCTTCAACTTAGGCTTCAAACCACTTATGAAAGCTGACACATAGTATGATTTTGATGCTTCTATTTTAGTCACAATGCTAGCTTGAAGATTCTCAAACCTAGTCATGTACTCCTTGACAGTTGAATCTTGCTTCACTTTATTAAATTTATCCACAATATCACTATCATCCTCATCACTATAACGAGCACATAAGGCCTTGGCAAATTCATTCCAAGAAATGGAAGGTCTACTTCTAATCAAGCTATAGAACCACACTTCATGATCACCAAGCAAGTACACAGTCGCAATTTGCACCTTTTCTAATTCATCAATTAGATAAAAAAGGAAATAACGCTCACACCTTCTCAGCCATGAATGAGGTTGCTTACCATCAAATGCATCAATCTGTAATCTCGACTGTCTGTGGTTGTTGCTTTGACTATTAGATGATTCCTCATTGCTGCCAGATCATGGAGGTTGCCAAGAATCAAGTGGCCTGTCCGGATGACCAACACTGATTGCCTGATCTCTGAAGGTAGAATCCCTTCCTGCTGTCCGACCCTCAGCAACTTCAGTCCAGTTTGAATGTCAAGGTCGATCTTGCTCACTGCGCTCATGTCTTTCAGGAATAACTGCCTCTTGAGATCCAACCGGAACTCCTTCATCACGAATTAATGTTTTAGCTCTCACAGAAGTACCAGCCTGAAGCACACTAGCTGGTATCAAGGGATCCGGAACCAATGGAGGATTAGGCCTCCTGAACTGCTCCCGAATCTCAGCTAATTTCACATCCAACTACTGCAATTCTCGATCAAACCTCATTGCAATCTTCTCCTCCAGCTCTTGTGTCTATCGTGTGAGCTAATCAGAGAATTTCAGTTCGGCCTGTTGAGATCGTTGCTCCAATTTCTCCTCCCATTGCCGCTGAAACATCTGAATTGACTCTACTTACGATACCTTGAGTCGATCAATCATGTATTCACCCCAAGCCTTAAATTGATTCTCCAAAACATTCCTTGTAACAACCTCCTGACCTCCAGGATCATTGCCACCAATTGCTTCAGACACTGGAGGTCTGGAAGCTGCTCTAGCAGCAGCTGATCTGGTGGTTACACCACCGGCCAATGCTGTCTCGGCTGACATTGCTATTGTTCCTGAATTTGTGAAGTCACGAGGCTCTGATACCAATTGTTAAGATCAAGATTGAATCTTGATCTTAACCTAAGGAGAAGAGAGTAAGGGATGAGAAAGAATTGAAGGTAGATGAGAAGATAGAGAGAAAATAAGATGAGAAGAGAAGTTTATCTCAAAGAGATAGGTGAATTTCATTGAATACCTCAAAATTACACAAGATCACTCTATATAAAGGAAAATTCAAACAAGCCTTCAAAATTCCAAGCTTAAGCTAGACTCCCGCCAAAACAACTACCGGAAGCCTCCCTAACTAACTTTGGCGCCAAAAATGCTAATTCAAACCCGGCTTACACAAAAGTGATTTATTACATCAAAAATATCAAAGGAAAACATAACATAACAGTTCCAAAGATATAATCTGGAAAAAAAATGGAGCAATAGAAAATGATTGGTCCCTTTATTATTAAACTGGTGAGGAGAAAAACTCTATAGAGATAATAGTACAAGTAGAATGTATAAATAAAATTTCTCAAGATTGTTAGGTACCTGAGACTACAGAAACTATCAAAATTTTGATGATAAAAAGATCTCTATGAATTATGGAATATGATGGAACTGAAATAAAAGTGATCAAACATTTGTATATACAGTAGCAACTGATCTTTTTTTAGTCAACAGTAGCTACTGATCTGATCAAACAAATTGAGAATCTTGAATAGGAATTCATTTAGGAATGCCAACAAAGAAATGATTGGCTGAAATGGAAAGACGCAACTCGTGAAGAATTAATAATGTTAAATGTTTGGACTTGTAGTTTAAATGCCTAAAGAGCAAACCTATAGGCTACTTGCGAGTATTAGTGCGAAGAGAATGAGGTGGTTTAATAGAGAACACAATTTGTAACCCAAGGTTCATTATAAAGAACAGAAATAGATGGATGTATACATATACCTACACACACACACACACAAACACACATATACATATACATATATATATATATATGTATGTATGTATGTATATATATAAGCATTGATTCCCCACAACGAATAGGTTAGCTCTATCTCTTAATTGCCTATCCTGTGCTTGAGAAGGTCCCTCCGTTCCTCAAAAGCACCTCGAAGTGCATTTAGTTGTCCTATATGAGACTCAGGATATTTCCCACTCCATGGCACCTTTTGCTCATCCATTCTACCCGTTCGTCCAGACGCGGTGCTTCTCATTATCATCTACCCCCCTTTCTTTCCTCCTGGCTATTCACGCATGAAGATCGTCATATTTATGCTCGACTTCGGTTGTCGGTGCTATAGGTAAGAGTACATTATGGCAGGATCAGTCACCTGGGCAAACCAACCTTCCTCCAAGAAAGAATTGTGCTATGCCCTCTCGATCCCTATAAAGAGAAAGAGCTGCCTAGTGATCCCTAGGTTGCAACACGTCCGGTCGTTAACTCCTCGCGCCACTGCCGCCGTTTCTAGGATCGACCGACGCCTTACCTACACAGGTACCTACTAAGTGTAGTGTCGGTCGCACATTCAACATAGCGTTCGGACTCATGTGCCTTCCAGAACCAAGGGTCTTCGAGCCTGCTATGTATGATTAGCCAGTCTTGCGGCGACAAAAGGATTAGACGTCCTCCCATGCGACGATTCCCTGCGGTCCGAAGCCAGTGCCGCATTAGGTTAGGGAGCTGGGCAATAATAGCTCCTCCGTAATATACGTTTTGATAACAGTAATAGGGTTCTTTTATGGGGGGACGATAATACATGCTCTTTATCTTTATTTAAATTTTTATTAATTATAAATGATTTTATTACAAGAATTTTTGATGGGGTACAAGAAAAGAACAAAAAATGAGGGGGGTCCTGCTACTCTCGGGGTCCTTCAGCCGAGTCCCGGAGGGAGGGTAGTGAGAACGCCCAAGAGTGAGGGTGAGTATGAAGGTAGGTGTGTGTGAATGTATTGATGGGTGTGAATGTGCGTATATGTTGATGGGGGTTAAGGCCCTATTTATTGGGTTGCTAGGCTTCGGAGAGTGGGTCTCCAGAGATGTGTCCGACGGGTGTTCGAGGGTGCATCTAACGGAAGCCGCGTTGGAAGGCGTACCCAACAAGAGCTATGCTCGGGGCCTCGAAAGGCGTGTCAGATGAGAGCTGCGTCCTTCGGAAAAGGTGCTCCTCGGTAAAGGTGTCCGGCAAGAACTGCGTCCGGGACCTTTGGAAGATGTGTTAAGCGAGACTCTTTGGGTTCCGAGCATTGAGTCCTTGTCCATCCAAATCATGGTGCCGTGTAGTCATTGTTGCCCGGCCGGCTCCCGGAGGAGGGCATCTCGGGGCGAGATGCTGCGGTGTCCAGGGGCCACGCGTCACTCCGTCGTCGCGGTGCCCGGAGGCTAAGTGTCATCCCTTCGTTGCGGTTCATGGGGGGCCATGTGCTAGTTTTCCCGGATGTGATTTTTTGGTCCCAACAGTTAGTCCCCCACCAGTTCAATAATGATTCTCGTTTACGACTTGGTTTGTGGAGGTTCCTCCTTTTGTCCCTCCCTTTTGCTTTATCTTTTCTTCTTTTTTGCGTCTTCCTCAGTGGATGAGCTAGCAAGTATTGATGTGGCTATCCTATTTGCTCCGTTAGCTCCTTCCGAGGAGTCAAGTCCCCTGCTGAGTATGGTCGTGCTTGCCTTGCTGGTGGCATCGTTGTTAGATCCGTCCCAAGGATTAAGGAAGTTGGAAGGCCCTCCGAGTGGTTCAGCCACTTGTCGGGTCGCTAAGCAACCTTGTGTGCATCACGGAAAAGCTGTCCCGGACTTGGTAAATGGAGAGGCGGTATTGGAGTCTGTCCTCCCGATGGACGTTCAGGTGGCCACGGGGGGACCTTCTGGTCCTGGTGAGACTGTTACAACGACAGAGGCTACTGAGGACACGAGGTCTTTTGGCTCGAGGGCAATGGAGTTTATGCCTCCTTTCTTTGGAGGCCCGGGAGTGCATTTTCCTGAGGCGAGGCACCCTGTTGGCGCTTTTCATGACCTGGGAAGGCCGTCGTCTCCTTTTTTCCCGAGAGAGAAAGCAGTGGTGATCTCAGATCTGCCTTGTGGTGCAGGAGGATTCAAACCGTATGTTCTGGACCTCAGGGGAGCTTTTTCTTCTACGGTTCCCTGTGGCTCCGTCTTCTCGAGTGATGCCGAACTCATCATCTCACGTTGCTTCATCAATGCTCAGGCATCCCACTCGTTGTCTCGATACGTCGATGGCGTGTTGGTCCAGTCTCAGAGTTATGTGGATCCAGACAATATTTCCGTCTTTTCGGGTACGCCGGCGACGGGGCAAGTGATTCCTTGGTTTTCGGTGGAGTTTCCCTCTAGTTACTGGCGAATACTTGGATGTAATGGGAGGCTGGTCTTTGCCGGGAGTTTGACCCAGGTAGTCTCTCACGTCTCTCTATCTTCTATTCGACTACCTGTTTCTGGCTTCCGTTGGGTTTTCTGACCGGGGGAGTTCTGGCTCTATTGGCCCAATGTCTTATGACGGCCTTCGTTGGATGTCAGGGCTTGGGCAAGTCATTCAACCTTCGGGTGCACTTGCTGGTCTATGACTCTACCTTGGAGACCAACCGCGGAAGGTGGTCGAACTCCCATAAGGTTTTTACTTGGGAAGACAACAGGGTCTACAAAGATGAGCTCGATGCCGGGGGTCGGAACCTATTGTTCCAAGTCCCTGTCTATATTGATGACTTGATCTTCTTGATGTCGGACTGGGCTCTTATCTCTCTATCTGTTCCCCCTTCTACTACTCCTACGCAGTCCGCTGGAACACGGCTGCAAGTACGACGACGTTCTCTTTCCACCGCAAGTCCAGCGTAGCATCACGGAATTCGTGGATGCGAGCCTATTTCGCTGGGATGGCCCTTCTACCGTCGGGACTTTGTTGTGTCTGGTATTATTTTTTTTATTAGCGTTATCGCTATAATTACCTTTTATTATTATCGGTTTTTATTAATGTTATTTTTATTTTTAATATAATTATTTATTACGTATATATATTTGCTCGAACCCGAGAGGGTTCTCATCTTGAGCCAATCGGTTTTATTTTATTTTATTGTGTGTCATTTTTCTTTGCGATGCATGCGTTTGATTCATAGTGTTTTATAAGTGCCGGCCGTCCGAAAAACATTCAGGCATGGTTTCTTTCCGAGACGTAAACTTTTCTTTTTCTTTTCTTCTTTGATGAGACTAGATGTGTCCTATCAAGCTCATTGCTTTACCCTTCTCTCTCTCTCTCTCAACCATCCCCCTCTCTCTCTACCGTCTCTCTCTCTCTTTGGCTCCATTTTTTGCGTTGCTTTGCAATAGTTTAAGCTCGGGTTTCGGGTGAGCTTGGTTCGAAGGTACGTTCTTCCTTACTTTTCCATTTTTAGAGTTGAAATAAACTCATTTTTTGGGGAAAGACTGTGTCTTGTCCCGGGCACCTTCCTTGATGAAGTGTTTTCGAGTTTTCGGACCCATTATGGGCCTTTTTTTGAGGGGGCTCGACTTCTGAGAGACGGCTCGATTTGGGAGACATGCATAGGATTTTTTCCCCTTTTTTGATCCGGGGGTGAGATGGAGTGAGAGAGAGAGAGCCTCGTTTTAGGATTTTGTTCGTTTTTTTGTATTACCTTAGTTTGTTTACGATCCTTAAGTTTTTTATAAATTTTTTTTTATTTTTTTATTCTTTTTTGGGAACCGATGGGGAGTTAGGGCCTCGGTTTGGGTTTTTGTTCGATTTTTGTTTCATTTTTTACATTTTTAAGTTTTTGGTTAAGAAATTTTTTTTTTTGTTTAAGACACATCTCGGACTGGGATGTATCTCGGTCTGTTATGCTTCGTCTTGTGTTATTTTTATATCGCTTCATGTATTTTTGCTTTATTTTACGTATTTTGGGTTTTATTTATTGTACCTGTGTGTGACGGAGTATGTCATTTCCGGCTTGAGGCAGAGTGTGCATGGGGTGAGGGAGCTTCGTTCTACTACCTCGGTGCTGCATACTCGTGTTGCGGAGCAAGATGTTCGGCTTCGAGTGTTAGGGCAGTGCATATCGAAGCAAGATGCCATCATTTCTCAAGTCGCAGAGCAGGTGGCTGCCTCGAAAAGGTTTACGGTCTTTCGTGCAAGCGTCTTTCCTACCTTGTGTGGGCTTACGGCTTTGAGCATCAATGTCTCTCCCACCTCAGACAGGGCTTACGGCTTCAAGTTTCGCATTTGTCCTACCTCGGACGGGGCTTACGACTTCAAGCATCGGCTCTTTTTCTTTTTGTCCCTCCCTTTTGTCTTATCGGAGGTGCAGAATAAGCTCTATTGAGTTTTCCGATAGTAACTCTTTGGTGTTAGTTCTTGAAGGCTCCATCCTTGTCTTTAATGTATTTTATATGTGAAGGGAACGGTTTACCCAGGATGTATTGTATAATGCCTGTCCACTTTTATGACTTTCTTCGTTCTTTTGGTTGATTTTAACTATGTATGGGTGCTCTTCCCGCCTCGAAAGAGGCTTACTATCTCATGCATCGGCATCTTGCCTATCTGGTGTGGGCTCGCGACTTATGTTGCCCCTTGCGGGCCCTCGGCTTGCGTTGTTTCTTGCAGGCTCTCGGCTTGCGTTGCTTCGTGCGGGCTCTCAACTTGAGTTGAGCCGTGCAGGCCTTTGCCTGGTGTCGTGGCACACTGACCTTCGGGTTGTATGGGCGCACGGACCTTCCGGTTGTGTCGGCGAGCATGGCCCTTTTGAGTTGCGCCATTGTGTGAGGTCCTTTGCCTTGTGTTGCGGCGTGCGAGCCTTCGGGTTGCGTTGCCGCGTGCGGGCCTTCGGTTCTGTGCCAGCTTGGGTGGACCAAAGCCTTGTGTTGACATATTTTCTCATCCCAAGGGGGCATGTAACTTCATGCGTCGGCTTCTTGCCTACCTTGGGCGGGCTTACGGCTTACATGTCTTCTCCGCTTCGAGCGGGCTTCCGCTTGTGAGTAATAGTGCAATACCTATCAAAATTGGGTCAACTTGCTGCGGGCAGACCCTTGAGCTTTATGCCTATCGTAGACGGATCTACGGATATAAGGTCTAGGTCTACCGTGGACAAATCCACGGACTTATATCCTGCCGCGGAAGATGCCAATGGCTTGCGGTTTTCGATCACCGCGGACGGATCCACGGGTTTGCATCCTACCGCAGATGATGCCATGGGCTTACGGTTTTCGTTTACCGCAGACGGATTCGCGGGTTTGTATCCTGCGACGGATGATGCCACAGGCTTACGATTATAGTTTGCTACAAACGGGTCTACGAACTTGTTTCTAGCCGGAGTATAAAGCCATCCAGACTTATGGGCTCATTGCCAGTGTCCAAAGCCATCTAGACTTTAGCCTACTGCGAATGGGCAAATGGGCTTATGGTATGTTTATCGCAGACGGATCTATGGACTTTTTGCCTGCCGCAGATGGACTAACGGGCTTAGTTTGTCACGGATAGACCGACAAGCTTTGTTTTCAGCGGAAAGACCGGCGGGCTTTGTTTGTCGCGGGTAGACCAATGAGCTTTGTTTGCCATGGATAGACCGACAGGCTTTGTTTGTTGTGGACAGACCAACGAGCTTTATATTCCACCGGCCTTAAAAGGACTTATGGCTTTTATTTGACCCGCTTCGAAAGGGTGCGCTTAATAACTGAGCTACAACTATCCGAGCTAGTTCTGTTATGCCCGCTTTGGAAGAGCATATATTTTATCGTGGGCGAGACTGACGAGTTTTATTTGCCATGGATAGACCGACGGGATTTGTTTGCCGTGGATAGACCGACGGGCTTTGCTTTTTACATTCCACCGGCCTCGAAAGGACTTACGGGTTTTATTTGACCCACTACGAAAGGGCGCATCTAATAACTGAGTTACTACTATCTGAGCTAGTTATGTTATGCCCGCTTCGGAAGAGCACATATTTTTCCATGGGCGAGACCGAGGGACTTTGAGTTAGCTTGCCGTGGGTGAGACCGCCGGGCTTTATTTTTTATATTCCTCCTGCGTCGAAAGGACTTACGGCTTAAAGTGAATCTCGCCATCCTATCAAAGGGCTTATGGCTTGAGATGAATTCCCCTTGCCTGAGAAGGGCTTATGGCTTGAGAGGAATTTCGCCTGCCAGAGAAGGGCTTATGGCCTTGATTAGATCCATTATTTTTGTAGGAGATAATTTTTTGCAGAAGACAAAATGCGTTTTTATTTTGTAAAGGGCGGGATACATCTTCATTATGATCATAGCCTCATAGATAGCATTTTTCTGAATTCAGAATATTCCGTGTTTGCAGGATCGGGGCTCCGCCTAGCCGTTACAAGTGGTATGCCCTGTATCTGGTTGTCTGAGTGTAAGGGCCTTTTCAATTAGGGGAAATTTTCTCATGGAGATGTCCGAATTTCTTTTATTCGAATGGCGGGTTCTAGTCCGTTCTCCTCCATCTCTAAGCTGGCGATCCCACTGAGCTCGTCGGCTTTGACATTCTCGGCTCTTGGAATGAGGTGGATTCAGAAGAAGGAGAAAGTCTCCGCTTCTGTGTTCACCACTTCCAGATACTCCTTTATTGCGGTGCTTCTTGCTCCGTAAATCCCTTGGATCGGCTGGACGACTAACTGAGAGTCGCTAAATACCTTCACCTAGTGGGATCCTGCTTTTTGTGCCATTCTCAGTCCGTAGAAGAGTGCTTCGTATTCGGCCTCGTTGTTACTAGTTCTGAACTTGAACCTGGATGCGCAGTGGAAGTGTCGCTTCTTAGGCAAGGTGTTCAGACGATAACTAATGATCCGGCTATCTGTCTCTAGCATCTCATCTGCTCAATGCGCGAAGACCTCCTGGTGTTGTCGGGGCACTTGCTGGATTTGGTTCCCTACGTCCGTGCCTGTCTGGGTCCCACCTGGACCGATTTCCCTGGTCCTATTTTTACTTTGACGGTTTCCTCCGGTCCTCGGCCCATCTTCTCCCCGCCTTCCGTCTCCCTTATCTTGGGTATGTTTTGGGCGTGGCGAGATCTACAAGCCATTTGTTGACAACCTTTCACAGTCATGATGCCCCCATCGTTAGTTTCAACTTCATGGCGAGGTGGTAGGTCGACATCACAGCGCCTAACGATTTCAGCACCGGGCATCCTAGGATGGCGTTGAATGCCGAGCGGGCCACCACGACATCAAATTTGGTATTGAGCACATGTCTCCCTTCTCCCTCTCCCCAGAGGATATCGAGCTTTATGGTTCCAAGTGGATCGACGGCCTCGCCGGAGAATCCCTCGAGGGTCCCTACCATGGGGAGCAACGTCTCGAACGGTATTTCCATTTGTTCAAAGTAACCAGAGCAAGAGTATGTTGACCGAACTTCCTTAATCTACCAAGATCCTTTTGAGGGAGTAGTCATGGACGTTGATGGTAATAACCATGGGATCTTCATGCAAAGTTCTGACGTTCTCAAGATCCTCTTGCGAGAAGGTTAAGGTCGACGCTTTCTGACTTTGCCTCTTCCTCTCCCCATAATATCGAGACTCGTGTCTTCTCATTTTTGTTTTATGGTTGCGACCACATGTCTTGGTGCGTGACTGCGGTGTCCGGCTCCTCACGGGGGAGTCCGGAAGTTCCGGGCTTGAGTCACTTCACATCCACAAATTTTCTGAGATCACCTTTTTTCTCCAATTCATTTATCCAATATCGGAGTACTCGACAGTCTTTAGTATCATGCCCTGAAGTTTCGTGGTACTCGCACCACTTCTTCGGTTTAAACCAGCATCCGGGTCCGTGTTAGCCATTTCTTTTTCTGCATCTCCCTTCTTCTCCTCCAAGAGTAACTTGGATAGTCTTCTTAGGCCGGGGTTGTGTGTCCTATTTATGTCTCTTGTCATTCTCTCGGCCCTTAAGTTAGGGCCAGGAGCGTACATTTTATGCTTTCTGTGCTTGTATCTTGTCGGTTCTGCTCTAGTTTTCTGTCTTGGTTGTTCATCCTTGACCATCACATCCCTAGCAATGATGTATTTGTTGGCTCTCGTCCAGAGCGCATCCATGGTTGCGGGGAGGGCTTTTGCAAGGAAAAACTTGAAATCGTTGTTCCGGAGTTTGTTGATGAAGGCAGTGATGGCTGTTTCGTCTGCAAGGTTTGGGATGTTGATTGTTGCTTTTGAGAATCGTTGAACGAACCTCGTAAGGACTCGTTCTCAACTTGTTGCAACTCAATCAACTGGGCAACGGTCTTTTTTCTCCTCTTGTTGCTGAGGAAGTGGCGAGTGAACTTCTCGGAAAGCTCCTTAAAGCTGTGAATGGACCCATTGGGGAGAGAGGAAAACCAGGCCCGGGCCATGCCTTTGAGGGTCACAGAGAAACATTTGCACCACACATCTTCGGAAGCGTCTTGTATGTACAAGCGTGCCGCAAATCCCGAGATGTGATCGCCGAGGTCTTGTGTCCCGTCGAACAGCTCCAAATTTGGCATTTTCACCTTCCCAATGGGGGCAGTGAGTATGCGAGGGGTGACGGGCGAATGGGTGATAGGGTTTTTCCCCATAAGCTGGTGCGTCACGTTCCCCGGGTCGGTGTTGGAGCTTGCTTTGGTCGTGGGAGGGCACGCGCAAGGGCATCTCCGAGTCAGTCAGGGCGGTGAGACGCCTTCTCCCTCTCTCCTTCTTGCTGGTTTCGGTGGCTTCCGTGCTCCGTGGAGGCAAGGGACTCGACAATTGCCTTCGGGGTTTGGTGGTGCGGGATGCAGCGAGGCCTTGGAGGAGTTCTCCCGATCGGCGAGTTGCATGATGAGTGTATGGAGCTCGTGGAGCTGGCTATGAGTGATGTACTGATCTCCTGACCGCTTCGGGGAGGGGGAAGATCCTGCAGAGTTAGTTTGAGGGAAATTTTCCATTTCCCACAGACGGCACCAACTGTTTTGGTAACAGTAATAGGGATTCTTTTATGGAGGGCGATAATACAAGCACTTTATCTTTATTTGAATTTTTATTCATTATAAACATTTTTATTACAAGGATTTTTGATGGGGTACAAGAAAAGAATGAAAAACGAGGGGGGTCCTGCTACTCTTGGGGTCCTTAAGCCAAGCCCCAAGGGGAGGATCATGAGAGCGACCAAGAGTGAGGGTGAGTATGAAGGTAGGTGTGTGTGAATGTATTGATGGGTGTGAATGTGTGTATATGTTGATGGGGGTTAGGGCCCTATTTATAGGGTGGCTAGGCTTCGGAGAGCGGGTATCCAGAGATGTGTCCGACGGGTCTTCGGGGGTGCGTCTGACGGAAGCCGTGTCCCGAGGCTTCGGGAGGCATGCCCGACAAGAGCCATATCCCGGGCCTTAGAAGGCGTGTCGGACGAGAGTTGTATCCTTCGGAAAAGGTGTTCCCCAGAAAAGATGTTCGACAAGAGCTGCGTCCGGGGCCTTCGAAAGATGTGTTCGGGGAGACTCTTCGGATTCCTAGCATCGAGTCATTGTCCATCTGAATCGCGGTGCTGTGTAGTCGTTGTTGCCTAGCCGACTCCCGAAGGAGGGCATCTCAGGGCGAGATGCTGCGGTGCCCGGGGGGCACGCATCACTCCTTTGTCACGGTGCCCAGAGGCCACGTGTCATCCCTTCGTTGCGGTTCACAGGGGGCCACGTGTCGGTTTTTCCTGAATGCGATTTTTTGGCCCCAATATATATATATGTATTCATATATGTATACTTGTTAATAGATCGGTAAGAGTATTGTTCCAGTAGATGACTCTTCTATAGAGTTCGTACATATATATACATATTATTTGGTATGGCCGTCTCTGTATGTGTCTTATGACTATGGTAACATCTTATTTCTACATATTACTTGCGATGATATTCAGTCTCTGAATGACTAAAGATGCCAGAAGCATATAGTTCAAAACCTTGGTACATATCTACTAAAAGAGGGATGTGTTGATATCATCATAACTCCTAAATAGTTTGAAGAAGCTATTACATACCTAAATTACAAAATCAAGATTAAGGATCTCGAAACAAGAAATATTTTGTCTTGACTTGTAGATCGAACACTAATATGATAGAGTATTACTCTATTGGTCAACTTATATAAGTACAGTACTTAAGTGTTTCAATATGTTGTTTAGTGCCTCAATTTTTGTTTAATTCCTTGATATGAATAAAGGTCTCTTTTATCCTCGATGAGATAACAAATGAATTATTGATCTTAAAATACCATACCTTGGTATATTTGACGCATTAATATAGTTGTCATACAACCAGGTATAGCCTCTTCGGCTAACTTGCCATCGAGATAGAGTGGGGCACCAATATGAAAATATGAGAATGTGGTTAAATGTTTATGCTAATGGAACGACCAATAAAATATTATTCTGTTATGTTAAACTCACAATTAATTTTAAATGCGAGCACTTGTTTTTTATTTAGACCATATAAGGAAAGTGACATGCATATTTTTATTTTTTATTTTTTTTTAACATGGGATTGGGTTGCCCCAGCCAACCCCGGCCCATGAGGAGGCTCTCAATCCCCATAAGCAGGTAAGTGATGAGTATATCTTTAGTGAAAATCAAAATGACCCCCACGAAATGACCGCATGGATAGGAGATGCCATCAACTGGGACGCCCTCATAATGGGAAAGTGACAAGTGACAAGCATATGCTATTTCCTTATATAGCTATACTGTTATGTTTTGGCAATTTATTAGCAATTGCAGCTACTACTGAGATGTTTGCGTTTTATAAGTAAGTAGAGAATGGGTATTGTCAAGGCCCTTGATTCAACATATTTGTAAGCTTCTAACAATTAGGGAGAGTTCGATAGCACTATATGATGATAAGTCTGTATGTACTGTTCAAGTTAAAGAAATCTGACAAAACCAAACACATTTCAAAGATGGTCTACACCCAAGAACCTGGAAAAGTTATTCAAGAAAGCATTTCCTATAGCAAACTTTCGAGAAATTGGTGCACGAGATTGACATTCCCCAACTCCGAGACATCTATGATTAATATGCGCCCATGAGGAGGAGTTAAATGCGCACTGTATTCTTTTTTCCTTTGCTATGTTTTTTTCCACTGGGTTTTTTTTTATAGCAAGGTTTTTAACGAGACAGTTCAAAAAGCGTATATAACTTGGACATTATACTCTTTCAAGAGTTTGTCCGGAAGTGTTTTTAAAGAGAATATCAAAAGGGAAAGTTTTGTAAATATTGCATATTTTTTGGGTACAATTCTTACGGTCAATATTGGATATTATCAAATGTCCTAGAAAATTAAAAATTATGTAAAATACCTTTGTGTGTGTGTGTGTGTGTGTGTGTCTATATATATATATGTATGTATATATATATGAGCTCAGTGAAGGATTGAAGTGAAAAAATTGAAATATTTGAGAGAAGATGTGAGATATTTGAGATTAAGAAAATATTATCTGGTTCCAGAGTTTTAGAATAAATTACTTAATTCTTTTTTTTAATTATATTTAAATTTAAATTTTTATTTTTATTTTGTTAATTATAATATATTTCTAATTTTATAACAGGTGTATTAAGTACTAACTAGATATTTGTAGTTATGTATTATTTCTGTAATTACTTACTTATCCATTAATTATGTTGTCAACCCATATATAAGGGATCTTGTATTGTTTTTCATTAATCAATTCATTTATATAATAACAATTCCTCGTGCCCTAGCGGTTACTGGGCAAACCCCAAGCTCTTCTTCACTCTTCAATGGCTTCTTGACAGAAGATGTTTCGTTTTCTTCACGCAATCGCTTACCTATGTAAATCTAACATGGTATCAGAGCAATTTTGCTTCCATTGATCTAAGAAATTTCTTCGTTTCATCATTTCGCAGTCGAAAATTTTTTTTTTTTTGGTTCGTCACTTCCGGTTCTCTAGGGTTTTTTTTTCTTGAGTCACGGCCTTCGCACAACTCTCGGAACGCCTGATTCTTCGTCGATTGTCTGTCTTCGTTTTAGAATCTTAGATCGATATGGCTAGTACTGATGATATTGTTGGTGATCGAGGCCTTGATGTGACAGACCAACTCTCCGGTGAACAGATTTCGCCTATTCCTCCTCCTGCTATCCTCGCGCGACAGAACATGTCCTCGCTTCCTCCAGATATGGTAGCCAAAGGACATGCGCAGTCAGGTTTTAAGGATGGGAAGCGTGATAGACCACTCTGTACTCACTATGGCATTGTAGGTCACACGATTGACAAATGCTACAAGTTACATGGATATCCCCTGGGTTACAAGCATAAATTCAAAGGGAATAATTCTAGACGTGCACCTAGTGCTGCAAGTGCTATAACTCGAACGATTGGTTCCTTTGGCTCACCATCTAGTGGCTTTGATGTTCTGAGTATTGCTTCCAGGTCCAACAATCCGCTTACAGGGGATCAATTGGCCAATGCTATGGGTCAGTGCCATCAGCTAATGTCTCTCCTTAGTGCTCAATTGGCCGGACAAAGCATCAACCATCACACCGATACTAATACTGCAACACCATCAACAGTATCTCCCTCAGTGAACTCAGCTTTCGGTCATGGTTCGGCTGGTATACCAGATTCTCCTCTCTCCTCCTTTCATCCCATAACCCTTAGTGTTGTTAATTCTAACATGCCAAATCCTAATACTTGGATAATTGATTCCGGAGCCACTAACCACATGAGTGGGAACTATAAACATTTTACTTCTTTCATACCATGCAAAAATATTTTAGTAACTTTACCAAATGGTTCAAAAGTGTCAGTTGAGTTCGAAGGGACTGTTGTGGTAAACGCTGCCTTAACCCTTACTCATGTCCTCTATGTACCGTCTTTTCAGTTTAACCTAATATCTGTGAGTCAACTACTCACTAACCACCATCCTACGTGCTTGTTTTTCCCTCATTACTGCCTCATTAAGGACAATTTCTCCTTGAGAACGATTGGCAAGGCTCCTAAGATCAATGACCTTTACTACATATTTGGGACTCAAACTGCTGCTGCTGTTGAACTTACATCTTTTGCTTGTACTGCTCTTCCATTTGGCAACAAACCTCTTTTTTACATTTCCTCATAATAAGGTGTGGCACTTTCGTTTAGGGTAGCCTTCCAAGAAAGTCTTGGATGTTTTGTGTAATAAAAACATTGATATACATGATGTCTGTGATTCCTGACCTTGTGTTGTCTGTCCACTCGCTAAACAAAAACGCCTACCATTCATTTCAAATAATAATGTTGCTTCTCATATTTTTGAGCTTATTCATTGTGATATATGGGGCCCGTTTCATGTTAAGACTCCACAGGGACATCGTTTCTTTTTAACCACTGTTGATGACTATTCTCGTCATACTTGGATCTACTTGCTCAAATACAAAAGTGAAGTTATTCACATCATTCCTAACTTTCATACTTACATCCAAACTCAATTTGGTGTCTCCCTTAAGGCCATTCGAACTGACAATGCACCCGAATTGGGACTGAAAAGTTTCTATAATGCCCAAGGCATTTTTCACCAACTTAGTTGTGTGGATAGACCCCAACAAAATTCCGTCGTTGAACGTAAACATCAACGCTTATTAAATGTAGCTCGTGCCTTGCGTTTCCAAGCAAATTTACCCTTACCTTTTTCGGGATATTGCGTTCTTACTGCCGCCCACCTTATCAACAGGCTCCCTTCTCCCATACTAAACAACCTGACACCATTTCAACGTCTTTTTAATAAAGAACCTTCTTACTCCCATATGCGAGTCTTTGGTTGCCTATGTTTTGCATCTACACTCCCTTCCCATCGTCACAAATTTTCTCCTAGAGCTCGGGCTGCCCTGTTTGTTGGGTATCCCTCGAGAACTACGGGTTATAGTCTCTATGATCTTGACACTAAATCCCATTTTTGTGTCCCGTGACGTGATTTTTCATGAAAACATATTACCTTTTACTGCTTATGAGTCATTTGGTGACCCCTTTGCCCATATATCTTTCCCACATCCCGTTCCCAATCCTTGTGCTGAAGATTTCCCTTCACTCCAAAACCAAAATCCCATTGCAAATGCTCCCCAGCATGCCACCAGTCCCCAGAACTCCAAATTAGCACCTGCACTGGAATTCCCACACAACAACCCCCAAACTAATATCCCAAACAGAACCTCCCCAAATATCCAACAAAATCGCCTCTCACCCACTATTTCAAAATCTTAATTAACCTCCCCTGATCATTTACCATCTCAAATGTCATCCTCTCCCTCTACCTCATCACAACTCCAAATTGACATGTCTCCCCCTTCTGCTTCTACTGCTACCCGGTTCCTCCCCTCAGACGCTCTTCCGTCCCCACAATCCACCCACATATCTCCGAGACTATCATTGTCATCTCTCATCTTCCTCCTCTCCTCTTCCCTCCAAAATACCCTATGCACTTTCCACTGTTTTGTCTTACGACAAACTTACTCCCCACCATAAGGCTTTCGTCACCTCTCTCTCTTCTCATCCGGAACCATCTTATTACCATGAAGTTGTTCGCTTTGAACATTGGAGAGATGCTATGGATGCTGAAATCCGTGCTTTGCAACAAAATAATACTTGGAGCATTGTCTCTTTACCTGATGGTAAACGGGTTGTTGGGTGTAAATGGGTCTATCGGGTCCAGTTGAAATCGAATGGGGATGTTGTTCGTTACAAGGCTCGTCTTGTGGCCAAGGGCTTCACACAACAGGAAGGGGTCGACTACTTGGATACTTTTTCTCCGGTTGCCAAGCTTACCACTATTAAAGTATTACTTGCTCTCGTTTCCCTTAACCGTTGGCATTTGTTGCAGTTAGACGTTGACAATGCTTTCTTGCATGGGGAATTACATGAGGAAGTTTACATGTCCTTACCACTGGGTTATCGGCCTCAGGGGGCTTCTTTTGGTACTGTGTGCAGGCTCCACAAGAGTCTTTATGGACTCAAACAGGCCAGTCGTCAGTGGTTCTCCAAGTTTTCCTCTATTCTTATGTCTCTTGGTTTCACTCAGTCTAAGTCTGATTATAGCTTGTTCACTCGTCACACTGGTTCTACCTTTATTGCTCTACTTGTGTATGTCGACGACATAATAGTAGCAAGTAGCTCCTTATTTGTCGCGCACGAGCTTAAAGTAATTTTGCATCAAAGTTTCCCTCTGAAGGATCTTGGTGCTGTGAAATACTTCCTTGGGCTTGAAATTGCACGCACTGATGTAGGCATATATCTATCTCAGAGAAACTATACATTGCAACTTCTTGAATCTATTGGACTACTCGCATGTCGACCTACTTCAAGCCCCATGGAGCCTCATTGCAAGCTTCGGCAGGATGTTGGTGCTCCTTTGCCCGACCCTAGCTCTTACCTTCGTTTGATTGGCCGCTTGCTATACCTTAGCATCACACACCCTGATACCTCTTATTCGGTTCAAAAACTCAGTCAGTTCATGGCATCCCCTCGCACTCTGCACATGGAAGCCGCTTTCCGTGTTCTTCGGTACTTAAAGCAAGCCCCCGGCCAAGGGTTGTTTTACCCGTCATCTACTCAGCCACGCCTTCGGGATTTTGCAGACGCTGATTGGGCAGGATGCCCAAACGCTCGCCGTTTCGTTACTGGTTATGCTGTTTTTCTTGGTGACTCTCTTGTTTCGTGGAAGTCCAAGAAGCAACCTACTGTCTCTCGATGCTCTGCTGAAGCCGAATGTTGAAGCATGGCATCCACTACTTGTGAGATTCTTTGGTTGCGCCATCTCCTCAGTGATCTTCGGGTTGATCATCCCTTATCTGTTCTTCTATTCTGTGACAATAAAGCTATTACTCATATTGCTCATGATCCAGTTCTCCACGAACGCACTAAGCACGTTGAGCTTGATTGTCACTTAGTTCGTGACAAGGTCCATGAGGGTGTCTTGAAGGTTCTTCACATTGGGTCTAAACATCAATTAGCTGATCTTCTTACCAAGCCTCTTCTGGGCACTCAATTGAGGTTCATTCTTCCCAAGTTGGGTGTTCGTAATTTGTACACTCCAACTTGAGGGGGCATATTAAGTACTAACTAGATATTTGTAGTTATGTATTATTTCTGTAATTACTTGCTTATCTGTTAATTATGTTGTCAACCCATATATAAGGGGTCTTGTATTGTTTTTCTTTCATCAATTCATGTACATAATAACAATTCTTCTTGCCCTAGCGGTTACTGGGCAAACCCGAAGCGCTTCTTCACTCTTCAATGGCTTCTTGACAAAAGATATTTCGTTTTCTTTACGCAATCTCAGCCAGTGTCGTGACAAAAATGGAACTTTGAACTCGAGGGATTAAATTGGACCTTTATCTTTGGAATGGACCTCACCCTTCACCTCTTCCCCCCTTTTCTCTCTCACCATAGCCACCGCCAAGTTGCGACGCTGATACCACCACGGCGTAGTCTCACCGGAGCCCCTCAATCCCCAATTCACTCCGCCGAGGCACAGGCACCGCCACTTTCGAGGCTTTCCACCGGCGACCATTGGTTCCATCGCCCAGGCGACGACCACGCACCCGCTAAAGCCACCGATGCGAGTCTATACCGCGGACAAGGACACTTAGGGTTAGTTTCGTTTTTTTCCCTTTTCTTTTTTTAATATGCCGGAATCTACTGAGTTTTTGTTAAATTTTGGCCAATTTTCATTAGAAACAATGTTGGTGTGGCAAATGATCATATGTATGTATGAGCCTTGTCGATTATTTCATTGAAGCTTTTTGCAAATTTTGATAGAAGTTCAACCAATTGTTATGGAAGTTGCATATTTATAGTCTAAGTCATGTGTCTTATAAGGATTTTTTGCCGAACAATAGGTGATACATGTATATTATGTAATTATGTTAAACAGAAATATTTTTAGATGAAAATCCACTTAATTGGAATAGAGGGTACATGAATGATATGATATTCAAACCTCAGATACTTGAATAATAAATTATCTAACTAATTAAAAATTAAAAAGATTTAACTATACCTAAAGAGTTTGTTTTAGTATTTAACACTTCAATAGTAAAAGAAAAGCATTAAAACCCATATAGTATGGTATTACTTTAGAATTAAGCGCACATATAGGAATTAATTTGAAATAGCACAATTAAGGGGAATAAATTTAGCATTCTAGATATATATATTGTATACAATATATATATTTTTTTAAAAGCTCACTATATTTTATAATACATTGTTATCTTTAAATTAGGATTATTTACATTATTCATGCATTTCGCCCAATGTGTTAATATAGTTTTTTTTGCTTTTATTCCTCATACAAGTCAGGGTTATTTACACTAAAGGTATTTATACTTTGCCTATTGTATCAATTTAGTCTTTGTACTTTTAATTGTGTCAATTTAGTCCCTATACAACTCAAAATGTGTCAATTTAGTCCTTTAGTCAAATTGAAGTTAAGTTAATGATATAATTTTGAACGAAAAAATTATGTTAGATGCAAATAACTTATTATAAATTCATCCATTTATTCAATTTAATCCAACTCACGGCCGAACAATTAAAAATTTCATTAAAAACTTAATATGAAATTTTCTCTAAGGACTAAATTCACACATTTAGAATTGTACAGGGACTAAATTAGCACAATTAAAAGTACAAGGACCAAATTGACATAATAGACAAAGTACAAGGACCTTTAGCATAAATAACCCTACAAGTTATATTTTTTAATCGTCTAATCAAATTAGATGCACAGCCCAATGCAAACCCACCCTCTAGCCTTATTAAACTCACACATGGCTCGACCGTTAAAAATTTTTTCACCACATTGACATAAATTTTGCTATAGGACCGCGAATAAAAGGAGGCTAGTTAAAAATTAATTCAGCCTAATTAATTTGGTCTCCTACTATAAAATTAATGTCAAGGTGGTGAAAAAATTTTTAGGGTCGGTCACAAGTGAGTTTAATTAGGCAAATGGTAGGTTTGCATTGACTTGTGCATCTAATGTGTTTAAAAAGAATTAAAAAATATATTAACTTGTATGAGGACTAAGTTGATACAATTAAAACCAAAATGACTAAATGGACACATTAAGTAGTGTGCAAGAACATTACGTAAATAACCCTAATTTAAATATACAATATATCATAAAATATAGTAAGTTTTTACAAAAAAATAGATTATATATATTATATATACAATAACAACAAACCCAATGCCTCAAGGGCTCTTGCATAAGCAGGAGAACTCAGATTTGAGGAATATCAGAACTATTGTTACTATAGGCGCATTAGACCTGAGGAAGACAGGGAAGCTTTGAAGAAGATGGGTTGGGAAAAGCAATCGGCTCAGATGGAATACCCATCGAGGCATGGAAATGCATTGGAGAGAAGGGCATAAGTTGTTTGACTAAACTATTCAACCAAATTCTTCATGTTAAGAAGATGCTTGTGGAGTGGAGGAAGAGCACTTTGATACCAATCTATATGAACAAAGGAGACATTCAGGTATCAAACTCATGAGCCAACACTATGAAGCTATGGGAGTGGGTCAGAGAAAGAAGGCGACGGTAACAAACATGTGTCTTAAAGAACCAATTTGGATTTATGCTAGGTAGATCTATGATAGATGCCATCAATCTCCTAAGGCGTACTGTAGATTACTACAGAGATAGGCAAAAGGATCTACATATGTTTTTCATCGATTTGGAGAAGGCATGTGATAGATTGTCTAGAGAGGTCCTATGGAGGGTTTTGGAGAAGAAAGGCATCATTGTAGCTTATATTCGAGCCGTTAAAGACATGTATGAGGACGCATTGAGCGATGTGCATACAACAGAAGGGGAGGTAGACGCTTTCCCGATTACAATTGGGTTGCATTAAGGATCAGCATTAAGCCCTTTCTTGTTTATTCTGATTATGGACCAGCTCACTAGGCACATTTAAAGGGGTGTACCCTGGTGCATGCTTTTTGCGGATGACATAGTCCTGGTGGGTGAGTCAAGAGAAGAGGTAAATGAGAAGCTGTAACTTTGGAGAAGGGCCTTGGAATCGAAAGGCTTACGACTCAGTAGATCAGAAACCGTGTATCTGGATTTAAATTTTGTACCTCAACTAGACCAAGCGTAGAAGATGTGAGGATTGAGTCATAATGTATACTGAAAAAAGAATGTTTCAAATATTTGGGCTCCATGGCCCCCGCAAGATGGCAGAGTTGACGAGGATGTCAACAACCGGATTAAGATAGGATGGCATAAGTAGAATATGACTTTTGCGGTACTATGCGATAGAAAGTTTCTGCTAAAGTTGAAGAAAGATGGTATTGAGACCGTCTATGTCATACGGTACAGTAGCAGTATAAGTGTTCAATTCCAAATTAATTTCTATATGGGTATTTTAGGCTTTTCTTTTACCATTGAAAAGTGAAATACTTACAAAAATTCTTTATAGTATAGTTAAATGCCTTTTTAATTTTTTTCTTTTCCTGATCTAACCAGTAACCACATGACCATGATCGAATTGCTCATATTAAATGACGAATAGATTGTTGGAAAAACAATAGAGAGTAGCTGGAACTTATATGGAAAAACACGAGATTGTTATTGCGCCTTGGAGGCATGGAGTTTACCTTTACCCTAAGTCGTTTATGCCTCACATTGGTACAATGGGGCAATTGGCACTTTGACCTAGGGTTAACACGATGTTTGCCATTGTACTACACTCTAGAGTGATGGACCATATTATGCCTCAATATTGCTTAGTAATTGATCATAGAAAATACACCAAAATTGAAATTATTCAACTCAGTCAAGAGCTTTGAGGCAGAAATACAAAGTGGACAAAGTGATAGAGAGAGAATCTATTGTATTAATGTTTTATGAAATGAAATGTGTTGTTCTCACACACATACCCAAATTAATGGGTTTGGTGAAAATGAAGAGCATGTAACAGCCAATAGGGAGCATGATTGTGGGGATTTTATTGTTTAATTTAATGATTATAATGGTCCAATACTCATATAAATACGAGCATCTGTGGTTCCGCTCAAATATTCTACCTAGAACAAATTTTTCAAACTAAAATAGAAGCACATCAACCATATGAGCTACATCTGAGGCACAATTCCGCTCATTTGAGGTTTACTAAGTCTGACCCCTGAATAAATCACTTGACCACTTGGCAATGAAGAACGACTTTGGCTACAATTAAACAGTAGGTATGTCAATAGTGCTGAAAATCTGAAGTTTCTTATAAAGGGAAGGTGAACCATTGTGAAACCGAATACTTAAGGCAACTAAAAGAAAGAGAACTAGGAAAATCTATGCTAATTCTAACAAGGACAAATTATATAAAATACAAATAAAAATTATCATATTTTATAAAATCATGTATTCTAATCTTGCGTGCTGCATTACCCAACTGCTCATATTTCGATTCATTCGCACCACTGTAAGACATTGACAGCTTAGAGTAGTTTCTTGAATCTCTTGGGTTCCTTCTGATAATGTTTCTTTGTGCTTGCTACTTACCTTAAAAAGAGCTTTTTGTTTTTTCTTTGCCCGTTAACAAGAGCTTCAAAAGCCTGTTTTGAATCTCTTCAGGTGTTTTCCATGATGAAATGATGCGTTGTTTTATGAACAATACTTTAGGAGCCAGCTTCTCCTTGTCCGGACACCTTATTGCTCAACTTCTCCCCCCCTTGCCAACCAGAAAAACGCTTAGTACTCAGGGCAGGTGATGTAGCACGATTTTTAATTCTTCAAAAACTGAAATCTAATAATTACAATGCTATATTTATAGAAAAAGCTAAATTATATTGGATAACTAAAGATATAAATAATAAATTAAATAGGAAATTACTTCTTCTTATATAAGAACAACTAAATGATTCTATTTAGGAGTGAGCATTCCCAGATCCTGCTTATGCGGGAGCCCTTGATGCACTGGGTATGTTGTTGTAGGGGTGAACATTGGGTGGGTCGGGTTGGGTTTGGGTAATAATCCATGAGACCCATTTAATACCCAACCTTAACCCACGAAACAATTGCATTCCACGTTTGGGTTGGGTTGGGTTGGTTTTGGGTCTTGTTGGGTCAACCTATAAATCGATAATTAATAAGACTTTTTTAACTTCGGCATGCTATTGAGTTCGTTTTAGGTGATTGTGGTGCTCAAAACATGATATAATTATGTGATTGACATCCGAGTTTCTTAATTCAAATATTTAATGTATCATATTTATTTTCCTGTGAGTTTAAATTAAATACGATTTGTTTTAGGATTTTATTGACAAAAAAAATTCAACTTGTAATCGAGTTTAATTGATATGCTCCATGTTCATACTCGTGCCGGCCAATCCCAGAGTGGCTATGGTGTACCGATTCTAGTTAGATTAACGCACAACTTGTTTTGAAAGCGAGCAAATACATCTAATATTTTCACAAATTCACGACTAGTTTGCATATGGTTCATATTTAGGATGAGTTGGTTGTTTTGTAATAATGAGTGTGGTTGCACGAAAAATTTCCTTCCATCACTAACCTTGGTTATTGTTCTAACTCATGTTTGAACACTCTAAACCAAATAAAGAAACAAGAGTTCTAATTTTTTAAAATATAAAATATCAATTAGGTACCCTAAGGTTTGGCCGTACTTTGACGTTTCAATATATACAATGGGGGTACCTTGAGTTTTGAACAATTTATTTATTTAATTTTTTTTTTTTTGGTCAAAAGGTTTTAATAATTTATCACTTAAGTACCTTAAGGTTTAAAATTTTATCAATCAAGTACCCTTTTGTTAGAACTTAATAGATTCTTATTGACAATTGCTAAAATGAAGCATGATTATGACAATATATTACTATCTATATTAAAATTTGATGATATTTTGCCAAAAATGCTGAAATGACACATAATTTTGACAATATTTAGGTAGTTTATATCAACATTCAGGGAATTCTTTTTCGCAATGCACCAAGTTTTTGCTTATGACTTATACATGTTATGATAATTACGACATCATCATTTTTTGTATAGAGTTGGTCAGTTTCTTACAAAAATGCATTAAATTCCGACATAGGGTACCCAGGAGACAAAATATTCAAACCTCATGGTACTTTATTGTATATATTGAAATGTCAGGATATTTAGGTGATAAATGCTCAAACCTAAGGATACTTAAGTGATAATTTTTCTTTTTAAAATTCTAATTTATAGAATTTTTACACTTAGAAAATTAGAAGGTTATGTATGAAAAACACTCTTAATGATTAAGGATTATCCATTGGGTAACCCAAAACCCACCCAAGTACCCATGGGCATTCATCATTAGACCCATTAGGAACCAATTTCTAAAAAGAACCGAAACCAACCCAACCCAATCCAATCTCCTTGGGTTGGGTGGGTCATGGGTATATACCCATATCCATGAACACCCCTAATTCTATTGATCAAAATAAACATAAATAGAATATGATATTCACTAAAAGGATATATTCTATTTGAGTTTTATCTCATAGCCTAAGAATATCTAATCAAATTATGTTTCTACAATCATTAACCTCTTCTTTGGTGTTGCAATTCAGGTCCTCGAGATCTGCTTCCCTTGCCAGATGTTGTTCAACTCAAGCATTTGTAGTTGCAGATGATCACAGATATGGAAACAAAAAGATCATTTCCATCACCCCGCAACTTTATAACTACATACTCAACAATATCCGAGAACCAGAGATTTTACGAAAATTACGCGAAGAGACGGCCCTAATGCCAGGTGGTCAGATGCAGGTCTCCCCAGACCAAGCTCAGCTCCTTGCAATGCTCGTCCAGATTCTCGGTGCAGAACGCTGCATTGAAGTTGGAGTCTACACCGGGTATGTTTGTCCTATGTAAGCATCGCTAACCCGGTGTATAAATTATATGGCTGTTTGTTATTGTTTATTACTGTTGTAAACATTGAATTAGACTGCTATTGAATTTTGTTATTGAATCCCCTGCCACTAATTCTTGACCGTTTCCTTTACATACCCTCTATATTATGGGCCTTTTTATTGTTTTACACTAGAAGACAATCGCTAACTCTCTTATTCGTCCCTCTTTGATTGAGATTCCATATCATGTCTTCATTTTGTCCAGACCTAAAATTGAACAAGTTGGGCATAATCTAGTCCATCTCTCTAGAGTATACTATAGAGTCGGGCATCATACTAACCTTGGATGTCAAAGTATTATTTGATCCATTTCGTACTGGTGCAGGACATAAACGACTTTAGGCTAATTATAAACTTCACGGAGTGACAATGATAACAATATTGGTCTTTTCAGATTTGTTACTTTTTTGCCTTATTTTTCAGCAGGTACTCCTCCTTAGCTGTTGCTCTAGCCCTACCCGATTCTGGTTGTTTAGTCGCTTGCGAGAGGGACCCGAAAGCGCTCGAGGTTGCCACAAGGTATTACAGTGAAGCCGGGGTTCTACATAAAGTGAAATTGGAGCATGGGCTTGCAAAGGATAGTCTAGAGTCAATGCTCTTGAATGGTGAAGCTGGGAGCTATGATTTTGCATTTATAGACGCAGAAAAGAGGATGTACAGAGAATATTTTGAACTGGTGTTGAAGCTTGTGAGAGTGGGGGGAGTTATTGTCATTGATAATGTACTTTGGCATGGGAAAGTTGCAGATCCACTTGCAGGTGATGCAAAGACATTGAGTCTCAGGGAATTCAATAAAGCTGTGATCGAAGATGAGCGTGTGAGTATCAGTATTGTTCCAATTGGAGATGGCATGACTATCTGCCGAAAACGATGAAGCTAAAGCTGATTCTAAAGGGTCTATCAAAAAATAGACCGTCTTTGCCCTTCAATACAAACTATCCAATGAAGATGTCGTCTAAGAACCTCAAAAATTTTATTGCTTACATGCCCCTGAATTGCTTTTGCTGCAATCCCATTTGTCACCCTATTGCCTTCACAGCAAACATGGGAGATTCTAGTATCCAAAAAATAAGCCAACTGCCAAACATCTTCAACGATTATCTTATTTGTGTTACTGTTGTGCACGAAGGTTTTATGCATGTGGGGGGTGGGCATCAATGAACATTATGGCTTGTGCGTCTGGTCGTAATTCTTATAGGTGTAAGCTATGCATATAGTTTTTGTATCTTGTGGTGTATGAAACTATTTTTCATTCACTAATTTTAGACTTTGAAAATGGATAGTTTTATGATATGGTATCGGAGCTTTGTTGATCAAAAACTCACTAGTGTGAATGCCAACAATGTTCACATTTAATATTATTAGAATTTCAGCATAAGGTATGGGATCAACTTGTATATATTCATCAAGCACGATAACCATTCTGCTAAGAGAACATGTCATACTATGAAATTATTCATGAGTCTTTACCGATTATTTTAATCCTTTGGAATAATTTATTCTTGATGTACCTAATGCACATGACATTTTGGTTAAAAAAAGGGAAAAAAAAAAAGGGGCATTGGATTTTGAAACTTGAAAACCTTATTTAATATTGCATTTTGTAACTCAGATATATTTGATTTAAGTTGTGTACGTATAGTATTTTTCTTCTTGGTATTCTCTTTGGCGTGAGGCCAAATGAAATGCCTAAGGTTTGCCGTCTATTGAATTTGAAATTTTATATGAACAACGGTGTAAATGAGTCAGTTCGACTCCCAACGACATTATGCTCAAAAGGCCTAGCTTGTTTCGAGACCTAACCGAGTTGAGGTGGCTTGTTTAACCTAATGTATTGAGTTAAAGCCCAACAAAACTCAAGATTGTAGGCCACCGCCCATTTAGGCCAATCTTGCTACCATATGCTATTTAAATATGCCTATTCAAGCCAAATTATTGAGTAAATGAATCAAACTCTATCCTAAACAAGCCAAAATGAGCATATACCAAGTTTAAATGAGTCTTAATAAAGTGAGCTTCGCTTGTAACTCATCGAGTTGGGTTCATGCTCAACCATGCGAAGCTACCCAAAGCTGATGACAACTGAGCTTGAACTCTAAGTTTCCAAGCTCTAGGAGCTTTGAGTGAAGCACAATCGGAGCTTACCGCTAACATCGTCAGGCTCGAGGCTCAACTAATACGCACCCCTGTGAACATGTGAAAACTATAGTCCCTTCCTTTAAGGGGACTACCTAGAAGATATTAAGTATGTAAACTGATGCTACAAAAACTAGTAAGAAAATTTGGAATTATGATGGGATAGTTCAGTTGTTTTCTTGGATTATAAATCAAGTAAAGAAAGAAAGGAGTTTTCATCAATTAAGCTAAATACATTTAAGGATATAAAATTTAAGTTTGGTATGGAGACTCCAAAGCCATTGAAACTCCAATGAGTTCATTAATCATGCTTGAAATGGATAAGAGAAGTGAACATGTGGATCATAAGTAAAACGGGAGTAGTTATCAACAATTAAAAGTTCATAATGTTTTCCACCAAGGCTCAAATATTTAGCAAGACCAAATAAATTTATATGCAATAGTGTATGAAGCTTTGAAGATGAAACCACATTCCTATATTTGATTGAAGTTCTTGTTTGCTTTCCTATTTGCCATTCATCACGATTATGATCTTGGTCAAATTCGAGTTTTGAACTTTTGCAAGCTCCTTTTTTAAAAGTTTTGAATTTAGATCCACATCTAGCATAAGAAGGTGCAAGAATTGAAGATTTGTAATGACAGTATTAACACTACAAACCCCCAGGAGAATTTGAGCAAATTAATTATGGTAATGATTGGTGAGAATTCCAACACATATGACTTTCCACTAACTGATAGATAGACATGACTTCAAGTCAAAAAATCTACTCCCACACAGACTTCCGTCACTCGTGCTTTGAGCTAGAGCTTAGAGCTTATACTTCATGTTCTAACTTCAAGCTTGTGCTTCTTGATTGGGCTTCGAGCTTGAGCTTTGTTTACATCTCAAACTCGAGCGAGTTGGAACGACATCTTCCTGGGATAAAAGGACACGTGCACAACACATGGGCCATGCTCGAGGCATAGAAGGCTTAAGGAATAAAAAGGTCGACATCTAGATTCCAGCTACTTCACCAATTGAAGCCTTAGTATGAAAGCTCCTTGAGGTGGCTAATGGGGGCAAAGTGAGCTCGAGCTCGAGGAGATTACCAACAGTGCTATGAGAAAGGTAACTACCACAAACAGTTATTTGAAGCGCGTATCAGAAATGTGGGCCTTGAGGAAGTTCAAGAAAGAGTGGATAACGTGGGAAAACCAAGAAGACCTCTAGCAAGTGTGTCAAAACATGTTCCAACGCCAAATCAGCATAATGAGAAGAATGGAAGGTGAACATCGGACGAATATGTTAAGAATAGTATCATAAAATCCAGATTTATTCTGTTAATATTATTTTATTAAAGAATAAAATTGAAGTTCCAGTTGTTTCCTTGTTAAATTTGTGTAAGCAAGCATTTATACTGCATGTGATTTTCTTTTTAGAAATAACCATGAGATGGATGTAGTCCTTAGACTAAAATTTACATGTTTGTTCTGAGTGATTTATGAGATTAACCTCCATATAGACTTGGAACATATGGCATGGATTGTTATCTGAAAGACTGGTAGTTGAAGACAAGTTTGGACCACTTGTATGCTAAGACTATAACGTGGCACTTTAGATAACTTGTCTTGGTCATGTGGATGATGATCTAAAAGTGTTATGTTGGTGTGTTTAATAAGATTAGCACATTGAGTTGGACCATGTGAGTTGTTTGTTTCTAGACTGCTATCAAAGATGAGTGATTTATGTTGTACTGTTTGAACGACGACTCTAAATCCTAAGAGTATTCTGGACTTGTGCATGGAGGTTAGTTACTTTGGTGTACTATAAGTAAGGTCTAAATGCATGACTACGTACCAAACAAAAAAAAAAAGTCTAAATGCATGACTGAATTTTCACGTACACTGGATAGCGGCCTGAAGTGTGATAAGGATTAGGTATTCAATAGGGAATCTATAGTCTCTTATGAGATACAGATGTCTCCTTAGTTGATTCGCAAATATTTGAGTAGTTCGGAATCTTTGCTCAAAGTATTCCAAGTGTTTGACATTTGGAATTTATACTGTGAATATGTTCAAGTATAAATGAATTATTCAGAGAAGGGCGACTCGGTAACTAATGGAGAAGCTGTGAGAAGGATAATGATAGTAGTTATACTTATTCTTTGTCGTGGACATCTAGTGGAGTGGTTGTTGTCATCAATACAGTCTATTAGGGAGATATCGAATAAATGGTTTAAGTCTGGAGTGCAATGAGATTTATTTAGTGTAATTAAGTGAAATTAAATGGTAATTAAATTATTTAATGAGATGAATGATTTAACCCATTTGGAGCTAGATTTAAATTGTCCCTGAGGTCCCTGCGTAAGCCTATGTATTTATTGAAATTGAAAAAATATTAAAGAATTCATGAGATGAATTATTTATCCATAAGATAAGTAAATTTAATTTTGCCAGACATTATTTATAAGATGAATAAAAGATGAAAATTATAAAATAAAATAATTTTAAAAATTTAAAACTTATAAGATGAATTTTTTACATGTGAAAACAAAGTAAAACGAACAAAAAACAAAAACAAAAATATGCACAGAATCGTGATCCGTGCGTATCCCAAACGGACGAACCAGCGCACCTGGCAATCCGCGTGCTCACGTGGTGGCCAATCCCGGCTTGCCACGTGGCACACGGTACGAATTTAAAGAAAGACGCGTGACCTGGTGCAATGAAACACAGTGTTTTGTCTGTGCATTTGATTAAAACGCTGCATTTAGTTTTTAACTGTGCTAATCCCACATCGAAAATTGGTTACTTTTCGCTTCGGTGGCGTACTATAAATAGAGGTACCTATTTTAGAGGTTTGATATTCAATTGAAACAAATTATTTAGGGTGTATGAAATTGTTTCAGAGGCCTAATTGGGAAGAAAAATTTCTGATGAAATTTTTCTTTCCTAGTTTAATATTTTTCAGAGCCCACCCTTCGGGCAGGTCAAGGTCATTGCGTAGAACATCGTGGGGTCTCGATTTTGGTATTTTTCTGAAGATTGTTATTCTTCCAGTATTCTATTTTTGAAGCAATTTCAAGTATGTCTTCTTTCCTTCTTCTTTTAGATTTCGCTTTTTTATTTCTTTACAGTATTCGTTATTATGCATATTTAAGTTTATGTATTGTTATGAATATATTAGAGTAAAAGGCTTGTAGATCTAAATTAAGAATTTAGATCTGTTGATTTAAATTATAAATTTAAATCTATAGATTTAAAATTAGGAATTTTATATCAACACTAGGTTTAAAATTATGAATTTTAAACCCCTTCCGCTGCATAAACTACATCAAAAAATTAGGGAGAATTTTTGAAATTCGTCCCAACAACCGGTATTAGAGCAAAGGGATTTATAGAGATAACCCTATTCCCGGGAGCTCTCGCACATGAGGTGTCACGAAGCGTGACTCTCCGACGGGGGCTTAGGTAGAGAGAAGAGTCTCCTACTCTAAGTGCTCTAATAGGTGCCTTTTGTTGTGACCATAGTTGAGAACTGTGAACCCAACAATTGGCATCAGAGTTATTTTTTTCCCAATAGAATATGCCACAATTCAAGAATGCAACATTTGGATTTTAGACTACAAATAGAAGACTCTAGCTACACTATAAAGGGTCCCAACACTAACATACAAAATTTCAACCTTTTTACAACACATTTCTGCTTTATTTCCTTTTCTTTTCCTTAGGAATATAAGTAATTAGCTCTTGTTTTGCTTCTCCAAGCGATACATTCGGGTTTCAGTAATGAAGTGTGTCTCTTTTCCCAAAGCTTCTATTCCCACAAATTTGACAAGTCAAGTTTAATGCTATTAGTTTAGGCTTTGACGGCCAAGCCTTAGAGCTTGATTGTGTTGGTCCTTGGTTGGTGTCACAGCTTAGTAAGTCGGGAGAATTTAGGTTTGAGTCATACTTTTAGGGCTTTTGACAGCCAAGGATCTATCCTTGATTGCATTGGTCCTAATCCAGTGACTCAAATATAGTTTGCTCCGCCTTTATCTCGTTAAGTTATAACTCGTTCAAGTTATAACAAGTCAAGGGCTTCACACTTAAAAACCTAATGGACTCGGACTTAGGAGTGGATTGTTGAGCTGTTAGACTTGTCTCCATCCCGGTTCCTTGCTCTTAAATATACCAGGTAAGGCATTTCTGGGCTTTCCTCTGTCACTTTGACATCCATTTAGGCCAGGTCCATATCCATTTTATTTTCTGCAAACAATTAATCATTGAAAAACTCCAAAAACAAAATTAAGGTCTTCTTGATTGGAGTGTTAGTAGAATCCACAAATCAATTAGAGACCGAAGTTGAATTCACCAAAAGCATTATTCATCGTCTAGAGGTGATTGGTTGAGGTCAAAGGCGTGTGGTTCAAACTTTAGGCTTACTCCCAAGTCGAAGCAGGTCCTTTTTTGCATGTTTGTTTCTTTTGTATTTACAATGATTAAACATACACTGAAAGCAAGCAAAAGGAGCAAGCACCTTTTGCAGACCATAGTGGGAGACTCTGATAACGTCTAACCACATCATGGATTTTAATAGAAATAATCTCATGTCATTCTCCAATGGTCAGAACTAGAAGAGCAATTGCTCTTAAGGGTGAAGAGCCAGAAAGTTTGGCCTTAGTTTGGCCACAATTTGAGCATTCCTTAGAGCAAGCCCCAATCTCGTGAAAGGATAAGATTGGTCATAATCGCGGTGTAGAAAGTGGAGGTGAACGCAACATTCAAGAAGACTAGTGCATTGGGCTTGATGGTTATTCTCGAAAGAGTTTCATGGCCATGCTCAGGCAAAGAATGTAACCCGTTGATGAGAGACTAGACAATCTCTAAAAGAGGTTCTCGAAAAACAACACATTGAGACTGAACAAAAAATCTATCAAGCCAATGTGAAAATGCGTGGCTCTGAGGACTATAATTAACAATGTTGAAACCTCAATGAAAGAGAGAATGCATAAAGAAATTGACATAATTTTGGTTGAAACAAATGAGACCCTATTGTCTACTGCCTGTCTCATAGCCAGAGACGTGGCGAGACAGAAACTAGTAGAAGTCAAACCTATCTTGGTAATGCAATCTAAGACGCATAACAACCTTTTTTAAGCAGTTATTGATAATTAAGACTAATTATTCCTATCGCAGTGCCCATTGGTTACCCTCATGATCCATCTTTAGGGACACGAGTACCAATAATTGAAAGGATTGTTACCTCTTAGCATATGGAAAATACTTTACCAACCAGATTAAGAGTTATATGGTTGGATCCCAACTTGGGAAATAAGGACATAACATAGGGCTTCTAGTTCTTCAAATCAAGGACAGGCTTTAGCCTCAAGGGACTTGAGTGCAGGCCCTCGATTTTTTTTTTTTGGGGGGGGAGGTAGGCAAGGGACCAAGGACAAATCTCTCTTCCTCAAATATTGGAAGTGACATTAAGACCCAATTTAAGTCTCAGAATCAATGGACAGGGCTAGGCACCCTTTGCAGGACATGCACAACCTATGTTTAGTGTGTGATCAACTTAAGAAACTGGAGGACAGGGTAAAATACCTCCTCCACACTCAACTTTTGCCCCAGTGAGACATAAACCAAGTTAATAAAGACCCATAGGCAAGGGCAAGTATCTTTTATAGGAGACTGGGACATTGCTTCCAGGACCAATCCAACCTATGATATTGGAGGGGAGGGGGGAATTTAATGTCATCTAAATCGACCCGACCCAGAACCCATTTATTAACATCCAAATTCAAATCCATTTAAAACCCATTTTTACTTCCAAATCCATCATATGTGGATTGAGTTGGATGGAAATCTGATCCGCTTGATTTTCACAAATATGATTGAATAATAATTTTCACAAGTGACCATTGCGGTTAAATGCCTGACCAGACTTTTCTGCCAGTAGCTAGTTTAAATTGAATCTTGCTTGATGACAAGCAAGGTGTGGGTTTAGGGATGTTGATGCGCTTGATTTTTACATATTTTATTTCCCATTTCTACCATATATTCGGCCTCTACATGTGTGTTGGGTTGTTATTTAGCTACATTTAGATTCGGAGTACAACGGAGCAAACAAAGGTTGAAAAGTGGTAGAATCAAGCGTAATCGAAGCATAATTGAAGACTTCTGTGAGAAACCTGACCACATGTGCAAAATAAGCACCTGTTGGGTCAAGATTCGGTCAAAAAGAGTCTTTCCTTGGGCACGTGGATCGATTGACCATGCATTTTGGCAATCAGTCAAGCTTAAAACGAGGTATTTATGACCCAATAATTTGCTAATATACTTATGAAATGACTTGGGTCATGTAGATCTCTTGGAGAGCTTCAATTTGGTATATAATTTGGCCCATAACTCTTTACAGATAAAAAGTTACGCCTGTTTTAAATTAACTGCGCAAACCGTGAAAATTGTAGCCGATCGATCTGCCGATTTTCCGGATCGATCGGGGAGGGCGCGGGAGGTACCTCAAGGACGCCCCGCTTATAAATTAAGAGGGGGAGACCTAATTTCACATCTTTTGCCACATCCCCTCTCCTCCTCTCCTCCCGAAGCCGCTACGAGATCTAAGGAGTTCTCAAACGCCGAAGCGAGGATCACATCAACGTCAATTGGGGGAGTCTTCAAATCCTTAGCTTTATCCTTAAATATTTTTCTTTTTGGATTTCATAATGTATAAAACTTCCATGGAGGAGTAAACATTCTTAGTTTAGGGATGAAGGGCAGGTAGCCGCCCGTATCCTGGATTTATATTATACTTTTGACGATTGGTTTAGTTATGTTATATTCGCACCCATGTGGGGAGTTCTTCATGATTGTTGGATATTTTTGTATGTGTGCTTGTAGCCATTACTAGATCTCCAAATTTGCAGTGATTAGTCTTGTGCTTGTAGCCTAGACTATAACATAACATGAATTCACGTGTGGTCAGGGTTGAAGTTGTACCTAATCCTGAACCCAATCTTCTATATATATTAATATCGAATTAGGAGTAATAAAGGAATTAAGTAGTGCTAATGAAATAACCTATGCTACATCTTGGGTTCTAAGATAGGTTATGCCTTTAGACTAGTTCATCACCCTAAACCCTAATTTATATATTAACCTAGGCTTAGAGCTTGTAGCATAAGTCCTTCAAATCATCGTCCTAAGTAGAATATAATGACGGGATACGTGTTAAGCTACCCTAAATTAACCTCAATTGAATTGTCACATTCGCTTTATATTCAGTTTCATTAATATAGCTAACAATTTATTCAAACAAACAAAAAAAAAAAAAAAAACCAAAAATTCAAACCGCTCATTAATCAGCAAGTCCAACTTAACAAGATTCCCTGTGGGTGCAACCCGTATACTGGACAAAGCTACGACGATCTCGTACACTTGTGAGTAGATGGTTTTAAAACACACCTTAAAATCACATCCAGTTTTTGGGGCCGTTACCGGGGAATCGGTAGGCTAAGTTGATTTAGAAATTAGCAAGTTATTTTATTTTTATTTTCTTGTTTTTATTTTTTTTCTTTGTTTTTAAAAACAAAACTTAAAAAAAAACTTATTTATTTTTCATTAGTTTACTTTTTTATTCTCTTTTCCTTAATTTTCTTTTCTTTGTTTTCTTTGTTTTTTGTTTATTTTTATTTATTTAATTTTTTTATATTTTAATTAGTTTTTTTTTTTAGAATGGCTAACTTTGCACCACGTTAATTAGTTTTTTTTTAGAATGGCTAACTTTGCACCATGTACGATTTGGGACCACTTCATTGCCCACAAGTACGTCGCACCCGCTGGAGTTATGTTACCTGCCGTAGGTAACGCAAACTTCAAAATTATGCCTGAGATCATTAACATGCTTCCCGCTTTCTATGGGAAGCCGATAGAGAGCCCATATGAGCACCTTGATGCATTTATAGAAATTTGTGAAACTTGTTATTTTCAAGGTGTCTCAACTGATGCTGTTCAGCTACGTCTTTTTCCTTCTCGTTAAAGGATGTAGCCAAAAGGTGGTTTCTGATCAAGTTTTATCCTAAAACTAGAACTATGGCTGTTAGACGTGCAATCAACGGTTTTGAAAAAAAGGATCAGGAATAATTCCATGAGGGTTGGGACAGATTTAAGGAGCTCCTTAGAAGCTGTCCCCACCACGGGTCACCCAAGTGGGCTCTTGTGCAGAACTTCTATGATGGTCTCACGGCTTCTAACAAGCAAATGGTTAATGCTTCATGCGGGGGAGCATTTAACCAACAAGATGAGGACGAGGCGTGGATGCTATTTGAGCGCCTCAGCAAACACTCTCTCGACCAAGCCTCTTCTGTGAGGGTGGTTAGAGGGGGCACATGTGGTGTCTACGAAGTAGCACCTACTGATGACATTAACATTCGACTAGACGCCCTTAGCAGGAAGATGGATCAGCTTATAAACTTGCATGTGAATCCTATTAACGTGAGCCCAGTCTACGTAGCTGAGAGATCGAGTATTACTACTCCGTGTGGCATTTGTTCAGGTGAGGACCATTCTGTGCTTAATTGTTTATGTGCGTCACAATTTCCCAAATATGTATAGGAACAGGTTCATACAGTTCAAGGATATTCGGGAAATAGAAACCCGTTCTCCAAAACCTACAAACCCGGGTGGTGCGATCATCCGAACTTCTCGTGGAAGAGAAATGACAATCATAATCAACCCACGAGACAACAAGAACTCGACTTTGCAGGTAACGCGCACCCTCCCATTCTGCAGGTAGGGCGCAGGTATGATACTCAACCTCACTCCAATGTTACCCATGATAACCCTCCTTCCCCACCTCCTGGATATACTTCACAATTTTAGGAGCATATGCTCTACTTTATAGAGGACACCACACAACTGGTTCGATCTCACTCCCAGTCTATAACTAGATTAGAAGACCAGATAGGACAATTGGCCCAAGCACTTCATAGGCAAGAGGAAGAGAGGTTACCCTCCCAACCTCTCACACTTCCAGCAGGGTTAACTAGCTCTTGCCCAAACTTGCCTCCTCGTGAGCAAGTTCGGGTTATGGCAGTGTCTAGGGAGGGGAACCTTCGAGATGTGGAGATCAAAGTTGAGAAGGAGAGCATGGATCCATCTCCCACTACTGACAGGGAGGCCCACAAGGTTGGTTTGGTGAAACTACTGTCCCTTTTCCTTTGGCCCTTAGAGGACTGAAGAAGAAGGATGACCAAAAGAGGACTGAGCTCATAGACTTGTTTAAGGACGTGAAGATCAACTTACCGTTGATCAAAGCTATTAAACATATCCCTATGTATGCCAAGTTCCTCAAGGATCTTTGCACCAAAAAGAAGCTTGCGCAAGCGCATATCCTGAAGAAGGTTCGCTCACTGAGAAGCTGAGCGGCATTTTAGTGTCGGGCTCCCCACCTAAGTTTCGAGACCCCGGGGCATTTACCATTCCATGCGTCTTAGGAGGGCGTTATACCAGTAGAGCCTTGCCAGATCTAGGAGGGAGTGTGAACCTTCTTCCTTACTCAGTTTTTCAGGAACTAGGAATAGGACACCTTAAGCCAACTAATGTTGCACATCAGTTGGCTGATAGGACAGAGCGGGTACCTCGTGGAGTAGTGGAAGATATACTTGTCAAGGTTGACAAGTTTGTCTTTCCTGTTGATTTTATTGTCTTAGATATAGACCCTACTTCTAGGAAAAAAACACAACGCTCCTATTATTCTAGGTCGACCGTTTCTAGCAACGGCTGACACTGTTATTCACTGTAGGACAGGAGTGTTGGTAGTTTCTTTTGGAAACCTCAAGGACAAATTGAAGGTCTCAAACTTTGTTCGGCACCTTGAGACTGAGGACGAGTTGGAATGCTATAGCGTTGATGATGCTGACCCTTTAGTAGAATCGGATAAGTCCGACTCTACTATAAGTGTAGAATGTAATAATGTCACTGTCTATGTCGATAGTTGTGCGTCATCATCCACATCTAGTAGGATAGAGACTAGCGACCCTGATTCTAGTAATGATTCCCTCCTTGCTAGTCACGGGTCTAGAAACGTTGTTGGGTTTGGGGATCGTCCCTACTGGGTCAACTTGAATTTTATGGCAGACACTGCCTCAGATTTTGGTTGACTTTGTGCTCTAAACTGCGTCCGACTGAAGATGTTAAACTTAGCGCTCTTGGGAGGCAACCCAAGCTACTTTTTAATTTTGTTTAATTTATTTTTCAACATGAACTCTCTCAATTGTAGGTCCTTTTATTATCCCTACCATGCTAACTTTGTTTCTCTTTTACTAGACTCTTGTATAATCCCTATTTCTAACACTACTAACAAGTCCGTTTAGCATTTTGTCTTCTATGTCTTCAATTGCAGCTTGCTATTTCTGTCTTCCCTTTTTGGATTTGCTCGCCACGGTTAGCTGAATATGCCATACCTCAGGTCGTCTCTTTTCTTTCCTTGTCTGTATTTACTTCCGTTGATTTGCATTGAGGATGATGCAAGGTTTGGGTTTGGAGATGGCAGATGACAGTCAACTTTGTTTGTCCTTGAAGCTTAATTTGGCATAAATTAGCTACACTTTTAAAGGCATAAATGAATATAAGGTTGTTTGTGACCCTTATTATAGACTAGTTATGAGATGTACTTTGATGATTAGAATGTTTATGAGATGAAATTATTACTGGATCAGACTTTTGAATCCATATTTTTCTATTTTAACTAGTTAGTGAGATTATTACTTTTCACCCTTAATCTTGTGACATATCCTACTACTTGGGTCGAAATAATGGTAATAACTTTAGGAATAGGAATCCACTATTCTAGTTCTAACAATGTTAAAATCAATTGTACATTTCTTTATTTTGAGTAACCCCTTAAAAAAAAGTGACTTGTTGGTTCTTGTAGCCCCTGTGCCTCGAGCAAGTAAGCCCATAGGGGTATCTTAAAACCTAGTACCTTGAGCCAACTGGGTCGGGAACTGCCGGTCAAAAGCTTGCTGGGCCATTGGGAAAGCTTAAGAAGAACTAACTTCGTAGTTACTAAAATAAGCACTAATACCTAAAAAAAAGGGTATGTGCCAACGGATTAGGTTGTGGATCCTTAAGACTCAAGCCGTTAGGTCCGTAGGGGTCTCTTAAAACCTGGTACCTTGAGCCAACTAGATCAGGAGCTGTCGCCCGAAAACTCGCTACATGGGTCTGAAGAAGACACGCCTAACCGAGAAAAAAAAAGGGGGGGGGGGGGGGGGGGAACAAGAGAGAAAAGAGAAGCCTTTTGATTTCACTATTGATTAGCGGTGAAGGGTTAGGATAACTTGTTCCTTTATTTATTACCTTTATGTCTTCTTAAAGTCAGAAGGTTTTGAAGTAAGACGAATGGGGAAGAAGTTCTAAGATCACTCATTAGTAAAAAGACCTTAATGAGGAAGACCTAAGTTAGAACTAGTGCAATAATAACGCCATATGAGGATTCGCTACTCTCAAGTATACTCTCAAACATGATTGAACAATAATTTTCACAAGTGACCTTTGCAATTAAATGCGTGATTCAACTTTTCCTCCATGTTGTGAATTCGAGCCCTAAATCAGACCCAAACTCAATTCGAAAACAGGATCTTATCCAAGCACTAAGCAACAAAAAATCCACAAACGAAACAATGCGAAAATTAAACCAGAAACAGCGAAAACGACAAAGAACACGCGATATATGTGGTTCGGCACCTCAGTGAGGTCCTAGTCCACGGGCCTCCGTTTTCAGAGGAGTCAAATCCACTCTCAGTATAGTTAGGGTTACAATCACAGATCCAGCATCGAGTTTTATGACAAAAACAAAATCCAAACAGAATCAAAGCCAGAAAACGAGAAAGAACAAGATGAAAGCCATCAGCGAGCGAATACGGGCGAAGAATAGCCTAGGGACCCGAGCCCTAGCCGGAATAGTTGAAAAAGACCTCGTTTGGGACGACGCATCGCCTTGAACCGAGCATCTCGAGCTCCCAGTTTCACCATCGTCTTCTTCTCCTTAATCTCTAGCCTCCTACCTCGGACTTCATGCTCTCTCTCTCCTCGACCTTTCTCAAACTAGAAACGTCGTCTTTCTCCTCCATGTTTTCTCCTCTCTCTCTCTCTGCGAAATCGTTTCTGGAGAAACCCCCAAGAATGGGTTCCTTCACTTTTGCTTTCTGTGAAATACTCTTTCATTCATCTCATTGTAGAAAAAAAAAAGTTAACAAAACCCTAAAGTAATGGGTATATAAAGCACCAGTGGCACATCTCATCCAACGGCTGAGAGAACGACAAGCGGCACAATTTGAGGCATGTACGGGACAGCTGGGCATCGGGAAACGGCATCCGGGTAATAACCAACAGGTAACAATAACAAACCAAGATATTATTTTACCCAAACGAAAATACAACTTATTTTCCAAATCTTTTGCCCATTTTAAAAAACCCAATTCCAAATCAATAAAATTGTCTATAATTGCTATCCCCCAAATTAGGATATAATCGTCCAAGTTTGCCTCCAACGAGCCTAAACAAGGCGGGTGGCTAAAACCGGCAAACGACATCCTAATTTAATTAGGATATAATCGTCCAAGTTTGCCTCCAACGAGCCTAAACAAGGCGGGTGGCTAAAACCAGCAAACGACATCCTAATTTTCCGAATAGAAATTCTCCGACAATTTAAACCTTTCATTTAGTCAAGACGCTCCAACCTACTATTACTGATAAACTTACATAACTCAGTTACATCTTATAGTGGATATCAAATTTCATGGGACCATAATCCAACAAACTCCACCATGGTCTCATGAAATTAACTCACAATGCTCCTTCGAAAATAGAGGCCATTTCGAAAACAAGTTTGACACCAAGAAACCAAACATGCTCACACAACAACATGGGCACAATCATGGTGATCAAGTCTATCACAATATCAACACGAAATCCAAGCTAAACATGCAATTCACCTAGAATTCAAGTTAGCCAAATCAATTCATATATTACATCACAAGACTCCACCATGAACAACATCTATGACAGTAACCCAACATGAGCAAACAACTTAATGACCATTACTCAAAATATAAGGTACCTAAACATAACCTTACCAAACAAATGGTCCATCCAAGGTTCACATAAGACCTATACCTTACACTTTTCCCAAAACTAGAAACGAAGGCATGAAACAACGATCCCAAGGGCATACAAGTCTCCAAAGACAACACAATGTCCACATATGACTTAAACATATCATGTTTTCTCAACTATGGGCTAAAATTCAGCAAAACAACTCAAGGACACACTAATATGCGGAAAATTCAGCACCTAAATATCAAAATCTGGAGTAAAATCAGTAGCAAATAATATTAACAGCAACATAGATATATACTAGCATGTATGCAGTCCAAATCAGCAGCAAATTCAACTTGAAACAGTCCATAAACAACATGTTTATCATCACTTCAAGCAATAAGTAACAATATATGTTCAACTTGTTTCCAACATAGCCTTGGGAAATACATGAGACATCAACATGGAGACCAAGGCACTAAATCACACATCGATTTTCCATAAGAACTCACAAGTTCTCTAAACCCTTTACAATGATCAACTATTTCACTTAATTCACTCAAACATTTGCAAGAAACATCAATTCTCGCATACAAAGTCTAATCCATGATTAAACTCAAAACATGCAATGCTCTATCCACACATCGGGTCCAAAGATTGTGCAACTAGACATGCCTAACCTAAGAGTAGCCAATTCGAGGTTCAAGGCTTCCATTCCAACAAGCTCACAATCAACCTCGAGCATTAAACACATGTTAAACACAATAATCACATAGAAAATTGAAAAGACACATAATTCAATTTCTGAACAGCATAGTCAACCACACTACAGCAGCACCAACACCATGCCAGGGTGTTCAAACTAACACCAAAATAGAATCCAAACCAAGGACTCCCATCCAACCACCAACTGGGTCAGGCTCGAGCGATTTACCTCCAAAATCGCTCCACCAAAACAAGAATCTACTCTAGATTCTCAACCGGCCATACACGAGGCCAAACAAGCGATTAACACCGAACTTCTCCACCGATCAGATGCACCTAGAGCTTTCTCACTTCAAGACAAATCGTTAGTCTCAAGGCATAAACATCTTTTCCACACACAAGAAACCACAGGATTTTCGAACAACAACGAGAAATCCATGCTACCTAGGCCACCTAACTGAGTGTCCAAAACCAAGACACTTAAAACACATCTCAACTACCACGTAGGAGACAAACCAGGGCTTTAGACGCAGTCTGATGGTCAAACCAAATGACCCATCTCCGATACTAGTCCAACCCGACTAGAGACAACCAAGGACTTCAAGAAGGTCCTAATCAATTAGACACTTCTAAGGTTCCAAAGAAAACCAAGTTTTCTCAACCATTCAAGGATATCCATTGTTCTACACCCAAGATAGTTGTCCTCCAACCATCTCTCAAGAAACATCCACGCACACCCCACCACCTATTTAAATCCAAAACAGGCAGTAAAAGTCCTCAATCTAGGTCAAAGCAAAGCATCCCACGCCTAAACCAGCACCCAGTTCTAATTGTAAAGCCAAACCTAAATTTCTGATAGTGATTAAACATTTTCCTTTTTCTTTCATATCGCACATATGCTCTTCCTTTTTTCGGACTTTTATCATACTACCACATACACAGCCGTAGCCAAAAAAATAACACTCAGATTTTTTGAAGAAACAAAAGCCCATTGATCATCTCAAAACAAGCGTTCTTGTTAGAACCCATTTGGAAATTTTGTCAAAAAATTTCACAAAAAACAAGAAACATTTCAGACCTTATTCTTGTGAACATTTTCTTGGTTCTTTCATTTCTCTCCATGAAATAAAGAACATCCCAATTTTTCTAGAAAACCCTAGATCTGAAAACAAGACAAACCAACACCAAACCACTTTCTGGTTCTATTTCGTTCATGTTTTCTTGCTCACCGTGCAACTGGCCACCGAACCAAGGCTCTGATACCACTTGTTGTGAATTCAGGCCCTAAATCAGAACCAAACTCAATTCGAAAACAGGATCTTGTCCAAGCACTAAGCAACAAAAAACCCACAAACAAAACAATGCGGAAATTAAACCAGAAACAATGAAAACGACAAAGAACACGCGATATACGTGGTTCGACACCTCAGCAAGGTCCTAGTCCACGGGCCTCCTTTTTCAAAGGAGTCAAATCCACTATCAGTAAAGTTAGGGTTACAATCACAGACCCAGCATCGAGGTTTATGACAAAAACGAAATCCGAATAGAAATCAAAGTAAGAAAACGAGAAAGAACAAGATGAAAGCCATCACTGAGCGAATACGGGCGAAGAACAGCCTAGGGACCCAAGCCCTAGCCCGAATTATTGAAGAAGACCTCGTTTGGGACAACGCATCGCCTTGAACCGAGCATCCCGAGCTCCAAGGCTCACCACCGTCTTCTTCTCCTTAATCTCCAGCCTCCTACCTCGGACTTCACGCTCTCTCTCTCCTCGACCTTTCTCACACTAGAAACGCTGCCTTTCTCCTCCATGTTTTCTCCTCTCTCTCTCTGCGAAATCGTTTCGGGAGAAACCCCCAAGAATGGGTTCCTTCACTTTTGCTCTCCGTGAAATACTCTTTCATTCATCTCACTGTAGGGAAAAAAAAAGTTAACGAAACCCTAAATTAATGGGCATATAAAGCACCAGTGGCACATCTCACCCAACGGCTGAGAGAACGACACGCGGCACAATCTGAAGTATGTACGGGACAGCTGGGCATCGAGAAACGGGCATCCAGGTAATAACCAACGGGTACCAATAACAAAACAAGATATTATTTTACCCAAACGAAAATACAACATATTTTCCAAATCTTTTGCCCATTTTAAAAAACCCAATTCCAAATCAATAAAGTTGCCTATAATTTCTATCCCCCAAATTAGGATATAATCGTCCAAGTTTGCCTCCAACGAGCCTAAACAAGGCGGGTGGCTAAAACCGGCAAACGACATCCTAATTTCCCGAATAGAAATTCTCCGACAATTTAAACCTTTCATTTAGTCAAGACGCTCCAGCCTACTATTACTGATGAACTTACATAACTCAGTTACATCCTATAGAGGATATCGAATTTCATGGGATCATAATCCAACACTCCAGTAGCTAGTTTAAATTGAATCTTACTTGAGGACAAGCAAGGTGTGGGTTTGAGGATGTTGCTGTGCTTGATTTACATATTTTATTTCTCATTCGTACCATATATTTGGCCTCTACATGTGTGTTTGGTTTTTATTTAGGTACATTTAGACTCGAAGTACAACGGAGCAAACAAATGTTGGAAGAATCAAGCGTAACCGAAGCATAATTGAAGACTACTGTGAGAAACCCAACCACGTGTGCAAAATAAGCACCTGTTGGGTTAAGATTCGATCAAAAAGAGTCTTTCCTTGAGCACGTGGATCGATTGACCATGCATTTTGGCAATCAGTCAAGCTTAAAACGAGTAAAAGGGTAAAAGAAGGGTATTTATGACCCAATAATTTGCTAATCTGCTTATGAAACGACTTGGATCACGTATATCTCTTGGATAGCTTTGATTTGGTATATAATTTGGCCCATAAATCTTTACGGATAAAACGTTACGCCCGTTTTAAGTTAACTGCGCAAACTGTGAAAACTGTAGCCGATCGATCGGCCGATTTTCCGGATCGATCGGGGAGGGCACGGGAGGTACCCCAAGGATGCCCCACTTATAAATTAAGAGGGGGAGACCTAATTTCACATCTTGCCACGTCCCCTCTCCTCCTCTCCTCTCGAAGCCGCTACGAGATCCAAGGAGTTCTCAGACACGAAGTGCAGATGGTCGGAGCGCCGAAAGGATTTAAAGCGAGGATCACGTCAACGTCAATTGGGGGAGCCTTCAAATCCTGAGCTTTATCCTTAAATATTTTTCTTTTTGGATTTCATAATGTATAAAACTCCCATGGAGGAGTAAACATTCTTAGTTTAGGGATGAAGGGCGGGTAGCTGCCCGTATCCCAGATTTATATTATACTTTTGACGATTAGTTTAGTTATGTTATATTTGCACCCCTATGGGGATTTCTTCATGACTGTTGGATATTTTTGTATGTGTGCTTGTAGCAATGACTAGATCTCCAACTTTGCAGCGATTAGTCTTGTGCTAGTAACCTAGACCATAACATAACAGGAATTCACGCGTGGTCAGGGTTGAGGTTGTACCCAACCCTGAACCCAATCTTCTATATATTAATATCGGATTAGGAGTAACAAAGGAATTAAGTAGTGCTAATGAAATAACCTATGCTACATCTAGAGTGCTAAGATTGGTTATGCCTTTAGACTAGTTCATTACCCTAAGCCCTAATTTATATATTAACCCAAGTTTAGAGCTTGTAACCTAAGTCCTTCAAATCATCGTCCTAAGTAAAATATAATGATGGGATACATGTTAAGCTACCCTAAATTCACTCTCTAAATTAACCTCAATTGAATTGACACATTTACTTTATATTCAGTTTTATTAATTTAGCCAACAATTTATTCAAACAATAAAAACCCAAAAATTAAAACCGCTCGTTAATCACTAAGTCTAACTTAACACGATTCCCTGTGGATACAACCCATATACCGGCAAGGCTACGATGATCTCATACACTTGCGAGTAGACGGTTTTAAAACACATTAAAATGACATCAATATCCAATGGATTCGGGCCCTATTTCCATCCCTAGGCAAGGATATTCATCCTTAAGGTGGCAGTATTTAGATCTCTGAAATCAATACAGACTTTAATTTTTTCATTCTTTTTAATAATAGGAATGATATTTGCCAATCACTGAACGTGCCTAGCTATTCTGATGAAATTAGCCTTCAAGAGTCTCTCATTTTTCTCTTTAACCAAATCTATCACCTGCTGGAACAATCTATCAGGCCTTAATTATGGGCCTTGAGCCTGGCTTAATAGGTAGTCTATGCTGAACCACTTTTTTATCTAAGCTAGGCATCTCATGATGGTCCTAAGTAAAGTAGTCCTTGAACCCGAGGAGCAAGGTCATGTACCACTTCCTCTGCTCTTCAGAAAGCAGAGCACTAATATAAGTAGGCCTTGGGTCTTCTACTGACCCCAAGTTAACCTCGAGGCAAGGGGCCTGAACTTCAGCCCATAAGCCCTCCATTTTTGCTGGTGATGCTCTTAGGTCGGACAACTCTAGCTCCTTTTCGTGTACCAGCTAGACTTCAAAGCCATTTCTAGAGATAAATGGCTGCTTTGCCCACAATTAGTCCTCAGCACGCCAAGCCACCAACTTTGCAATGGTTGAAGAAATGGCCCTTCGGACCTTTAATAGGAAGTCTTAGCTTCCCTCCATAAGGCTCTTGTGCACCTTGAAGGTCCCTTCATCAAGAAGGGCTCTCATGCATCCTCAGAAGTCATAGTCATCTGACTCCACATCAACTTGATCAACAGCAACTTTAGTGAGCGGCTCTCAAGGATGGCGATGTTCTTCATGTTGGGCAATTTGAGGAGTGGTCCTTCTCACAGCTAATGGTCCCACGCTGTCCTTATAGAACTTTGCCTCAATGAAGTTGGAGCAAGCCATGAATGGCTTGCCATCTGGCATAACAACTTCATATTTGTCATGTTTCCAGAAGATTAACAACTAGTGAAGTGAAGAAAGGATACAATAGTTGGCATGTGCCCAATCTCTTCCAAGAAAAGCATTGTACCTTGAGGTGGTGTCCACCATAGAGAAGGCTGTCAGCTTACTCAAGTTGCCAACAGTAAATTCAATTGGAATAACCCCTTCAAACTTGGTGGTGGCCCCACAAAAGCTAAAGATTGCCACATCCAAAGTTATCAAGTCATCTTGAGATTTATCAATAATCCCCAAAATATAGGAAGGCAAGACATTAATGGCGGTGCTATTATCCACTAAGACCCTATTCATCAAGATGCCATCAAATTTGGCTTTGATATATGAGGCTTAATGTGCTTGTCGGCGGTGGTAGGACCATCAAACATCATCTTAATCACGTCAAGAAGGCTATCGGTTGACTTGGATGTTGGAGTTTGAACCTTTAAAGATAAAAGAGAAGAATTACATTTAAGAGCTACTACTTAAGCCACGAGCTACACCTGTGGATCTTCATTTGTTGTTATTACATCCCCTTTGAGGCTTTCCTGTGTCTCAGTTGCCATAAACTCTCAGGGAAGGAGCAAGGCAGTTCTGACATCAGCTTGTTTAGGCAGTGACCCAAACTGTATCTAGATCCCCTTGATTTTTATTTTTCAGGACTATTATCAATCTGCATGTCCTGGTTCTGAGGTTGATCTTTTGGATCAACCTCGAGGGTTTGAGACTCCTCCATTGGTTTAGGGAAGTCTACCTTGCAGAAGTCATTCTCTATGTCAGACCATGTTAGGACTAACACGGTCCAGAGGTTCCGATAAGTAGATGCTGAGGGGATTGTAATCCTCCTCATCCTCAAATGCTCTTCCAGTCCATGAATTCTTGGCAAGTTGGTCTTACCAAGATTCTTTTTCTTTTGAATACGAGAAACTACCCACCTCTTGAGCTTCTTCCGTGGCCCACCCTTAGCATTTGCAGCTAAAGGTTTGCGTTAGCTTTTGGATCCTCAAGATCCATGGATTTGGTATACTTGCCCTCTTGGCCTCTATCTTCTTCATCAAAATCCTTAGCCAAACAAGTATCAAGTGAAGCTCTTCATTTTGCTGCCTTCTTCAGAAGTAGCCTCCTCTTTTGAGTTCATGTAAGGTTGGAATGGCCAGCATTTTCTTGCTCGAGCTGGTTTCTCCTCCAAACATTACCAAAGAGAACCCCCAAGTGTTGTTGTCCTGGTTGCATTATCCTTGATTGGTGTCCAGTTCAATCAGGTTATATTTTGTGTTCCTCTTCGGATGCCCAGTCCTCATGATCAATTGAGTCTTTGAAGTGAGATCTTTAGTTGGCTCGTATATGTAGGACTTCTCAAATTGCATTTTTACCTCCAAGAGTATATCTACAGGGGAAATGTATAGAGGGAGGAGCTTGAGCTTCCTCATTTCCCCTTATATCTTTACAACACAGTCGTGGCATACATTGTAAGATACCCTTTCCAGGTCTCGAGATATCCTATCTTTGTTTATTAAATTTGAGGTTTCCTAGGAACACCGTTGATTTCTGAAGCCAATTCCTTAGCCACTTACAATGAAATGGCTAGCTTGCTGCATAGTTTAATTAGTAGGTTTCTAAAGATTGAACATTCATTGGTGGGATAAAGCTACGTGATATGCCAACGACATATCTCATCATCCAACACATGCTCAGACGATGGAAATATTAATTTTCCTTAAAAAACCAACCTATGGAACAGGCTGTTTGCCACCCTCGCCTTCTGAGTATCATTCAAGACCTTTGTTTGCCTAAAAGAGGGCAAATCGTTAGTTTGAACAATGCTTTGATTATTCTAGGCAAAGGTGTCAATAACATTAACTTGAAGGAGACTAGGGAAAGGGTCTCTATCAACAGTCATATGTCCTTCTCATAGGAAGATTAATTCCCTTGCCGCAATGGCATCTTGAACCACGGTTTGGAAGATTACGCCGTTCTTCATTGAGTGAGTGAAAGAATACCTTCCCCTTTAGTGTATTAGGGTGAGGCATCGTATGTTTTCCCCTAATCTTGAGCTTATTGTTTACCTCAAGCCAATCAAATATAGTGTTGGCTCTTGAGAGGTCAAACGAGTACCTTCATAAGTCTTGGAACTGGTTTAATTTCTTGGCTTTAATATCCTTCTTTACTAAGGGAATACAAACCATAGGAGGACCTTTGGTGTATTCAGTGGCGTCAATTTTGTATGGAGGATCTTCCTCCTCATCAATCAGATCATTTATGTAGGTTCCATACACGCTATTTTTCTTGAGGCTTTCCTCCTTCAAGATAGCCTCATACCTAGAGGCACATTCTTCCAACTGAAGGAGGGTTGAGAAGTTTGAGCCTTCAAAATTCTTCCTGCACTCAATATCCAAGCCGTTCAAACCTAGCTTTGCATATTCAACCTCAGGGACAACCACTGTTCGTCTTAATCCAACTCTTTTGAACCTATTAAGATAACCCTCTTTGGATTCGCCTGGCTTTTATCTCGTTCGAGCCATGTCTCACATAGAGGTTCCTAGTTCTATTCTTGGGAATTGGGTTTGAAATTTTCTAGCCATATTATCCCAACTATAAATGGAATTAGGTCGTAAACTAATGTACCACTGAAAGGCAGTCCCTGCCAAGGAACTAGGGAACAACCTATGTTTCAAGTGTGGGCTGTCAGTCACTTCCCGGCATTAGCAGTTGAATCTTGTCAAATGCTTGAGAACAGACATGCTCCCTTCTCCTGAGAAGAGGGTAAACTCGAGGATTTTGTATGTTCGAGGGAAAGGATAGTCCCTGTCAACATAGTAAGGGTATGGTTTATTATACAGGGGTCTATTAACCCTTCTAAAGCTTAGCCCATACATTTGCTCAATAAGGGTGGCCAATTGGTCTTGGAAGGATAGGTTTGGCATGTGGTTATGTGCCTACTACTGCCGCTCAAGTGGTGGAGGATCTAGAGGGTGCTCAGTAGGATACCCCTAAGCTCTTATAACAATTGGATCTGGGAACGGATTTTGTCCCACATACGTAGGGTAGCAACTGCCCCTGATCATTCTAGTTATTTTGTTGATTGGCCATATGGTATGTACCAACAGATCTTTAGATATGTGGCATGCCTAAAGCCACACCTACATTAACAAACTGTTCCACCATCCTTGCCTGATTAATCTCTAAGGTTTGTTCTTGAGGATGCAGGAAGTTAGCTTGCCTCCAGTCTCAAATGTGGAAAGAGGCCTAGGAGGAGGACGTTGGTCCCAATGTTGCAAACTTGCCCTTGCACACCTACTCTGAAGCTTTAATTCGGTCTTGAGACAGCCTCCCCAGCATGAGGAGGGCACAAAAGGTTATGCCCCCTGTCTCAGGGATAAGCGTGACCTGTACAATGGCGTTGAGGTCCCTTGAAGCCAAAGTATATCCTTGGTTCAAAGAGTTAGCAACCCAATGGTTGCGCCATCAATCATGTGGCCAGAATCCAAGTGAGTAGCACCTAGGTTAGCCATAGTTGGATTTCATATTCTCTCACGGACTATGTTGTCAAACTGAGCCACTAGCATTCATGAGTTTAAAGGATCATCACGAGTGTACCCAGTGGGAACTGATGGAGGAGGAGTAGGCCTTAGCTACAGGAGAATATTCCATATGTTTAACATTTGGAATGAATACAAAAATTGTTATAGTAAAAGTTATTTGGGAAATGAGATGAACATAGTTCAAGATGACATGTTAGATTTTGTTTAATTGGTCAATGAGATTGAGCCACAGATATACTTAAATCAAATAAATGATATGTTGTCAAAGTATATGGTCATAGTTCGTGATAAGTTTGGACGACTTGTCTGATAAGATTATAATATGATACTTTGAATGACTTTTCTTGTTCAAGTGGATAGAGATTCAAGAGTATTATGTCAGTGTTGTCAATAAGATTGGGACACTGAGCAGGACCACATGAATTATTTATTTCTTAACTACTAAGAAAAAAAATTAATTCTGTAAAAGGATGGCTCTAAATCCAGGAAATAGTCTGAAATCGTGCATGGATTATATGTTGCTTTGATGTGCCAAAAAGATTAGTCAAAGTGCGTTTACTTTGAATCTTACGTGCATTGGATAATGGCATAAAGTGGGCCGAAAACAGTTGTTTTACGTAGAATCCATAGTCTCTAACGAGACAAAAATGTCCCCTTAGTTGATTCGCAAATATGTGAACAGATTCAAGAATCTTTGGCCAAAGTATCCCATATGTTTGACATTTGAAATTAATACGAAAATTGTTTCTGTATTATTGAATTGTTCGAGAAGGGTGAGTCGGAAACTACAACAATAGATGTGAGAAAAATAATGATAGTAGTTAAAGTTATTTTTGCTCACAGATATATAATAGAGGGGTTAATTATCATAATAAAAGTTATTTGAAAAATTTTTGAGTGAATATATTTAATTCTAAAGTGCAGTAAAACTTATTTGGTGGAATTAAGTTCTATTAAATGGTAATGAATTGTTATCATGAGATGATAATCATATTTGACCCATTTGGTGCTAAAGTTAAATTGTCCCTGAGGTCCCTTCGCAAGCCTCGACTTAAGAATTTAAAAGATAAGATCATAAGATGAATTATTTATTTATGAGATAAATAAATTTTTATGCTAAACAAATATTCATGAGATGAATCTTTTTAAAAAAATTAAAAAAAAAGGACAAAAGGGAGAAAATGCCAAAACAGTGGTTTGGCACATTAGCAGGGGTGACGTCATGAGTGACATCACCCACTTTTTTTTTTTTGTTTAATGCACGTTGATTACACGTTATACGGCATATGGGTTTTTGTAATATAAATAGGTATATTTATCATGAGAAATTAAGATTTAAGTTTTAGAACTTAGTTTTCTCCCACAATAAAAATTCTAAAATTATTTTAGGGATTTTCTAAATTATTATTTAGCAACATTTTTTTTAAAAACTATTTTTCGAAAAGATTGAAGGAAAAATTTTATTTCAAAATTTTTCCTAAATTTAATATCATTGGGAGCCCACACTCCTAGTGATAGAAGGGGTTATTGCGAAAAAGACCTTGAGATGTCAAAAAATCTTCTTCCAATTTCAGATCTTCAAGTCGGAATCGGGATTTGCTCTTTAGGTATGTTTAATTAAATATGTGATGTTTAATTTTTTTTTCATTTATTTCGTTTATTATACATATCATGTTTATATTTGTTTTATTTGATATTTTTTGTTTGTCATATTATGAACCTATTAGAGTAAGATCTAAATCTAGTTAAATAATTTAATAAGATCAGGGCTTTAGATTTAAAATAAGAATTTTAAATTTATTTTCTGCTGCGTTCGCTCTAGGAAAATATTTTTGAAATATGTTCCAAACAACGAGAAGGACCCCAAAGATCAGAATGGATATATTCTACTAGTTCTTCAGTGGTGTGTTTACGGTCTTAGAAGCTAAACGATGATGTTTGCTAAATTTGTAGGATCCACAAAAATCCAACCTTGTGATACAATCAGGGCCTAACAAGCCTTGCTATTTCCGTTTAATCAACCCTCTTTCACTATTGTGTCCAAGTCTTTTGTGCCAGAGACTTGTCTTGTTCGACTTGACTATGTTAACCGACCCTATTTGAACAGCCACAACGTCACTAGACATGACATACAACCAATTTTTCACGACACCTTTAAGGATTACCAAGGAGTCAATAAGAATTTTCATGATTTCATTTTCAGCCTTAAAACCAAATTTGTCCAATGTACCAAGAGAAATCAAAATTCTCTTCAGTTCGGGCACATGCCAATGTTTTCTAGAGTGTAGAATGTCCCATTGGAACTTACCGAGCCAATTGTAGTCTTACCGAGCCAATTCCAATCACCTTGTAACTATGGTTATTTCCCATTAAAACTTTCCTACCATCTAGCGTTCTATAAGTTATCTAACAACCTCTACTACGGGTCATGTAAAAATTGCAACCAGAGTCTGGAGCCCATTCTCGGGTCGATGAATTTGACGATGCTACTAGAACCTCAGCACTAGAGTAACCGTCTTCATCTCCTATTACCGGGTCAACACTAGCATTTTTTTTGTTTTCTCGTTTGGGACATAATATTCAAATACAACCCTCTTTATTTCAATCAAACATAATCCTTTTTACGTTGGAAGCGGCTCAATTTTTATTTTGATTTTTATTTCTCAACTTTATGTCTCTGTTTTCTTTCCCCTTTGACCAGCCTTTGACTAAGAACCTCTCACGAACAAGATTAGCTAGATTTTGGCTTTTTAGCTCAAGAATTTTAAATTTAAGGGCTTTTAGAGCATCCAAAAGAGACAACTTAGTTCAACCATATTCTAGAGTATCTTTAAAGACCTTAAAAAATTTAAGTAGAGGGTTTAATAATACAAGGGCTTTATCTTTTCTTGAATTCTAGCAGAAACATTATCTAGATTTGAACAAACTTATTAAACTCATCTAACAACTCCATAATAGGTCTGATTTCGCCCATTCTAAAATTAAAGAATCACTCCATCAGGAATATGCGGTTCAGTAGGGAGTTTTCCTTATAAAGTTCTTCTAATTTAGCCTCAGTATCATAAACACCTTTTTCAAAGGAGACAAGATGTAATACTTGATTTCTAAAGCTGAGAATGATGACTGTTTTGGCTTTTACATTCGTAGTCTTCTTCCTATGCATCTACTGCTTTTCGGCCGCAAAGCCTCTTCAATGCCTTATTGATTCAGTATGGCCTCCAACTTAATCTTCCAAACTGAAAAATCTTTTCGGCTATTAAACTTCTCTATTTCGAAGCTAGAGGTACTCATTTTTGTAGAAACCCTAATGGGCTCTAATATCACTTATTGTATTTTGATTCTTCGAGTTTTGGTTTAAAGTTACAAAATATTATCTTCATCACTAACTACAAAGGAAAATATGGCCAAAAAAATTACAGAACAAAAAAAGAGAGAAAATAAACACCCGAATTTTACTTGGTTCGGAAAAAGCCTGCTCAACAGTACTCTCTAAAATTAGAGGAAATTCTCTACTATAATCTTTCATTACAAATATGAGCAATTTCAGCAATTTTTACCTAGGCTTACCTCAAATAAGGTTTCACAACGTAAAACCTTAAACTCTAGCCTAAAAATGTTTCGATCTCACCATATGTGATGAATGTTGGTGCTAGAACGAGCCAGTGAATGTTGTCGGAACTGGAAAAGAACCAAAAGCGTCGCCGATTGCTTCAACCTCTTTGGGAGAAAATGGTGGAAAATTGTAAATTTCAGGATTTATTATCGTGTATTTTTGCCCCGAGCCTCCTCTAAAATATTCTACCAAAAAGGACATCAGCCATCTAAAATGCCATAGATCAAACGGTCTAAAATTGAACACAACGTGTTACGCCCTGGCAAAACACTTTTATTGCTCTCGGGTTCTCCTGTGGAGCTCTATGGGGTTTCATACCCTTGTCTTGATTCCTTGGTTTCCATATGAATCTCTCCCATTTTTCTCCCTATCTCTCCTATTTTCCCTTGTTTTTGTGGTGATTCTCACCTCAATTTCTCTCATTGTGGGTTTGGTGGTGCTTTTGTGGTGGAGGAGTTGTGGTGTTGGGTTCATTGGGTTTGATACCGCTGGTGGTGGTCGACGCTGGTAGTGGTGGTGTTGTCACTGGTGGTGGTCGTTCGCTGGTGGTGGTGGTTTCATTGGTGGTGGTGTTTTCGCTGGTGGAGGTGTTTTTGTTGGCGGTGGTCATTCGCTGGTGGTGATTTCACTCCTTTTCTTCTAAATCAATGACCATTATTTGTTGGAATTGTCAAGGCTGTGGCCAAGCCCCGACAATCCAAGCTTTGGGGGAGCTCACGAGAAGTCATAGGCCCTCAACTATAGTTATTATGGAATCAAAATAGAAAGATGGGTATATGTTGTGCCTTGCTCAAAGGTTTGATTTTTGCTTTTTTTTGTTAGTCTGATCGGTGCTAGTGGAGGTCTTGCTTTATTTTGGAAAGACTCATTAATTATTAGTATTCTTCAATCCAGTAATCGTTTTATTATGGCTGAAAATGAAGATGGTCATTCTGGTGTTAAATGGGTCCAATGCTTTATTTATGGAGAACGGGTCCATAATTTTGGTCTTCGTTATCTAATGTGTGTGTTAATATAGTGGGGCCTTTCGCTATTGCTGGTGACTTTAATGCTTATGCTCAATCTTCAAATAAGTATGGGGTTGTGTGTGCCCACTTCGTTTTCTCTACTCAGTTGGCTACAGTCATTCTATGATGATATCTCTCTTATGGAATTGGATTCTAAATGGTGTCGCTTCTCTTGGTCCAATCGTCAAGAGGGCTCAAGATTTGTGAAGGAGAAACTCAATAAAATTGCGGTTAATTAGGATTGGATTGCCCTCTTCTCCAGTGTGAGTGTTAAGTTGCTTCTAGCCACTACTTTCGATCACTCTCCCCTCCTGATTTCTCCTTGGGGTGTTTACAAGCATCCTCATTTTTCCTTCAAGTTTGAGGCGAAGTGGCTTCTCCATGATCAATGTTGGGTCATAGTTTTTGATGGGTGGAAGGAAAATGTGGATCAAGGTAGTATGTCTTTGCCTTGGTCCAAGCTCGGTTTGTGCCAATCTTATTTGTTGTCTTGGAGTAGGGCCATTTACCGCCTTTCTCCTACGAAAATTGCTCAGATTACCCAAAGACTTGTGGAGCTCCAGAACAGGACTCAGTTCCCTTGTGACAGGTTTGAGGAAACTTGATTCAATTTGGAAGCAAGAGGAAATCTACTAGAAGCAGAGATCTCGTGTGGACTAGTTTAAGTTTGGGGATCGTAATACCAGTTTTTTTCATGTGTCTGCGATGGTGAGACGTTGTTGTATTGTATTTCACGTCTGAAAGATCGGTTAGGGAATTGGGTTGAAGACAATTGTGGCATTAACATGCTGATTCTTGATCATTTCCATTATCTCTGCACTACTACTGAAGGTGTGTGTATTGCTGATGTGTTGTCTATTTGCCCTCACATAATCTCTGATGCTGATAATCACATGCTCATGCTTAGTTTTCGAAATTTCAGACATTAAAGCCACTATTAATCAGATGGGGAGTTTGAAAGCCCTTAGGCGGATGGGTTCTCTGGTATTTTCTTCAAAGAATTCTGGGGTATTGTGGGAGATGATATTTGTGTTGCTATTCATGTTTTTTTTTTTTTTTTTTGAGTCTAACGTTATGTTGGAATCCTTGAACCAAACTAATATTGCCCTTATTCCTAAAAATTCGAATCCTGAATGCGTTTCCTATTTTAGGCCTATTAGTCTCTGTAATTTTGTGTACAAAATTGTATCAAAATTGCTAGCTAATATACTTAAATATGTGCTCCCTTCCATCATTTCCCCTTGTTAAGGTGCCTTCGTTCACGGGCATTGTATTCAAGACAATATTATTATCGCCCATGAAGTGTTTCATGCTCTTCGGCGTAAGAAGAAAGGGAAAAAAAAGCCTTTATGGCTATTAAAATTGACCTCTCTAAAGCTTATGATCAAGTTAATTGGGATTGATTGGAGGGGCTCCTTAAGTGGTTTGGTTTTGACCATCGTTTTGTCTCGTGGGTTATGGCTTGTGTTAGATTTTTTTCTGTTAGCCCTATCGAGAATGGAAACCGTCTTCCTTCTTTTCGCATATCAAGAGGTCTTAGGCAAGGGGATCCCCTCTCCCCTTACCTATTTGTTTTAATGATGGAAGTTTTCTCAAGGTTAATTTTGAATGAAGTTGAGAGTGGGAGATGGAAGTCGTTTCCTATTTCCCCTCTTGCCCCCCCTTTGTCGCATCTCTTAATATTGAGGTGGTCCAGGTGGTTAAAAGGGTCATCACTTCATTTTGTGGTGCCTCAGGTCAGAGTGTTAACTTTAGCAAATCTTCGGCCTTCTTTTCTTCTAATGCCCCCCGGGAGCTCCGACTAGCTTGTTTGGGTGAGCTTGGGATGTCGTCTATGGATTTTAATGATCACTACTTGGGCATCCATCTTCTGTGGGGTCGGGACAAAAAGAGAACTCTTGGATACCTAATGAGATAGGATTAGAAAGAAGGTTTAAGGTAGGAAATCTTCCCTTCTTTCCCATGCTGGTCGAGAAGTCCTTGTCAAGTCTGTTTTATTTGCCATTCCTCAATATGTGTTTCATTATTGTCATATCCCCGTTTTTTTAGGGCGCAAAATTAATGGTTTGTTAAAGAGGGAACATTGGTGAAGAGAGGCATATTCATTGGCTTAGTTGGAGGAAATTGGCTACACCTAAAGGCATGGGTGGTTTGGACTTTCAGGATATGAAGGGGTTGAACCTAGCCATGCTTGCTAATCAAGCTTGGCGAATCTTGGATGATCCTAGGACCCTTTGGGTCAAAATCCTTAGGGGTATCTATTTCCTTGATGGGGATTTCATGCTAACTTGTGTTGGATCTAGGCCTTCTTGGTTTTGAAGGTGTATTATTGAAGGTTGGGACTTCCTAAAAAAAGGTTTGTCGTGGAATATTAATAATGGTCGTAGGGTGCGTGTTTGGGATGATAATTGGGTTCCGGGAGGTCTTTTGGGGGCCGTTCAGTCCGATCATCCTTTAGCGCATTTGATGAGGGTGTGTGACCCTATCAACCCCTCTTCTCGTACCTGGAAAATTGACTTGCTCCGAAGCTTATTTCCTCGTGATCTGGTAAATATTATTTGTTATATCCCTATCTCTGATCTGGGTATTAATGATCATTTGATTTGGGCTTTGGATTCTAAAGGCGCCTATCGTGTTAAACAAGGTTATGCATTATGGTGTAGGTCTTATCCCCATGACAGTCAAACCTTGCAGGCCTCTCCATCAAGTTTTCCAGAAAAGAAATTTCTTAGTCGCATTTGGGATGCCATGGTGTCGCCTCGTCTTCGGGTTTTCCTTTGGGGATTTTTTGTCGACGCTCTCCCCTCCTTTGCAATTTGTGCTAAGAGAATTCCGAATACTTTTGCATTGTGTCCCTATTGTTTGAGCGCTTCTGAGTCAGCTGACCATATCATCTTCCTTTGTCCGTTCGTTAGGGCTGTGTGGTTTGCTTCTGATGTCGGGGTTTAAGCCAGTTGCTGAAGGTTTTAGGGGCTTTCCTTTTTGGTGGGAGAGGATTATATCCTTCTTTCATGATGACCATTCCTCATTTATTAAAATCATTTTTTTTTTGTGCTGGTGGATTTGGAAATCTCGATGCAGGTTCATTTTTGATGGGAGGGCCAATGATTCGATATGGGTTGCTGATCGTGCTTGTTTTGAAGCCATTGAAGCTTATGATGATGCTTGTATTGGCTAATCCCCTCCACGATGTTGCTCAGTTGGGTAGCGGAATTGGTCCAGGCCATTTTCGGGTTGGGTTAAGTTTAATGTTGACACTAGTTGGGTTTCCTTCCACCGGTGACGCCTTGGCTGCGCGGTGGCTATTTTCTCTCTCCTGGGGTCTTCTCAGCCCCACTCTCTCTCTCCACCCAGAATTCAGAGCTTTCGCGTGTAAGTTCTATCGTTCTTCTTGCTGTGGTGTTCTCCGGTAGATTGGGGTCCCCTTTGGTCGGTTGTTAGGGCCGGTAAAGGTGGTGGCGGCGCACTGTGGTTGTGTGTAGCCTAACCCTAATTTCTCCCTCAAACGATGCCTGATTTGGAAAGTGCATATTTTTTGGATTCTCCCCTTAATTCATGCATCTCTCCTTATTTGGTTTGGTTTGGTCCCGCCTCCTCACGGTTGTGTGGGCTGCTTTTGTGTTTCTCCGATCGACTTCTCCGGGCATGATGTTATTCGTTGATGAGGATGGTCGGTGTCTCCCGGTTGATTTTCTTGTTCGTGGATGGCAATGGTTGTCACGTTCTCTCTCCCCTCCCTTCCTTTGTGACCGGATTCATGCCGGCGGCTACGGGTGAGGGGCTGTTCCTTGGGTGGCGGCTAGTGGAGGCTAGGGTTTGGAGGTGTTAGGGTTTGTGCTGTATTGGGCTTGTTGACTGGCCGACATGTTGTGGGACTTCCGGGCCTAATAGGAGTGGGCTTTCGGGCCCAGGTTTTGGATGCAAGTGCTCTTCGTACCCTTGGGCTACACTAAAGGCCCACCTAGGTGGTTGGGTTAAGGTTTGTGATGGACTATAACTAGGCAACGCAATAGCTGGGCCTCGGAATGGGCCTACACGAGCCAGGGCCCACCTTGCTCCCTTGCTAATGGGAGCTCCCAAAAAAAAAATATATTTATCGGGCTCATTGGCCCGGTCTCTTTACTGTTGCGGGCCCAGTTTATTACGGGGCCTGACACTTTTCTTGGAGACCCGTGTTGGGCCTGATGGATTCAAGCCTCACGGGTCTCCCCTCCTTTCCCCTGGCCATTCTTGCGATAGGGGGCACGTTCCTCGCTTGGGCCTCGCGGATTCGGCTTGTCTGGAGAAGTTTTGATGGTTCGGGTGGGTGCTGGATATGTTGAGGGAAGCTCGGTCTATAATAATGGACCACAAGTACCATCCATATCCCCTTTAGTTCTGGTGACCGTTTCTATGGACACTGCGACTTCTGCTTTGCATGATGTGAATTCAGCGGTTTCGCCTCAGACTAGTTGTTTGAAGCTTAGGAAGCATACGCAGCCTACAGCAAAAAGCAAGAAGTCCAAGGGCAAGAAGAAATCCTGATTCCAGTTGGCGTTCATTCGCTTTGTTTTCCTTTGTGTAGAGTTTGTACTTAGGAATTTCCTTTGATGTTTTTTTGTAATAATTCTTTGTTGCTTTTGCTTGTTGCTTTCTTTCGGATTGCTTGTAGGCTTCGGCCAGCTTGGGGTATGCCCCTCGTACTCATGTATGGACGTACATCGGTGCGATTTTTTGATATATACACACTGACCTTATCAAAAAAAAAAAGTTGGGTTTCCTCCTCAGTGGCGGCTGGGTTGGTTGTGGTGGCTCGAGATAATAATGCTTAGGTTTTTCCGGGATGGTGTGGTTCTTCTTATGCTTCCTCAGCTCGGATGGTGGAATGTCTTGCGTGGAGAGCAGCTTGTTTTTTAGCCCTTTCTCTTGGTTTGAGTTTTGTTTCGTTAGAGTCTGATTGCCGTGAAATTATTCGGATTCTCGTTGATTTGAGTCCGCATCCTTGGGATCTTTTTGCTATTGTTGAGGATATTAGACGTTTATGCTCGTCCTTTTTTCTTTCCGTTTTTCTTGGTGTAGTAGAGATGACAATGTGGCCGCCCATGAAGTGGCTAAGTTACATAGAATGGGAGCATGTTCCCATGACTGGGTGGTTAATTCGCCTCCCTTTATTTTGTCTGCCATTGTAATTCTTCTTCTATAGAGTGCCTTTGGGCTTTTCGTTCAAACAAAAAAAAGTGTTACACCCTGGCCAAGGAAAATAGAGAGATAGGTTTTCCTTCACACAAAATAAAAAAAGTACCAAAAGATGGGCAACATAGCCCTAAAAAGGATAGCTAGGCAATCATTAATAGGGCCAATAGCAATGATAAAGAGGCCAAACGGTAAAATCAATCTAACCCAAGACAAAAAATTTCTTCCAATGGTAAAATCCATTTGACCCAAGCGCCACCCAAATCCAGCACGTGAGGGTGCGTTACCCAACATCCCGGCGTCGGCGTTGCATTAACGGAATCGCCGCCGCCCATCGGTTCGTGTTGTACAACCATTACTTTCGTCCACCAGAGGGACCACCATCAACCTTGACCTCAGCCTCTGCTTTGCTTTTCTCCAATCCCTTCGTCTTCTCCACTATCTCTGGCAACAACCACCACCGGGCTCTGGCCTTCATCAACACCAACCACCACCACAAAACGCCTCCACTACTCTATCTCTCTACCACCATCGTCTACCACCGCCACCATCCCTAAACACTTCTTTCTCTTTCTAGTGCTCTGCATCCCACCATCCCTAATCACCAGAAAACCATCGCTAACGCCACCACAAACCTCCACTCTCTCTCCACCTAAACACTTCTCTCCTCCACGCCGCTCTCTCTCCAGCAGTCCGTTCTCTCTCCAGATACCTGTTACCCACCACCACCAACAGATCAGATCCAACACCAATCGCAACCCAAAATCAACAACCCCCACCTCCCCACTCTGGTTAGTCTCCATCATCGCGCTTCCTCACCGAGTACCATCCCAACCCATCGTTCTCTCTCCTCAATTCCATATCCAAAACCAAGTTTGAAATGCCAATAGCCAGTGAGACGGTGTCTATCTTTGTTGATGGCCTACCAGAAAGAACGACAAATTCATGGCTTAAAGCGGTTTTTCGAGAATTCAGGTCAATCTATGATACTTTTGTTCCTGTGAAGGAAAGGATGAGGTCTAGATGTTCTTGTGGCTTTGTTTGATTTCATGACTCGAGTGAAGCTGTATGGGCAATTACATCCACGAATAGAAGATGGGTGGTGAGTGTTAAGCTCAAAGTTCAATGGGCTAACCCATGCAGAAGATCAGCTTCTTCGTCTTACAGGAATCAGACTCGATCAAAAGTTTCTCAGCAATCCAGAGACAAATGGACGTAATAAGGATAAGGCGAGCACTCCAACTACTCGGGTCGGGGATGCCGTGAATACAAACATTCCGAGGGTTGTGGTGTCCAACGTCAATAAGAGTGTTTAGGGCTGGCTCAATTGATCAATAATCGCACACTCGATTGGTGAGGTTAGTTTGGACGATATCCTCACATTTATCATGGAGAACAACCTGTATGGAGTAACCCTTAGAGGGTTAAGCAATACCACTTTTATTATGGTCTGTGACTCTACTGGCACCTTGGAATCGTATCTCGGCCCGCGCAAGCAGACTCTACTTCAGAAATTTAAAGAGGTTTATAAATATGCCGGTGAGACACTAGGCTCTCTGAACAGACGAGTGTGGATTGAGGTTTATGAACTACCTGTCCAATGTTGTTTTAAGGAATGCTTTACTGATATCGCAAAAGTATGGGGAAAGTTTGTTAAGGTGGACTCAAGGGCATCTGCAATGAGATGTGTTTGATGTTGTTAGGATCCTTATTGATACTTGCTCCACAACATGCATTCACCAGACGATCCAAGTCCAGTTTAGCGGGGGATCCCGTTTGGTGCTTGTCAAAGAAGGCAATTCTGAGATGATCCCAAACTACTCACCCAGAGTTGTCGCTATGTCGGCCAGATTGGCAAGGGAACAAGCCTCTTTCTCCTCGCAGTCCTACCAAGACAACTATTGCACCATAGTGGCACGGCTTTCTTCAAGGGGCCAACCTCTTCCGGTGCAGATGACATATGTCTTGGACAATTGTGAGGAGGCCGGAACTCCTCCTTCAAGGCCTATGAATGAAGGTGTGAATGTCTTAGGGAAATTGTTGGGACAAATTACTATCCATATCAATGGACAACACTTTGGGAGATGGGCCTTGGAATGGTTTTGCCAGCGTGACTTACTACTCCATACCGATGCCCAGCCTGTGGCTCAAATGCCGCTCTTGGAGACTCGAGAGAATCGGCATCTCCCCTACTCCTCCCGTGGGCTGGGAATGATAAAGCTGAAACAATACAACCCCATGCTCAGATATCGCCTAAAGAAAACGAAATTCAGGATACTGCTAGTGATAATGACTCCGCAGCCTCTGGCCCTGAGTTCCCACTAGGATTCGAACCAAATGACTTGCTCAGTCACCTGCATACAGAGGTTAGTAGACCAGGGAACTACCATGTGCTGGGTCCGTTTATGGAGGGGCCCAGCACAACTCGGAGGAAAAAGGATAAATTGCAGACGACAAAAACGGGTAGGCGAGTAGTGAAGTGCAAGATGAAAGAGAAGGAGAAGTGGGAGCTACAAGACTTCTTGAAGGACATGTCACCCAGGAATAGTGCACGGAATCCGGCTAAGGCCTCTGGTAAAAAGAAAAAGAGGAATAGGGTGAATCGGGATGACAACGTTATTGATGCCAAGAAGATCGAGGAGGCTGGGCGAGTAATCGAGATGGGTAAAAGACTAGGTCTGAATTTTGATGGTTTTGATCCTCCTAAGGTGAGTGCTATGCTCCACAGAAGGATCTGAGGGACCGACACTGGTCAATAGGTACTTTGTGGTGTGGCTCGAGGTGACGTCGATATGAATGTTGGCATTGGCTTTGATCCAACTGAGCTGAGTTTCATGTTTCGTCAGCTTTAGCGCTCCGATGATACAATTTCCTGTCGTTTGGTAGATCTTGTAGTCGATGTCGAGTCTGTTGTTGCCGTGCGTTAGTCGTGTTTTGAGGCGTTTGTTTTGCCTGTTTTGGATTGTTTTTCTGTTTTTGTATTTTCTGTTCTCTTTTGGTCCCCGTTCTTTATGGGTGGACTCAGGTCTCGCTTAGTCGAGTGACCTGTTTTGTTCGCGACTTTGTCGCTAATTATCGAAAAAAAATTAATAGGGCCAATTTCATAGACAAAAAATAAACGGTAATACATTTACATATTTAATTGATATAACTTATATCAATAACAAATACTATCCAATATTAACTGTAACTTAAATACATACTTTTATTTAGAAAACGTATACAATTAATATATATATATATATATATACCAATATTTAACAGGAATATTTGTCAAATTTAAGCCGGTTGAACCTGTTGTATAGACGGGTCTTAAATTACCTAGATCCACCCTGGGGTCGGATAGTTGACACTCCTATATGCCGCTCCCGCTAATAATACCAGTTCAAAATTCCAATAGTGGTACATCTGCAGAGAGAGAGAGAGAGAGAGAGAGAGAGAGAGAGAGAATGGAGGAAACAATGGCGAAATTTAGCAGAACTCTAGCATCCTTCTGCAACCACCTCCACCGTAGCTGCGACGCCTTCAAGCACTCCCTCGACCGTCGCCCTATCCCCCTCGGTACTTTCTCTCTCTCTTTCATAAATCTCTAAATTTGTTAATTCGTTTCAATTGATCCTTTATTTTTTTTCTTCAAAATAGTCTTTAATACTTATAAATTTGTTCAGATTATCTTATATTTTTAAATTTTATCTGATTTTGATCCTAGACGGATAACTAGTAACCAATTTTGTAAAAAATCGGAACACTAAGAACTATTTTAAACAAATAAAAAATTGATGGACCAATTTGAACATACCTATGAACATTAGGATATTTTAAATATAAGAAAAGATAATGATCAATTTGAACAAATTAAAATACGTATATGGGACGAACTGTGTCAATAACCCTAATCGCTTTCATTGATTCAATTATCTGGCGCACAGATTCAGCGTCGACAACATTCATTCAATCCCTAAACCGCCGGGTGTACTCCTTTGCCGGTGATCTGGACTTGTTGGAGTCCATGGCGTTCGGTACGGTGTCGTTTGAGGAGCTCTTGGGTCACTGCAACGAGTTCTACAAGAAAAATCAGTCCGATTTTGTTGACCTCCGCCGTCATCTCCACTCTCTCTGCTACCTTTCCTCCGGTACTCTGATTTTCTTTTTCTTTCAGTTTGATGTGTATTTGCTAGCGATATAAAACACACAGCAAATTCACACCATGGAAAATATACTTAACCTAATGAAAAACAGTAAAATAATGAAAGTAGAGAGATAAGAGATAAAAGAGGACATTTGATTTCATTGATGCCTTAAATTACAATGACTACCCCTATATTTATAGAATATCCCTTACATAAGTCGGGTCTACTCTACTATAATTGGGCCATCCTAAGTAATAAGCCACATACTTATTTTGGACATGTGTCAAAATTGAAGTAAAAACAAAAAGGCAAGAATATGCAAGATTTATATGGAAGATCTCTTTTACTCTAGAGAGAACGCTACGAGCATTTTGGCATGTTACTAGGATCTTGAATATGCTAATGAGTAGTCAAAAGCAACTCAAGTTAAACAAAAGAAACTCGAGATAGACAAACTGGATCTAGAAGAGTGAATCTGGTGACCTCGAATAGAATCAATCTTGAATAAGATTGACCTTGACCTCAAATAGAGTCAACCTCAAGCTTGTACAAAATCAATCTCCAACTTGATCAGGATTAGCCTTGTACTCGAGCAAAATTACTTTCGAGCTTGAACATACACAATCCAAACTCAAGAAGTACCAATCTCGAACTCAAGCAGTGTATACAATGAAACAACAAACATAGTTAAGAATTACTCAAACTTTAACAGTAAAGCGAGAACCAAGTCGACTAATAGTCGTGTCGTGGAGTTCACCACTGCTCTAAGTTTATGTCCCCACAATGCTATAAAGTGATCAACTAGCACTCCGACTCTGAAGGTTAACTCGGCATGCACCACTTAAGTGTACTCTTGAGTGGGGGATTAGAATACACCCTAATTTGCTTGGTAACCAAAAAGGGAGAACCATGAGAAGAGAGGTATGTATATAAAGGGGAAGAAGCAATATGAGAGAAGTGAGGACATTGATTTCTGTGTTTTCTTCAAACTTTAGATGCATTCCAATTTATAGGCCAGAGATTCATCCATTGGGGTTATCAAACTGTTAAGGAAATGATAGAAAATTTGGCTTTGTTATGCAAGTAGATGGTGGATATGGCACAATAGGTGCATATTGGCAATCAAGGCCTTCGGGGGGAAAAAAAAAACAAAGAATCAGATCACACCATCTTTGTAATAGGTAAATGCCTCCTTTTCTCCTAAAGTTGTGAGCTCGGATTCCCAAGAAAAGAGTTTCCCATGTTTCAATTTGCCGCAATGACTATATTATTGAACGGCGTACAAATAAAGTTAAGGGTTGGAAAAAGTCCACGTCACATCATATCATACCTTGATGTATCGGCTAGCCTGCTAGGCTTAGTAGGGCGCACGCGCAGTGTATAAAAAGGCACGACTAAGGCGCGCCTAGGCGTTGAGGCGTAGCTCCCTCGCCTCACAAGCCTCAGGCGAGGCGACTTCAGTGAGGCGCGCTAAGGTGCATGAAGCTAAGGCGTGCCTTTTGCTTTAAATTTAATAAATTATTATATTATGAGTGTTTTTGTTATATTACGTAATTTTTAAAAAAAAGCTTATGTTGACATATTTATAATTCTTGTATGTTGGGGGTCCTTGGAAACAGCCTTTCGTAAGGGTATCACCTTGAAGGGGTAAGGCTGCGTACATCTTACCCCTCCCAGACCCCCTGCTTACGCGGGAGCCTTTGAGGCACTAGGCCTGTTGTTGTTGTTGTAAAAAAGCTTTTATCGATATACATAATACAACGTGTTTTGATGAATATCAATATCTTTTAGCAGTATTTTTCTTAAGCACTATATAGATTTGCACCTAGGCGCTAGGGACCCCTATTGCTTCAGTGCGCCTTGTGCCTTTTTATACATTGCGCACGCACGCCTATGGCAGACTAAGCCCGCTTAAGGTCCTCAAGAGTTCACTATAACAAGTGAGGGAAAGTATATAAAATGACTTTCCCTCTAGATGTTCTGTGGAATATAGTCCCTCAAATATAATTGAAGTACACTATTTCCAATAGGATAAAGTTTGTTATTGCAAAAACATATTGTTAGCAACTATAAATAGACAATACTTGTACATGTAGGTCATAGTGAATACAAAGTAAACCTCTCTGTCTCTCACTTAAGTTCCCTCTTATCCTGTAGAAGGCGAAGCCTTCCCTCGAACAAAGCTAGCTTGAGATACTGCTACTTTAGCCGACCCTCAAGCGAGGGTAGCTTGAGAACTAGTAAACTCTGTGGTATTAAGAGGCCAGTTTGAGAACTAGCCTTAACAGTGAACCACGTTACTCAACGGGTACCAGGCCATTAAACTAGTTGGTTAGTCTTTAGTTTCAATCCAAAACTAAATATACATGCACTTCAATCGCACTTTGCCTTTGATCACCTACCTTCAATTGCCACATTATCATTGCAAATTTTGCATGAAAGTTGCAAAGTCTCTCGAATGACGTGGCATCAAAGCATGGTGGACCTCTTATGTTAGGAGTACACTCTTACATCATCTTAACAAATGTCTCTCTGACAGATAAACCCCCTCGCTCCCTTCCCCTAAACATCCATTTTTACTCTCCCTTTAACTGGGATTTGAGACATTGGTGGTGCAAGGCATACCTCAGAGTCATACTATACTTCCCTCTATGCAGGCATGGTAAGGGAAGTTAGAAGACACCATTGTTAATTGCCATGATTAGTACATTATAACTATGTTCTTCATCTTCTATGCCATTTCATATCCCCATAGACTTCCTTCTGCTTGCCCTTAAAAGGCCTTTTTTTAAATATTTGTTTGAGAAATAACAATGTAACATGGATATAAAGTGGAAAAACTTATCTAGAAATGCAAATATAGGATAAAAATTACAATATCGTGGAAAACCATTGCCTTTTAATCGAATTGTCCCCACATGATTACACATTGTCTCATGACAATGGGCCGCTAAGGTTAGTGCGATGACTACAACACTCATGTACTTGAGGACTAAGGTTATGGGAGAGATTCAAACAAATCCTAGCATTTTGGAAAGACAAGTAGAGAGGAGAAAGAGAAAGAGTGAGCTTGATAGTGTATTTTTCTCTAGCCTCATTTGGGTCTACTCACAAAGAATGGAGAGACGAAAGTATTGAGGAAGAATAAATGGAGTATTGACTGTTCAAGGATATTTTTATAATGGTTAGTGATATTAATTCACAGTTTTGGCTTTTTCAATGTGTTAGACAAATATTTTGGTTATTAGGTACAAAAAAGGGGAAGATAAATCTAAGCTAGTGAGAAAAAATATCTACACTCCATCCACACCTGACCCGGTGGGTAGGTTATGCTTATGTGCACGTCGTCCACCTCAAGCTCCGTGGAAGCTCAATAACTTACCACACATCTAGTATGTGTTGGAACATACAAAGAAGACAACAATTTCCTCCCGTTTCTACGTGGAATGTAACACTTCTAAATCATTTCTAATGATTCTCCGTTCAACTTTCTGTCTTTATATTCATTTTTATCTTTTTTTGACATGCCAGTTTTTAGGCAACAAGTCCCACAGATTATTTTGTCCTTAGTTGCTTTGTGTTCAATGATTTAATCGTTAACAAAGACAACCTAGAGCCTTATAGAGGCTCCCATCACAGGAAGGTGTTGGGGGGGGGGGGGGGGGGGGGGGGGGGAGGTTAAGATGTACATTGTCTTACCCCTACAACGTGCTACCCTGAAGGGAGGTTGGTTGTTTCCAAGCATTTAATCCAAAACATTGATGAAATTGGAAAGCTTTTGTGGTTTTAACTACAATTGCTTCTTTGCTTTTCTGTTTCCTCTCTTCTTATCAAACAATGGTTTGATTATGTTCTTGTTTTGTTGCTTTACATTGATGCTTCAGACCTTGTGATTGAGGACTGATGAATAGAAAGAGGGTGTTTGTCTCTTGTTCTTTCAGACAATTTCTTCTCAGCAATACTACGATTGTAATGTGTGTTGTCATCTTAAAAAGAGGGTGTTGTTATTTAATCTTTTTTCATGTTGATCTTATAGACATTGAGGACAATGATGTGGAAGAGGATTTTACTTCTGCAACTGTTTGCACCCCAACAAAAGAGGATGACTCCCAATTGCTAACATCTTACGAAGGAAGCATGATGAAGAAGCTTGAAGGAAATTCTGTGTATGCTTTCAGTGATTTACAGATATATTTTTTTTTTTTTTTATGAGCTATGGATTGCTTCTATAAGCAACCCAAAGCTAGTAGTGTTACGTTTCCATTGACAGACTATCCTGTCAAATGTGGGTGATGTCTCTTCTGCTTCATGGTTTTGAAGATTTGATGATTCGATGAGCTTGCAAAACCTTGGGCTATCTGATGTTTGTCTTGCCACTATAGCATCTGAAGGTGAGTGGATGCACATTTCCATGAGGAAATATTTTTGCCGGACAGCTAGATAATGTCATATGTTGACATTGTAAAATTTGTTTCATTTATTTGACATGAAACCAATATGTTTTGTGATGCTATATGCACAGGTGATGTGAACATTGATGGAATTGACAACCATATGCAAGTTCCAGTAAGGTAAGACTGCAATTTTATTTTTAGCTAGGGTGTTTTAGACCAGTTTACACACAACTTGACTAATCTTGGATTTTATGCGCTCCTCAGATGTATGTTTTGTACATGCAACAAGGTATATAAACAGGTAGCCCCTAGGAGTTGTGTACACCCAATGGTATGTCACGGTATTAGTTAGGGATAGCAATGGGATGGAGTGTGCAGAAATCCATACCCATACCCGTCCTAGTGTAGGTATCCAGCGGTTATCTATAGCCGTCTAAATACAACAACAACAAGAAGCCCAGTGCCACAAGGGCTCCCATGTGAGCGGGGTCTATAGCCGCCTAAATAAATTATTTAATATTATATTTTAGAATCTAATTACATTTTGTTCCACTACTTGACACAAAATTGAGTACTCAAATCAAATATAATTTTTTTTTTATTTTTAAATAAATAAAATATAAATTGGAGTGGGTATAGGTTGGGTAAGGCGAGTATGGGAGTGGATGGGGTGGGCGGGTGCAACATCATACTCATACTTGTGGCGGATATTTTAATGTATTCCTGACCCGTATCCACTACTTGTCTCACTTGTACCCATACCCACCCTAAACAGGGCAGGTACTTGGCAACAGATTCTACCCACCCCATTGCCATCCTAGTATTAGTTTGCATTGATTGTGAGTTCTGTAGTGGCTTTTATGAAGGAATATAAGTTGCTTAGACCTTACGTTTGTGACAGTTTGAATGAACAACCATACCATAATGATTCATGTCAATCTAGGTAAGGTGGAAGCATTTTGTAAATTTTAATTAGGGAATAAAAGTATTTTGGTCTTTTGGCTACAATAGTTAGTTTTTAAATATTTTTAAAGGGCAAGGTGTAATGGTTGGTAAATGTGTCGTGTCGTGTTTGTGTTCATATTCGTGTTAGGCAAGGAGCTTAGATATATAGTCATCCCGAACCGACCTGTTTATTAAACATGTAGGAATTCTTAGCATTTACCAAACCCAATTATTAAATGGGTGACTCGTGGATTACCCATTTAGTTATATTGGTGATTTTTTACATTAAATACTAGTTTGTAAAATTATCAGAGCATCTCCAATGGGATATTTAAAATGGGGTATCTAAAAGTTGTCACCTCACCCCTTTTTGAGTACCCACATTGCCATTTGGTTACCCGCCTACTCTAATGGGGTAGCCCAATTTTATTGCTCTTAATATTTTGTGCAAATGTTTTTAGTGCTTTGTGGTCTTGAATATCTTATTTTTTATGTTTTGCTAATGTGATAATAAATTAAATGTATTAGTAAATATTATACTTAAAAAGTAATTATTTATGTTATTATTTAATTGAAGGTTTACTTATGACAAAGGTTCCTATATTTTGTCTATTGTGTTAATTTAGTGCTTGTACTTTTAATTGTGTCAATTTAGTTCCTGTACAATTCAAAATGTGTCAATTTGGTTCTTAGAGAAAATATCATGTTAAGTTTTTAATGAAATTTTTAATGGTTCGGCCACGAATTGGATTAAATTGAGTGAATAGATGGATTTATAATAAATCACTTGTACTTAGCATAATTTTACCGTTCAAAATTACGTCATTAATATAACTTAAATTTGACCAAAGGACTAAATTGAAACATTTTGAACTATTCAGGGACTAAATTGACACAAGTAAAAGTACAAGGACCAAATTGACACAATGGGCAAAATATAGGGGCCATTGGCGTAAATAACCCTTAATTGAAACAAAAAGAGATAAAAAACATGATATAAACATGTATCTTTAAAATAATTGTAAGACCCCAAAAAGGCGAAATGCATAGAAAATAATTATCAGAAAGGTGAAATTATATATGAAAAATAAGGTAAAATAAAAATAACAACAACAACAAACCCGGTGCATGAAAAGGCTCTTGCGAAGGCAAGGTCCAGGGAGGGGGAAACATACTTAGTCCTTACACTTATAGGGTGTTACCCTAAACAGAGACTGTTTCCAAGGGCCTCTAACCCTAAAGAGCAAGAGGCTTTTGCATATCCTATTTTTAGGTGGCAAGAATGAGTAGTCAATGCTTGGATATTCATCTTACTTGGCATTTGAATACCAATTGGAGCTCTGTTCAAAAAAAAAACCAATTGGAGCATCCATGGATATTTATTTGTCCAATTCATCATCCAATTGGAATTTTATATTACCCCATCGGAGATGTTGTAAACATGTCAAATTAATAATACACTTCGTTGTTGATATTAGCAATAAATGCATGTCATATAATTGTTAAAATAAACTATCAAATTGATATTACTAAATATAGTGCAAGTTATCTTATGTGGGTTAGACTATATATATATATATATATATATAACATTAGTACACCACTCAAATACCTAAAATAACTACATAAACGGGTCAAGCATGTCGAAAACATGTTACACGGGTCAAACCTAAATTCAACCAAATTACCTTAATGGATTAAACGAGTTAACCCAAATTTAACCTTGCTTCAAAAATTCTGACCTAAACTTGCTATCTTCGTATCATGTTATCATGTCGTATCAGATTTTGTCAGTTATAGGTGTAAGATAGAGGTACCCGAAAAAAAATTCTTAAAATATTTTAGGGTGTTCCAAAAAACATTTTCAACATAAGGATGCTTCTAAAATATTGTGCCATATCTTAGGATAACTGTACAAATTTTTTTCTTTTAATAAATATACAATATATATGCATTTTGGAAGCCACTACAAAATTACTGCTAGTACAAAATCTGTTATGTAACCCGACAGCTTCTATTCAATTTCATGGGTGGCTTCTAACCAAGGTCCAAGTGTCTTACCAGTTTTGCCAACCCATTGGTGTTACGCTGCAAGTTGATTAGCTCCAATGTTGTTTTCTGGATTATTTTCTTTGACCTTATTTGTTTGTTTTGTGTTAATGTTGTCTTAGGAACAGGCAGCATAGTGCAACGAGGAGCCAACTCCAAGACGTGACAAATTTATGTGGTAAAACATGTGGTTATGCAGGTCATCGACTCATATTTGGAGTCACAATTGTTTTTCTCCAATTCTTGTAACAAAGCTCATGAGAAAGAGATCAAGAAGAATATTACTAGTAATATCGTTGCTTTGATTTTTGTATCTAGGGAAAGATGAGGATGAACCAAAACCAACTGAAGCTTCAATGTCATCCAGAGTTGTGTCATCCATAGTTGTATCAAAAGAAGATTATGAAAGCCTGCCTTCTTATATGAAAAGTTTAGCTTCCTGGGAGGTTTGTAATTGTTCACCTGGTTTCTTGACTCATTATAGTGGTTATTGTGTACCTGTAATTATTTGTTTTTCATTTTTTGGTTGAATGCCGTCTACCAGTAATAAGTAAAAACTTGAATTCCACCGTATGCAAGACATCCAGGACATTGTTCTATTATATTCTGGATCCAATTAAATAAAAATAAAATTTGGTTATGGTTAGAGATTTGTCCCTTGGCAACAGCATGACACAAATTGCTGCATATTTGTGGCTGCATATGAACTGGATGAGCTACTTCAGTTTTTTGATCACTGGTCTCGGATGGTAATCAAAGCTAGGAAATTTGCGTTATCATTACCCATGTGCGGACAATTGCGTTGGACTAAAATGGGACTTTTACGTTGTGTGACTTTAGGTGATGTAGGTTAAATCTTTGAAGCTTGACAAACTCCATTTTCAGTTTGCACATAATTGCATTATCTCTGTAGGATCTCCTGGTAGCTGTGGAGAAGATAAACTCAAGCCTAAACAAAAAGGCAAATTTGAAAGAGAGCAACTACTTCCATCCCGAGGAGCTTGAGTCAATGGGTCTAGGTATGTCTTTTGTTTTGACTCACATTTGTACTGGAGAAGATATGGGCATCATGCGCTACTGGCATTTAAATACGATATACCATAGTTCAACTAGCTATCTACTGAGCTTATTATTTCATCATCTTCTGAACAAATGTTGAAGACAGTCATTATTGATTAAATAACTGTGATGACTTTACATTTTTTTTTTATTTTTTATTTTGAAGATAACTTTCTTTTGGTTGCTAGTTCTGGTTGGATGCTGTGCCTAAGGAAGGCATCCTGATGCGAAGCAAGATCAAGAATTGCGTGGTTGCTTTTTTTTTATAAGCACATATTTCTTAAACTAGGCACAAGGCTGCTTAGTAGGAGGGCAGGGCTGCTCTACCCCTTTTCCTTTAGTTTCCCTTTCAATTTCTATCAAATTGGTATTAAAGCAAGTTTCAATTCAGAGCTTCTGTTCATTGTCAAATCATCACTTGCCGTCGAAACAAAAAATCCATCCAAGAATTTATGTTTTCGCGGGTGTAATATTTTGAAATTATCCTAGGACCTCTATCACATATTTTCCTTTCTATTTTGTGGTAGCCTGCAAGATTTTTTGTGGATTTAGAGTTACATTTTCTCATGCTTAATTATGAAAATGTTTTACTGTAACTTGCAGGGCCAAAAGGGAGGTCCTACCTGGTATTACTGGTGCGGTTGAAGCGGTTAGTTGTTGAGACAAATGATGGTTTGCTTACCTATAGAGTGCTTTGAGAATCCTTCCTAGGTCAGATTTCATTTTTTTGTTCCTTTGATCTCTCTTTTGCGGAATTTGTTTCTTAGGACAAAACTGATGTGCCGCTCCTTTATTATAAAATAGAAATTTTATTTTCTCCTTTTTTTTTTTTTTTTTTTTTGTTCTTTTCAGTTACCAGGTAAAGAGAAGCCTTATAAATTGTGTCTAAGAAAGCAGCAAACCAAAGAGGTGATGGGGTTTGATCCCAGGTCACTCTATCTTGCTGGCTTTTGTTTGTTTGTACACAATGTACAACGGTCTTTTTTATTTTTTTCAAGTCCTCTTAATACTGGTAGCAATTTGTATCATAGTTCTTTTTTTGGTTGTTTATGAACAACCAATACTTCTATTTCTACTAAAATGAAAAGCATGAAAAATGTGGATTCAAGCACAAGGACTCTGGATCCGAGGAAGGTTTCAAAGGGAGTCATCAAAAAAGGTTTGGATCCTTAAGCTTTGTTTGGAAACTGAGTAAAACGGGTTAAGAGAAGTAAAGAGGGGGAGAGTAAAGAGACTGAAAAGAAGGAGGGGGGTTTGTTGGTAATGATCTTACTCTTGTTTGGATGTCTAATGAAGAGGGATATGAGTAAATATGGGTAAATGAGTCATCGTTGATTTATAATTGGGTAAATGAGTAAAAGGTAATTAGTGTTATAGATAAAATAGCAAAATTGTCCTTTTTTTTAAAAAAAACTTTCCTCTTTTTACCCCCAAATTAGAGGTAAAGAGAATGGGGTAAAAAGAGGTAAAAAATTTGAGCAAGGGGGTTAAGAGTTTTCGCCCTATTATCCTTACCCCCTTTACCTCCAACCCCAAATAGGAGGTAAGGTACCTGCATCAAAGTGTCCCATTTTTGGAGATTGATGTAATGTGGTGTATTGGAAGGATGAGATAAAGTTGAAAATTTTGACGTTCATTCCATCAGCAATATTGATGGATGGACGAACGAGCTTATGTTATAAAAGGTAGACATTGTGAATTAATTGAACTTTTGCTTTGATTGATTGCATGGATATTTTGATGAAAACAATGTTGGTCATCAAATCCACATTGGTCTTTGGCATCACTGGACGTCTCACCCTACTCATGCCCACCTTGGAATTTTTTTTAAGATGTCAGATTTGACAATGTTATTGGATTTGCACTTTATTATAAAGGATACTACCATTCCTTTTTTGTTGTCAAACCTTTTCCTTTAAGAACTTAGTTCATAACTCTTGGAGCTCCAGTTTCTCTTGCTCCTCCTTGCGCTTCAAAGCTCTCCTTTCCTTTTTTGTCGTTAAACCTTTTCCTTTAAGAACTTTCTAGCTTTCTTATTTTAATGCATCAAGTTGATGAATCATACTCCATTTGAAATAAGCATTTGTACAAATTTTGTTAAATTTCCTCTCTTGCTCTTTGTGTAAAATGGGAAGTGATATAGTAAAGAATAAAGTACAGGCAGTATGATAAAGTAACAATGAACTATTAGCCTTCTCTTGCTATTTGACCATATTATGTTCTTTGAGATGGTAAGCAAGGACTGCAACATCGTTTATGGGGGTGGACAAAGAGCAACGGTTATCTTAGGTGTGTGAACGGATCGAATGTTAGATGAGCTACCCGTGCAATGTTTGATTATCCACTTGCATTTGAAATTCATTATTGCTTGTTTATCTTCATTTATGGCGCTTGATAGCTTATCAAACGGAGTTTGAGCAAGCTCGATAAGCTTATCGACCTAAGTTCGAACAAGTGAGTGCTCACTTGTAAATGTTTGCAAACAATTTGATAAGGACTTGATAAAAGATTGTTAAAGGCTCGTTATAAATCAATTACTACTTGTTTGTTTTGTTAAGGGGTTTTGATAGCTTATTGAATCGAGTTCGAGCAAGTTTGATGAGCTTATCGAGCCAAGTTCGAACAACGGGGTGTTTTGTTGGTTAACTTTTGCGAACAATTTGACAAGGGTGATAAGTGCTCGAGAATAGTCGGTATCAACTTGAAAATGGTTTGATGATGGCTGGATTGTAACTCAAATAGTTCAACTCAATAGCGAGCTCGACTCGATAGTAAGTTCGGCTTAGTTATAGGCTCGGTTTGGCTTGATGACAAGCACGAATCGGCTTGATTTGGCTAAAGAAATCAAGCTGAGTTGTGAGCTTGACTAGAGGTTTTAAAGCTTCATAAGAGCTCAATTCGAACTGGAGCTTAATAAGTCATATCAAGCTCGAATTCGAATCAGGGGGTGGTTGGCTCATTTGCATCTCTAAGTGATCCTACTGTGGGAAGGCATTGTATTTATAGATCCTCCAATTAAAGGGGAAAAATGAAGGGGAAAAGGTTGAGGAATTTTATTTTCTTTCCTTTGTTTAAAGGTAGAACAATATTTAAAAGTGAAGCTATGATTTTAAATTCTATAAAAGGAGAGAGTTATATAGCGTATGGCTATTGAAAATTTCAAGTTGTAGCATTGAGAAGAAAGAATTCACTTATGTTTGCTCAAAAAAAAAAAAAAAGAAGGAAAAAGAAAAAAAAAGAAGAAGAATTAACATACGCATAAACATTTCAAAGTGAAAGACTAAAATAGGATATCGACATAAAATGTTAATTGATTTTTGGTTTGGTCTGGTATAGTTTGAAGCAATTAACATAACTAAAATAGTAATTCGTTCGGATTGAATTGAAAAATTAGATGTAAAGTCAAATTGTTGTTGTTTTTTACTCAAGTCCTCGTTTTTTGATATGAAATTTGTTAGTCGTCATTGTGACTTGATCTAGCCTTATGTAACAAACGTACTTAAAAGTTAAAATATGGTTTTGATTAAAAAAAAAAAAAAAATTTAATGTAAGACTAGATTGGACCAGTCATTGACCTATTTGGTCCTTGGCCTTTGACTTGCTCCTTTACTGTTTATCAATTTAAATTGGTTTGAGAAACCTGATCTCATATCAAATCGGACGAGATGATCTATCGCTCATTCTAATCTTCACTCCATGATTTGGACATAGATTGATCATCAATATAGATTGAAATGGAAATTCGGTATACAAAAGGCTAAGTTATGACCAATTATTGCTCAATCCTGATCCTTAGTTGTTTGTTTGAGTTTTTTATTAGTCTTCATATTGGTCCATCTCGGGTTTGGAGTAATGGATATATTTAAAATGTTAGCATACCAATTGAAATTGAATTGACTATTATCTGGTCTAATTCTTGCTCCAGTTTTATAGCTCTCGGTCCTTAGATTTAATATGATTTTCTTTAAACTGTCTTAACATTTTTAAGGGAAAAGTAAAACTCTAAAGTTAACGGGTCTCATAAAATTTTTCTTGATACTTTTTTCCTTCGTATTTTCCAAACCTTTCAAATAATATTAAGCATTTTCCTCTATATTTTTTTTTCTTTCTGCAAAATTTTCCGAAATTCTAAAAAGAGCTTTAGTTTTAGTTAATGTACACTCTCAACTATTTGGACATTAAGCATAATTTCAGGTTGCTAGTAGATTTAATAAAAAAAGAAGAAAATTGATTCAGATAGCTAGAATTGTGGTAGTATACTTTTTTTAGTATCTTGAGGTTTTAAAACATTTCCAATATCCTAAGTTTGGTAACTTTTTTCAGGTACCCTCCATATACAAACATATAAAGCATGTTAATTTTTGCTAATATGACACCTAAAAAGAGTAAAAAGTTTTAAAATAACTTAATCAACTAAAAGAATATGTTAGTACTTTGATTTCCTTTGTTATGAATTTAGGCCCTAAATCCAACCTGAACCCATTTTGAATTAGGGTTTCATATGGTCATTATCAATGAGAGCAAAACAAAGGTAAAATAGCGAAAACCCACTTTTGAGGGTTTTATCTAGAAAAAATCGCAGAGAGTGAGAAAAGAGAAATGTTGAGAGAAAGAATGGCTTTCTAGAGAGAGAAAATTTGTATGAGAGAGAAAGCTTGTCAATGGAGGGGATGGTGAGCTGATGAAGAAGACGAAGAAGACGGTGGTGAACCTCTTGAGGTCAGGATGCTCGGTTCAAGGTGGTGACTAGAAAGTGTAGTCCCTGATGATAGTATTCTTCAAGGATCCCGCTAGGGTTTGAATCTCTAGGCTGTTCTTTGCTCTTCCTTGTTCGGTTATGGTTTTCTCTTGTTCTTTCTTGGTTTCTTGCTTTAATCTTTGTAGTTTTTTTTGTTTGTTTTGATGCTTGTTTGTGATTGTAACCCTAAATTACTGATACTGGATTTGGCTCATTTGAAAATGGAGGCCTGTGGATTAGGACCTTGTTTTGAGGTGTCGAACCACGTATATCGCGTGTTCTTCATTGCCTTCCCATTTTCTAGTTTATTTCTGCTTGGTTTTGATTGTGGGTTTTCTATTGCTCAATACTTGAACAAGATCCTATTTTTTGAGATGGGTTCGGGTCGAATTTAGGGCACGAATTCAGACCAGAATAGTTAGATTTAAAAAAAAAAAAGAAAACCAATAGAATAGAAGAATAGAAAGCTGTAAATTTTTAACTAAATTAGAAATATTCTCAGGCTCTTTCCTCCTATGTGTCGACCAAGGTTGGCAGGCAATCAGAAGCACATAAAGACCATCCTCGACATCCCCTTACCACTATAACATTGTCATCGGCCTCAACCCACTCCGTCCTATCGTTGTTGACCTCTCCCAAGCCCCCCCACCCCTCGTGCCACTATGGAAGTGCCTTCCATCCCCAATTCTAGATCTGAAAGTTGATGGGGTTCTTGACGGTGGTACAAGGGGTGGTAGAGGATGGTGATCACAAGGTTCGAACGGCTTGGGGGATGTGAGAGGAGGAGGTTGTCAACAACTTTAGAAAGGTAGAGGATGGATGGTGAAAGGCCAAAGAGCAACTTAAAAGGCATGATGAATTATGTTCTTTTGCAATAAATTTAAAACTTGAACTTTGAAAATCAAAAATTAAAATAAAGAACAAATAATAAGTACAACAAAGTCAAGAGAAGAAGAAAAGAATACAAAGAATATGCCATGATTTTTATAATGATTAATTTTTATCCTAGAAGTTAGTTCATTTCTTAAGTGACTACTCTTTGTCATTTGTGCTTTTCATTAAGTTTGATGATCCTTTTGAAACTTCAAGATCCAATCATTTTCAATTGATCCTTTTGTATGTAGGTTCGGGACCCTATCTATTGTAAACAATCTTTTTGTAACACAGGCTCATGATCAAACTTTTACAATCAATCCTTTTGTATGTAGGCTTAAATCAATCTTTACAAGAAAATGAGTTTGAGAAAAACGAATCACACTCCTAAAATAATGATTACACAATCAATCTAGTTTTGAAAAAACTAAAAATATGCCAATTAAGCTTAATAATCTCAATCAAAGGGAGAATAAGTGGTGCTCAAGAGAATTTCAAGGAAAAAAAAAAAAGAAATTTAGACTTTTAGAGCTCAAGTAGAACACAATAAAGTAAATCAATAAAAACTTGTTAGTTTGATGACTTGAACAAACCATTCAAGGCCTATTTTTGGGCAAGAAAATTCCCAACTAACTGTTTTACAAGTTTAAAAACGTTTGAAAGGAATCATATTTCAAAAGTAGCCATTTACGGATTGTTGTTGTCATGTGCGTGAACACACAGCTGTACTTTTGGAGGTTTATGTAAATTTTAATGTTCGTATGTAACATGGTGTATTTAAAGTGGATGAAATACATGTAATTATCAAAACTTCAAATTTCGAACATTTATTTTGTCAACCATATTGATCAATGAAGCGATGAGCTTATATTATAGAAAAACAGACATGTTTGATCATTTGAACTTTTGCTTTGATTGATGGAATGATGTTTCTAATGAAAACTTTGTTGGTCGTATGAAATACATATTGTTTTTTGGCATCACTGCTAGACATCTAACCGAAGTTACTATTAGAATAGCCTCTAGAATATTCCTAGCAATAGGGTTTCTCATGGTTTTACTATTTTATCCCTGTACTATTGTAAACCCTAGGGGTAAGCATGTCTTTCACATTGTTGTGTTTGCCTATATATAGGCACCTTATGTACTCTCAATATTATCACTCAATAATATTACTTCTCCCCTTCTTCACATGGTATCAGAGCCTTGATGACCTAGAGCTCACAAGTTCGAATTCTAACGGCCTCTACTTTCAACATCAAATATAATTTAAGCACAAGGTATGAGGTGGGCCTGTGCACTATCCACGCTTCAAGCCCAATTGGCATTTGCGTGGGGGGCATGTTATCAGAGCCTTGATGACCTAGAGCTCACAAGTTCGAATTCTAACAGCCTCCACTTTCAACATCAAATATAATTTAAGCACAAGGTATGAGGTGGGCCTGTGCACTATCCACACTTAAAGCCCAATTGACATTTGCGTGAGGGGGCATGTTAGAGTCTAAAACTATTCTTAGGCCTTCACCCATCAGCTTAAGCTTTTGGGTAAATGGTTCCTTGATGGTTCTTATCCCTGTCCCCTTGCCCATACCACTTAGTCAAACGGGTCGACCTCCCCTAACCTCGATTATCTCACGTGGCTCCGTACGGATCAAAGTCTCCGCTCTTGCATAGCTACTACACTCTCTCGCTCCCTAATCAATGACATTGTACACCATCCAACTTCAAAAGCTATGTGGGATGCCCTAGCTAAGCGTTTTCGGGATCACTCTATGGCCAAGGAGTATGATCTCCGAACCCAACTCATGAATCATCGTAAAGATGGAAAAACAATGGATGTTTATCTCTCTGAATTAAAAGCAATTGTTGATGAATTAGCTTCCATTGACTCACTCGTGTCTAGCAGAGAATTTCAACACTATGTCTTTTATGGCTTACCCCCTGAATATGCCGCCTTTGCCACTTTCACTCGTCAAACATAAGAACATTATACCCATGAGGAACTCAAAACCGCCCTCCTAAACGAAGAAGCCACCCTAACTTTGTACTCTGGTCACATCCCGGCTACTCCAGGACATGCTCTCATTGTCTTCGGTCAATGGACCTCTGGCTCCCATTTTTTGGGAGGCATGGTGGACGCGGCCGTGGTTGACACAGGCGTGGTGGTCGCAGTAGTCGCCACAATCACCAGACTCCCCCTATCCCGCCTGTTACTACTGGTGGTGCACCTCAAACCATAGCTCCTTCCCCAGTTCGCCCTTCTTTTGGTTCCTCCTCTCACTCCTATGAAGGTGTGCTTGGGCCCGGATCTCAATACTGTCAGATCTACTCTCAAACTGGTCATACTGTTGTTGCCTGTCCCCATCGGTTTGATAGCAGTGCCTTCCCTGACCCATCTCATTCACTGGCTTCCATGACTATTAGAGAATCATATGACTACAACTGGTACCTAGACTTGGGAGCTTCTAGCCACATGATGCTTTATTCAGGTATTCTTACTAACCTTCTTCCCTGTTCTGGTCATAAAAGTGTTCTGGTTGGTAATGGAGCATTGTTGCTTGTAACACACGTTGGGTCTGCCTCTATCAGTAATACTGCAAAACCTCTAACGTTACCTAATGTCATGTTTGTCCCTAAACTCATTCGTAACTTACTCTCTATTAAACAACTGTGTTATTATAACAACTGTAGAGATGAATTTGACTCTCACTCTTTCTGTGTCGAGGACAATACTACGGAGATGTTTCTTCTATGAGTACCCAGTAAAGGACCTCTCTATAGTTTCTTACCGCATGACATTAGACTTGTTGCTTTAGTCAAACATGGAGATCTGTGGCATCAGCGTTTAGGACATTTAGGTAGTTCTGTTCTTGATTTTTTATGTAAGAAACATTCACTTCCCATTGTTAAGTTTTTGAATAAATGTACGTCTTGTTGCTTGGGTAAATCTAGAAAATTGCCTTTTGAATGTGCACAACATAATACTACTATACCACTTCAGTTAATACATTCGGATGTTTGGCAATCTCCTGTTTTTTCTACATCAAATTACAAATACTATGTAGTTTTTATCGATGATTTTTCAAGATTTACATGGCTCTATCTGATGCAGTGCAAATCAGAGGTTTACGAAATTTTCCCCTTTTTTAAAAACCACGTAGAAAATCAGTTTAATACAAAAATTCAAATTTTCCAAAGCAATGGTGGGGGTGAATTCGACCATCGGCGCATGAATGCCTTGTGCTGAGAGTTTGGAATTCACTTTCACCTTTCTTGTCCTGATACCTCAGAACAAAATGGGGCGGCGCAAGGCAAGCATCAACATTTATCTAAAATAGCACGGATACTTCTAATTCACTTGAAACTTCCTTTACAAATTTTGGGATGTCGCCTTTTGTACTGCTCGTTTTACTATAAATCATCTCCCTACCCCACTCCTTTCAAACGCATCACCTTTTGAAAAGCTTTTCAAAACCAACCCAGACTATAATTGTTTTTGCGTCTTTGGGTGTGCTTGTTATCCCAACCTCACATCCCATGCCACTCATAAACTTGCCCCTCATTCAACATAATGCATTTTCTTAGGCTATGGAGCCTAATGCAAAGGATATAGGTGTTTTGATCCCGTAACAAACCGAATGTATACAAGTCAGCATGTAGTATTTAACGAATCGTGTTTTCCCTACTTAGAGTTAACAACTCCTCTAATATCCACGACCGATGCCTCGGTTATATCACCCCTTGTTCTCCAATCCCCACCGGTTGTCTCATCTTAGGCCTTGCCTGACCGGCCGGTAGCTTGCATGGACACTGGCAGAATGGCCCATGCTGCCGGGTCATCACTGCCGGTCACTGAATTGGCTCCTACCTCAGGCCCCGCCTTGGCTGTTGGCCCTGACCCCTCGTCCCCCGCCCCTCTACCCTTGGACACATCCGAGCATGAATCGGACCAGTCTGAACCCCTGCCTAGTCTTTTGGCCGTCCCTACCCCATCATCCTCCCGGGTTCGGGAATTGACCAACACTACGGTCCTTGCCTCAAATTCCCCCGTCGGTCCAAACCCCACTTCCATGGGTCTCAACACACACCATATGCAAACTAGGCTTAAGTTGGGTATTCGTAAAACCAAGTACCCCTCTCCCTTTCGTCCATCGTTGTCATGCAGGGACCCACGTGTTACTCACAAGCCGTGAAAAATCCAAAATGGCAGGAAGCCATGGTGGATGAATTTAATGCTCGCATTACTAACAACACTTGGGAAATGGTCCCTCATGACCCACAACATAACCTTGTAGGAAGCATGTGGGAAGCGGATGGTTATGTAGAGTGCTTTAAGGCTCGCCTTGTCGCTTAAGGACTCCATCAACGAGAAGGTCTTGACTACAAGGAAACTTTTAGCCCTTTTGTCAAACCCTCCCCCATACGCTTTATACTTAGCCTTGGGATCACATACAACTGCCCATACAACAATTGGATGTCAAAAACGCTATCCTACATGGTCATCTGAAGGAAGAAGTGTACATTAGACAACCTCAGGGCTTTACCCAAAGTTTCCAAATCATGTGTGTCGCCTCAACAAGGCTCTGTATGGTCTCAAACAAGCTCCTCAGGCATGGTTCTAATGGTTCAATGTGTTCGTCTTGAGCCTTGGCTTCCAGTGTTGTCAAGCTGGCCCATCCCTTTTTATTCAGAAAACTACCTCACACCTTACATGTCTACTTCTCTATGACGACATCATACTCACTGGCACCGATGCCGCCCACCTCACAAGTCTGACCCGATCCCTTTCTACCCAGTTCGCCATAAAAGACCATGGAGCCTTACACTTTTTCCCAGGAGTGAAGGTGAGCCTCTTGAAGATCCTACTGAGTATCGGAGTGCTGTTAACTTTGTCTCTCAGTTCATGCGTGCTCCTCGTACTCACCATTGCCGAGCAGTCAAGCACATTCTCAGATACCTAAAGTCCACTACTGACCACGGTCTTGCCATCACTTCCGCCTCCTCCCCAATAGTTATTGCCTTTGCTGATGCTAATTGGGGTGGTTTCCTTGACACTCGTCGCTCCACCACAAGCTACACCATATACCTTGGTCCTAATCTCATCTCGTGGTGGGCTAAGAAACAAGCCACTGTGTCCAAATCTACCACTAAGTCAGAATACCATGCTGTTGCCTAAGCTGTTGCAGAAAGTTACTGGATTCGCTACCTCATGCATGACCTTGGACTTCGTAACCCAGGATTGATAACTATCTACTGTGACAATGTCTCTGCTTCTTATCTTACCGCCAATTTCATGTCTAATGATAGAAGCAAACATGTCGATGTTGACTTCCACTATGTGCGTGAGAAAGTTCTAAAGGGAGATCTACAAGTTTGCTGCACTCCTACCACCAAACAAGTGGTTGACATCCTCACCAAGGGACTATCTACAGATCTGTTTCATCAACACATGGCCAATCTTCGCATGCTTCCCCCAGCTCAGATTGAGAGGGCCTATTAGAATAATCTCTAGAATATTCCTAGTACTGGGGTTTCTCATGATTTTACTATTATATCCTTATACTATTATAAACCTTAGGGGTAAGGATGTCTTTTACATTGTTGTGTTTGCTTATATATAGGGACCTTGTGTACTCTCAATATCATCACTTAATAGTATTACTCCTCCCCTTCTTCATAGTTACACCAACCTTTAAATTCTTCAAGGCATCAAATTTGGCAATTTCATTAAATTTGCACTTGCATGGTTTTCTTATCTTGTCACATCAAATAACCTATATAAACTATACTATGATCTCGATTACCAGGGGTGTAATCAAGTTGAGTTGAGTAGATATCTCAGTACTTGACTTGAACTCTATTAATTACTTGGGTACTCAAACACGATTTGAGCTGTTAATTTTGCTCGAACTCAAACTCAATTCACTATTCCAGTACTCGACTTGACTTGAGTCGAGTACTTGTTTATTGTGAATATGAATGTTTAAGTTTAGCTTCATTATAATATTATTCCATATATTCAAAAATTAGTTATTCTCAATTTGGATACTCAATTATTGGTCACACTATATTTTAACATAAACAACCGCAAATTATTGATATAATAATACCGAATATGCTTCAAGACCTAAGTTCAAAAAATACAAGCAAACCAAATACAACTAGTTATAAGAAACTCGAGGTTTTTCACTCCACCACAAATGTGACATGCCATCTTTTACAAGAAATTCAAGCTTTTTTCTTTTATTCTACTATTAATATCACAAACCTTAAATTTCAAAAGAAAATAATATACAAGAACTATTTTATACGAGTCGAGTATTTGATCGAGTATCGAACTAAGTAGTTCATTACTCAACTTGTACTTGTTTATTAATCGAGTATCTTTTGATACTTGAACTGGAACTCAATTAATTCAAGTTTGAGTCAAGTTTTATTGAAGCTCACCCCCTATCGATTACTGATATTTGATTATGTAAGATTTCTTCATTTTTAATCCTGAAGCACTCAAATGTTTAATAAATCAAGTTGATGAATCATACTCCATTCGCTCTGAGATAAGCATTTATATAAAACTGGTTAGATTTCCTTTCTTGTTCTTTGTGTAATACATAAATTATTAATATAGTAAAGAATAAGTAAAAGTAGTATCATAAAACTATTAGCCTCCTCTTTCTATCTAACCATACGTTATTTGAGATGATTAGCAGACAATTGACACAAAATTATTGCTCTCTTAATAGACCTAAAGAATTACGGTTGTAGGCCGACAACATGGTTTATAAGGTAGACAAAGGGCATCGATGATTATGATGGAAAGGATTTTATTTATAAAGCCTCCTATTATTAACTATCTATAGTTTCGATTAAGATATAATTCAAGTTCTCTTGGGTGCCATTGGGGACTCGTAGAGATTTCCTAAGTCACTCTGCTCTGTTGAAACCCTAACCCTAAAACTCGTCGTTCCTTTGCTATCATCAACTTTTCGATCTTTTAACCCTAAATTGTTGGTCCCACCATAATTTCTTGACAATCTCTCCCACCTCGTCCTTCTTCTAAGTGTTCAATTAGCATATATTGCATTAGAGAAAGGAAAGAAGCCGGTGGAGGAATTCCCTGGAGGATATAGGTAAATGTCTGGACTGTAGCGAGCTCAGCAAAGACAGAGAATTTATAGGTCTTAAGAGGTCCACTCTGGTGGGCAAGATATTGGCAGAGAAGATCTTTAAGTTGGCTTCATGAGGGCGATTCTTAGAAAAGCTTGGAAATACAAGGGAACTCTAGAGATTCATGAAATTGATGCTAATATCTTCCTCTTTGTGTTCCAAATACCTTGAGACAGAATGTAGATTCTTGAAGAAACACCTTGGATGATCAATGACGCTCATATGATTATCAAGGAATGGCCACGTAATGTATCTTTTCAAGATCTAGATTTTTCGGTTACGAAGTTTTTGGTCCAAGTTCGTGGTTTACCCCCAAATATATGATGTCCTGAGAGAATGTAGTCAAAATAGCTAAGATCTTCCCCCAGCTTGTTAAATTGATGTTACTAAGAGAGATAGGACACTCTGCTGCAAGTTTATGTGCACAAAGGTCAAGATTGAAGTATTGAAACAATTGAAAACTGGATTTTATTTGAAATGAGAGGCAAAGGGTCAACCATGGGTCAATTCAAATACGAACATCTGGGAGACTTCTGCTACACTTGTGGGAGACTAGGCCATATCATGAAAGATTGTTTTGATGATGAGGCTCCTAGACCTGATCCATTTTTTGGACCTTATTTTAGTGTCGAGGAATATACTGCTGATAGGTTTAAACTCCCGCTGTTATAGCAACGAGAAGAAAGAAAGGAAAATGCTGATGATGGGAAAGCAGTAGAAGACTCCATTGCAATACCCTTATGGTTATTGATACAGCCACGAAAATCACACAAGTAATTAGGGGGATAATGCATGAGCATGAAAAGGAAACTTAACTTTTGAACCGAAAGAGGAAACAGCCTAAGGATGTGGAATTATCTTTGGGAGGAGATGTGAAAAGGGTTATGCAGGGACGGGTTCGCCAGCTTGTCAAGCAAGATAGATTGGGGAATTAGAGGTTATCTCTGGTAGTCTTAGAGGAGCGTCGAGATGTGATAGAGAATATATTTGATGATGAGGTTGTGGATAGGGAGCAAATTTCAGTTCCTACCTTTTCATTGGGTGGAGGTGTGATTAGAGGAAGTTCAAAAAGACGAATCAACTTAAAGAAATAGGCTAGAATTAAAGCTAAAGCTGAACGCTAGAGGAGAACTATTCAGCTTGAGGAACAAGGTCCCTTCTTCTCAATGGTTATGCCTCCATTTTTTTTGATGTTCATTGAATGGAGGAGGACCGGAGTAGTTCAGCTGGCTTAGAGGGATTGCAGCGATTGGCCCCAAACAATCGCCTTGGGTGCCCTGATTATTATTTGTTGGAACTGTTAAGGGATGGGCATGCCCTTGATAGTCAATGCTCTATGGGATTTCTTTGGAAGAAAGAGGCCGAGCATCATTTTTCTTAGTGAGACCAAGCAGAACAAATGTGCAATTAGATCGTTAGCCTATTCTATCCACTTCCTCTTATGTGTTTACAGTCGAACTAGGGGGTTTTGCTGGGGGTTTGGCTCTTTCGTGGAACGCTGATGTTAGTTATTTGGTTTTAGATGCTTCGAATATAGTGATTTCAGTTTCAGTGGAACAACTTGATATAAACAAAAGGCGGACTTAGCTTTTCTTATGTGGGAAAGCTTATAGACACTTGAGGCAAGCGTTTTGGGAGTATACGTTTAGCAAATGTTGGGAAATCAATGGCCTCTTAGTAGTTATTGGAGACCTCGATATAATATCTTCTTCCCGTGACAAGCTGTTGGGTGCACCAATTTCCTACTCTTAAATCTCTTAACTTCTAGATTTCTTTGGGGATGTAAATCTGGTAGAAGTCCATCGGGACGGATGTACATACTCTTGGTCAAACAAGCACCCCCCAAGGATCTTTGATAAGAGAGAGAATAGATAAATTGGCCCGGCAATCAAGATTGGTTTAATATGATCCCATTTGCTTTAGTCGCTCTTCTCTTGGCGATTGGATCTGATCATTCGGCTTTGCTGATTCAAAATCAAGAGCCATAGATGGTTCGACACTAACATTTTCAGGTTGGAAAACAAATGGCTTTGAAGGTAGAGTGCATAATCAGGTTCGACATGGTTGGAATTCCTCTAGTAATGGGGCTAAATGTCTTTATTCTGCTACTATGTCAATAAATGCAGAGAAAATCCCAAAAAATGGAGCATGGCAGAAAGAAAGAAGGAAAGAGTTGAAGTTGATGAAGCAATGAGCAAAATTCCTATTATTTAGAGCAAATTTGCTATTGAAAACCATTTGAAAGAAGAAGCCCGGCTCAAAAGGATTATGCAGGACCATTAGGATCGTGCAGTATGTTATTATCATTAGAGATCTAGGATTAACTGGCTCAAACACGAGGACAGAAAATTCACGATTCTTTCACACAACATCAAATAAAAAAGGAAGATGAAATACAATATGCAGAATAAAGAATAGTCAGGGGCATTGCGTGGAAACTGATAATGAGATCTAGCAAGTGGTGATTGACTATTTCCAAGATGTGTATAGTGCTTCTCTATTGCCTTAACATGATAGAGTTTCTGGGTTGCTCACCTCTTTGATCAATGAAGAGGATAACGGCACTCTAGAAAGGGCAATCACGATTCAGGAGGTTCGGGACGCTGCTTTCCAACTTGGGAGTCATGAGGCTTTGGGCCTTGATGGTTTCCAAGTAGTTTTTATAGGGAGTTTTGGCATATTATGTTGGGAGATCTTTTTAAGGCAGTTTTGGATTTTTTTCAAACCTGGAGTATGCTTAGATAATTAAATTATACAAACCTAATATAAATCCCAAAAGTCCCGATGTTTGAAACACCGTGCCAACTTAGACCGATTAACCTTTGTAATTTCTCTTATAAAGTCATCTTAAAAATTTTGGCTAACCATTTAAAGCCCCTTAATTCCAAACTTGTATCCCCTACCTAAGTTCTCTTTGTAAACGACTGTGTAATACAACATAATATTATAATTACCCATGAAGCCTTTCACGCCCCAAAATGTTTGAAGAAATCTCTAAAAAAATTCACAGCCCTTAAACAGGATCTTTCTAGAGCCTATGACCAGGTTGAGTGGAACTTTCTTAAAAAGGTGTTATGTAAGTTGGGGTTTGGAGTGAGCTTATGCAGTGTCGGTTTCCCTTCTCATTAATGGTAAGAGGCTTACTCCTATTTAGTTATCCAGAGGTATAAGGTAGGATGACCCTTTATCTCCTTTTTTATTCCTTTTTGTTATAGAGGCTCTCTCTTGTCATATAGAAGATTCTCATAATAAAAGAGAATGGAAGGGATTTAAAATACGTTGGCAGTGTCCCGCTCTCATACCTCCTCTTTCTGCTGATGATTGTACATTATTTTGTGAAGCTTTCAAGTCCTACTATATACTTATATGGGAATTACTTGCTGAATTTGAATTGATCTTGCCGCAATTGATTAGCTTTGATAAGTACAGTGTTTTCTTCTCCGCTAATACCCCTCCCTCGCTACACAATAGTTGTAAACTTCATTTGGGAGTGAGGGACATGTCACCTAGTGACCAATACGTAGGGTCACATATTTATGGAGCGAGATAAAAAAAAAAAAAACCACTCTCGGTTTCTTATAAGAGAGAGTTATTTGTTGTATTCAGGGTTGGAAAGTTGTTTTGATATTCCATGCGAGGAGGGAAGTCCTTATTAAGTTGGTCTTTGTAGCCATTCCATCTTATATTATGCAATGCTTTAAAATTCCTATTTCTCTTGCTAAAAGGATAAATTTTGTTATTGCTAGATTTTGATGTTAAGGATGGTAGAGGCTTTAGGATCTGGAAGGAGCCAACTTGGCCTTTTTAGCAAAACAACCATTTAGAATCAAAACGAATCTTGACTCCTTGTGAGTTAGAATCTTCAATGGAATTTATTTTCCCACAACTGCTTTCTCTAAGGCTTTGGTTAGGGTATGCTCTTCATGGGGTTGGCAGAGTATTCCTAAGGGGAGGAAACTTATTTTATCAGGTACTAGGTGGAATGTTAACAATGGGAGGAACATTTGTATTTGGGTTGACAAGTAGATTCCGAGGAAGGAGAACTTTAGAGTCTAAACTGGGAAGCCCCCTAATAGTCCTAATATAGTGATGTCACTCATTAACCATGACTGGCTTACTTTTAATTCTGGGGTGGTTAACGCCCTTTTTTCAGGAAAGGAAGCTTGATTGATTAAGTCAATTCCTATTGGTAACCCTAGAATTGATGATAAAAAAGTATGGCAGTTTACAAATTGTGGATCCTATTCTGTTAAATCAGGGTATTTCAAGTGCGGCATAGATAATTTATAGGGTGATAACAAAGTCGCCTCTTCTCACTCTAAATCAGATGACCTGGCTTTTTATGAAGGTTTGAATGCCATTTTGAAGCTTGTGGTTCTCCCAAAAGTGAGATTATTTATGTGAAGAGTTTTTAATAATGCTCTGGCAAAAAGGGAACCCATATGGGAGATGTTTTCACCCCAAACTTGAGGGAGTTGGGACAATGTCGTTTTAAAGCAAAGTGTCACGCTATTATCACGTGAGGCCATCCTCGAGGGATATAAAGCATTTGGATGTTGAGGTAATGTTGTTTCGAGCACTGTTGCTTGAGTAGCTTAAAACCCTTATAAGGGTATCATCAACTCGAGGTGGGTTGAAGGGGTAAGAGAAGCTCGAGCTGAAGGGACTTCCCAGAAGGCTGCAAGACGAGTTGTTATGAAGCTTGAGGCAGTTATTTAGAGCTTAATTCCAGATATGTGAGCTTTAGACCTATCCAATAGAACGTGGGCAATCTAGAAGGAACTCCAGCAAGAAATGCAGACTTGGGGCTTCCAGAAAGACGCTCAAGCATGCCAATTCCGGGCATGTTCACTACCCATTCAGCCCGCCCAAGGAGCTTTGAGGCAAACTTGGGAATGTTAGGAACAGTGTCCTGAAATCCAGATTTATTCTGGATATATTATTTTAATTAATAAATAAAATTGAAGTTCCAGTCGTTTCTTAATTAAATTTGTGTATGTGACCATTTGTGATTTTCTTTTGGGAGACATCCATGAGATGGGTGTAGTCCTCAGACTGCAATTTACATGTTTGTTCTAAGTGGTTTATGAGACTAAGCCACAGATAGATTTGGAACAAATGGTATAGATTGTTGTTTGAAAGACTCGTAGTCAAAGACATGTTTGGACCACTTGCATATTAAGACTATAACGTGACACTTTAGATGACTTGTCATGGTCATGTGGATGAAGATCCAAAAGTGTTAGGTTAGTGTGTTTAATAAGATTGACACACTGAGTTGGACCATGTGAGTTACTTATTTCTAGACTACTATCGGAGATGAGTGATTCACGTTGTACTGTTTGAACGAGGACTTTAAATCCTGAGGGTATTCTGGATTTGTGCATGGTGCGTTAGTTACTTTGGTGTACTATAAGTAAGGTCTAAAGGAATGACTGAAATCCCACGTACACTGGGTAGCGGCATGAAATGTGACAAGGATCAGGTATTCAATACGGAATCTACAGTCTCTTATGAGATACAGATGTCCCCTTAGTTGATTCGCAAATATTTGAATAGTTCGAAAACTTTGGCCAAAGTATTCTAAGTGTTTGACATTTGGAATTTATATTGTGAATATGTTCAAGTATAAGTGAATTATTCGGTGAAAGGCGAGTCGGTAACTAATGGAGAAACTGTGAGAATGATAATGATAGTGGTTATATTTATCCTTTGTCATGGACATCTAGTGGAGGGGTTGTTGTCATCAAAACAGTCTATTAGAGAGGTATCGAATAAATAATTTAAGTTTGGAGTGCAGTGAGATTTATTGAGTGGAATTAAGTCTCATTAAGTGGTAATTAAATTAATATCGTGAGATGGTTTGATTTAACCCATTTGGAGCTAGATTTAAATTGTCCTTGAGGTCCCTACGCAAGCCTCTGTATTTTATTGCCATTAGAAAAATCTTAAAGAATTCATGAGATGAATTATTTATCCATAAGATGGGTAAATTAATTTTGCCAAATATTATTCATGAGATGAATAAAAGTTGAAAATTATAAAATAAAATAATTTTGAAAATTAAAATTCATAAGATGAATTTTTACATGTGGGAAACAAAGCAAAAAAAAAAAAAAATTCGCAAAACTGCAGCTATCCGTGTATAAACGCAATGTCGCGCGCTGAGGCTGCCTAAGGCATAAATCTGCGCCTTTGGGCGCAGACGAATCATCGCGTGCCACGTGGCACACGGTGATAGGCCAGAGCACGCGTGAGATAGTCAATGAAACGCAGCGTTTTGACTTATTTTTTAAACGAAACGTTGCGTTTTAATTTAAACTAAGCGGTTCCCACATCGAAAAATCAGATTTTTTTGCTTCGGTATATTCTTATAAATAGAGGGGCTTATTCCGAGGTTTGGCATTGGAGTTCAAATATTTATTTGGGGTTTCTGATATTGTTTCAGAGACCAAATTGGAGAGAAAATTTTTTGTTGAAAATTTTCTTTCCTCAGTTTATTATTGTCTTTCTGGTTTTCTTTATTATTGGAGCAATTTCAGGTATGTTCTTCTTTCTTTATTCTTTTTCACTTTTCTATTTATTTATAGTATTCGTTATTATACCAGTTTAAGTTTATGTATTGTTATGAATGTATTACAATAAAAGGCCTATAGATCTAAATTAAGAATTTAGATCTGATATTAATTTAAGTTAGTAGATTTAAAATTAAGAATTTTAAATGAACCCTAGGTTTAGAGTTATGAATTCCAAACCTGTTCCGCTGCGTAAACTTTAGGGAGAATTTTTGAAATTCATCCCAACAACCGGTATTAGGGCAAAGGGTTTATAAAGATAAACCTATTCCCGGGAACTCTCGCACGTGAGGTGTCACGAAGCGTGACTCTCCGACCGGGGGCTTAGGTAGAGACAAGAGTCTCCTACTCTAAGTGCTCTAATAGGTACCTATTGTTGTGACCATAGTTGAGAACTGTGAATCTAATAGTTGGCATCAGAGTTTATTTTTTAAACTAAATTTTATGTTTTTTCCCAACAAGGAACTGCCGAGGAATCAGGATGCGGCATCTAATTTCTATAAATAAGAGGCACTATTATACTTCTAAAGTGTTCAACTCCACCCATACAAACTTCTTCAAGTTTCTTCGTTACAACACTTGTGCTTTTTACCTAGGAGTAGCATAACTTAGCCCAACATAGGTTAGCATAGTGTAACGTAGATCTTGGTTGTACTTGATTTCTTCAAAGTAATGCAGTTCTTCGGGTCTCAGGTATGAACTCTCTGTTTTAATTTGTTCTCGCAATCGACTAGTTGAGAATTGAGGTGTTAGTTTAAGGCTTTGACGGCAAAGGCTTGGCCTTGATTGCGTTGGTCTTAACACTAGTATCACTGCTTAATAAGTCAGGTAAACTTAGGTTGACGTTATTGTTTAAGGTCTTTAACGTCTAAGTTTTACCTTAATTGCATTGTTCCTCATCCAGTAACCCAGATACGATTTGCTCCATTTTAATCTTGTCAGACTCTAACTTATTCGAGATATTACAAGTCATGGGTGCCAAGCCTAAAACTTTGATTGACTCGAGCTTGTAAGTGAACTACTAAGCTCATGAGTTTGTCTCCACCCTAGTTCCTGACTTTTAAGTATACAAAGAAAGGTGCTTGTGGGCCCTGCTTCTTCACTGTAACTACCACTTGAGTTAGGTGTATATCATTTTTTACTTTTCTGTCAAATATATACATAAAAATCTACAAAAAAATTTAAAAGTTTCTTTAATTGGAGCATAAGCAGAATCCACATACTAATTGCAAACGGAAGTCAGATTCACCAAAACCACCATCCCTTTTTTTCAAAAAGGTGAGTGGTTTAGTTTAAACACGTACAGTCTAGAATTCAGTCGTGCTCCCTAATTGTGATGAGTCCCTTTTTGCATCTTTGTATGATTTGTATTTACGGCGACCACTTTCACACACTCAACAAACAAAAAGCGCAAACACGCCTTTTGGTGAACAAAATGGGAGGCTTAACATAAGACGTAATTGTCTTTAACCTCATTGTGGATTATCAAGCTATGGTTTCGGACCATTCACCAATGCTTAGAACAAGGAGGTTTAGTGCTCTTGTGCTTAAGGAACATGAGAGCTTAGCCTTAATCGGGACTCCACTTGAGCACCCCTAACAAAGTCTTGTATCACAAGGGGATGAAACAAGTCAAAACTGTAGTAATGAAAGCGGAGGTGATGAAGACATAGAAGATGAGTGCATTGGGCTTGATTGCTATTCTTGCAAGAGTTTCATGGCCATGCTCAAACGTCGCATGGAACTCGTTGATTAGAGGATTTAGAAAGCCATGAAAGAGGTTTATGAAAAATAACACGCTGAAACAAAGCGTACTCTAGTGCTTAGCGTGAATACTTTTGTAATGAGAGCTATTGTTAATGATGTTGGAACCTCAATGAATGAAAGACTTCATATAGAAACCGACAGAGTCTTAGTTCAGATGAACTCAACCCTATGTTTTATTCCTACCCTTAGAGCTAAGGATGTGACAAGATAGATAATAGTTGCAGTTGAGCCTATCTTAGTCATTAAATTGAGACTTGTAACAGCTTAGTTTAGGCCGTTAGAGAGGATATTAGGCAACTCAGGCTTGTTCCTCCTCCTTTAGTCCCAACTGGGTATCCTCATGATATTCGTTCGAGCTCACGAATGCCAGTGACTCAGGTTGACAACACAGTCCTTGAAAGAAAGGGAAACCCAACTATGCATTGTGTCCTGCAATGACAGGAAAGACATTTTTTAGCCTCGATGGGGGATTATACCATCTTGTTAATAGTGTACTGTTTGAAACGTTCCTTAGAACCCATAATTGGATGGGGATACAATTATGATAGTCAATTCTGAGACCAATTACATGGATTATATGCAGCCACAACCAATAGGCATAAGGCCTAAGAGTTCAGTTGATGTGTTCTTAAGTTTTCCTCATTAAATTTTTAGTAAGCGACTCTAGCTATGCTTTTGAAATATGTCTCATGTAGTTTAAGTAATGGTTGATCCTTGTTTTGTTGCAAATTTGTTACTTACTGAGCTTTATATTCATGCTATTGTTTGCCAATTTTAGATAAGACATGGTAAGCTCGTTGGAGAAATTCAAGAAACTTAGTTTCTATATCGTTGAAGTTGCTACAACCTTGAAAGACTTTCTTTTTTTATGCGTTTAGTAGTTTAGTTATATAGGATTATGTTTAGTTCTTGGAAGTCTTGGCATTTTGATTTGAGTTTTGAACTCCAAGGGATTATATTTCATGTTCTGCATTGTATTATAAAGCATATTTAGAATGACTATTCTTAGTACTTTACCTATGATGACCATTGGTCCCCTTGTTAGCTTATAAGTCATTGGCCCACTGTTTGCTAAGTTTGGGACCGTGATAGTACATTTTAACATGGCTCTCTTGAATCGGTTAATGTGTCCTCCACTGATTCGCCTAAATTTTTTTTTTAGACGAGCTAGATTAGACAACAATGTGCTTAACTCCATTTTTTGGAATTGGGCTTGAAATTGTTTGGCCATATCATCCCAACTAAAGATAAAATCATGGGGTAGGCCGATGAACCACTTAAAAGCGGTCCAAGTCAAAAACTAGGAAAATGCCTCTACTTCAAGTATAGGTTATCAGCTGCTTTCTTGCATTAGTTGTTAAATCTTGCCATGGGCTCAAGAGCTGATATGTTCCCTTCCCCAAAGAACAGAGTAAATTTGGGTATTGTATATCCTCTCGGGAATGGATAGTCCAAGTCCATGTCCATGTCCATGTCCTAAGGATATTGTATATTGCAAATGGGTCTCCTACCTCTTGTAAGCCTGGCCCATACATCTGTTTGATGAAGACGGCCAATTGATCCTAAACGGGTATGTGCCTGGTTGGGCACTGGAAATTACCCTCCAAGTGTCGAGTGTTCCTTGCACGGTCGATAAGGTATCCTTGGTCTCCTGCTTCCATTGGGCTAGGAAATCGATGTTGGCCTGCATAAAGAGGTTTGTACCCTCCTTGATCAAAATAGTCCCCTTGGTAGGTTAGTACCACAAAAGACCCTAAGGATGCATGAGCTTAAGGGAAGCCTTGAGGCATTCCCAAACTCGAGGGTTGTTGGATAACCCTTAAATTATCAATCCCTTGGGTAAAGTCGAGGATGCATAACATCATGTTGTAACAATTGGTCGCTAAAATTATGTTATGGAATTACTAATGTCGTGTATTGTATTAATTGTAATAGACCAAAAGATGTTAAACACTTTGTGGTGTTGGTATTATGAACAAAATGTTGCGTTTCGGCAAGATTTTCAAGGCTTTTTTATTGAGTGGCAAAAATGTAAATATGTTGAAGTCCAATGCTATTTCTATTTTGATTTTTCAAAATCTGCACTCGGAGACAATGACGTTGTGTCCCATACCCATTGTTTGGATTCACCTGCCCTGCCACTGCCCCTTGTGCCCGTAGCTAAGCTTGCCCTGGACTCCTTGTCTCGCCTTGGACAAGCGTGATGATCTTGTACCTTCTGGGACGCGTGAGTTAGGAAAATATTTCAAAAATATTTCCTGAATTGACTAGAGTGTGCACAGCGAAAAACTAATTTAAAGTTCTTAATTTTAAATCTAAATCTCAGGCCATATTAAGCTATTTAATTAGATCTCGATCTTAGTCTATTATGTTCATAATATGACGAACAAAAAATATCAAATAAAACAAATATAATCATAGTATGTAGAATAAACGAAATAAATAAAATAAATTAAATATCAATTATTTAATTAAAACATACCTGGAGCGTGAATCCCAACTCTGACTTGAAGATATGAAATTAGAAGAAGATTTTCTTGACACCTCAAAGTTTTCATTGCAATGACTTCTTCTAGTACTGAGAGTGTGGGCTTTCAAAAATATTTGATTAGGAAGAATTTCAAAGAGAAATTCCTTCTTTTGAATTTTTTGACAAATCATATTTTTCAAAGAATTATTTGTATCCTTAACTGAATACAAAAGACCCATATCTATAATCGGCCTTCGATAGAAAAATTTTCAAATCGTTGATGTAGGATTCAAAAATAAACAAAAAAAAGTGCAATTGGAAACGTTCAAAATGACGTCATACAACTCAAAAATGCGCATACTTTTAAAAACAAATAATGAGCCACGTGGCGCTACCATATTGGTCAGCTCATGTGCACATGGATAGCTAACACAACCAATGAAGCCTAGCGTAGAGGGGCATGAGTTAGTCCCTCATGCCTCCATTGGTTATCACATGGACACAGATCCTAGGCCTGCAAGCGAATTTTCCCTTTTTTGTTTTAATTTCTACATGTATAAAATTTATCTCATTAATATTATTTGGTAAAATTAATATATTTATCTTATGAATAAATAATTCATCTCATTAATTATATTTAGCAAAATTAATTTATTCATCTCATTAACAAGTAATTCATCTCATGAATTCATGATGCTTACGTTGAGGCTAGCGAAGGAACTTCAGGGACAATTTAACTCTAGCTTCAAATGGGGCAAATCTGATTATTATCCCATAATAACAATTGATTACCATTTAGTAAAACTTAGTTCCACTAAATATATTTTACTGTACTCTAGAATTAAATATATTCACTCAAAAATTTCGCAAATAACTTTTATTACAACAATTGACCCTCTATTAGATATTTGTGAGCAAAAGTAACTTTAACTACTATCGTTACTTTTCTCACATCTCTCGCTGTAGTTCTTGACTCTCCCTACTCAAACAATTCAACAATACAGAAACAATTTCTGCATTAATTCCAAATATCAAATATATGGAATACTATGGCCAAAGATTCTAGAATCTATTTGTATGCTTGCGGATCAACTAAGGGGACATCTTATCTCATTAGAGACTATAGATTCCACGTAAAATAACTGTTCCCGCTACACTTCATGCCGTTACCCAACGCATGTAAGACTCAAGTCAATGCACTTTGACTAATCCTTTTAGCACATCAAAGCAACAATCTATGTACGAGTTCAGAATATTTTCTGGATTTAGAGTTATTGACTTACAAATTAATTATTTCTGATACCAGTTAAAGAAACAAGTAATTTAGGTGGTCCTGCTCAATGCTCCAATCTTGTAGACAACATAACACAATACTCTTGGATCCTTATCCACATGATCAAGACAAGTTATCAAAAGTATCATATTACAGTCTTATTAGACAAGTTGTCCAAACCAACTTCGAACATACTTTGACAATATATCACTAGTTTGATATAAGTCTATTTGTGGTTCAATCTCATTGACCATTTAAATTAAACCTGACATGTCATCTTGGACTACATTCATCTTATGAAATGTTTTAGAAAACGATCACACACATGTTTAACTCGTAAACCATAATCAGACAATAAATAAAGAAAATAATTTTATTTGTTTAATATTTAACACTAACTAATTGTGTTTTCCAGGACACCAATTCCAACAATTTCCAACTTTTCCAAAACTCAATTAACCCTGCATTGCATAACTATCCCCTAGGGATATGTTTACTCTTTGACTATAAACTTTAACTAATACTGATCTTTCATTGTTCTGTTTTTTTTGCTCACATGCTTTCATCTATAAGAAACTTTTTGAGTCAATTAGTTTACTTAACAACTTTATAGCTTTCAAGTACCCAACTTTCATAGTGAAAAAAGCAATATATGACTACTTTGCTCTTCACCATCTAATGACTCCCACTACAAGGGTAAATAAGAATTTTGATGTCTAAAAACTCCTTTTTAAAACAAATGACCCATAATAAACTCAACATTATTTCTTAGAATTTCCTAAAACTTAACTCTAGGAATATAGGGTGCTCGTCTTGGTTCTTTCATTTGAAACTAACTGGACTATTGAATCTTAATAGCTCACAACAATTCTACATCATTCTCAATGAGTAGAATCTCATCTATATACAATATTTAGAAAGTCACTACTTTCTAGTCATGTCACTGGTACACTCCTTGTTCACTAACCATTGATTCAAATCCCTTGGATTAGCCGTCATCGAATCTATTATTCAATGATCAAGATGCTTATTTAAGTCTACAAATGGACTACGTCAGTTTGCATACTATATACTTCTGACTCTTAGCAATAAACTTGTTTGTTTGTATCATATACATAACCTTTTCAAGATGACCATTCAGAAAATGTCGTCTTAACTTCCCTTTCCTATATCTCATCATAATGAGACATAGTGGATGAGATTATCCTTATGAATTTAAGCATAACATCTAGTTAGAAGGTCTCATCGAAGACGATTCCTTCCTTTACGAAATATCCTACTACAATCAGTACAAGCTTGAAGGTTTCTACCTTCTCGTCCACTTAAGTCTTTATACCCGTGGATCCATTAAGATCCAATCTAATGGATTTAATGCCTTTCGATTCCTCTTCAAGTTCCCAAGCTTAGTTAAAATACAATTATTCTAACTTAGGTTTTATCGCTCGAACCTATTGGTCTGTATCTTTTTACTTAAGAGTTTCATTGTAGTGTAAAGGATCAGATCACCATCATACTTAACCGTTAAGACTGAAGACGCGAATCTGTCGTGACCCTGACCATCCTCCCAATACGCCGAAGCTCTCATGTACTTAGTGCGACAATAACCTGGTAGAAGATATATCTAATAAATCATCCAACACTGTAAGTTGTATCATGCTATAGACAGTGTTGGATGATGCTATAGACACACAGTATCTCACACTGCTAATCTATCAAACACAAGCTATCTATTGTACTTTTAAAACACTTTCTAAAATCTCTTATATTAAAAACCTTTTGATATATAAATGTGACTCATCATATGAATCTTACTATATTCAATAACACATAATTCATCCTCTCTACAACACTTTGACGTAAGGAAAAATAAGAATTCTCCTGAAATATCCACTTTAATTTAATCACAGTGACTTCATATAATTACCTAGCCAATCCCAACTTTAATCTTTAATACTATGAACTCTTCAAAGGATTCAAGACTTCAGTCTTCATAGCTGTATCCTTATATCAACTAATTGAGTAGTTATTCATAAATATTTTATGAAATACTATTTGCTTTCGCTCTCTTGAACTTTTAGCAGTCCATAAATATTTTATAAACAAGTCTTGCAGCTTTGTTGCTCTCTTGTCTTTACTCTTAAAGACTCTTTCAGTCACTATTAGTTCGAACATGATTCCCATATCAGTTATCATTTTAGTACTTAATGATCCCATGAAACAAATTAAACTAATTTGCAATCATACTAGATTGATATGGCCTAAGATCGAGTGCCACATAAAAGCTATATGGACTCTAGGATATTCTTCTTTTATATGGTTATACTGCCTAACTTGTATTAGACAAATAAATTGCCATTAACAGAGTTTTGATTGAAATAAGTCAACTATCTACCAATGTACCTTTTAACTAAACACTTTATTTACACAAACGTCAGTCTATTTTTTAGAAAAATAACTGAAAGACTATTTAAAAACTAATAGTGGATAGAAATAAAATTTCTCAAGTACATTGAGATAGTTACTCAAACACAAAAGCACATTCCTTGACTTAAACTATTACATATGGTGCCCATACTGAAAGCCCATTTGCCAGAACACTAGTAAACTATCTTCTAGTCACAACTAGAGGAGACATGATATCATATACCTTGTGATGTAGATTTTCAGTTTTGGAAATAATAGTATCTAAGTACCTAAAAAATTTCTTTTATATACTAATGTCCAAAACATCTATTACATGCAAAACTCTTTTGACTTATGTTTTATTTTATCCTCTAAAGGTTCTTAATCCCTAAGATAGATATGTACACAAAGTGGACCCTTCCCTTAGTTCTCATGACACTTTTTCTCAAACTGTACTTTCATCAATTTAGACAATGAATAATCTCTATTACGTAATGTATCCAGTCTAAACCGATTGAAAGACCTTAATAGGAAAGTCAAAATCATAGCCTGCTGAGATTAGCTATCAATATTTGCATCAAGAATTCCAGTTTAATTAAATGGGCCATCATCATATGACGTGCTCTTGAACTGAACTTTCCTAAGGCAATCTTGTGTCTATCATATTTCTCATTAAATGTTCTCATGCTACTAGTTCTCTAATCAAACACTTCTTTGAAATATTTGATTATCTCTACCTTAGTTGAATAAGTCAAGTATCTTACACTAGAACAAGTTCGATATCTAATGTCCAAATGTTGCATCCGACCAACTCATTATTTTAATTTAAAGTTTCTAACATTCTTTTCAACTTAGTAGAGATACTAGTAGTAGACCTCGGAAGTCTAAGCATCTACAAGTGGTCACATGTACTAAGGCATATTAAAAATCAGTAAGCATAACAAAATAGACAAGTAACACATACTAATATTGATTGCAATGCATAAGATTACAACCAGTCTAAAATCAAAATTGTAAAGAAATCATATAACATGCAGGATTACTTTTCTTATTTTTGGCAAACAATCAAAGATCGAAGTTCACAATCCAACACTTACATGTATGCCGTGGCGACTCAACTGAATTACCCAAAACTCCCCGTTGACAAGGCCAAATTGAGATATAAGAAGGGTGAGAACATTTCTCAATAAATATGTTTTCTTATGAACTCTTTACTAAACATATTGAACACACCACTTTTCCCTTAGCTTCTAAGTTCATATGACAGAGCTCCTCGGGGAGGCTAATGTAGACCCTAGTCAAGTGTATACTGCTACCTCGACATCCATACAAGTCCACGAAGTACTTCACGTCGGCATGGCCACACTCGTTTTTATTGCACTTCAATCTATCATAAGAGATCTACTTTGTATTATGTAAAACAACACTCTCCTCAGGGAGTTGTGTCCACCTACTTATACTGCTAGATTGGTAACGGAGGCCATGTACATTCATTTAGAAGCTCGCTCCCACTTGATGGTTTGAGCCTTGTGAACTTTTTAATAATTTTAGCAAATAAACAAAGCATGGAATCCACCTAACCATTCTCTATATGTGTGCAATGATGAGATAACTAATCTACTGTTACTCCATGGGAGAGGGGCATAAGGAATTATCAGTAAATTGAGAACTACTTTCAACTAATATGTTTCCCAAACATAATTAATTCATCGTTTTATCCTTGGTCTCTAAGACAATATTACAATGTTCCCTAGGATATTGTCATACTATTCTGGTCAAGTGTATACCATTGCTTAGACTTCAGTACAAGTAAACAAGATACACCATGGATATGCGGTCACATATGTTTTCCCGCACCTCCATTTATTCTTAAGAAGTCTAACCTTGTATGCTGTGAACAAACACCCTGCTCAGGGAATAGCGCATATACACTATACTATTAGACTGGCAATAAAGACTTTGAGGAATTGACTCCTAAACCTTGATCCCACTTGGAATTCTAAACTGTGGATCTTTTTTTTAAATTTGATTATCACATAATCAATAATTAAAACCATATTCTAAATTTTATTTAACTAATAAATAAAACTCTAATCCAATTAGGTTTCTTTAACTATTCAATTTATGTAATCTAATCTCATTAGATACATTATAAGAATTTTCCTTTCAAATAATTTAACTATTGAATTATCTAACCATATTATATCTTTTTGAAAATATTCTTTCACTCGACATAATCAAATATTTTCCCAAGTTATATGGACTTACTACTGTATGCACATTGTATATAATTTTAACTCATTTAAATAATATTGAACATGTGCCCCAAAATTTAATAAGTATTATGTCATCAAATATTTTGAATAACATTACTTAAAGCCTAAATGTTGGAGTAATTAAAGATTTTTCTAAAACACTTTTAGAAAGATTATCATATAATCTTAATTAGTATCTCATCCCTAGTTAATTAATTAATTAATCATCAATTTATTATAATTAATTAAAAATAAAATTAAACTTTTTTAATTATAAAGGAGGCGTGGTGCCCAGCACCACCCCTTTTCTATATTTATTAATTTATTAATTTTATTTTAAATAAATAAATAATTATTTTAGATCTTAATCTCATTAGATCATAAACTGAACATCTATCTTATTAGATATTATAAGTTTTAGATTATTATAAAATATTTAATAATTAAATATTTCATACCTTATTTTAAACCCTAACCACATTAGATTAATAATCTAAATTGTTCAACTCTTTGAATATCTAATCTTATTAGATCCGATTTAGAATTATGCTTCTTGATTGAATCATGACTCATCTAAAATTTTAAATAATTTAAAACTTTAATGAACCTTCAATCTTGTCATAAAACTTTTTAATAACAATATTCAGGATTGTCTTTTTCCTTTAATGAAATTCCCGGTTTCATATTTTTATAATTCTACATACTCCAATTTTATCAAACCTGATATTTTTAATGTCAATCATGAATATATACAAGACTTGGCTCTGATATCAATTGTTGGGAACGTATTTATACAATTAAAACTGCATCGATATAGAAATTGGGGGAGATAGAGAAGAAATTGAGGGGGAGAGAGAGAATAGTAAGGGGGAGAATGAGAGTTGTTAACATTCTAAAATTATTACTTTATTACAACCTAATTTCCCTTTATTTATAGAATAAAGGGAGGGGGACTTACTAACTAATACTAATAATATCCTAATTACGTAATAAAAGGTAAAATTACCTATATTATCACTAGTATAAGGCTATCTACTAAAACACTAGTTAATTGCATGTCGAACACGTGATTAGCTTATTTATTCTGTATCACATATTTCAAAAATATTTCCTAAATTGACTAGAACGGGTGCAGCAGAAAACCAATTTAAAATTCTTAATTTTTAATCTAAAGCCCTAACCTAATTAAACTATTTCATTAGATTAGATATTACTCTAATAGGCTTATAATATGACAAACAAAAAGTATCGAATAAGACAAATATAATCATGATATGTAAAATAAACGAAATAAAGGAAAATAAATTAAATATCAAATATTTAATTAAAACATATCTGGAGCTTGAATCCTAAGACCGACTTAAAGATCTGAAATTAGAATAAGATTTTCTTGACACCCTAAGGTCTTCTTTGCAATAACCTCTTCTAGCACCACGGTGTGGGCTCCCAAAAATATTTATTCAGGAAGAATTTCAAAAAGAAATTTCACCTTTTAATTTTTTGAAAAATCATATTTTTCATAGAGTTCTTCGTATCCTAAACTAAACCCAAAAGACCCCTATTCATAATAGGCCTTGGATAAAAAAAATTTCAAGTCGATGTGGGATTCAAAAATTAACAAAATAATGTGTTACTAAAAACGTTCAAAATTGTTGGGAAAATATTTAAAAAATTGTCACTAGATTGGCTTAAGCGGTTGTAGCAAAAAACCAATTCAAAATTCTTAATTTTAAATCTAAACTCATGACCTAATAAAATGATTTAATTAGTTCTGGATTTTACTCTAATGGGTTCATAATATGACAAATAAAAAATATTAAATAAAATAAATATAAACATGGCATGTAAAATTAACGAGATAAAGGAAAATAAATTAAATATCAAATATTTAATTAAACATATCTGAAGCGCGAATCCCGATTATGACTTGAAGAGCTGAAATTGGAAGAATGTCTTCTTCGCAATGACTTCTTCTTCCACTGTGAGTTTGGGCTCCCAAAAAATATTTATAACAATTTTAGGATTTTCATCGTGGGAGAAAATTAGGTTCCAAAACTTACAATCATTATTTATCACGGCTAATAACACGCATATATTTATATAGAAAATAGTGACACATGGCAAAAGCTGAATGGCTACGTCCTGTAGACACAGATCGAAGATGTGGGGCGCGCTAGAGCTGCCACGTGTCGAACTACAATTGGTTTGCGGCTTTTACCGTGGATCACTTAGTTGCCTTAGCCTAACGTGCGACATGTGCTGCATGCTGGTTGGGCAGAACGCAAGCACCTGAACCCTGGCCTGATTTAAAGGGGATTTCCCTTTTTTTTTTTTTTTTGAATTCCCACATGTATAAATTTATCTCATGAATATTATTTGGTAAAAATTAATTTATTCAGCTTATGAATAAATAATTAGTCTCATGAATTATGTTTAGAAAAATTAATTTATTCTTCTTATGAATAAATAGTTCATCCCATAAATTCAATTTAAATATTTTTGAACAGTACTTAAGTTGAGGCTTAGGAAGGGACTTCAGGGACAATTTAACTCTAGCTCCAAATGAGTCAAATCTGATTATCATCTCATAATAACATTCGATTACCATTTAGTAAAAACTTAATTCCACTAAATAAATTTTACTGCACTCTACAATTAAATATATTCACTCAAAAATTTTTCAAGTAACTTTTATTGTGACAATTAAACCCTCTAGTAGATATCCGTGAGCAAAATTAACTTTAACTACTAGTTACTTTTCTCATATCTCTCCCTATAGTTCTTGACTCGCCCTTCTCGAACAATTTAACAATATAGAAACAATTTTTGTATTTATTCCAAATGTCAAACACATGGAATACTCTGGCCAAAAATACTAGAATTTGTTCATATATTTGTGAATTAACTGAGGGGACATGTTTATTTCGTTAGAGACTATAGATTCCATACCCAGCAAACGTAAGATTCAAGCCAACACAGTTTGACTAATCATTTTGATACATCAAAGCAACGAACAATCCATTGATGAGTTCAGACTTATTTCCTGGATTTAGAGTTATCGTCTTACGAAATTAATTATTTCTGATAGCAGTTAATAAAACAACTAAATTAGATGGTCTTGCTCAGTGTTCCAATCTTATTGACAACATCAACATGATACTCTTTGATCCCTATTCACTTGACTAAGACAAGTTATCAAAAATATCATATTATAGTCTTATCAGACAAGTTGTCCAAACTTATCACCAGTTACAAATATACAGTTTGATCTAAAGTCTATCTGTGGCTCAATCTCATCGACCATTTAAATTAATCCTGACATGTCATCTTGGGCTATGTCAATCTCATGGAACGTTTTAGAAGACAATTACACTAATGTTTGACTCGTAAAATATAATCAGACACTAAAGAAATAAAACAATTTTATTTATTAAATATTTAAAACTAACTAATTGGATTTTTTAGGACATCAATTCCAATAAAACGACATCGTACAACCTGGGAAATATGCGCAGTTTTAAAAACAAATAATGTGCCACGTGATGCTACCTTATTGGTCACCTCGCATCGACACGGATAGCTAACACAACCACTGATGCCTAATGTAGAAGGACACATGTCAGTCCCTCATAGATCCGCACCACATGGCATAGATTAAGCTCTAGGCTGCAGTGGGTGTGACACGTGCCCTGCCTCCATTGGTTATCACGCGAGTACACAAATTTCGGGCCCTGCACACGAATTTCACTTTTTTTGTCTAAATCCCTACATATATAAAATTAATCTCATGAATATTATTTAATAAAATTAATTCATTCATCTTATGAAAAATTAATTCATCTCATGAATTATGTTTACCAAGATTAATATATTCACTTCATGAACAAATAATTCATCTTATTATTCATTTTAAATATTTTCAAATGATGCTTAAGTTGAGACTTGTGAAGGGACAATGTAACTCTAACTCCAAATTAGTCAAATCTGATTACCATCTCATGACAACAATTGATTATCATTCAGTAAAATTTTTTTAAAACTTAATTGGGCTAAATAAGTTTTACCGCACTCTAGATTTAAATATTTTCACTCAAGAATTTCGCAAATAACTTTTATTACGACAACTAACTCCTCTATCGGATATCCATGAGCAAATGTAAATTTAACTACTATCATTACTTTTCTCACATCTCTCATTGGAGTTCCCGACTCATCCTTCTCGAATAATTCAATAATACAGAAATAATTTCTATATTAATTCCAAATGCAAAACATCTGGAATATTTTGGTCAAGATTCTAGAATATGTAGGTATGCTTGTGAATCAACTAAGGGGATATCTTTATCTCATTAGAGACTATAGATTCCACATAAAACAACTGTTCCTGCTACACTTTATGCGGTTACCCAACGCATGTAAGATTTAAGTCAATGCACTTTGACTAATCTCTTAGCACATTAAAGCAATGAATAATCCATGCACGAATTCAGAGTGTTTTCTTGATTTAGAGTTATCGTCTTATAGAATTAATTATTTCCGATAGAAGTTACAGAAACAGCCAATTCGGGTGGTCCTGCTTAGTGTTCCAATCTTATAGATATCACTTACATACTACTCTGGATCCCTATCCACATGACCAAGACAAGTCATCAAAAGTATCACATTATAGTCTTATCAGACAAGTTGTCCAAACTTATCACCGGCTACGAATATATTTTGATAACATATCACTAGTTTGATCTAAATCTATCCATGCTTCAATCTCATTAACCACTTAAACCAAATCTGACACGTCACCTTGGACGACATCCATCTCATGGAATGTTTCAGAAAACAATCATACACGTGTTTGACTCGTAAAACATAATCATACGATAAATAAATAAAACAAATTTATTTATTTCATATTTAGAATTAACTAATTGGGTTTTTCAGGACACCAATTCCATTCTCACTGGCTGAGATTGTGTTTGTTTTGGAAAATCTTGTCCGTTGATTTGATGGAAATGAAGGGCTACGACGGCACCGCGCATACATTGCAACGGATTACTACGAGGGAGTATAGAAGGGAGGCTTTTCACTGTTGAAGTTCACATCTTCATGTTTGTTGAGACTTTTCCAGGGTTTCTGCCTTTTCTCCTTCCCTTTGCGTTCTTATGGATGTTCAAATGTGTGCAAGGCTTTCCATTCACCTTCATTAGAGTTTCTTGGTCCTTCAACGGCTTTTCTGGATGTATTCTTTGATTCTTGTGTTTGGATTTTGGTCTGTAACTCTTAAACTTGATTATTAGTGGAAAGACAAACTTAATTATTAGTGCAAATATCTTCCCTAGAAAAAAAAAGGCGTGGACTAGGATCTCATTTTGAGGTGCCGACCCACATATATATTGTGTGTTTCTGTTCTGGCTGTTGATTCTTTCATATTTATATTTGCTTTACTACGATCTAAGAATTGCAGAAGTAAGATTGTGTATAATCAAGTCAGTGAGTGAAGCTTGAGGGATTTATCACTTGTCGTGGTTGGATAAATGCTCTATGAATTGTCATCCATGCAATCTCTTAAAGTCCTTGGCTAAGGTAGATGAACAACAAGAGTGGAATCTTTTAACTGGTCCTATGAGAGTAATTGTGATGGTATGAATCGTAGTAGAAATCTATTAACGATTTGATAGTAATTCATACCCAAGGTTTACTCCGAGCATATTATGATGGACGAAATGATCTTGCACGGTAATTGCTATTCAAAAGGTTCTAACAATGGCACTAGTTCGTTTATGTCATCCAATCACTGGGGTATCTTTCTAGAGGCCAACTTCGATTAGTCGATGCCCATGGTTGTAATTTGAGTAATTGTTTCAAACACGTTTGACCGGATGCCTTAGATTAGAGATCACTCTATTCATATATATACTATCGGCTTGACCTTTAACTAACAAGTCATGCACATACTACTAGATCGATGTAATCCAAGGGTGTTGTTATTTAAGTTAGAATTGATATAAATCTACTTGGATAAAATGACTAATAATCCTAGCTTAGCTTCGGGATGATTTTAAGGTAGTCTTACAAGCATCAGATAATGCCTAATTCATCTAGACAAAAATGAAAACGAAATATGGCTTATGAAGCCACAAGGGGAATTTTGGAATATTAACAATTACAGTGATTGATGAGTTGATTGTTATTCATATCTAATATAAGGTTCCATATGAATAATATTGTTTTAAGGAGTGGACAAAATATTGCTCATTTCTTAATTTAATTAAAAAATACTAAAAATTTTAAATAAGATTTAAATTACCTGAAGAGATAATGTAAGGATAAACTTATCATAATTTCTCCCTCTTTTATTTTTCCTCCATGGGGCTCCCTCCCCAAGGGTTTCCTAAAGACCAAAGGTGCCACTATGTGAGATTTGTTTTATATTTAAAAAGTTGATCATCATAAAGGTTTAAAAAAAAACCTAAGCAAAGAAAAATCAAAAGGGAGAAAAAGAAGAGAGGATGATGCCTCCTTTGGAGAAAGAGGAAACAATCAACTTCCTTGAGCTCTTTTTTTTTTTATGAGTTTTCTCTTCTTCTCATTGCTAAGATCTAAGGTGTTAGATCGGATACATCTGTTCATTAGTGCATACAACTGTAGACGTTTGTACGTCTAAAACTCCCTTCAATATTGCAGGGCTCACAACATTAGGTAAAATACTAGATCTACTTACATGTAATTTGTTTATGCATGAATTTATCCACTAGGGAGTGAAATTTTAGAATTTTCTCTATGTTTTGTGTTTAAATTCATTCAAAACTTTGATTCGCTCATTGTGGAAAGCGCTTTTGCTCTAAAGCAGGAAGAGGTGTGCATATCCAAGCTAATTTAGAAAGTCTTCCTGCTCATGCTAAGCAGTGCTTTCGAATTCCAAATTCAATATCGTTCGAGATTGATAAAGCTTGTAGAAACTTTTTCCGGAAAAAAAGCGAATGAGGCTAAAGGTATTCCTATAGTTTCCTAAAATAAGATTTGCAGACCTAAATCGGTGAGTGGTCCTGGTTTTCGTCTTATGGCTGTAGTCAATAAAGCTTGTTTGTGCAAGCTGGGTTGGAAGATTCTTACACAACCGACGAATCATTGGGTCCAAATGATGAAAGCTAAATATTTATCACGCTCTTAATTTTTAGATTATGTGTCTAACTCTAGTGACTCTTGGGTCTTGAATTTTTTTTTTTTCCCAAAGTAGGGATCTGATCAGGAAAGGCATAAGACGGCTCATCGGTGATGTCTGTTGTATCTCCTTTTTGTTTGATTAGTTTATTCAGAAAAGATTGAACAATGTTTGCCATAGAATATACTACATTTAAGATGTGAACAATAATATATTAATAGGTTTATCCCGTGCACTGCACGGGTTGTGTTTTTTGTCCTCTCTATTTTTGGTGCATCGCTTTAAGTCATGTTCCTAATTTGGTTTATTATGGGAGAAATTATTTCACATATATGAATTGCATATAAATAAAAAAAATAAGTAAAGCTTAATGAAATGGTTTCTGTAGAAGTCTTTGGATTTTTACGATGTTGCAATTTGGCAAAATTCCTTTAACTTCAAATTTCTAACATCTATATGACATTGGACTATGTATTATGTATTATGGTCTTTACTGCCACTATTCAGTTCAAATTATTAATACTTAACACTAAGGCACCGAATGTTGATGTACACTACTTAACAATGACCCAATTTATGTGTCAATCTACACTTTTTGGACAAACTTCATTAAATGAAGATACTCATGTGTTGCTGAAATCATGTTAAAAAACTAATAATTTGTACATGTAGGATAAAATCTGATGTAATTAGTAGATTTGAAATAAAATAAAAATAAACCTTTAGAAAATACTCATATAATTATATTAGCCATGTAATTGAAACAAAATAACTCATGTGTGTAAAGAAAATACTCATGTGTGTTGTATATTAACATTAGTTACAGTCTATATTAGATTTGAAATATACTAAAAAGAAACTCTTTTTTTTTTTTTTTGGCAATGGAATGGGATAAATTGAATAGTTGGAGTATCATATTTACTTGTTGTCGTTCCATTATTCTTTGAATGTGTTGTAGTACGTGTACTTTGTAGGACTTGGCAAAGGTCAACGCCTCCAAATGTTGCTATGATTTCTCTAAATATTGCAACAAATATGTGTCATATTTGTATTTTGGGGCCAAGAATCATAAAATATTAGTGAAATTATAAAAAAAGGGCAAAATTTTCATGTTTAATGCTGGGAACTTGCAAAAAATGGGAATCAAACCTGAGGCATTGGAAATATAGATTTGAAAACCTATCATTTTAGGTAGCATCTATATTTGAAAATATAGACCATATAAAATATATTTGAAAACCCAGCATTTCAGGAAGCATCTTTATTTTAATATTTCAAGAATTTTCAATATATCGTAATATATTTTTTTACTTACCATTTATTTTTTTTGGTTTTCATTTTTTAGTGTTTTGAAAAATTGTTTAATTCTATAATGGTTAGATTATATTAAATTAAATAAAGTCAGCTATCTATAACTGTTTGGATGAGGTTTGCAGGAGCATTCTATCGTAATATATTCTTCGTCATAGATTAGATAGATTAGATATATTGCTTTTCCTCTTTGTAAAATTTAGGGGGTATTTTTTAAAAGAGTTTTGCTCGTATGACATTATTTTATGGAGTTTGTCATTTTTACCCCCTCCCTTTTCATTTCTACCCAACTAATTTAAATTATGTTTTCTTATGTTTTGAACCCTAACAAAACCCTAGCTGTCACCTAAGGCCTTGACCATGGTCTGCCTCCTCTGATGAGGCTAGTATTTGGTCAAGTCATGATCGTAATTTGAACTAATACTAGTAAAGAGGGAGGTGTCATTTTCAGAAGAATGCATGGCCATGACATTGTGTTCTTTGTTGTGAGTAACAGTGGGTTTTGTGTATGTTTATGGCATAAAAGTGTGTAATTGTAAAGTCTTTTTGATTTGAATTTTTAATTTTTTTTGATGCAATTTCGGTTACTGAAGGTCATTGATGCTTCAATTTTGATTTATTAGAACAATAATTGATTAATTGGAATAATAATTGACACTTATACAATGTAGTGTATTTGAAAATAGAATCAAAATGTATTGAATTTGATAATGAATGTGCTAATTTTGACGTTATGTTCTAGGAGAAGGAGAAGGGAGTTTTGGAGAGATTTTCAATTTTAATAATGCTTCAACTTAATTAATTCAATTTAGTTACTGATTTTTACATTATTGAATAAACCCCTTCTGAAATTATTAGATTTAGGAATTGATGGATTTTGGAGAAAGGGGAGGTCGGCAATAATATAGAAGATAGATAGATAGTAATATTAATATCATTAATTCTATGTCTAACTTTTTTCAAATATCATTACTATTTTCCTTTTTTAAAGTTCCCTTTTGCACTTATTCAATATGTTATGCCATGCATCTTACCCATGCACCACACAGGTGGTGTATGGTTTTTTGGAAGTGGATATTGTTCGATGGATTCTAAATGTTGCTGTTTTGTATGGGGATGGTTCTATTTTACCAATTCCTTCCTAGTCGGTATTTTTCTCCACCAAACCTTTAATTTTTGGGGCTTGTTTTAAATAATGTAGACCTAACTGCCATTTCCCTGCTATTTATTTGGATTTTAGGCCAACACCATCCATTTCTGGCAATGGAAGTAGATGTTAGCCGGTGGTTGTGGCAGATGAAGTTTTTATCGATTGTGGGAGCTAAAGTGTCAAATAGGTAAATTAAGATCCTTACCTTGAATGGAATACTCTTGATAGTATGTGGCATGCAGGTTCTTGATGTGCACCATTCTTTTCTTCAATTTTGTAGGCATCGTCGTAATTTAACATGCTTCTCATGATATATTGGGTTTGGGTAAGAGGCTTTGTGCCAATAGGAACGCTATGTTGTTTCTTATTTTTCTACTTTCCTTATAATTTAGGATTTTTTCATTTCAGTTGCATAATTTTTTATAGATTGATTATTAATTTGGGGTGTAATAATTTTTTGAAACTTACTATTAAGTTGGGTAGTAATTTGCGTAATCAAATTAAATTTGATTTTATGGTTCTGTAACTGTCCATATGCAATTATTTAGGGGTAAGGAGAATGAATGAGAGCATATATTGGTATGGAATATAAACTTTGGGTTTACTCTTTTTTATAGTGTGGGAAATATAATGCCACTCATATGAAAATGCAAAAATGGAATATGATTCTGACAATATATTGGTAACATAATTAGAGTTTAATTATTTATTTTGAAATCATGTATCACATGTTAGCATTATTTGAAAAATAAATAATTAAACTCTAATTATGTTGCCAATATATTGTTAGAATCATATTCCACTTTTGCATTTTTCATATGAGCGGCATTATATTTCCCAGACCATAAAAAAGAGTAAACCCAAAGTTTATATTCCCTACCAATATATGCTCTCATTCCTAAATAATTGCATAAGGACGGTTACAGAACAATAAAATCAAATTTAATTTGATTACGTAAATTACTACCCAACTTAATAGTCAGTTTCAAAAAATTATTACACCCCAAATTAATAATCAATCTATAAAAAATTCTGTAACTGAATTGAAAAATATCCTAAATTATAAGGAAAGTAGAAAAACAAGAAATAACATAACGTTCCTATTGGCACAAAGCCTCTTACCCAAACCCAATATATCATGAGAAACATGTTAAAGTACGACGACGTCTACAATATTGAAGAAAAGAATGGTGCGCATCAAGAACCTTCAAGCCACATACTGTCAAGAGTATTCCGTTCAAGGTAAGGACCTTAATTTACCTATTTGACACTTTAGCTCCCACAATCGATAAAAACTTCATCCGCCACAACCAATGGCTAACATCTACTTCCATTGCCAGAAATGGATGGCATTGGCCTAAAATTCAAATAAATAGCAGGGAAATGGCAGTTAGGTCTACATTATTTAAAACAAGCTCCAAAAACTAAAGGTTTGGTGGAGAAAAATACCGACTAGGAAGGAACTGGTAAAATAGAACCGTCCCCGTACAAAACAGAAACATTTAGAATCCATCTAACAATGTCCACTTCCAAACAACCATACACCACCTGTGTGGCGCATGGGCAAGATGCATGGCATAGCATATTGAATAAGTGAAAAAGGGAACCTTTAAAAAAGGAATAGAGTAATGAAATTTGAAAAAAAGTTAGACATAAAATTAATAATATTAATATTAATATTACTATCTATCTGTCTTCTATATTATTGTAGACCCCCTTTTCTCCAAAATCCATCAATTTCTAAATCTAATAATTTCAGAAGGGGTTCATTTGGCTTCCAACTCCAATAACATAAAAATCAGTAACAATGTTGAATTAATTAAGTTGAAGCATTATTGAGAATGAAAATCTCTCCAAAATTCCCTTCTCCTTCTCCTAGAACGCAACATCAAAATTAGCACATTCATTATCAAATTCAATATAATTTGATTCTATTTTCAAATACACTACATTGTCTAAGTGTCAAATATTATTCCAATTAATCAATTTTTGTTCTAATAAATCAAAATTGAAGCATCAATGACCTTCAGTAATCGAAATTGCATTAAAAAATTAGAAACTCAAATTAGAAAGTTTTTACAATTACACACTTGTATGCCATAAACATATACAAAAACCACTGTTACTCACAACAAATAACACAATGTCATGGCCATGCATTCTTCAGAAAATGACACCTCCCTCTTTACTACTATTAGTTCAAATTACGATCATGACTTGACAAAACACTAGCCTCATTGGAGGAGGTAGACCATGGTCAAGGCCTTAGGTGACAGCTAGGGTTTTGTTAGGGTTCAAAACAAAAGAAAACAGAATTTACATTGCTAGGGTAGAAACGAAAAGGCAGGGGGTAAAAATGACAAACTCCATAAAATGATGTCGTACGAGCAGAACTCCCTTAAAAAAAACCCCCAAAACTTTACAAAGAGGAAAAGCAATATATCTAATCTATCTAATCTATTACGAAGAATATATTATGATAGAATGCTCCTGTAAACCTCATCCAAACAATTATAGATAGCTGACTTTATTTAGTTTAATATAATCTAACCATTATAGATTTAAACAATTTTTCAAAACACTAAAAAATGAAAACCAAAAAAATAAATGGTAAGTAAAAAAAATTACGATATATTGAAAATTCTTGAAATATTAACATAAAGATGCTACCTGAAATGCTAGGTTTTCAAATATATTTTATATGGTCTATATTTTCAAATATAGATGCTACCTAAAATGATAGGTTTTCAAATCTATATTTCCAATGCGTCTGGTTTGATTCCCATTTTTTGCAAGTTCCTTGCATTAAACATGTAATTTTTGCCCTTTTTTATGATTTCACTAATATTTTATGACTCTTGGCCCCAAAATGCAAATATGACACATGTTTGTTATAATATTTAGAGAAATCATATCAACATTTGGAGGCATTGACCTTTGCCAAGTCCTACAAAGTATACGTACTACAATACATTCAGAGAATAATGGAACGACAACAGGCAAATATAATACTCCAACTATTCAATTTATCCACATTCCATTGCCAAAAAAAAAGAGTTTCTTTCTATTGATGTATTTTCAAAATATGTACTAAATGTTTGTTTAATATGTGTATAAGATGCGTTTGAGATTGTCCTGGTATTTGTTTAAGTGTTTAAAGCTTTTTTGAGGTGTGTGTTGATGCACAGTTGTTTTACAAAAGCGCACAGAGGCACTCTGTGTGTTGCGACACACATGACAGTTTTGACAATTTTTGCGTGGTTTTTTTCCAGGTTTTTGGCGGTTCTTTTTGCAATGTTTTTGGGACATCTTAAGACTTATATATGCGTGAATTCCCCCTGATTTAGATATGCTTTTAACACAAAAAGATTGAGAGAAAAGATTGGAAGAACATTGAGAGAAAACTTTGAATGTGTGAAAGTTTTTCAAAGTGTTTGTGTTCTTGTGAAAGTAAAACATCAATCTCTCTACATCTCACTCAATCTCTCCCTTCGCACACTCTCACTTTATATTTGGTTATTGTTGTATCCGCTGGGATATTTCGTATACCGAAATAAACCTTAAGGAAAGTGATTACATAGCCTCAACACCTGAGATCTTTTGGTTATCCGGTTGCAAGGATTTTGCAAGATATTTGAAGATTTATTCTAACAATCTTAAGGTTTATCTTTGTTAATTTAAAATGGCTTCTCCACTTTCCTTGATTTAATGGCGAACCATGTGAGATTGGAGAAAGTGATGAATACAGAGGTTTGGGATCTTTTCTCGGATCTTTCATTTATATGAATTGTTGTGGATCAATTTATGATTTCTGATTCTAATATGTGAAAATCATGAAGTTCTAAAATGCCTAAGAAGTAGTGTCTAATGCATCGGTTTTATGCATGAAAGTAATGTTACTTGTGGGATTGTAATCCCTAAGTTTAAGAACTCATGATGTTTGATTTAGGCGTTGTTTTGATGTGTCATGTATCATGAATATTGATTAATGATGAGTATACATGTGATATCATAAGATAAGAAGAAATGAAACTAAAGTCAGTGGGTGTTTTCTTTGACAATTTCATATGCTGCATATATAATATTGGGTTTAGAGAGAAGAATCTCTCTTGAATTCTACGCGAAACCCTTGACGTAAACTACCACTATGGCAAGTAATCAATTCCAATGACTTGTTAATTTCATTGATGACCATGAAATGTAATAAAAATGGATGGAAAATGAATGAAATCATGAGATTCATGTAAATTGCTATTCAGTTAATGGAGTTTACATATGAAATCAAAACCAAATCAAGAATTCATGATAATTTTCAACTCGGGCACCATTTTATTGTGGCTTGCGTCATGGATTTAAGATCAAGTGTACTTGAATCAAATGGGTAGTATTTAAATAGCCGCATATATATAAACTAAGTGACATGAAGTTTTCTTCGGGGAAGTTCAATCCTGTGTGTCGAGAAGTCAATATGTAGTGTTTAGCTATTGAACTACGTACTATCATGTGCACAGTTTAACACAACTTGGCTGTTAAAATCTGGTAAAAATCGTGAAGAATATGGCGGTCAAAGTCATGCATTAAATTAATTTGGATGATGAACAAATTAAATTATGAATACATACTTGTTATAAGTTGATTATATGAAAAACTTGTTTTGGGTGATTGTTAAAACCAGACGTCAAGGCAATGCTAAAAAGAATATCCTTGTTTAGTGTGGTTGTTGAAACCAAACGCCGAGACGATGCCAAAACTAATAATAATAAATAAGTGAATGAAGTATGTTGATAATGATAAATGTGGTTTATGAATTGAAAGAACAATGGGTTTTTCATGAAATATGAAAATATATTCATAGTTTGGAACAAATGGGAAATTGTGCATTGTGCATGGTAAATTCATTGTTGTATGAATTTTTAATCTGAACGACAATTAGATTGAGGTTTAATGCACGTATGTGAATAACTATATGGAAATAAGCCCATAATAAATATGGGTATGTTGATTCATACTTGCTTTGACGGTCATTGACTTAATCTCCTGTACGTATTGTTCATTGACGGAATTTATATTAACGAACAATAGAATGAACAATAGTGGAGTTGGAAAATCATGGAAAGCAATGTTTATATTATCATGATTATGAAAAGAATTTGAGTATAAGTATTCATATATATTAATGGAGTTAAAATGTTAATGCATGTTGGTTAATATAACCAATACATGCATGTCCATAGATATGACAGTATAAGCATGGGTATTAATGTGGTTATATGATTAATGCTTATATGCACGTCAATACAATTATGCATGTATGATTTCTGTAAACTAAGGCTAATGCATCATAAAAATGATTTGTATAACCATATATGCTGATGTGGTTGTGAGGTCCTTATGTCCATGAACATAAATGCGATTGTGAATTTTACAGCTTTATTATTTATGAACATGAATACTGTTTGTATGCTTGATAAATGAAAGTGATGTGAATTTGAATAGAATTAATGGGTCATGGAATATATGGTTGTTTTACATATGTTGATCCCTAATGTGACTGATATAAAGAAATTCAAATTAGAGTTCATGACTAAGGATGATGAAATACATTGTATAAAAGCACTTGGAAACAATGATTCATAATTTCATAATTGACCACATATCTCAAGTGTGTTTTCTAATATTATTTTAGATGTTACGTTTCACTGGAAACCGGCATGCGCGTAGAAATTTCATTACTCATCATGATTAATGCGGTTAGAGTAAAGGTTACTTGTACTTAAGGGCGTATGTGTATGATGATTGAGTAGTCGGTTAAAATGAAGTGCATTTATACAATGAATGTGAAGATGCTCAAGTTGAGTCTAAGTTATATGCAGTTGTTACATGGAAAATAAGATTATTGTCTGATGCTATATTCACATGTTAGGATGTTGTTAGTCATCAACGTGATAAATTTAAAGAGTATGCAAATACTGAATTATGATGACTCGTATATTACCCATAAGGTTTGATGCATATAAATGGCAAGTAAATTCGTGTGACTGAATTATGGGTGAATTGAACATTTTAAGATATAAATGAAAATGAGTACATTGGAAGTGAGTTCAAGTCTTTCATTGATCTTGAATGATGCATTGAGATAATGTGAGGTAAAGTATTTTATGAAAATAACCTAAGAGAACATTGAATTGAGGTATTTATTCAACCAGAGTGAAAGACAATAGTAGAGAACTCAAAAGTTTGACAGGAAGCAAAAGAAACTGAAAAAAAAAAAAATGTCATAGGATTTAATGTACGGTAATGTTAATCGAAAGCAATGGAAAGCGAGTTAGATTTAAGACGGGATTCAATGTTGCAAAGCCTTAAATGTTGTTAAAGCCTTAAATCTTAGGAGGAAAATTTTATTTGCAAAGCCTTATAATTTCTCAACCAAAGTCCTCAAATATGTTGCAGTATTCTTGGAATTCAACCACCTTAAATCGGCTGTTCCATTGGCAAAAGGGGGCACCATCATTCAATCAACGAGATAATACAGCGAAAATATGGGCAAACATGATCTTAGTGGATTCTTCATTTGGGTAGCTTCATGGTAGACAATGACAATGGGGGTTATTAATGGAGTGAGGATCGTTCAACATTTCTCTTCATGCATGATAAGTACAATTACTTAATTTGTATTTTATATTTAATTATGTATTATTTAACAACCATTTTGTTATAAGCTAATACCTTTCCATTAAATACATAAATTGGGTATATTTTGTGGTTAATATATGTATATTCTTACCATATACTAATAAAGAGAATGAATGGCTGGGGTTTTTATTTGGTGAAAGTTGAAGGGAGAAAGAATGTCTAAGGATTCCATTTGATGGCAGATTATGGAAAAGTAAACTTTTTTAATAAATATTTTATTTAGTCTTCATATATGAATATATATGTTTATATTCAATTTGCACTACTCAAATTCCACAATTAAAATTCTAAATTACCAGTTTTCATTTTCCAAAAACAAAGAAAAAGAACAAAAAACCACCCTTTTAGAATGGCAAGGATGGGGGCTTGAAGCAATTTAGGGCAAGAACTAACTTCTACTTAATATATATATATATATATATACACACACTAGATTTTTTCCGTGCTATGCACGGTGGTTTGTATAATGTAAAACATTGTATTTGAGATTGGTCATCATTATTCTTCATTGAAATAGTTGTAGTTCTCATAAATAGTTGTTGTGTATACATTATGGTAGTTATAATCTAGACCTTCGTAGTTTCGTTCACATCGTTTTTAGCTAGTTTGTTTGCATGCAAGGTAAGGACGATGTTTAGATTTTGAAAAACGGCAAATATGTATTATAGTTATGTGATCATAATGCATTAAGTATATAAAAATAAAATATACAATGTAATTTTGTTTGAAATAAATCTATGTCGTGATATTTCATTTTTGCATTGGTTATGTAGGCGAATTAGTTTAGTCAAATTAGTCATGATAAAGTTATCAAATTAGCCATAAAGTGAAGTTGACACTAAATTGATGACATAGTTTCTATCCATCGGGTCAGATGAGTTTGAATTAGACTCATGGGTTTATTTGTATTAGGTTAATAGGTGATTTTTTGTTAGGTCAGTTGCATCTGACAAGATTGGGTCATCCAAAATTATGTTAGTAACATAAATTTAATTTTACCATAACACCAAATAATTAACACGATTAAAGTAAAAAAAGACTAAATTAACACAATAAATAAATATAGGGGCCTTGAGTGTAAATAAGTCAAAGTTAATTTATTTTAACCTATGCACTTCTTTTACAATTTTTTTTTTGAATAAGTTTGAACTTTAGTTTGAAGAAACATGTTTTTACTAATTAAGGAAAATGCTTCTTAATCGTTTATTAATTTTTTTTCATAAAAAATATTTCATCAAGATTTGACTTCCGAACTTTTTTTAATTACTTTAAAGTGTATTGATTTTGTTTGGAACTTTTTTTTACAATAAAATTATTATTTGAATGTAATTAATTTCTTTATAAATAATTATTTTTCGCAAAAAATGTTTTATCTCTAGGTTATATGGAGTGTTCAAAAAGAAAAAAAGTATTGCTATATGGACTATAATTTTTTTTAAAGGAGCATAAATTATATAAATGATATTTTTTAAAGCAAGCGATGGTATACACTTGATTAAGAAAGTATGTTAGTCTCCTAGGAGCATGGTGATACTGTCTTAAAGGCCAAGGTAAAAACGGTTAGTTAATTATGTTTAGGAAACATATTAATTGAGAATAATTCTCACTTTACGAATAACTCATTGCCCCCACTCCCAGAGAGTAGTGGATAAATTGGTTAGCTCATCATTGCACACATAGAGAATGGTTAGGTGGATTCCATGCTTCGTTTGTTTGCAAAAATTATTAAAAAGGTTCACAGGACTCAAAACATCAAGTAGGAGCAAGCTTCTAAATGAATGCTCGTGAGCCTATGTTGCTGGACTAGCACTATAGTAGGTGGGCGCTACTCTCCGAGGAGGGTGATCATTTGCAAAATACAAGGTTAGTCCTCTTAGAGATAGATTGAAGTGCAGGAAAAATGGGTACGACCATGGTAAAGTGGAGTACTTCGTGGACTTGTATGGATGTCGAGGTAGGGGTGTACACTTGACTAGGGTGCTATAATAGCCTCCCCGAGGAGCTCTGTTGTATGACTTTAGAGGCTGGGGGAAGTGTGGTGTGTTAAATATGTTTAGTAAGAGCTTACAAGGAAACTATTTATAGAGAAGAGTTCTCACCTTTCTTATATCTCGATTCAGCCTCGTCGACGAGGAGTTTTGGGTAGTTTGGTTGGATCGCCACGACATACATGCAAGTGTTGGATTGTGAACTTTGAACTTTGATTGTTTACTAAAAGTAAGAAAAGTAATCTTGTATGTTATATGACATGTCTACAGTTTTTATTTCAGACTAGTTATTATACTTTGCATTGCGATTAATACTAATATGTGTTATTTGTCTATTATGTTATGCTCGATATGATAGAATATGTCTTAATACACGTGGAGCACTAGTAGATGCTTAGAATTCTCTAGTAGTAGTTCTAATAAGTTGAAAAGAACATTTGGAACGTTAGACTAGACTAATAAGTTAGTCAGTTGCAAGATTCAGACATTAGATATCGAACATGTTCTAGTATTAGATACTTGAAAGTTCAACTATAGCAGAGATGATGGTATTTTGAAAGAAGTGTTTGATTAGAGAACTAGTAGCATGAGAAAGACTTTTGAGATAGGAGATTGACACTCGATTGTGTTAAGAAAGTTTAGTTCAAGAGCTTGTCATGTTGATGGCTTATTGAACTGGAATTCTTGATACAAATATTGATAGCTAATCTCAACAGAATAGCATCTTGACTTGCCTATCAGGGTCTTTCAATCAGTTTAGATGGGAAACATTGAATAATAGATATTACTCGTTATCTAAACTGATAGAAGTACAGTTTGAGAAAATGTGTCATAAGAATTAGGGGAGGAGCCTACTTAGTGTAAACATCTATATCAGGAATTAGGAACCTCTAGAGGGTAAGATAAAACATGAGTCAAAATAGTTTTGTCTCTTTTACAAAAGCACTGGGCATTCGTATTTAAAAGGAATTGCCTAGGTACTTAGACACTGTTGTTGCCCAAACTACAAATCCAACATGACATGGTATTTGATATCCTATTTCCTCTAGTTGTGACTGGTAGACAATTCACTATTGTTGTGGTGAATGGCCTTTCAACAAGGGCACCAAAGATAGTAATTTAAGTCAAGAATGTAGTTTTGATTTTGGGTAAATATCTTAATATAACAATTTTTGTGGAAACTATTTACTATTTGTTCTTAAAATAGTATTTCAGTTATTTTTCTAAAAAATAGACTAGTAGTTGAGTAAATAAAGTATTCATTTAAAAGGTACAATGATAGAAAGTTGAATTATTTTAATCAAAACTATGTCATTGGGGATTTATTTGTCTAGTACAAGCTAGGCTGTCTAACTATATAAAGAAGAATTTCCTGAAACCCCATAAAGTTTTTAAGAGACACTTGATCTTAGGTCGCATTAATCTCATATGATTCAAAACTGGTTTGATTTGTCTTCTGAGATCATTAAGTACTAAAATAATAACCAATGTGCAAATCATGTTCGAATTAGTGGTGACTAAAAGTGCCTTCAAGAATAAAGGCAATAGAGCCACTAAATTGCTAGAACTTGTTCATAAAATGTTTTTGAATTGCTAAAAGTTCAAGTGAGCGGAAGCGAAGAGTATGTCATAAAAGTTTATGAAGGACTACTTAATAAGTTGATATATGGATATACCTATGAAGACTGAAGTCTTGAATCTTTTGAAAAGTTCAAAGAATGAAAGATTAAAGTTGGGATCAGTTAGGTAATTATATCAAGTCACTTTGATTAGATGAAAGTGGTATTTTCAGCAAAATTCTTAATTTTCTTACTACAAAGTGTTGTAGAAAGGATCAATAATATGTTATTCAACATGCTAAGATTCATATGATGAGTAATATCTACATATCAAAAGGTTTTTTATGTAAGTGGTTTAGAAAGTGTTCTAAACCAGTAGATAGCTTATGTTAGAGACATTGACAGTATGAGATATTGTATCTCAATAGCGTAATACAACTTATAGTTAAATGATGTATTAGATATATCTTCAACCAGGTTATTATCACACTAAGTACATGAGAGCTTTGGTGTAATGGTAGGATGGTTAGGGCCACAAAACAGATTCATGTCTTCAGCCTTAAAGTAAGATAATGAATCTGATCCTCCAGACAATACTGAAGCTCTTAACAGTAAAGATGCAGACCAATGGGTTAGGGGGATAAAACCTAAGTTAGAATAATTGTATTTTAACTATGTCTGGGAATTTGTAGAGGCGTTGAAAGATATTAAGTCCATTAGATTGGATCTAAATAGATCTACAAGAATATAGAGTTAAGTGGACGAGAAGGTTGAGCCTTTCAAGGCTAGATTGATGGCAATGGTTTATACCCTAAAGGAAGGAATCGTCTTTGTTGCGACCTTCTAACCAGATGCCATGCTTAAGTCCATAAGGATGCTCTTATCCATTATATCTCATTGTGGCAATATACTGAAAATGGAAGTCAAGACGACATTTTCTAAATGGTCATCTTTAAAAGGTTATGAATTTGAAACAACCAGACAAGTTTGTTGCCAAGAGTCGGAAGCATATAGTATGCAAATTGAGGAAGTCTATTTGTAGACTTAAATATGCGCCTTGTTCATTGAATAGTAGATTTGATGACGATAATCAAGTTCTATGGATTTGAATCACTGGTTAGTGAACCATGAGTGTACATGTGACATCGTACGAAAGTAGTGACTTTCTAAATGTTGTGGATAGACAGGATTCTACTAATTAAGAATGGTGTAGAATTGTTATGAGCTATTAAGATTTAATTGTCCAAGTGTTTTAAAATGAAAGACCTAGGATAAGTCAATTATGTTCTTAGGATCTAGTTTTAGTGAGATTCAAATAAAGGATGTTGACTTTATCACGAGCCGTTTGTTTCAAAAGGGAGCTTAGATGCTTGATGTTAGAAATCCTTGTTTACCCTAATAGTGGGAGTCATTGGATGGTAAAGAGTGAAGCAATCTTGTATTGCTTACTTCTCTATGCAACTCGGGTACTTGACAGCTACAAAGTTGTTAAGTACACTACTTGACTCAGAAGGCTCTTTATATATGAAAGCATGTAAGCAAAAGAATGACAAAATGAGATATCAGTATTGAAGTTTATAGTCAATGAGTTGAGAGATCCCTATGGGATAGTTATACAACGCAGGGCTAACTGGTTTTAGGACAAGTGGAAGATTGTTGGAATTGGTGTCCTGGAACAACAAATTATTATATTTAAATATTAATTAAATAAAATTATTTTTATTCATTTATTGTATGATTATGTTTTACTCGTCAAATATATGTGTGATTGTTTTCTAAGACATTCTATGAGATGGATGTAATCCAAGATGACATATCAAATTTGATTTAAATGATCAATGAGATAGAGCCACAAATAGACTAAATGAAATTAGTGATATGTTGTCAAATTATATGTTTGTAGTCTACGATGAGTTTGGAAAACTTATTTGATAAGACTATAATATGATAATTTAGATAACTTGTCTTGATTATGTGGATAGGGATCTAAAAATATTATATTGGTGTTTTCTATATGATTGGAACACTAAGCAGGACCACCTGAATTATTTGTTTCTTTACTGCTATCATAAATAATTAATTCTGTAAGACTATAACTCTAAATCCAGGAAATAGTATGAGCACGTGCATGGATTTTATGTTGCTTTAATGTGCCAAAAAAATTAGTCACAACGTGTTGACCTAAATCTTACTTGCGTTGAGTAACAGCAGGAACAGATGTTTTATGTGGAATCTATAGTCTCTTACGAGATAAAGATGTCCCCTTAGTTGACTCGCAAGCATACAAACAAATTTGAGATTCTTTGGCCAAAGTATTCTATATATTTGACATTTGAAATTAGTACAAAAATTATTTTCTGTATTAGTGAATTGTTCGAGAATGGTGAGTCAGGAACTACAGTGAAAGATGTGACAAAACTAACGATAGCAATTACAACTATTTTTTTTCTCACAAATATCTGATAGAGGAGTTGATTACAACAACAACATGCCCAGTGCCACAGGGGCTCCCGCTTGCTCGAGGTCGTGGGGAGATGTACGCAGCCTTACCTCATTAGGGTGAAATCCTGACGAGAGACTATTTCCTAGGACCCTCGGCCTGATAGTTGTGGGTTGTAGGGTTGTAAAGGACCTGTATAAAGAACATGAAAGGTGGAAGTAAGGAGCATGCGGTGAGCATATAAGGAGCATGTAAGGAAGCATGTAGGGTCTAGATGTGATGCGTGGCATGTATGAGTACAGACAATTAATCATATAAGCATATAAGCAACTACTCATGCAAGCATGTAAGCATATAGCATGTACGCATGGGGGCATAGCCACAGGAGCAAAAAGGCAAAAGCAAACAGCATGTAGCGTCCTTAGAGTATAGGGGGAGGGAAGAGAGGGAGAGAGAGTCAGTAGCTGGCTAGAGCGAGAGAGAGAGAGAGAGAGAGAGAGAGAGAGTAGAAAAAGTACTAAGCGAACAATGTACACCAGTACAAATGAGCATACAAGCAACGTCGTGGCACTAGAACTAGCTTGCGGAAGCTTGAAGCTCCTACAATCATCAATTGGTTACCCCTAAAACTACCCTCCACTGAGCTATAACTAGGGCCATTTCTTCAATTAGGTTGATGTAGGCAAGTTCCTGATGAATTGTCCTCATCCAACTCCTCCTTGGCCGGCTTCTTCCTCTCTTCCCGACTGTAATATGGAGGGGCCGGACTCCAACCAACTCTTCTTTAGCCTGTCTCTTCCTCTCTATTCATCTGTAGAATTGTCGTAATAAAAGTCATTTGAAAATTATTAAATAAATACGTTTAATTCTAGAGTGCAGTTATATTTATCTAGTGAAACTAAATATTACTAAATGGTAATCAATGTTATCAAAGAGTTGATAATTAAGTTTGATCCATTTGGAGCTAGGATTAAGTTATCTCTGAGGTCCCTCTTCAAGCCTTTAGAATTACACTGATTGAAAATATTTAAAATGAATTCATGATAGAAATTATTTGTTCATGATATGAATAAATTAATTTTGCTAAACATAATTTAAGAGATAAATTATTTATTTATAAGATGAATAAATTAATTTTACTATATAATATTATTGAGATGAATTTTATATATGTGAGCTTTTAAACAAAAAATAAAATAAAATAGAAAACGCGTGAATGCACCGGTTGTGATCCGTGTGCGTGCGGGCAAACCAATGGTGAAGCAACACGTGGATCATTGGGATTGGTAAGTGTTGGGGTGCATTGATTGGGAATCCACGTGCTTACCGACTAGCAAATTGAGAAGCGACACATGGTGCATCAGGTGCGTGCCCCTGGGAGCTTACCCATGTGCCATGGCCACAGCCAATCATGCGCTGCATGTGGTGCTTTGTTTACTAAATAAACACCGATTGCTCTACTAATATGACGTCGCTTTGGATGACGTTTAAAATGTGTTTTGGAATTTTTTTTGTAAACCCACATCGAGTATTTAAAAGTTTTCCTATCCGATAACCTATTATAAATAGGGATCTTAGGAACTAAGTTTAACATTTTGAAAGTTTTATGAAAATTTTGATTTTTCAAAAAATTTAAAAGGAAGAATTTTTCTTTAAAATTCTTTTTTGTAAATATTTTCGAGCCCATACTTCGGGTGTCAGGGAGTTATTGCCACAAAGATTTTAGGGTCTAGATGATCCCTCCTAGACGACAATTGCGGTCTACGTTTCAGGTATTTCTTATTACTTTTCTTTTAAAGCTTTCCTTTAATTTTTGCAATTTTATTTATACTTTTAATTTGACGTTTATTATGCTTTGATATTTTATGTCATTATATATATATATTAGAATAGAGGTCCTTAGATTTAAATTAGAGAATTTTAAAATTGTTTATGTTGTGCCTGATCAAGCCAATCTAAGAAAATTTAGTTTCTGGATTAAATTTTCTCAACAAAATTTTGTTGAATAGATTCTAAAGATCAAGTGGACACCTTTGAAGAGGAATTGGGTTAAAGTTAATTTTGATGGTTCACAAAGAAACAATGCATCTTGTTATGGTTTAGTTGTTTGGGATTGGTGTGGTCGAATCCTTGACTTTGACTATGGTAGCATTAATAAAGCTCCAACTATATTGACGGAGGCTTGGGCTGCTAGAAAAAGGCTTTGAAGGTGCCTTAATCTAGGTTTTGGTTGTCTTCATATTGAAGGGGATAATCTTGTGGCAGTTCCAATAATAAGACGCGAATTTTCATGTCTTTGGCAAATTAGAATAGACACAAATTTCCATATCCTTCGCAAATCAGAACTGTTATTGAGGATATTTGGGATATATTATTACAGTTTGTTGAGTATCGTATTTTTCATGTGTTCCGTGAAGGTAACAGGGCCGCGGATAAGATAGCAGCGTGCTCTTTCTCACAAGACCAACATAATGGTGTTTATATACAACTTCAATAGGCTTTGTATCATGATTCGGTAGATTTTACTAACTTTGTTTAGTAGTTCTAAAGTTTTTCTTTACCTTACTTTAAAAAAAAATACTAAGTTTTTTTTTACATAAATGTAAGGATAAATTACTTTTATGTAGCGCGCACATATATATATATACACAATAAGTATTATGAAATTTCTTATTTTTTTGGTTTTCCTAACCATATATTTTGGCAATAAGTTCTGTTTTTAATTTTTAAGAGCCTCATAACATAGCTTTGATAATAGAGGAAATAATTTCTAGTAGTGTCTTTTATTTAACAAAAATTATTGAACTGTAGTGGAAAATATTTTTTCGGAAAAGCAGGGAGACTTTTCACATTTTTTAATTGAGTGACTGTTCTAGTTTTAATTTTTTATGAGTGGTACGTGGTACGTGTTTTATATTGTTGTTTTTGCCCCGTATTGCATATTCCCACTATTTTAACACTATTTTGCACCTATAAAATTCAATAGGCATATTAAGCATTTTAAAGGTATTTTAGAAACATATTCTAGTAAGAATTTTGAGTTTTAAGAGAATGGACACTTATTTAACTCTACGTATGCATATTTTTTTCCAAACTTGTTCCTAATGTTAAGATGTTTTCTATGGTATGGAAAATTGTGTTAGGCACATCTTTGTATATCAAGAAGGTAAGCATACATCTGTAACTTTCTTTTTTTCAGTGTTTCTATCATTTTCACTCCTTTCCTCATCTAATCTTTAATTTCACAAGTGTATATATGGTTTATATCTTGTATCAATTGCAATGTAAAAGAAAACGTATGGTTCTCCATTTCACATTTGAACATGGACCATGGGTTCTTGTCTTTGTTCGTCCACGGAAATTGGGATTTGGGATGAAAGCAGTAAAAGGATACAACTTAAAGAAAATGTCGTTGATTGTGAGTTGGTTACTGATTTTTCTAGATCCCCTTCTGTTGATGCCTTTTATGGTGAGTGAGTGGATGAAAATAGTGAATCGTGAGTGTTTCTTTTTTTTTTTTTTTTTTTGTATTTCGACTGAAATTTGAGGTTTTGTTTTGATTTTGTTGATTATGAACTGAAATTCAAGGGCTATAGTTTCATATTCATTGCAATAATTTAGTGCTTGATTGCTTTATGGTTACGAATGTTGAATATAATACCTAAAGGCAATTTAATCAATTTTATGATTTATTGTTGGCCTATTTTATTTTTTGAATACTAATGATTGAAATCAATTTTTTTAGGCAATGAAATTCTAGTGTAATAATTTCAAATTTAGTTATTCATTGTTAGCGATTCAAACCAAATTACAACTCAAGACTCAAATTATAGACTCAATACTTGGCTTCTAAGACAGAAGCCTACAAACTAACCCTAAAATAATGACGTCTTCTCACCAGTAGCAAGGAACCTCCATCTTTCTTAACTCGCGAGCTTGGAATCACCCTAAATTTGCTCAGAGAAGCTTTTAGGGCTAGGGTTTCACGAAGCAGAGCAAGAAGGAGAAGAAACCCCAGAGAGAATTGGGGGAAATCAGAAATGAAGAATGAGCCAACTGACTTCCAACCTAAAAACTCGCGGCCTATATACCCCCTACCACTATACACATAACACATGTACCATCTCCCCATAGCCACTATTTAAGCTTCTTTAAACTTCATCCATTGGTCAAGAATGACCAAAAGAAACACAAATCTAATGGACTGAAATGCACTGCTTCTTGAATTTGGGTCATTGAATCATTGACATGCATCACGCACAAAACGGAAAACTGGTATGGTGGGGCAACGGGCGGTGTGGCAAGGCAAATAAATAGCATAGAAAGGCAAGGGCGTTATCAACAATGACCAAACGTGTAAAATCTTCAAGAAAACGGAATGGTTTAGCCCTTGGTTTTATACTTATTTAAATACTTGCCACTCCTTTATTCAGTACATTAAATGCAGTGTTTTAAGCCTAGATGTAATAACAAGTGATGTGTTTTCAACCAATTAGGATATAACATTTCTTTTTATTAGATTTTTCTCATATTTAGGCTCTGTTTGTTTTAGAAGAAAATGTGATTCTAGGGATTAGTTTTCATATTTTCCTTTATTTGGCACACTTTTTTTGACGAAAAATGCTTTCCTCCAATGGAGGGAAAGTGACTTCCCTTGTAAAATAAGGGAAGTCACAATTCCAAGTGGCACAAGAGCCTTTGCGGTAATTATCGTGCGGATAAGGATCGAACCGAAATGAACCAAATTGGAACGTAAACTTTAACGTCATAATGCCTAATAGGAATTAGACTAAATAATCAAACAAAGCCAGATGTTACTTTATCATGGTTTTAAAAGAAACAATTTCATCATTTTGAATTACTATATAATATTATATAGGGAAGTTATCAATTAGATACCTTGGGATTTGAACGTTTATTACATAGCTTTGAAAGTTGATTTTATTTTTCTATTACCTTTTATATATGTTGGATTACTACTTATATTGTCCTATAATAAGATGTAGAATGATTTATGAAAAATATTTCTTTTAAACTATATACGAAAATATTAATGTGGAAGCAAGTTTTCCTTTGAAACAAACAAAGGAAAACCTCAATCGGATTTCAATTTTCTTAGAAAACCTTTTTCCAAAGAAAAATATATTCCTAGAATCTACTTTTTCTACGAAACAAACGGAGCCTTAATTAAAGAATGTCAAGAATTTTTTTTTATTAATTTATAAACTTTTCAATTTCATGTTTTGAGTATTAATTTAAAATTGGTCATATAGGTGCCATCAACAATAGCTGTTTCTCTCTCTTCTCTCTCTCTCTCTCTTCTCCTGCTGACATTGCAACAGGTCACTAACCCCCCTCACTAGTCACGTCAATGTCAACGTCGGCCCTCTCGCCGACATCGCCTGACCTTCTCCCCGGCAATGCTAGCAAGACGGCGACACCGCACCGTCGGCCCACTCAACGCCATCGCCACCACCACCGATTGCACCCCGGCCACCAGCTCCATCCCCCCCCCCCCTAGAACACACCCCAGCCACCACCACCGAATACAAGTGACGCCGCCACCATCGCCACCACCACCAAGTGCACTTAGCCACCACCACTATCACCACCACCAACCCAGCCAACGTCTACCCTTCCCCTTCACACCTTCTTCATCTTCACCTCTCTCCCCTCACACCCCCCCCCCCCCCCCCCTCTCTTCCCCCTCACACCCCCATCTCTCACACTGGCGGCCACCACCACCACCTGACCTCACCAGCCAGCCCCCCCCCCCGGCGACCACCATTAGCCCACCGTGCACTGACCGCCACCACCACCAGCCCACCACCTGTACCCGTAGCCACTACAGTCGCACACCACAGCTCACAGTCGGTCGGTATCAGGCAAGCAATATTCGGCCGGCCCCAGGTCTGACTCGTTCTCCTCTCTCTCCCATATCCTCGTACTCCGTTATTTTTATTGTCTTTGCTATTACTATTGCTGTGTCTACTATGCCTTTGTATCTTGTGATTCTATACGTGTCTAATTGGGCCAGTTGACAGTTAGTTTATGAACCCTTTTGGTAATGGAGATCAAAACCTAAGGTCATCTTCAAAGAGGTTAGGGAAGGGATGGAACAGCCGACGCAATGTCGAGAGCCTGTGATTTGGGACACTAAATGTGGGCACATTAATGAAGAAGAGTTTTGAGGTGGCCCAAATGATGATGAAGAGAAAGATCAACATCCTATGCCTCAAAGAGACTAGATGGGTGGGCACAAAAGCGAGGGATGTATTAGGATATAAATTATGGTATGCGAGCCAAGCTAGGGAGAAGAATGGAGTGGGTATTATTGTGGATTACCTCCTTAAGGACAAAGTAGTGGGGATGATTAGGATTAGCTATAGGATCATTAGCATCAGGTTATTTTTAGATGGAGAAATATTGAGCATTATAAGTGCCTACGCACCATAGGTTGGGCATACAGAGCAAGAGAAGGCTAGATTTTGGGAGGACTTAGACTTAACAATGTAAGACATACCCTAAAGCCAACAAGTGGTGATTGGCGGGGACTTCAATGGGCATGTGGGAGCAAATCCAGAAGGCTATGCATCCCACCACGGAGGCTTTGGTTTTGGAACCATGAATGATGGGGGTAAGGCCCTGTTAGACTTTGTTGTCATGTATGAGCTAACGGTTGCCAACACCTTCTTCAGAAAAATGTGAGGAGCACATCATCACGTATCAGAGCGGTGGAGCAAAGACTCAAATTGACTACATACTACTAAGGAAGAGGACTCAAAAAAAATTGCAGGGATTGTAAGATTATCCCCAAGGAAGACCTATCAAAACATCACAGGGTATTATGTACTAATATCAAGGCCAAGAGAAGAGGCAAGAAAATCATGAAACCATCACAGCCATACACGCATTGGAGGGATTTGAAGGGGGACAAGGCTCAAGTCCTTAAGGAAAGAGTCGAGGCTGAGCTTGGAAGGGATTGTGAGGGAGATTTAAACTACAGTTGGAACCAGGTAGCCCAAAAGATCAGAGAGGTGACATGCGCAGCCCTAGGTGTACCAAACAACAGAGAGTCCTAGTGGTGGTGCAAGGAGGTTCAGGAAAAGATTAAGGCGAAAAGAGATAGCTTCAAGGAGTGGGATAGAAGTGGACAAGAGACAATGATATAAACAAGTTAAGAAGGATGCTAAAATAGTAGTCAGAGATGCACAATCTAAAGCTTTGGAGGACTTCTACAAAAGGTTGGATACCGATGAGGGAGCTAGAGTCCTCTATAGAATTGCAAAAGCAAGAGAGAGGAGGACTAGATACTTGGACCAAGTAAGGCGCATAAAGAGGGAAGATGGGCAAGTGCTTGTGGATGAGCAACAAATTAAACTAGGTGGAAATCCTACTTCTAAGATCTGTTCAATGAACAGGGAGATAGAAATGTATCCCCAGGAGAACCACAAGCACTGGTAGAGCACCATACCTACTATTACTGTACGAGGATTAGACCCGAGGAAGTTAGGGAAGCCTTAAAGAAGATGGGCAGGGGTAAAGTAGTCGGCCCAGACGGCATACCCATTGAGGCATGGAAGTGCACTGGAGAATTAGGTATCATATGGCTAAACAAATTATTTAAGGGAATAAGAAGCAGGATGAGTGGCGGAAGAGTACATTAGTTCCTGTCTATAAGAACAAAGGCGACATCCAGAGTTGGCAAACTATAGAGGAATTAAACTAATTAGCCATACTTTGAAGCTTTGGGAGCCGATCATAGAAAGAAGGCTACGACAACGAACAAAAGTCTTAGAGAATCAATTTCCATTTATGCCCGGCAGGTCGACGATAGAATCCATCCACCTCCTAAGGAGGTCGACAGAGTACTATAGAGATAGACAAAAGGACCTCCACATGGTTTTCATTGATTTAGAGAAGGCATACGATAGAGTGCCGGGGGGGGGGGGGGGGGGGGGGGGGGGGGGGGGGGTGGTCCTATGGAGTGTCTTGGAGAGGAAAGGCATCCCCCAGCCCTAAGTATGAGTCATTAAAGACATGTATAAAGACGCACGAACCTATGTGAGCACAACAGAAGGGGAGACATAAGCTTTTCCCATTATAGTTGGGGCACACCAATGATCAGCCTTGAGTCCCTATCTGTTCATTTTAGTTATGGATGAGCTTACTTGGCACATCCAACGGGACGTGCCTTGGTGCATGCTTTTTGCGGACGATATAGTCCTAGTGGGAGAGTCTAGGGAAGGTGTGAATGAGAGGCTACCACTTTGGAGAATGGCCTTAGAATCGAAAGGTCTAAGACTTAGTAGGTCTAAAATCGAGTACATGGAGCTGAAGTTTTGTACCTTTACCATGCCAAGCATAGAAGACGTCAAGATTGGATCAAATTGCATACCACAGAAAGAGTGCTTTAAATACTTAGGTTCCATGGTGCATCAAGACGACGAAGTGGATGCAGATGCCCGCAACCAGATTAAAGTAGGTTGGCATAAATGGATGATGGCCTCTGCGGTACTGTGTGATACGAAGTCCCCATTACGGTTAAAGGTAAAATATTATAAGACGGCAGTGAGACCGACTATGTCATACGGTGCGAAATACTAGCCAGTTAAGCAGCATCACATGCAGAAGATGAAGGTGGCGGAGATGAGGATGTTAAGATGGATGTGTGGACACACGAGGAAGGACAGGATCAGAAATGATGTTATAAGAAGTAAATTAGGAGTAGCCCCAATCGAACATAAGTTGAGGGAGCAACGGCTGTGGTGGTTTGGGCTTGTTAAGAGGAGATCGACCACTGCCCCAATCGGGAGATGTGATCAACTCCACATTACAGATGGGAAGAGAGTAAAAAAGAGGCCAAAGAAGGGTTGGATGGAGGCAATTCAACAGGACCTCGCCCATCTCAACCTAAATGAGGAGATGGTCCTAGATAGAGCTCAGTGGAGGATTAGAATAGGTGTAACCGAAATAACAATTTAGGAACGATGAGCACTTCTAGCTAGTACTAGTGTGAGGAGGCTTCCTGCATGCCTGTTTGTTTGTACACAGTTTGGACGTATGTAGGTTGCTTAGTGCTTATGGTCTGACGTCCTGTGATGTAGTGCTACTCACTGCTTCTACTCCCTACATGCTTGCCTTATGTCGGATGTCAACTCCTTCCCTTACAGACTCGTTTACTTTTTGCTTTTTACTCTTGCTTCCATGTTGCCATGCTTTCAATGCTTTTCGTGCTCTCCATGCTCCATGCTCTGATGCTCTCATGCTTCTAAGGTTCGCGGTCCTCAGAAACAGCCTCTCGTTAAGGTATCACCCTAAAGGGGTAAGGTTGCATACATCCTACCCCTCCCAGACCCTGCTTACGTTGGAGCCCTTGAGGCACTGGGCCTGTTATTGTTGTTTCTGTATTGGTGCCATTAATTACGATTTTTTTTTTTTGTTCTTTTTTGTTTATTAAATTAAGATTTTTTTTCTTTCTTTTGATTTTTGTTCACCTTTGAAATTGAATTTTTCCTTTGATTTTGATTTAGTTCAGATTTACTTTTCTTTCATTATGACCTTTTTTTTTGTTAGATTTAAAATTTGTTTTCTATTTTCCTTTTTCATTTTGTTCATATTTTGTTGCACTGCTTATCCATTTCAGTTTTGAATATTGTTCTAAAATTATTTCTACAAGTGTAATTAATTGAGATTTTCTTTTTTATTTAACTTTTATTTTAATATTTTCTTTTCTAAAGATTTTGCTTAAAATGTGAAATTGGTGTTTTCTTTTGTTTTAATTTTTTAAAGATTTTTTTCTTAAATTCAAATATTTAAATTTAAAATCTCAAGATTCTTATTTGAGATGTGAAAATGGTCTTTTCTTTTCTATTAATTTATTTAATATTTATTTTTCCTAATATTTTTTTAGTTTTATTTCATATTTTAAATTGGTTATTTGTGGGTTATTTATATTTTGTACCCCTACGTTTTTGGAAATAATAAAAATGACCCCGACCTTTTCGAATTATTAAAAAGACCCTTAAGTTTTTGCCATATTAATAAAAAGGCCCCTAAACTTTTGTCGCATTAATAAAAAGGACCCTCTCCAACGTGGTGACGTCATTTTTAGTTGACAGAGCTAAGTGACAGCCATGATTTTATTAATGCTACAATAAAATAATAAAAATACCCTTTAATAAACATATTTTTTTAAAAATTAAGTGAAAATAAATAGCTTCTATATAAAATAATACCTTGAATTTCATTCTTATAAAGTAAAAATAAGGGTGTTAAAGTAGTTTAGGTCATTTTATTTTAACATTAATAAAAAGAGTGGTCATTTCAGTTCTATTGATGGAAAATGGCGTCCTCATGCTTGAGATGTACCTTCTTATTAATACGACAAAAGACTAGGGACTTTTTTAATAATTCAAAAAGTTCGGGATTTTTTTTATTATTTCAAAAAATGTTAACGCACTAAAATGTAAATAACCCTTATTTTTTCCTATATTGAATTTTTTTTAATTTAGTTAAGATTTTGTTCTTGTATTTATGTTCACACTTAAATTATTTTTTCATTTAATTTTTATGTTTGCATTTTCTTTTTTTATTTCAGATTCTTTTCTATTTTTTTTTAATTTAACGCAACGTTGCGCTTCAAAAATTGCTTAAATAAGGTTGTGAGGGAATTTGGGGAGGACCATCCAGATGTCCCATCAATGTGACAGTAATTCAAGAATACAGCATTATCAAGGAAAAATTTGAAGGACAGCGGTTTCAAGTATGTAATTCAATTTAAAAGCATTTTTAAGTCTGCATCACTCCTCAGCTATAAGAAGGACACTTCATTCAGCATAAGGGGAGAAAGCTGATTCAGATACAATTTTAGAGTTCATATAAATTTCTTTTGTAGTTTTTCTTTTCTTTGTAAAATTTTTGTAGTTCAAGTTTTTTCCTTTCAATTTGCAAGTTCTCCAACTTTGTATCTATAATTCAATTTTTGTACTTTTTCAATCTTTGTATTTACTGTCACTTTTAATAAATCTTATTTTCAAATTTAACTCTTATTTTGCGACCCTCTGTCGATCCTGCTTCCCCAAATTTCTTTTGTACAAATTCCAGAGTTCACATAAATTTCTTTTGTAGTTTTTCTTTTTTTGTACAAATTTTTGTATTTCAAGTTTCTTCCTTTCAATTTGTAAGTTCTCCAACTTTGTATCTATATTTCAATTTCCGTACTTTTTTAATCTTTGAATTTATTGTCAATTTTAATAAATCTAATTTTTAAAATTAACTTTTATTTTGCGACCCTCTGTCGATCTTGCTTCCCCAAATTTGTATGAGAGCCATTTTAGTAAAGACCTTCAATAGCAACTTCACAGAAGTACTGCTGAAAGAACTATTAGGAATGTTGGTAAGCTTGAATGTAGTGTTGGTCAGCCCGGCAGTCGTTGGTCAGTTGTGGAGATGGTCCCGTAGGTTGGTCCCGGTATGGTAACCATTGTGTTCCTGATCTAAAAGTGTCGAAATAGTACAACTGTATATGAACTATTGTGTATGTACTACCATTTCCGTAACCATGCCGAGATTAGTAGGCTCAGTTAGAAGGATGTTCTAAAAACGACATAGTACCAGTTCAAATACCACTAGGACGGTCAATTCAAAAGAAGTTTTAAAAGAAATTTCAAACCTCAAAGACTTTGTAAGTTGGAGTATTTCAAATGAAAATTTTGAATCAATTTATCAAATTGGAAGATTTGATTTCAAAATGGCTTTTTCATTAAAAATCCATGAACAGTCAATGACTATAGATCAAGAAACCCAAACTGTACAATTACATTCATACTTATCTCTTCAAAAATATATTTCAAAAGGATTTCACTATATACATTGTGGATTAGTCCAAGTAGAAGTCAACCCTTTAACAGGGTTTGGCCATGACCAACCTATAATGTTAGCATTTAGAAACTCAAGGTTTCTCAAATTTGAAGATTCCTTATTAGCAATTGGTCAAACTAATTTACATAATGAACTAATTTATTTCAATTGTTATCCAAATTTTTAGTAGATATTTAGTATCCACATATTCTTAAGACTTTAACTTTAGATATACATATTCCAAACCTACAATTATTAGAGCACTCTAAAGGTTTTGGTTGAATATACAGAATTTATTTTAGAATTTTAGCAAGTGAACTTAACCCTACATGTTTAAAGTAATCTCCTCCAGGAGAAACATTACTATTATAAGTTCAAGCTGATCAAGCTGAAGTTGTAACACCAAAGCGCCTTAAGTGGAATGAAATAACAATTCCAGACTACTGGCAAATTGAAAACCCTCAACCTCCTAGAAATATAGCTAGGAAACAAGTTAAACAAATAATAGAAGAACCTGATGGTAAAGTGACCATAAGGTTTGGATTGGAAAGACAAACTACAATAAGTAACACAACAAATACAGAATTATCAAGACATTCAACCTCATCTATATCTACTCAAAGAGAATAAATTTATCAAACAAATGCAAGACTTAAAGGAATCCATTTAAGAAATTTATCAAACAAATGCAAGACTTTGAGGAATCCATTTACATCCTCCCCTAGCTGAACCAGTTTTCTAAAATGAATCAGTCTCAAATCCTACCTCTCCAACAGCATCCCAAATGAGACCTATTTCAATAAATGTTATCACAGAAGAATTCAAGATAAATAAAGAATTCTTAAGTAATGATTTTGAATGAGAACAAAATATAGCCAAACGCCAATGGTATTTCCAAACATTTAGTAAAGAAAAAACTCAAGAAATAAGAGAAATATATTACAAAGAATAAATGAATTAAAATGCAATATTCCTTTCTTCACATGGTTTTCAACTTATACATAAAGACATCAAATCTAAAACCCTTTCCCTTTGAGTTCAATAAATGTTAAAACCACTCTAACAACCACATGGCTTACAACAGATGGACAAATAATTCAACCTATTCATCCTCCCACAAAATATTTAATAATCAATGTCCAGAACCAAGATATAATTGCTATCCCTTTTGGTAGAACTAAAACTGATAGCAGACCTTCAACACTTGCAATGAAAGATATTAATAAAATTTATAAACAAAACAATTTTCAAGCTCTAAATCTTAAAATAATTTCATAACAATTAAATACAATTCATAGTCAAATATTAAACAGAAATGATGAATAAAAACCATTGTCCTTGCATATACTAATATATTTTAACCCATAAAGAAAGACCTTCAAAATCTCAATTAAGCCCATTTCTAAGAGGAATGCAGCAATCCTTATTCCAACCATTCAATCTTCCTCAAAAAGAATGACAACCGATAAAACTCCAACAAAATAATTTGTTAAATAAAATTGATAAAAAAAATAGAATTACTTTCTTCTACCCAAAAAACTTCTATTCAAACTATCATTAAGAAAGATGAAGCAATTACAGATGAAGAAACATCTTCATTTGATGAAACTCAAATACAAAATATTAAAGAACAATAATGAAATAAACAAAATAAAAAGAAGTTCTCAAAAATAAAAATAAAAAATCCCACAAGAGCCTATTATCCAAGGCCTACTCCACCTGATATATAATATAACAAAAGAAATCAATTCCCGTCAAACTCATATAACACACAAACCTTTTATGAATGGAATATTGTAGAAATTAGTATTTTAGTTTTGTATTCTCATATTTGTATTTGTACGTTTTAGTATTTGTCTTTATTCTTGGTACATACTTTTCTACATTATTCCATGTAATTAGTGAATAGGTAGATTTTTTGGCTCTCCCTCTTCCTCCTCAACCGGCCAAGATGGGGTGTTTACTATAGGCATTTACTTGATTTATTTATGCAATTTATTCTTATGTAACTCTTAGCTTGTGAAGGTGAAAGGGTGTGTCCTTCATCTAGTATAAATAGGCTAGTCTTGTTTTTTTACTTGATCATCTAATATATTCAATCTTTTCCTTCATAGTCTTTTTAAGTTTTTACATGGTATCAGAGCAAGTTTCGATCTTGCATTAAGAGGCGTTTTTTCCTTCTTCCACTAAGTGGCCGAAGCACTTTTTAAAGTGCATTTGTGAGTTATTCCTTTTCCCTTTGCTTCTTGTGCTTGTTTTTTTGTGTTTTGATTTGGTAGAATATGGCGGACGTTAACAACAATGAGACTACTCTAGCTAATAATGATCAAACTATCATGCCGGCTCACCCGACAGGGGGAGTCATTGATGTTAACTCACCGTTTTATTTGCACCCCTCAGACAATCCCGGCTTGGTTTTTGTTCAAAACACTTTAACAGGACCCAATTATCCTTCTTGGAGAAGGGCAATACTAAAAGTTTTTAAGGCAAAGAGAAAAATTGGATTTCTTGATGGTAGTATTACCAAACCAGATGAAGATTCCCTGGATTTTGAAACTTGGAGTGCATGTGACTCCATGGTTGCAACTTGGCTCTCAAACTCTGTGTCTAAAGAGATTAATGAGAGTATTACCTATTTAAAAACTGCGCATGATATTTGGCTTGATTTGCATGAGAGATTTTCTCAAGGTAATGTCCCTCGTATTTACGAATTAAAACGCGAGATCTCGCATTTGAAGCAAGACAATCTACCTGTTTCAACTTATTTTACTAAGTTGAGATCCTTTTGGGATGAATTGTATACGCTAGTTGAAATCCCGCCATGTACTTGTGGACATGCCAAAGCATTTGTGCAGATTCGCGATATGGAAAAATTGTTGGACCTTTTGATGGGTCTTGATCCTTCTTTTTCAACTGTGCGTTCACAGCTTATGAACACTAAACCTTTAACCTCTGTGGGAAGTGCTTATTCAGTGTTATGTCAGGAAGAGAAGCAGCAGAGCGTGGCAGCGGGGTCATTTGTGACACCCGAGGCTGCGGCATTGACAGTGAAAGGACCAGGAGGCTCATCCATGGGAAATAATTCCCGACGAACTAACCGTTTTACCTGTTCTCATTGTAAGAAACAGGGACACACCAAGGAGAGGTGCTTTGAATTGATCGGATATCCTCCGGGTTGGAAGAAGCAGGGGTCAAAGATGGTCGGGGCACCGGGAACCGCAGCTGCAGCAGCCACGGTCCACTGCAGCAGTGAGGATCCCACGAGTGATAGCCCCATCGTCGGGTTATCCGCTAGCCAATATCAGCACCTCTTGTCGCTACTTGGACAAAGTTCGGTCTCACCTAGTATAAATCTAACAGGTCAAGTTTTTATTTCCAATCAAAGTTGGATTGTTGACACCGGGGCCACCGATCACATGGTTTCTTCACTTTCACTCATGTTCGACATTGTGCCAAATAAAATTGTTAAACCCGTCAGATTACCAAACGGGACAACGTTGACCGTATCTCATATTGGGAAAGTTCAGATTTTTGAAAATTTTATTCTCCATGACGTTTTGTATGTGCCGGGTTTTTATTGCAACTTGTTGTCAGTGAGCAAACTCACACGTTATGAAAATTGTACGTTAACCCTTTATCCTGATTTTTGTTACTTTCAGGACCGACACTCGAGGAGGCTGATTGGAGTGGGTAGAATGAGAAATGGGCTATATTTGCTCGAGACACAGCCGGTTGCTCCCTCGGCACACGTGGTACAGAATAATAAAGAGGCAGTTTTGTGGCACTGCCGTTTGGGTCACGTTGCTTTCAACAAACTTTCATTTTTTCCGCATTTGAACATTAAAAGGACCAATGTTGTTTGTGATACTTGTCATCGTGCGAAACAAGCACGATCTCCTTTTCCTTTGTCTGTTTCTGAGACTCGGGTTTGTTTTGAATTAATTCATTGTGACATTTGGGGGCCTTATAGAAAGTTATCTCTGACTGGTGCACGTTTTTTTCTTACCATTGTTGATGATTATAGCCGATGCACGTGGGTGTATCTTATGAAAGAAAAATCCCAAGCACATGGGATTCTCATAAATTTTTGTCGTATGGTGGGTACTCAGTTTGGTTTGCAGGTCAAACAGGTGAGAAGCGATAATGGTCAGGAGTTTAAATATGGGCCATTATTGGACTTCTGTGCAAAACATGGAATTCAATACCAGACGTCATTAACCGGGACACCTCAACAAAACGGAGTTGTTGAACGCAAGCACAAGCATTTGTTAGAAGTTGGGCGAGCTCTTCGTTTTCAGGCTGGACTTCCTAAGAGATTTTGGGGTGAGTGTGTCTTGACAGCTGCTTACTTGATTAATTTGATGCCCTCTTCATTACTTGGTAATAAGAGTCCTTACGAGTTGTTAATGGGCAAACCTTCGTCATATAACCATTTGAGGGTTTTTGGATGTTTGTGTTATTACCATGTTAAAAATCCAAAAGGTGACAAACTCGATAAACGAGCCTCTCCGGGAATATTTGTAGGGTATCCTCATGGTCAAAAGGGGTATAAGATCTATAGCTTGGATGAACATAAGATCGTTGTTTCTAGGGATGTTCGATTTTATGAAGATAATATGCCTTATTTAAAAATTGATACATTTGGGGTAACACATGAAGGGCCTAACAAGGTCACAAGGCACGATTTTTTGTGCACCGACACTGCAGAACCAGTCCCCACTGGACCGGTTCTGCAGCAGCAGCTAACCGACCCGGGTCTGGCCGGTCCGACAGCACCCGAACCGGTCCTTCAGGGACCGGAAGAGGCTCTGGCCGAGGGACCAGTAGCAGAGGACAGGGGTGTTCTCCTCAGTGAAGACGGGGTCGTAAGAAGAAGTGCGAGAGTTCGGTCAATGCCCGTCAAATATCAAGATTATATAACAGAGGTTCCGCCTTCTATAGCCCATTCTCCCGCTCCCACTCCGTCAGTCAACTCTGGTATTTTATATCCTCTCTCCAATTTTGTTTCTAACGTACAATTTTCTAACGCTCACTCGACACTTTTGAATGCCATCACTTCATGTGATGAGCCCAAAAATTTTAATCAGGCCGTACAAAATGAACAATGGAGGGAAGCTACGGAGAAGGAGATCAAGGCACTTGAACAAAACAACACTTGGACACTTGAGGCTCTGCCAGCTGGAAAAAGAGCTATAGACTCAAAGTGGGTCTACAAAGTCAAATATAAATCAGATGGGACGATTGAGAGGTACAAAGCTCGTCTTGTTGCAAAGGGGTATACTCAGGTAGAGGGAATAGACTACCATGATACTTTTGCCCCTGTAGCTAAACTTGTAACTGTTCGTTGCGTTTTAGCCGTTGCCACGGCTCGAAGTTGGATAATCCAACAATTAGATGTAAATAACGCCTTTCTTCATGGGGACTTGGATGAAGAAGTTTACATGAAATTACCACAAGGTTTTGAACGTAAACATGAAGGGAAGGTTTGTCGCCTTCGTAAGTCCCTTTATGGACTTAAACAGGCTTCTCGGAACTGGAATTAGAAATTCACCTCTACCTTGATTAAACTTGGTTTTCAACAATCCAGGGCTGACTATTCCTTATTCACTTTCATGCGTGGGTCCACATACACTGGTGTTCTTATTTATGTTGATGATGTCCTCATTACTGGAAATGACATGAATCATATTGCAGAAGTTAAAAATGTTTTGAATGAAACGTTTGGAATAAAGGACTTGGGCCCAGCAAAGTATTTTTTAGGAATTGAGGTCGCCCGTTCCCAAAAGGGGTTAATGTTGAGTCAAAGAAAATATGCTCTTGACATCATTAGTGAGACCGGACTTCTAGGAGCAAAACCTGTTTTTACACCGATAGTGCAGAATCATGGATTAGCAGATGGGGTGGGAGAGCCTGTGGAGGATGGGGGTCAGTATAGGCGGCTAGTTGGGCGGTTGTTGTACTTGACAATTACTCGTCCTGACATTTGTTATGCTGTTCGAATTTTGAGGCAGTTTATGCATGATCCTCGAGTACCTCATCTTAACGCCGTCATGAGGGTCCTGCGTTATCTTAAAGGAACTCCGGGTCAAGGAATATTCTTTCCATCTGCTTGTGATCTCAAACTCCGTGCTTATTGTGATGCTAACTGGGCTGGATGTCCCACTACCAAACGGTCAACAACAGATTTTGTTGTTTTCTTGGGTGATGCGCCTATTTCATGGCGGTCCAAGAAACAAACTGTTGTTTCACGTTCCTCTGCAGAAGCCGAATACCGATCCATGGCATCGACAACTAGTGAAGTCACTTGGTTACGCCGATTGTTAGATGATCTTGTTGTTCCCACTAACGAACCCGTTTTACTCTTTTGTGATAATCAGGCAGCACTTCATATTGCTTCTAATCCCGTATTCCACGAAAGAACGAAGCACATTGAAATCGACTGTCACTTTGTCCGAGACAAATTACTATCCAAGGAGATTACCACAGCCTACGTTCACACCGGGGAGCAAGTAGCCGATATTTTCACTAAAGCACTTGGCAGTTCGACGCATGCTACATTTCTCTGCAAGTTGGGCATCGTAAACTTGCATGCTCCAACTTGAGGGGGAGTGTAGAAATTAGTATTTTACTTTTGTATTCTCATATTTGTATTTGTACGTTTTAGTATTTGTCTTTATTCTTGGTACATACTTTTCTACATTATTCTATGTAATTAATGAATAGGTAGATTTTTTGGTAGATTTTTTGGCTCTCCCTCTTCCTCCTCAACCGGCCAAGATGGGGTGTTTACTATAGGCATTTACTTGATTTATTTATGCAATTTATTCTTATGTAACTCTTAGCTTGTGAAGGTGAAAGGGTGTGTCCTTCATCTAGTATAAATAGGCTAGTCTTGTTTCTTTACTTGATCATCTAATATATTCAATCTTTTCCTTCATAGTCTTTTTAAGTTTTTACAAATATAGACGGCAAAACTGAATATGAAATTCCCAACACATTACACCAAATGGCAATGGCCGTTATTGCCTATGAATCCAATAACATAATCGAATAAAATTTATGCGAAAGCTATTATTGCCGGATTTTTTGGATAACTAAACACAGGTGGACTAATATCCTAACCGAAGTTGATCAAAATGCAATAATCAATCATACTCATATTGAACGAATACGTGTAGATCCATAAGATGTCAATTCTACATATTCAGAAATTGAAGTAGAAGATGCAATGGAAACTCTTGTATGGTCAATAGCATTATTCTTCTTTGGAAATCCAACTGAAGGAATGGAATCAACAAAAATTTTCTTGACAAACCTTAGATGTCCCCACTTCAAGATTTTCGCTGGTTGAAAGATATGTTTTTAACATACGTTTTAAGACGAAAAGATGGAAATTAAACTTTTTGGAAAGAATGATTTGTCACTAGACTTCCAAAATTATTTGCAACAAGAATAATGACCAAACTACAACAGTATAGTGGTAGCCTGATCATTCTGTGGCAAAACATTACATATAGTTACCTATTTGTGTTTGTCAAAAAAGAAGCTCTTGAACTTTGCAAAAAACAAAATTACGAAATAGTATTAAGAAATCACAAACAAGAAGATAGTTAGGATCTTTTTGAAATCAATATGGTATTCAAGATTTCAAAGCCCCTTTTGAAAGACCTAATAAACATTATTTTTCAAGCAAAACTAAGTATTATAGAAAGCAGAGAAAATATAAGTACAAACAACCACCATCCCCTCATATTATAAAGAACAAAAATCTGTAAAAAGAAAAACTTTAGTGTGCTATATATGTAAGAGACCATGACATTATTTAATAGATTGCAATTTAAAGCAAAAATTAAGCAATATTCAAGATGAAGAACTCAAAGCACAAATGATGAACTTATTACTTTCTAAATAAGAAAGTGAAGATATTATATTCAGTATTCAAGAATCATCTGAGCATGAAGCATCATCACCTCACAAAGCCAAGATTTATGTCCACGTAAATCCAACACAATCAATATATTAACACGGTCAAATAAAGAAGCTCTACTTGATATTGTAGAGAAAGCTGATGATCAAAATTTAAGAAAAAAAATACTTATTAGAATTAAAAGAAATAATATTGAAAAAACGGGAATTAATTGCACCAAAACCAACCTTCACGCTTGAGCAAGTATTCGAAAAATATCCTAGCCCATAAGTAATTAAACAAGTTTCAACAGGAGAACTTCAAAAAGAAATAAATGAATTAAAAACACAAGTTAAACAATTGCAAAATGAAATATCATCACAACAACATGAATTCTGAATTAGAAGCTAAAATATCATTATTGGAATCAAAATTAGAACATTTATCCAACAAAGAACCTCAAATGGCTCCATTGAAAAATAATCAAATTCTAGATGAATCTGCATCAAATGAAAAATATCTCCATTTAATAAAAAGAATAGAATATCAAAAATGGAATATTCATATAACCCTTCATATTTGAAAAAATTATAAGATTCAAAATCTGACTCTTTTAGAATCTAGAGCTCACCTCAATTGTAGTCAAGAAGGACTCATTCCATCAAAATACTATAAGAAAACTACAGAAAGTCTCCACACAGCAAGTGGCTCTAGAATAAAAATTTAATATAAATTATCTAATTCATATATATGCAATAATGGAATTTTTTTTAAAACGTTATTTATTCTAGTAAAAGATTTTCAACAACAGATCATATTAGAAACTCCGTTTATAACTCAAATATATCCATTCTCATTCAGCGAGGAAGAAGCTCATACAAATATTATGGGCACACAAGTAAAATTTTAATTCGTTAACCCCACTTTACAAAGAGATTTGCACCTTCTCCAGTCAACCTAAATATTTAAACAAATAAATCTAATTCATAACCAAAAAAAAAAAAAAAAACTCATATTCAACATCTTCAAAAAGAAATAAAATTTGAAAGAATTAAAAAACAACTAACATTACCTCATATTCAAGAAAAAAATTCAAAATTTAACAAATAAAATAACCAATGAATTATGCTCTAACTTTCCTAATGCTTTTTGGGAAAGAAAGAAACATAGAGTCACACTACCTTATGAAAAGGATTTCAATGAAAGAAATATTTCAACCAAAGCTAGACCAATTGAAATGAACAATGAATTATTAGAATACTGTAAGAAGGAGGTTCAAACATTTTTAGACAAAAAATTAATCTGGCCATCAAAATCTCCTTGGAGCTACTCTGCCTTCTTTGTAAACAAACAAGCAGAACTTGAAAGAGAAGTCCAAGGCTTGTGATTAATTATAAGCCTCTCAATAAAGTTTTTCAATGGATCCGATATCCAATTCCAAACAAAAAATATTTACCGAACGGATTATATGATGCAAATATTTTTTTCAAAATTTGATGTAAAAAGTGGTTCTGCCAAATTCAAATTCATGAAAAGGATCGATATAGAACAACATTTACAATTTCATTCAGACATTATGAATGGTGTAATGCCTTTCGGTCTCAAAAATGGCCCTTCAGTATTTTAAAATATTATGAATGATATTTTTACTCGATATACAGACTTTATCATCGTTTATATTGATGATATTCTTGTTTTTTCAAATAACATAGATTAACATTTCAAACATCTAAACATTCTTTTAAATATTATAAAATAAATGGATTAGTTGTATCTGCCTCAAAAATAAAGTTATTTCAAACCAAAATTAGATTTCTAGGATATGATATCTTTCACAGAATGATAAAACCCATTGTAAGAACAGTCAATTTTGCTGATAAATTTTTAAATGAATTAAAGGATAAAACCTAATTACAATGGTTTTTGGGATGTTTAAACTATATTTCATATATTTTTCTCAGCCTTAGGCAATTATGTCAACCTCTATATCAAATGCTTTAAAAAAATCCACCACCATTGACAGATGAAAACTCAAAAATAGTTCAAACCCTTAAGCAGAAAGCTAAGACTCTTCCATGTTTAGGACTTCCTAATCCAAAAGCATCCCTTATAGTAGAAACAAATGCCTCCGACCTAAAATATGGAGGAATACTCAAATAATGCTTAGAGTCCAACCAAGAACAAATAGTTAGATTCCATTCAGGTTAATGGCTTGGACCTCAAAAGAATTACTCAACTATCAAAAAAGAGATTTTGTCAATTGTTTATATATTTCAAAATTTCAAGATAAATTATATAATAAAAAATTCGTTTACGAATAGATTGCAAATTAGCAAAAGAAGTTTTACAAAAAGATGTCAAAAAATTTAGTTTCAAAACAAATATTTGCCAAATAGCAAGCAATATTATCAGTCTCTGATTTTTGAAATTAAGTCTATTAAAGGACAAAAAGTTCACTTCCAGATTTTCTAATAATTTCATGGTCTCTTATATTTATAGCACACTGGAGCTTTTCTTTTACAGATTTTTCTTTTTTGTAATACGAGGGAATGGTGGTTGTTTGTACTTATATTTTCTCTACTTTTTATAATACTTAGTTTTGCTTGAAAAATACTGTTTATTATGTCTTTTAGAAGGGGTTTTGAAATCTTAAATACCATATTAATTGCAAAAAGATCCTAACTCTCTTCTTGTTTGTGAGTTCTTGATACTATTTCATAATTTTTGGTCTTCGCAAAGTTCAAGAGCTTCTTTTTTGACAAACACAAATAGGTGACCATATGTAATGCTTTGCCACAGAATGGTTAGGCTACCACTATGTTGTTGTAGTTTGGTCATTATTCTTGTTTCAAATAACTTTGAAAGTCCAGCGACAAATCCTTCTTTCCAAAATGTTTGATTTCCATCTTTTAGCCTTAAAACATATGTTAAAAACATATCTTTGTACCAACAAAAATCTTGAAGTGAGGGAGACCTAAGGTTTGTTAACAAAATTTTTGTTGATTCCATTTCTTCAGTTTGATTTTCAACGAAGAACAATGCTATTGACCATACAAGTTTCCATTGCACCTTCTACTTCAATTTCTGAATATAAAAAATTGACATCTTCGGGATCTACACGTATTCGTTCAATATGAGTATGCATTGTTATTGCATTTTGATTAACTTCGGTTAGGATATTAGTCCACCAGTATCTGAGTTGTCCAGAAAATCCAGCAATTATAGCTTTTACACAAATTTTATTCGAATTATTATTGGATTCATAGGCACTAGCAGCCATTGCCATTTGGTGTAATGTGTTGAGAATTTCATATTTATATTTGCAGTCTATGTTCCATTCATAAAAGATTTGTATGTTATATGAGTTTGATGGGAATTGATGTCTTTCTCTATATTGTATATCAAGTGGAGTAGGCCTTGGATAATAGGCTCTTGTACGATTATTTTTCATTTTTGAGAGCTTCATTTTATTTTGTTTATTTCATTATCATGAAATTATTCTTTAATATTTTGTATTTGAGCTTCATCAAATGAAGATGTTTCTTCATCTGTAATTGCTTCATCTTTCTTAGTAATAGTTTGAATATATGGTTTTTATGCAGAAGAACATAATTCTAATTTTTTTATCAATTTTATTTAACAAATTATTTTGTTGGAGTTTTATCGATTGTCTTTCTTTTTGAGGAAGATTGAATGGTTAGAATAAGGATTGCTGCATTCCTCTTAGAAATGGGCTTAATTGAGATTCTAAAGGTCTTTCTTCATGTGTTAAAGAATACTGCACAATATGCGAGGACGATAGTTTTTGTTCATCATTTATGTTTAATATTTGATTATGATTTGTATTTAATTATTTTGAAATTGTTTTAAGATTTAGAGCTTGAAAATTATTTGTCCATAAATCTTATTAATGTCTTTCATTAATTTTTTTGAGGGAGGATAAACATATTGTATTATTTGTCCATATGTTATAAGCCATTTAGTTGTTGGAGTTGTATTAACATTTATTGAATTCTGAGAGAAAGGGTTTGAGATTTGATGTCTTGATGTATAAGTTGAAAACCATGTGAAGAAAGGAATTTTGTATTTTAATTCATTTAATTCTTTGTAATATATTTCTCTTATTTCTTGAGTTTTTTCTTTACTAAATGTTTGGAAATACCATTGGCGTTTAGCTATATTTTATTCTGACTCAAAATCATTACTTAAGAATTCTTTATTTATCTTGAATTCTTTTGTGATAACATTTATTAAAAGAGGTCTCATTTGAGATGCTGTTGGAGAGGTAGGTTTGAAACTGATTCATTTTGGAAAACTGGTCCAGCTAGGGGAGGATTTAATGAATTTCTCTAAGCCTTGCATTTGTTTGATAAATTTATTCTCTTTCAGTAGATATAGATGAGGTTGAATGTCGTGATAATTCTGTATTTGTTGTGTTACTTATTGTAGCTTGTCTTTCCGATCCAAACCTTATGGTCACTTTACCATTAGGTTCTTCTATTATTTGTTGAACTTGTTTCCTAGCTATATTTCTAGGAGGTTGAGGGTTTTCAATTTGCCAGAAGTCTGGAATGGTTATTTCATTCCACTAAAGGCGCTTTGGTGTTACAACTTCAACTTGATCAGCTTGAACTTATAACAGTAATGTTTCTCTTAGAGGAGATTACTTTAAACATGTAGGGTTAAGTTCGCTTTCTAAAATTCTAAAATAAATTATGTATATTAGAGCAAAACCTTTAGAGTGCTCTAATAATTGTAGGTTTGGAATATGTGTATCTAAACTTAAAGTCTTAAGAATATGTGGATCCTAAATATTTACTAAAAATTTGGATAACAATTGAAATAAATTAGTTCATTATGTAAACTAGTTTGAACAATTACTAATAAGGAATCTTCAAATTTGAGAAACCTTGAGTTTCTAAATGCTAACATTATAGGTTGGTCATGGCCAAACCTTGTTAAAGGGTTGACTGCTACTTAGACTAATCCACAATGTATATAGTGAAATCCTTTCGAAATATATTTTCGAAGAGATAAGTATGAAAGTAATTGTACAGTTTGGGTTTCTTGATCTATAGTCATTGACTGTTCATGGGTTTTTTACATGAAAAAGCCATTTGAAATCAAATCTTCCAATTTTGATAAATTGATTGAAAATTTTCATTTATAATACTACAATTCACAAAGTTTTTAGGGTTTGAAATTTCTTTTAAAACTTCTTTTGAATTGACCGTCCTAGTGGTATCTAAACTAGTACTAGGTTGTTTTGAAAACATCCTTCTAACTGAGCCTGCTAAGCTCGACGTGGTTATAGAAATAGTAGTACATATACAATAGTTCCTATACAATTGTGCAGTTTAGACACTGTTCAAACCGGGAACACAAGGTTACTATATCGGAACCACCCTGCGGGACCACCTACACGGCTGACCAACGACTACCAGGCTGACCAACGCTACACCCAAGCTTACCAATGTTCCTAATAGTGCTTTCAATAGTACTTCCGTGAATATGCTATTGAAGGTCTTGACTAAAATGGCTCTGATACTAAATTTGGGGAAGCAGGATCAATAGAGGGTTGCAACCACTAATCGTTGTTTCCAGATACGGTTGCCGGATGACATCTCTTCTAATTCGTCGATACGTGAAGCAAATTGTTGTGTGGAGGAAATAAGAGTTAAATTTTTAGATAAGATTTATTAAAATTGACAGTAAATACAAAGATTGAAATACTATAGAAATTGAAATATAGATACAAAGTTGGAGAACTTACAAATTGAAAGGAAGAAACTTGAACGACAAAAACTAGTACAAAAAAAGAAAAACTATAAAGAAAATTTATGTGAACTCTGGAATTGTCTCTGAAATCATCTCTCTCCCCTTATGCTGTATGAAGTGTCCTTCTTATAGCTGAGGAGCGATTCGGACTTGAAAATGCTTCTGAATTGAATTGCATACTTAAGACAGCTGTCCTTCAATTTTTTCCTTGATAATGTTGTACTCTTGAATTACTGCCATGGTGAAAGGACATCTAGATGGTCTGAAATTAATGTGCTTGTATGATTGCAAATATATGTAATACTTTTTGGCTATTGAGTCCATCACTTGATGAGTAATGATGAGTAAAAAATTGCAGGCAAATACATGTAATACTTTTTGACTTTTGAAAATTTGTAACTTATTTTCCTTTTTGAAAGGGTATTTTTTGAAAAGTGACACATGAGTTGAGAAGTGCTCTTAATATTTCATTGTTTTTATTTGCAATTGATCTACAAAGCAGATTAAAAGGGTCACTTTGAGAAGAGTTAACTTCCTTGAATCCCATGCTAATTACTTTGAAGCTGCATTTTGTTTGAAATACAATATTAAAGTAGGATAAGAGTTAAGCGTGAGCTGAGTTGGTTGAAGGTGCTTTATTGTATTGGGGGCCCCTTAAGATCAATTCCTATTGATAATTGATAATAGTAATTGAGAATTCAGTTTTTTGGGATTCTATTTTGGGCCATAACTGAACTCTTAAGTTTATATTTAATGTTCCTAACTTGGATAAGAGTTGGGAGTTAGCTTGGTGGTGTGCATCATTGTATTTGCTGTAACACCTAGGATCAAATTCTATTGGCAGCAATAATTTTTTATCCACTTTTTCCGGTTCTCTTTTGATCCATAACTATCATCTTTAACCTTACAAAATAATGTAACTAAAAAATATTGTTTATTTTATATTTAAATATTTAATATTTAGTTAATTATCCACATATTTGTTACACGATATAATAATAATAATAATAATAATAATAATAATAATAATAATAATAATAGTAATAATAATAATAATAAAACTTTTTTAGTTAGGGATAATAAGGGGGACAGTTATTCCATATATTTTTATATTGAAAATCAAATTTTTAAGATTGACAATGATCATTCTTTTCTGAGTGAACTACAAACGTTCATTTTATAAGAATTGGAATTTTAGTTATTTGAATACTAGATCTAAGAGTGACAATCCCTACTATGATCCTTACATGTATGATATTAAATATAGTTGGAATAATCACATTAATAGTTGCATTGACTGTTACCTTCATTCTCAAATCTGTATTGATAGTTCAATTTTAAGTGATAGTAACAATTACAGTAATAGTTACATCTATAGTTACATTTTTAGTGAAAGTCGAGATAAGAGATATATATATATATATATATATATATATATATATATATATATATATTTAAATTATATATGTATATATATGATGAATTAACTATTGTTTGAGTAATTAATAAGCAAAATAATAGTAATAATAAAATCAATACAAAGAGCTCATAGCCTCAATTTTTTTTTTTTTTTATCCACAATAATATCATGGGAGGGGGATGCACTAGTGGGGATGGCAATTGGGAATCCAACCACAAGGCTATGAGCCTTAAGCTTAATATATAACATACGGACTAAAGGTCCGGTGTATTGTATATGTTAGGATTTGTTTTTTGGCGTTTGAGATAATTTTTTTTATGTATAGACTAAGGTGGGACGATCAATTAACTAAAAGTAAATGTAAGTATGCCAGAATTTGTCATGTTAAAAACTTAAAGGAAACAATAAAGAACATGATGGAAAATGAGTATATTATATTATTTATAATATTAATATCTATATTAAATATATTATCATATTATTGTATATATTATATATTGTATATTATTTTATTTAATTCTCTTTACTAGTCACTTATATATTAAAATTTTAATTCCACACTTATATATGTATGTAATATACCAAATAAGGTACTATTTTATAATGGTTATAGTAATATAATAATATATATTAATGCATTTAAAATTATATAATATAATAAATATATATATATATATATATATATATATATATGGTATTTACATTTTAGTGCCCCAATGTTTTTAAAAATAATAAAAAGGACCTGACATTTTTGAATTAATAGAGAAAAGCCCCTAAGTTTTTGTCATGTTGATGACATCATTTTTCATTGACAGAGTTGTCATGGCAACTACTTTTTTGTAATACTACAGTAAAATGATAAAAATATTCTCCAATACCCTTATTGTTACTTTATGAACACAAAATTGGAGATGTTATTTCGCTTAATTTGTTTAAAAATATAGTTATTAAAGGGTATTTTTGTCAATTTACTATGGCATTAATAAAAAAAAATAGTTGCCACGTCAGCTCTATCAACTAAAAATGACATCATCACACCAGAGAAGGTTCTTTTTATTAATATAACAAAAACATAGGGACCTTTTTATTAATTCAAAAAGGTTAGGGTCCTTTCTATTATTTTCAAAAATGCCGCAGTACTAAAATTTAAATAATGCTATATATGAAATATGAACATATATAAAATAAAATAAAATAGTGCATAGTAAAATATGTTATTATACAATTATTATATTATATAATATTAAAAGTAAGAGTCATATGTGGTAAGATTTTTCGTCTCTCTTTTGTTGCAAGCCTCAAAATTTCAGGATTAGGCAAAGCTTGTTTATTACAAAATATACTTGATATTTTGGAATTTTCAAAGATGTACAATACTTAAAATGCTAGGATTGGGCTAAGCTTTTTTTGATAATTCAAAATTTAGTTTATTTAGCTAATTATAATATTTTATTTATAATTCAAATTCAAATATTACTAATATTGACATGATGGAGAAAAAAAAAACAAGCAATATATAAGCATAAACATACACAATAATTTTTTCTATTATATCTAGAAGGTCTTCTTTGTTTGCTTTTGTTAATACATTAATTGTTTTGATTTTGCAGGGACATAAATATTCAGTCAATTCAGATGATGTGTCTTCATTAGCTGTATCTTCTTGAACTTCAAATATATAATTTTCATTATTTAAGCTTGAATCAGAAAGAAATGAATTCATTAATTTATTTTTTAAATCTTCATCTTCTATTTGATTTAATTTTCTTTCATTTTGCAATCATTTCGGTAATGACCGGATTTTTTGCATTTGAAGCATATTGGAATTTTGTTTGCCTTTTTCTTGAATTATTGAGCAGTACTGTGCATCTTCTGTCTTTATCTTGAAGTACTATGCATCTTTTGTCTTGAGCATTTGTCGTGTATCGAATTATTGAGCTCCTTTGAATTATTCAGTGTACGAAATCATCAGAAGAGATTGAAAGATCACTTTGGCTTGAACTGACTTCTTCATCAGAGAAAGAATTTGGAATTTGTTGAAAGAGTTGAGTTAAGAGTTCCTTTGAGATTTTGGATTTGGATTTTTAGGAAGAGTTTGATGGTGAGGCTTTTTAAGGATGAGATTTAAAAGGAGTTTTTAGAATGCCTGGAGAATTCTGATTGGGAATTTGAATGTTCTTATTTTTGTTTTTGAAAAATTTTGATAGAGAATTAGTGGTACAATCTCAATCAAAGCCGTATTTTTCCCACCACTTAATCTTGAATTCTCAAACTAAGGATATGGGATAAGATTGTGCCAGAAATTGAGTGGGCTTGAAGGACCAACAAAGTATCCAAGGAATTTAAAAATTTGAATAAAAATTTATAATTGCATTTAAAGGATCATCTTCTGAATGTTTAGAATAAATCTTAAATAATGCTTTGACATTTGCTGGGTAAATGTCAGTAATGCTTCTGAAAAAGCGCTACCATTCATAAAACCAGGCTGGAAAAGATCTTATTTTTTTTTGAAATTGAAAGAACTAGGAATGATCAAAAGGTCGGAAAAGAAAAGTTCTAAATCATGCCATTTTGTAATCTTGATAAGTATAGCCGGTTGGCGTAAAAGTTTGAGAAAATTGTTTAGAAGTATAAGAAGTGTAACCAAAATCTTTGATATCCCAAATATTTAAAATTTTGTACTTTGATTATTGGATTTGCTCATTATTACATCTTTCATGTTTAATAAGGGTAAAACCTGAATCTCCTAAAATGAATTCATAAAACTTTTGGGTCCTTTGAATATCATCTAGAAGCCATTGAAAATTGTCGGGAAATGTGGCTTTGACTAAATTTAGAATTCCAATTGATGGGAGAGGTTCTTTATGTTTTGTGAGGAAAATGTGTTCGAGTTGGGGCTTTGGAAAATATTGATTTGTTTGAGCTGGTAAAGTGTTTTGGAATCTCTAATTAAGGGATTGAGGAGGAGCCGGAGGTTGGATTGAGAGAGAATTTGGGGGTCTTGAAACAGCGGCAGAGTAGGAGATAGAAGGAAAATCTTCTTTTAGAATTTTGAAAGGGTTTTGAGTTGGGATTTTGATTGAAGAAGATTGATGATGGGGTTTAAGGGTCATTGCATAGTCTTCTGCGGATTGGATCTTTCCTTTACCTTTGTCTTTTGACATTCTCCTGGGAAAAATAATTCAACTGAATTATAGTTTTGAAGAAATTCTCTTGAAAAAAAGTTTGGTAACGAGTTATTTTCTCCTCTAATAAATTCAATTAAAAAGTCAAAAACAAAAAGGATGGCTTGCCATCTTGCAAAAGTTTGTTTTGAAATTATATTTTACATCATTTTGTAAAACTTTTTTTGCTGATGTGCAATCAATTCTTAGAAGAAAAGTTTTATTATATAAATCATCTTGAAATTTTGAAATGCATAAAACAATAGATAATACTTCTTTTTTAATTATTGAATATTTTTTTAAGCTCCAAGCCAAAGTCCAGAATGAAATCTAATTATTTGTTCAGGGTTGGACTCTACTTTTTGATTGAGTATACCGCCATAACTTATATCTGAAGCATCTGTTTCTACTATGAAAAATGCCTTTGGATTTGGAAGGGCTAGACATGGGACAATTTTAACTCCTTGTTTTGAGGTTTGAACTATCTTAGTGTGATCCTCTGTCTAGGAAAGAGGATTTTTCTGAAGCCTTTGGTATAATGGTTGACATATATTGCGAAGGTTGGGAAAAAAATCAGCAACGTAATTTAAACATCCTAAAAATCTTTGTAATTGAGTTTTGTCTTTTAATTCATTTAAAAATTTGTTAGCAAATTCTATTGCTCTTGCAATAGGTTTTATGGTTCCTTGAAAAATTTTATGTCCTAGAAATCTGACTTTGGTTTGAAATAATTTTATTTTTGAAGCTGAAATGACTAAACCATTTCTTTTGGTAGTGTTGATGAGAATATTTAAATGTTTGAAATGTTGATCAATATTTTTTGAGAAAACTAAAATATCATCAATGTAAACGATGATGAAATCTGTATATTGAGTAAAAATATCATTCATAATATTTTGAATTCTGATGGAGCATTTTTGAGTCCAAATGGCATCACATTCCATTCATAGTGTCCAAATGGAACTGTGAATGCTGTCTTATAATGATCTTTTTTGTCAATTTAAATTTGCCAAAAACCACTTTTTAAATCAAATTTTGAAAGTATATTCGCATCATGTAAGCTATTTAATAGGTCACTTTTGTTTGGAAATGGATATCTTATCCATTGAAGAACTTTGTTTAATGGCTTGTAATAGATGACTAATCTTGGGACTCCTCTTTCTAGTTCTGCTTGTTTGTTGACATAAAATGCAGAACAGCTCCAAAGAGATTTAGATGGTCTTATTAATTTTTTGTTTAGAAGCATTTGAATTTCGATTTTACGATATTCTAATAATTCCTTATTCATTTGAAAAGGTCTGGCTTTTGTTGGAATATTTCTTTCATTAAAATCTTTTTCGTAGGATAATTGAATTATATGCCTTTTCCTTTCCCAAAATGCATTGGGAAGATCAGAGCATACTTCTTAATTATTTTGTTGTTTAATTGAGTTATTTTTTCATTTGACTGGACTAATTATTTTTCAATCCTTTGATATTCTATTTCTTTTTGAAGATATTGAATATGAATTTTCTTGTTGCTGATCAGGTTTATTTGTTTGAATATTATTGATTGTAAGAGATTTAGATCTCTTTGTTGGATCGGGTTTAAGAATTGAAATATTACTTTGGTGTCCATAATCTTAGTATGAATTCCTTCTATTGTAACTGTAAAAGAATATTTGGCTTATAAAAGGAGTTTCTAATATAATTTGCTGTGAAAGATCTTTGACTAAAATAAGTGTTGTTTTGAAACAAACTCCATTGTTGCAGATATAAGAATTTGAAAGTTTATATTTGATATTCATTTTATCTCCACTAGCTGGATGAAAACTTTCTAAAGTTCTTTCCTAATATTTTGATGGAACGAGTCCTTCCTGGATGCAATTAAGATCAGCTCCTAAGTCTAACAGGGCTTGAGTTTGAATTTTATAGTCCTTTGAAATATGAAGAGTTATATAGATATACCATTTTTGATACTCTATTCTTCCGATTATTTGAAGAAATTTGTCATTTGAGATTGGTTCATCTGGTATTTGAATGTTTTCTAATTGAGTTTCTATTGGATTTTCTATTGAAGTACTTGTTTTAGACTCTATGTATGATAATCTTAAATCTAATTGTAAATCTTTTGATTCTAAGAGAGATAATTTTAATTTTGTTTCTAAATCTTGATATTGTATTGTTATTAATTCTGTTTGTAAATGTTTAATTTGTCCTTTTAGATCATTGATTTCTCTTTGTAAATCTTCAGTTGAATTTTGTCTGAATACATTTGGTGTGGGGTATTTCTCAAATATTTGTTCCAGAGATTTAGGTTGCTTTGGTCGAGTTATCGCTGTTCTTTAAATATAATTTATTTTAATTTGAGAAGATAATCTTTTCTAATTTCTTGATCTTGGATTTTTTCTACTATATCTAGCAGGTCTTCTTTGTTTGCTTTTATTAATTTGTTAATCGTTTTGATTTTGCAGGGACATAAATCTTTAGTCAAATCAGATGACGTGTCTTCATTAGTTGTATCTTCTTGAATTTCAAATATATAGTCTTCACTGTTTGAGCTTGAATCAGAAGAAATAAATTCATTAATTTATTTTTTAAAAATCATCATCTTCTATTTGATTTATTTTTTCTTTCATTTTGCAATCGTTTCGATAATGACCAGATTTTTTGCATTTGAAGCATATTAGAATTTTATTTGATTTTTTCTTTGAATATCTTCTTCTGTCTTTGTAATATTGAGATGGTGGTAGTTGTTCATATTTATTTTTCCTTTTTCTTTCTATAAGACTTAAAGTCTTATTGAAATATATATATATATATATATATATTTTTTTGTATCGTTTTGAAGGAGGATTGAAATTATGAATGCCATATTGAGCACAGAAAGAACCTAATTCTTTTCTGGTTTGGGATTTTTTATGATTGTTACGAAGCTTTTGTTCTTGACATAATTGTAATGCTTCCTTTTTGATAAAAGTAAATAACTGTCCATAAGTTATGTTGTACCATGGAATTGTTTGAGTTCCACAAACATCCTGAATTTTGGTCATTATTCTTTCTGCAAATAATTTTGGAAGTCCTGTTACAAATCTTTCTTTCCAAAATGGTTGATTACCATCATCTCTTTTGAGTACATGAGTTAAAAACATATCTTTGTACCATCGAAAATCTTGTAAAGATGGACATCTTAAATTAATTAAAAATAATTTTGTTGATTCTTGTTCTTCAGTTATACTGTCAAGAAAGGCAACAGTTATTGACTAAATTAACATTTCTACAACATCTTCTATTAATTCTTCAATGTAAGGTGAATTGACATCAATAGGATCAAGTCGTCTTCTTTATGTATGGGTATGATTAAGTATCAATTCTCTTTCATGGAGTTGTAATGTATTTGACCACCATGATTGAAGTTGTCCTGAGAATCCAGAAACAATTAATCTGGCTGCTATATGGTTTGTATGTGCGGGATTAAATATTTCATAAGCTGTTGACGCCATTGCCATTTATTGTAGAGTATTTTTAATCTCATACTTGGATTTTACGTCTATATTCCATTCATGGATGTCAATTCCATTGAAGGATACAGAAGCAAAATTGATTTTTTTCTTCATATTGTATATCGGGAGGAGTTGGCCTTGGATAATAGTTGCTTGCCGGTTGATTTTTCTAATTATTCTTTATTCTGTTTATTGACAATTCAGGGTTTTCAATTATATTGGTGTTAAATTGCTCTTCTGTTTTTTGCATTTCTATTTCACTTAGGGATATTGATGAGGTTTCTTCATTTGAGTGTTCATCTTCTCCTTTAGAAATAGTTTGGATGTGGGGCTACTTGTAGTTGGATTATTTGTTAATTTGAGTTTTTGAGTGATTTTTTCATTGATATCATCATTAGAATTCTGTAATTTTTTTAATTTTATTTGTTCTTTATCTTTTTGAGTTAAATTAAAAGGTTGGAATGAGGGTTGTTTAATTCCTTGAAAAAATGGGTTTGCTTGTGGTTGTGGAAGTGGAAAGTTTTGTTGAATAGGGTAACTCTGAGGTACATCTGAGGTATTGGTTGGGGGATAGTGTAATTTTGACATGTTGATAGAGGCATTGATAGGACTATTAGAGATTGTTCCATTTTTTGTTTGTCCTTATTGTTTATTATATTATTATGTATTAAATTTAATTGTTCCAAAATTGTTTTGAGATTTAAAGCTTGAAAATTATTTTGTTCATAAATTTTGTTTATATCTTTTATTATAGGTGGTGAATCTACACATCAAGAAATAGAATATGAAAGGATTGAAAAATAATTAGTCCAGTCAAATACAAAAATAACTTAATTAAACGACGAAATAATTAAAGAAGTATGCTCTGGTCTTCCTAATACATTTTTGGGAAAGGAAAAGGCATATAATTCAATTACCCTATGAAAAAGATTTTAATGAAAGAAATATCCCAACAAAAGCCAGACCTATTCAAATGAAAAAGGAATTCTTAGAACATTGTAAAACCGAAATTCAAATGCTTCTAGACAAAAAATTAATAAATTCGCCTCTCTCATCTTCTTCTGTCTGTGTTAGCAGATTCTGTCCCCTTCCTGGTATCAGAGCCAAGTTCAATGTGTTTTCTACAACAATTTCACGGAAATACTGTTAAGCACTTATTAGGAATGCTTTGCTATTAAAGCACTTATTAGGAGCGTTGGTAAGCTCTGGATAGGGTTGGTAAGCCATGGAAAGGTGTTCCCGTTACTGTGTCACTACTGTTCCTGTTCACAACAGTGTCAAGTGGTAAAACCGTTCTCAACGGCGTTAAATAGTAAGACTGTTAGGTAACTGTTGAGCCCAAACAACTAAGGTTGTAACCATCTCAGGTTTCAGAATTGCTGGACCATTTAGAAAGATGTTTTCAAAACAACCTAATACTAGTTTAAACATAGTTAATTCAAAAGAAGTTTCAAACCCAAAAGATTTTGTTAATTGGAGCATTTAAAATGAAGATTTAGAATTAATTTATCAAATTGGAACTTTTGATTTTAAAATGGCTTTTTCATACAAAACACATGAACAATCAATGGCCATTGATCAAGAAACCCAAATAGTTCAATTACTTTCAAACTTATCTCTTCAAAAATATATTGCAAAAGGTTATCGTTATATACACTATGGTTTAGTTCAAGTAACTATCAACCCTTTAACAGGGACAGGACATAACCAATCGGTTATGTTAGCTCTTAGAGATTCGACATATTTAAAATATGAAGAATCTTTACTAGCAATTGTCCAAACAAATTGCTATCAAAACTTTTCGGTTGCTCTTCAAGATCCGACAATTTTGGATACTTTAACGTTAGATATTCATTTGCAAAATATTAATATCAAAGAGAACAGACAAAACTTTGTTCTCATATACAGAATTTATTTCAGACTATTAGGAAGCCAACTCAACCCAAAATGTCTTAAACAATCTCCTACTGGAGAAACTTTACTACTTAAGGTTCAGAGTGAACAAGTTTCAACCTTTACCCCAAAGCGTCTTAAATGGAATGGCATAACCATTCCAGATATTTGGAGGATTGAGAAACCTCAACCTCCAAGAAATATTGTAAAAAGATAAGTTCAACAAATTACTGAAGAACCTGATGGTAAAATTACCATTAAGTTCGAATTAGGGAAACAAACAATTATTTCAGAACCTTCCTATATTGAATCTTCAATACAATCAACTTCATCCTTTCCATATAACAGAGAAGAAGATTTTCAAAATACTTCTACTTCCAGGTTTAGAGGAATACGTTTTAACTCACCTCTTACTGAACCAATTTTTCAAAATGAATCATTTTCAAACCCAAGTTCACCAATAGTATCTCAAATGAGACCACCTTCAATAAATGTTTTAAGAAAAGATTCTACAATAAATAAAAAATTTTTAAGCAATGAATTTGAATCTGATCACAATAAGATTCAAAGACAGTGATTTTTTCAAACTTTTACAAAAGAATCAACAATTAAAATTAGAGAAACTTGTTACAAAGAATTAAATCAATTAAAATGAAATATTCCATTTTTCAAATGGCTAGAATCATATACATCAAGAAATCAAATGCCAAATCCTTTTATTCAAAATTTTCTAAATGCTAATACAACCTCTACAACCAAAGGGGTGACAACGGATGGACAAGTAATCCAAACTATTCATCCTCCAACAAAAAAAAAAAAAAAAAATCTAATTATTAATATTAAGAATTAAGAAATTGTTGCTACTCCTTTCCATAGGGAAAGAAAGGAAAAAGAAGGTGTAGATTCACCACCTACAATAAAAGATATAAACAAAATTTATGAACAAAATAATTTTCGAGCTTTAAATCTTAAAACAATTTCGGAATAATTAAATTTAATACATAATAATATAATAAACAACAAGAATAAACAGAAAATGGAACAACCTCCAATAGTCCAATCAATGCCTCAACCAACATGTTAAAATTACACTATCCCCCAACCAATACCTCAGATACCTCAGAGTTACCCTATTCAACAAAACTTTCCACTTCCACAACCACAAGCAAACCCATTTTTTCAAGAAATTCAACAACCCTCATTCCAACCTTTTAATTTAACTCAAAAGGATAAAGAACAAATAAAACTCAAAAAATTACAGAATTCTAATGATGATATCATTGAAAAAATCACTCAAAAACTCAAATTAACAGATAACCCAACTACAAGTAGCCCCACAATCCAAACTATTTCCAAAGGAGAAAATAAAGACTCAAATGAAGAAACCTCATCAATATCCCTAAGTGAAATAGAAATTAAGAAAATAGAAGAATAATTTAACACCAATACAATTGAAAACCCTGAATCATCAATAAATAGGATAAAGCATAATTGGAAAAACCAACCCACAAAAAACTATTATCCAAGGCCAACTCCTCCCGATATACAATATGAAGAAAGAAATCAATTTACTTCTGTATCCTTCAATGGAAGTGACATCTATGAATGAAATATAGACGAAAAATCCGAGTATGAGATTAAAAATACTCTACAACAAATGGCAATGGCGTCAACAGCTTATGAA